>BTPG01000001.1:2999591-3104591 GCA_036245525.1 Semisulcospira habei | reverse complement strand
CTGCGGTAGTGCGTCATGGCTGAATGGGTTAAAGTTACGCTGACCGACGTAGCACGTTTGCTCGTCATCGGTTATGACATGTAACCATATGAGCAGCAGCTCACATTCATCAACAACAATAACACCAACAATAACAAGACAAGAAAGGCACAGCCATTATGGCCCACGTGTATGACCGATTTACATATGTGTGACCTTGGTGACAAGGGCTGGCTTCTGCAGCAGCAAAATCCATGTTTTCTGAAAATGGAAGCATTTTTCACACATCTGTTAACCCCCCGTGTCCCTTGACCTTTGTGATGAGTCGACTACATTAGTATGCATAGATAGGTCTTACCATCAGGTATCTCTGTACCAAGTTTGGGTTTGAAGTTGTGAATAGTATTTAAGGGGGGGAAAAAACATCTTTTGTCAAAATATGGCGATTTTTCATATATTTTTCATCTATTTCCTGAGCTCTTGTGACCCTTGACCTTTCCGAGGGATCAACCAAATTAGTACGTATTGAAAGGGCTTACCATCAGGTATCTTTGTACCAAGTTTGGTTGTTAGAGGCATTCGCATGCTTAAAACTTTATCCTGAATAAAAACGTTTCATCATCATCTCTCTCTCTCTCTCTCTCTCTCTCTCTCTCTCTCTCTCTCTCTCTCTCTCTCTCTCTCTCTCTCTCTCTCTCTCTCTCTCTCTCTCTCTCTCTCTCTCTCTCTCTCTCTCTCTCTCTCTCTCTCTCTCTCTCTCTCTCTCTCTCTCTCTCTCTCTCTCTCTCTCTCTCTCTCTCTCTCTCTCTCTCTCTCTCTATCGCTCGCTCGCGGGCTCGCTCAGCCGGCTGCCACATCATGGCGGGGCCGTAGTTAACTCCTTACATCCTGAGGAGAAAGTTATCAATTTTCTTCTATCTATCTCTCAAGGAAGAGCATCGCCCTCCCCACATCACCATCGGCGAGTCCGAACTGAAGTCTGTACACCAGTTTACATACCTTGGTTGCATCATCACGTCAGACGCCAAGCTGGACAACAGGCTGGCAAAAGCGAACAGTGCTTTCGGGCGACTATTCAAGCGAGTGTGGCACAATCAACAGCTGAAAAAAAGGCACCAAGATCAGCGTGTACAGAGCTGTGGTCCTCACCACCCTGCTGTATGGTTCCGAGTCCAGGGCCCTCTACCGCAGCCAACTACGACTCCTCGAACGCTTCCACCAGCGCTGCCTGCGTACCATCCTCAGCATTCACTGGAGTGACTATGTCACCAACGTCGAGGTCCTTGAACAGGTGGAAACTGTGTGCATCGAGGCTTTGCTGCTGCGGACACAGCTTCGCTGGGCGGGGCACGTCTCCAGGATGGAGGATCATCGCCTACCCAAGATCACTCTGTTCGGCGAGCTCGCCACTGGACACCGAGACAGAGGGGCACCAAAGAAGAGATACAAAGACGGTCTCACGAAGACACTTAGTGCCAGCCAAATCGACCACCGCCAGTGGTCTTCGCTTGCTGTGGACCGCGACACCTGGCGCTCCACCATTTACAAGGCAGCCGTCTCCTTTGAGGACTCTCGCAGAGCTAACCTTAAGGACAAGCGGCTCAGGGGACAAAACAGAGTTGTAACTCAGAACCCTGACCAGACCTTCCCCTGCAGCCACTGCGGTCGAACCTGCCTGTCCCAGATTGGCCTCCGCAGCCACGAACATGCCTGCAGACGACGTGGGCAAGCCCTATAGAATCTTTGTTCGCGAAGTCAAGCCAAGATAGAGAGAGAAGATCTATCTATATCCCGTAGTCTTGCCGACCGTTCTTTGGCGTCATCTTGCTTATGTGCGCATCCCGTGTAAGTTTCTCTGCATTCAATTGGATGCTGTGCTGGCAAAGTTTACTTGCAATTATGATTTTGGCAGACTGTTTGTGCTTAGTAAATTCTCTGCTATGGTGTATTTTCAGGACTGTGAACTTCATATTTCACACTCATTTTCCGAAATTAAGTTACTACACTGCGCTTGTCGGGAGGCCAGCTTGCCAGCCGGCCTGGCAGCCGGGAGTCTTGTTACTTCCGAGCGCGGCAACCATGCAGCTGTGACCCAGTTTTTCTGCTCGCCTGGAACAAACAAAGTGTGCCGTACTAGCGCTGGGCCAAACAGCCGTGATAAACATGTCGACTCCACACCAAGCGTAAGCTGATTATGGCACCACAGCCATCCTTACCCTATGCGCCCGATAACACGCTCCACAGCGGCTAACTCTAATAATAATAATACCGTTATTATATAGGCGCTTTTTCTCAATTTTGGGGAAATCGACTCAAAGCGCCGCGCCTGAAACCCAACACTCACGAAACAAACACGGATTTACGCCATTTAAGACAAATACAGTACAAACACAGTACAAGACAAACGAAGGGCCAGTCAGCTACTGAAGTTACAGAGATTTTTGATCGCTTGTATTTGAAATTTGTAAAGTGGCCTGAGACCGGTACCAAAGTGTGGGGGGTGGGGGGGGGTGGAAGAACCGGAGTACCCGGAGAAAGAACCCCCGACAGTCCGCCCGAATTAACGGTGACACTTACCAGAGGAGAAAAGTCCAACGCCGGAACCCGGTATCGAACCTCGCACCTTTGGCATTGGTGGCAGGCGCCTTAACCACTGCGCCACGGACCGCCCCTAGACTCTCACTGGAAAGAATAATTAGAACAAATGACCCGATCCAAGTGACCTTTGAGACTGAGAGCTGGAAATTACCCCTGTGGAAAAAAAGCTTTACATTCTTTCTAAGTGGATGTACCTCTGCCCCCTGGTGTCACCCTCCTATGGAGAGACAAAAAACAACACCACGAGAACCTGACAGTCAGTGCTTCGGTCGATTCGTCCTATCCCCAAGAACTGTATGAAACAATTATCCAGTTGTTGAATGCTGACCGGAAACTAAAATAATAATAATAATTACGGTATTTATAATGCGCTTATCTTATAATAATTATAACTCTAAGCGCGCACTCACAACTCGCGCACGCATGCGCACGCTTTAAACAACGACTCACGAACCACAAATAGTGAAATACACTACGACAGTCTGCTTAGGGTGGGGATTGTGGTGATATAGTGCTAGAACTGTTGAAAGAGGTGAGTTTTGAGGGCGGACTGGAAGGAGGAGAGAGAGTGTTTCTGACGTGTTCCAGGTGGATGGTCGGTATACTGAGAAACTGATCACAATAACACTGTATTACACCACCGCGACCGGTCTAACCCAAGGTAACTGCTGCCAAACTTGGGTTGACGAGGAGTTTGAAGCCCTGAGGGACAGAGTTACCAAGATGGCCAGCAGTCTGCTCTCCCAGCCCACTCCAGCCGACCCTTCAACCTCCCTCGCTAATCCTGCTACGGCTGAGTGCCCCCAGGCCGAAGCGACGGACGCATTGAACCCCGAGCAACTCACCGCCACGCGAGATGAACCCGCGCAGCCACACGTGAGCGACCTTTCACTGGCGGCTCGGGACTCGACTATTTGTATTAGCGACCTTACTCTCATAACTCTGCCCACCGTGACCCCTCCCCCCTCCGGCGACCCGACTGTCAACACGCCTGATCAGGTCACGAAGCGCCCTGATTGCATCACTTCCCTCACCTCTAGTGTCACCAATCCAGAGTGCATGCTCCAGATGCAGAAACAGCTGGAGATTAACTCGGCCACCATCCGCACTCTGACAGCCGCGTTGGAGGAAACACGCAGGGAGCTGTCAGAGCTGAAATCACGCTGTGCCGCTATATACGACCTACAGGCGCAGCTCGACACCCACGCCCGAGACAGCGACGTAAAAATATATTTTTAAAAAACTGCTCCAGAGCCACCCACAAATTCGTCACAGAGGCCATCAACTCGTCACTAGAGCCTGTGACAAAGAAGCAGCAAGGGCTCGCTGATCGCGTGAACCAGCTGACCTCCTCCAGAGACAGCCATGCTAGTAAGCTCCACGAGATCGAACGGCAGCTAAAGGCGCTAACCCCAGCCGCAGAACTACATGCCAATCCGGCTCCTGCCGCCACTCCCACGGCTAATACTGCGCGCCCCTCTGAGTGGCTCCGTGAACAGCCAACGATGCCACACATTCGCCTGGTAACATTCCACGTCGGCATCAACAGTTGCAGACAGCAGGGCCCCGTCACCAAGCCGGCGTGGATGCACCTCATCCGCCTCCATTCCTCCGTCTTCCCCAATTCCCGCATGCAGGCCTCCTCCATCATGCCCCCGAGAGGTCAAAATCACCCCCTCTCCGCCCCCGCCTCAGAATCTAATGATGCCCTTAGGGATCTTAGATGCCTGTGATCAGATAAAAATTCTGTTCATCGACAACACCCCAACCTTCCTCACAGCCAACGGAGCCGCAAGGAAGAAGCTGTACCAGGATGGCATTCACCCCAGTCCTGTCGGTGCCATGAAACTCGCCATGAACATCCGCTTCGCGGGTGCTCCACGCCGCCCCCACAACACACCTGAGGCAGGTGAAAACCGACAAGTCAGTGGCAGTAGGCAGCCCAGAAGCCATCCTCGCCAGAACAGTCATCATGACGCTTCTCCCCGTGGCGCCGGCCAGTTTCCCAAATATCAGAAACTGGCACGCCGAAACCGATACAACCCCCACACCGGTCCCGGCTCTCCCCACGTACCTGAGCAGGGTCACGGCGGGCCCATCATGACGTCACACTACGGCCCGGCCCCAGCGCGACCATACAACCACTCGTCTGCCGCGCCCCTTCACAGTTCGCTGACCAAGGACACGCCAGGCCGCACATTGCGTCACAAGTGGACTTCCCCAGCATGATGCAGTATAGTGGGTAGGTACCCGTCGGTCACCCGTTTGCTGCGCCCGCCACAAGGATGATCAAAAGCCCCCGAGGGTGGGAACAATCAGGATTAACGGGCAACCCTAGCCACGATTCAGCCCCGGCCATGCAGATCATCGCCCAACTACTGCTGCCTTTCCTACCGAAGTACTAATTGTCGGCTAATCACTTGTAGTGCGTGTGAGCGTTGCTTGTGAGTATCCGATACACTTTCCCTTAGCCTTGATAATTGGAAATACTAATTATCGGTTACTCATTTGCAGCGCGCATGAGCGCTGCACGTGAGTATCTGGAAATAATCCAATATCCATACCCCTCATTTGTTTTGATAAAATCAGAAATAGTAATTATTGGTTACATGTCACTGTCATAGTTTGACGACCTTTTGTTGGCATTGCAGCTTGAAATATTCTCTACACAAGCCAAAAGAAACTTTTTACTCTCGACGTTAGCGCGTCACGCAGAATCATGCTACGTCACACTCTGTCTCGTAAGGGAAATGGCAATCCCCGGCAGAACGTGTATATTCAATGGTGTCAACTATCCGTAAGAGAAGTGGGCTTCGTCAACTGTGTTTTTTCTAAAGAATACACGGAGGAATGAAAACAAATACGTTATTGGTCGGAGGGGTCGGAAAGGTTGCTGCACGGACCCTTGTAGGCCTTCGGGAGGTCAAAGGAATCATTAATTCCTTTGACCTCCCTCAGGCCTACAAAGGTCCGTGTAGCGAACCCCTCCGACCAATAACTTATAATATTTCATATTTCTTTAGATGCTCAGCTGTTACCGGTTCATGGTGGCGCTAGAGTTTCAAACTCCGTGAACAGCAGCACACTGACAGTAATCTGAGTGCGTTTATCTGTTGCAGTCACACACAGTAAGGGGAGAGAGGTCGGTAGGAAAAGGTGATACTATGTGGGAGAACCTTGCACAGTAATGTCTCTTTCCTTGTGCCTTTTTGTATCCGGTCTAAGCATTTACTGACATTCCTTGGATTTAACTTACTCAAGGCACCGTACATCAATAGCTGCGAAAGTGTCGCATAGCGTTGCCGGAATCAATAGCTGCGAAAGTGTCGCATAGCGTTGCCTCCGGCAACGCTATGCGACACTTTCGCAGCTATTGATGCTGGGCGCTTTGGATGCGTTAAGTGCTAGCGTTTTCTTTGACTTATTCAAATCACATAAGACAGCTACCCCACATTTGAGTTGGACATCAGTTTACCATCCGTTTTCATGACCATACTCCACTTGTGTTTCTTTGGTCTGAATGGTGAGTATACCGACAAGCAAAAGAAATGCAACATTATTTGAATCATAGGATACACTGGCGTGTTTCCGATGATTCCATAGGTGTCGCATTTCGTTTGCTTGTCATGATAATATGAAGTTTTTTCCGCCTATTGATTGCACTTTTGCAAAGGCTGTGATTAGTTAGTTAGTTAGTTAGTTAGTTAGTTAGTTAGTTAGTTAGATAGTTAGTTAGTTAGTTAGTTAGTTAGTTAGTTAGTTAGTTAGTTAGTTAGTTAGTTATTAGGGTTTAACACCGAGCAGGCGACTAAAGCCATCTCACGGCGGGAATGGTAAAATTCTTGTCTGACGGATTAAGGCAAAGGTCTTAAAACATGGTGACTATACAGTTTAGAAGTAAGCTTAGCTGAAAAAGTCACACTGGTCAATCGGACATCTCTACAGATTTTGGAAGTTCATATGAACAGTCAGATTTTTATAGACGACAGAGACTTAAATTTTGGAAAACAAATTAGCTTCCTTTAGAAAGCTGAAGATTTTGTCCATGGCAACGTCCCGAAACAAAACCTTCAAAGAGTCTGCTGTATAGTGTTTCCGCCTGATATCGATTAGGTCAGCACATGATGTCAAGAAGTGCATCACCGAAAACGGCTCGTCGCCGGCGAAACACCAGGGGCGTTCCTCCACTTTCAATAATTAGACTGACAAACCCAAAAAATGTTTGTGCAAGAACAACCGTAATTTGTGTGGTTAGTTTCCTACCACGAAAACCTGTGCAAGTGTTCAGTCTTTTACTGACCCAACAAAACTTTAATGCCCCCTACGTTAGAAGAAGAACAGATAAAGCCAGATAAAAAATAAAGGAAAAATATGTTAAATATGCTGCTGCTGCTGCTGCTGCCGCCGCCACTATCACCACTACTACTACCACCGCTACTACTACCACCACTGCTACCACTACCACCACTTCCACTACCACCACCACTACCACCACCACCACCACCACCATCACTACCACCACCACTACTACTACCACTACTACCACTACCACCACTACTACTACCACTACCACCACTACCACTACTACTACCACCACTAATACTACTATCACCACTACCAACACTAGTACCACCACTACCACCACCAATAGTACCACCACTACCACCACCGCTACCACCACCGCCACCACCACCGCCACCACCACGACTACGACGAGAAGAAGGAATGAACGAACGTGTATTTTCCAAGTATAAGATATGGCGCGCAGGCCTTTTTTACAATCTGTCCTTGCTAAGCTACAACAAGACAGAATACAAATAAGAATAATGATGACGATAATGATGATGATAGTAATAATAATAATAATAATAATTTAAAAATGAACATGAATAAATTATAACCTTTCTTTAACGTTTAATAAAACCGTAGCTGTAACCCATTCAGCACGACGGCCGTATTTCCCAAATTTTGGAAGCGTCATCTAATAAATATGCACCTGTTGCAGGAGATGGATCGACTATGATAATTCAAGGGTATTGCCAGATTAGCATGGCGCCAAGCTAATCTGGCACTACCCTTGAATTATCATGGTCGACCCATCTCCTGCTGTAGTGCGCCAGGGCTGAGTGGGGTAACACATTCTGCCGGCGAAGCACCCCACCAAGATTTGGCTCGATCATCACAGGCGCCAAGCTATTCTGCCACCACCCTTGAACTATCATGGTCGATCTGTCTCCTGAATTGCAATGCAGTCCTCAGAGGATAACTCCAAAACGTGGGTATGATCCGTACCTCGGGCACAATGAGTTAATATCTAGTTTCACCTGATGTCCTGATTTCTTTTCTAAACTGGAGAACCTGGGCAGGTCTGTCCCCGTGTCACGCCCCAGCAAAGACCTCCTCTCTCGCCTCTACCGACTCCACATCCGACACCACATCGGGCGACACCGGTTTCCGGGGCGACGACCTTAACCTTGCCCACCGCCAATGTTTTGACGGGGACAAATAAAACCACGGAGCATGGAGTCCCCGAGAACTGAGCCACCTGAGGTCCACAGATGTTAATAAGAACGCAGGAAGGAAAGATCCACGTCAGCACCCGCAATCTGCTGGTGCCCACGTGGTTCTATACCACATGCATCTGGGTGGTGTTTGTGTCGCTCTGCCCCGGAAGGGATGGGGTTAACGCAGACAGATCGGCTCGTGTTTATGGTAGGAGTTATTTTCGATTGGCAATGAGCTGAAAAGTAGGCAGTGCCCTTTGATTGCGAGGACAGTGTCCAGCATGCAGTGTGCACGCAGGGCCCATCTCGCTTGGTCGCCCTGACTAATGTTTGATGCGCCGTCCTTGACACTTTCTGACGTCTTGCAGACGAAGCAGGCTGCCCGCCCAATGCGCAACATGCCATCGGGCCGACGACGGCGGCCGTTGGCCCGCGCACGACAGTGCGCGGGCCAACGGTGGCAGTCGTCGGCCCGATGGCCTTTTGCGCATTGGGTGGTAGGCCGGATGAATGCCACTTATAGTGTGTGAACTGTTAGCATTAATTTTCACCTGTCTCTGGTTTCGTGTGTGCTGATGCGGGATTCCCTCAACCAGGAGGGACGGCCCCGCGGCATGCGTCCTCGTAACAGTCGTTCTGTCAACACGGTACAAGCACCTCGAGCTGAGGCTGTCAATCAGGCAACTCCTTGCGAAAATGAAGCATATAATTCTTTACAGGAGCCGGGTGCAGGGGACTTATGATAATAATATACGCCTCTTGCAGAGTAAGCATTCGGGACGAATCCATTAAATGTATCAAATCCGTGCATTATTTGACATATACTAATGGTCAAAACTTTAGGGCCACTTTTTATCGCAGACGCATCGACATCACCACACAAATAATGTAACAATACTTGGAGTCAGTACTTTGCTAATTTATTCAGTAACAATTTCATTTAAGTTTTTAGTAAATCAATCAATTGTAACAACAGCAGTACGTTAGAATGTTCACCCACCCCTCATTTGGAAAGTCACACAAGACTGGTCCAGTCAGCAGCGAGTGTACCCACCGTTTGCAGCCAAGCATTCAATGCAGCGTTGACGCATGGATTTCACCAGGGTTCAGAGAACATGTTGTGGGATCACTTCCCACTCATGATGCAGGAACTGAGTCAGCTGGGGGACGCCTTGAGGTGTGTGTGTGGGGGGGGGGGGTGGTTGTTGACTACAAGTTGTCCCAGCACGTCCCAGAGGTGCTCGATGGGAGACAGATCAGGTGAACGAGCTGGCCACTCCATCCTCATGATGCCCCGCTGCTCAAGGTACTCATTCACCACACGGGCGCGATGAGGTCGAGCGTTGTCTTCCTGCAGAACAGCATTGTCGCCTATGGCTTGGAGAGCTGGCTGGATGAGGGGCTGCACAATCTCGTCCCGATAGCGCATTCCAGTCAGGGTGCCTCGGATGACGTGGAGGAGGGTCCTGCCTTCCCTGCTGAAGCCTGCCCCGACCATGACTGAGCCTCCTCCGTAGCGATCCACCTCTTGGACGCACCAATCCGTGAATCGCTCGCCCTGGCGTCTCCAGACCCTCACCCTGCCGTCGTTGAAGGACACAGTGAACCGTGACTCATCAGTAAACAGAAACTGAGTCCACTAAGAGTCTGTTCCACCTCACATGTTGACGACACCAGGCAACCTGGGCTCTGCGATGAGCTGGAGTGAGGGGTATTCTCGCTGCTGCTCTGCATGAAGCCAGGCCAATTTGGCGCAGAGGTCGGCAGACTGTGCTTCTACTGACGTTAACGTTTGCAGCTTGCATCAGTTGACGTCGCAGAGTGGTTGACGTGACAGTTCGGTCGCGCAGAGCCGCCACACCGAGGTATCTGTCCTCCCTTCTGCTGGTGCAGCGCGGGCGTCCTGAGCAGGGTCGTCGTTCTGCCTTTCCAGTTTCTTGGAATCGTGCCAGCAGCCTCTGGATCACTGAATGGGACACCCCAACACGTTTCCCAACTTCTCGTCCGGAAATTCCAATCTGCAGCCATGCTAGCGCCCGGCCTCGATCTACCTGCGATAGGCTTCGTCTTGGTGGCATGGTTAGGAAAGGGACAATTATGCCCCTACTGTACCGGTATTTGTAGCGAAACAGAAGTGCTCAGTGTTCACGACTGACCCCTTTAGCACGTGCATCACGTCTTTACTGAGTTTTTCCACCTGCCTGCCTTTGGTACGCTTGCCAATATCGCACAGCTTTTCACAAAAATTGTTGTCTATTGTTCCCTATACAGTGGACTGTCTAAGGTAAACTTTTAACCCATTTGCATCGAAAGAACATTGAATTTTATTAGCGTACTTGCGACGATAAACAATGACAAAAAAGTGGAGTGACCCTTAAGTTTCGACCATTAGTATTTATAGCATAAAACAAAATCCCTTTGAAGATCAGCGTCGTTTGATGCCAACAGTGTTAACCACTTCACTGTCGACATTAAAGTGATTTAATTGAAATTATAGAATTGTATAGCCCAGGGGGTTAATATTCACAAGTTTGGTTGGTTATTTCGGGGTTTAACGTCCACGGCACCGAAGTGATAGGGGACAGGGAAATATATTGCCTATGGAGTACGACCTGAACACTGATCAACTCAGGCGCACTCCAACTGTGCCACTTTGATTTACCAGGACCTTTCAACAGACATGTTATTGAACAAGCCCGTCTTTCCCCCCCTGGATTGCGAGTCCAGCTACCGGGGCCGGGACGGGATTCGAACCCACGACCCGGCGATTCCCTTCGCTCTCCTGCTCCGACGCTTAACCGCCTGAGCTATTTCGGACTCACAAGTTTATCGGCCGGCTTGATTAGCGCGTAGAGTGTCAATTGATATTTGATATGGAGTGTAAACCCAGATGTGTGTACTGGCTTTGAGTTGTGCCCTTCATTGTTGTGTTCATGTGCATCTATGTCACCCTTTCTATCTCATCTCCCCACCTGGGTCTGCCCTGGGGGACTTGGGTGGGGTTAGGTATTTTTTAGTTCCCAGGGTCACCCTGGTCAGCCCCACAGGGTGGGTTTTTCTCTCTATTCTGGGGCATGTGTTTCTGTCTACCCTTTGTCCATTCACCTGTATTTGCCTTTTTAAAAACTCTCCCTACTGTCTGCACTGCCTGTAGCTCTTGATATTGGATGTGTGTTGCTGGATGGTCTTGGCTTTATTTAGGCCCCATGTGTTAGGCTTATTTAATGTATTTGACCGGCTGGCGACACACGTTCATGTTCTGTTTATTATTTTTTTTTCACAAGCAGTGCAGGCACGTCCTGAGAAAGCCTTGTTGCTGTCGGGACGTTAAGCAATGTACAATCAATTTCTATCTCATCATAATAAATTATCATAAATTATCACCTCCACAGCTTTGGCACCAACACTATGGTCACTACATCAATGATTGCGTGCGTGCGTGCGTGCGTGAGTACGTGTGTGTGCGCGGGTTTTTGTTTCTGTGTGAAAGCAATGGTATTTATTTCATTTCGTTTGACAATGAAAACGTGCATTGGCTCGCACATACACGCACGCATACGCGCACGCACACAGACACGCACGCACACGCACACACACACAGACACACACACACACACACACGCACACATACACACACACACGCACACACACACACGCCCACACACACACACACACAAACACACACACACACACAATATTCTTCATTCATGTATCAAATCATTGATTACAACCGTGGCAGTGTCCAAGTGGTCCCCCTTGCGATCAGGCGAAGACAATTAATGTATCGGATTTTGCTCAATACAGTCATACCCCCCACTTAACCCTTTTAGCCCCAAGGTCCCATTTCTCAAATCCTGGAGGTGTTGCCTAACGACTATGTACTATTTGCAGGAGATGGATTGACCATGATAATTTAAGGGTAGTGCCAGATGAGCTTGGCGCCTCCAGGCGCCAAGCTAATCTGGCGCTACCCTTGAATTATCATGGTCAAGCTATCTCCCGCTGTAGGGATCCGGGGCTGAAAGGGTTAACAGGACTGTGTGAATTCTGTACAAACGTTCGATTTTCTGTATTTGTACTATTCAGTATTTGTCCAAATGAAAACAGCAGTGTTTTTTCACCCTCTAGGACAGTCAGATGACGTCTCAATAAGTTTCAGTCAACTATCAACGTCACTGGATCTGACTTTACCCTTAACCTATTTAACCACAAGGCCGAATTTCTATAATATAGGTGCCGTGTCACTAAACAACCATGCACCAGCTCCAGGAGATAGATCAGCCATGATAATTCAAGGGTAGCGCCAGATTAGCTGGGCGCCCTCAGGCGCCCAGCTAGTCTGGCGCTACCCTTGATTTATCATGGTCGATCCGTCTGCTGCTGTTGCGCCTCGGGGTCAAATGGGTTAAGGCGCTGACTGCCGAGGGAAAGACAGTGAGATCCCACAACAGGAGGCGTAGATCCTCACGAGCGGCCGCAGACAGTCTATAGGGCTCGGGAAGCCGACGTCATCCGCGGCGGCCATCTAGTTGTGAGGATACCGGGACTAAGCGCTCATAGGGAAATCGCTGTTTTTGTAATGTCAGGGAAGTCCTGACGTACTATAAGCAATAACAGCAAGTCTCGTACAACAAACCAAGGGGAATTACTCAGCGCTGGACAACAGTTAGATCCCCTGCCCCCGCCTATCAGGCACCCAATCGCCAGCCCACAGAGAAATACGCAGGTATAGAATAAGACGATCATTTGCATCTTCAAATAAGATGCATCAGGTCTCTTATATAACCCATGTCTTTCTCCGGAACTTAGGAAGTAGGCAGGGGAAACATACATACACAAACACGAAGGTGCATTACTATAATTATGTGGTCGGGTAAATACCCTGTACAATTCTGCCAGCGCTAGCCTCACCTATCTGGTTTGTGAGTATAACAGCAAATCTCGCGGGCCATCACTGTAGGAAACCGCTCACCAAATCTGTTTTTATTTGTTTCGAAAGAGGAAGAAACATGAAGATAAACGTATTGAAACACTATTTCGCTACTATCTCATTGACTATGGTATCCTCTTAAGATGGCGGCTGACGCGCCGACGCTGCTAGGCAACGCGAGGAAACTTCCCGAGCTCTATAGGGCAATACGATTATCGCGAACTACTTTATTAGTCACCGGTTCACTGTCAGGACACTGCTGCGAGAGATACAGATCCTAATCAGCCCCCCCCCCCCCCCCGCGTCTTCAGGAGACTCATGAGGATCTATACCTCTCGCTGACCGCAGTTGCGGCATTCCTCGGAATAATAATTGCGTTCCTCAGAAGAGGGAACACAGAGGTACCGGGCATTACTGAACTGAAGATTTCACCGTTTAAAGCGATCTGCGAGTAGCTCGTTGTAACCCTTTCAGCCCCGGGACCCTGCAGCAGGAGATGGATGGACCATGACAATTCAAGGGTAGTGCCAGATGAGCTTGGCGCCTGAAGGCGCCAAGCTCATCTGGCACTACCCTTGAATTGTCATGATCAAGCCATCTCCTACAACTGTTACATAGCCGTTAGACAACACCTCCATAATTTGAGAAACGGGACTTTGGGGCTAAAAGGGTTAGGTCAGTGGATTATATAACCAACAACAACATCATAATGTACACGCGTGAGTACAGGCACACGTATACACTCTTGCGTTGTGCAAAAAAACAGTTTCAATAACTCCATCATAAAACGAGCAACAGTAAACCAAATCACCATCAAGAGTTCCAGTCCCCTTAGCCTTTGGCTGCATGGGCTTAGAGACAGGCAGCCCTCCCTCTGGTAAGCGTGTTACACTTTCTGTCTGTTTAAATAGGCACGTGAACACTTCCAGATAATGCTACAATGTACATTGATATCACCCACCACCCACCCCACCCCCTACCCCCCCACCACCAATGTACATGATACCCCCACCCCCACCTTCACCCCCACCTTCACCCCCACCCCAAACCCCACCCCCACCCGCGTGTGTACATTCACCAGTTTAGATAACAATACTGATGGCAGCATTTACACAGGAGTTAAAACTATCTCGAAAACAATTATTCGATTGAAATACGTTTAACAACACTTGAAGACAACACGCCTCATCGTTTCAATTAACCCTGTCATCCTGATACATTGTTGCCAGAAACAAATTTAACTATGATAGTTCAAGGGTGGTGCCAGAATTCTGGCACCACCCTTGAACTAAAGCGGTTGATCGATCTCCTAATCTGTAGCGTAGCCATCACAGGACAACAAAAATGCGCCCTAGGATGACATGGGTTCACGGCATCATTTAATTTTCTGAAAGACGCCAGAGATAAAACAATAGAGTCCCGATAGACAATGAATTCAATAGAGCCGCATCAGTCATTAATTTACATCATTTTTTAATATCATATTTTTGGCCCCAATTTTACCCCCGTTAATTCTGAATCAACCCTTTGATTTTTAAAAACTGACAAGCATGACTGATGCGGCTCTATTGATCTGATTATCTATCGGGACTCTATTGTTCTCTCTCTATAACTATTGTCTCTGTCAACACCTAATCATTTACCTGATCAAGTGATGCCAAGTGAAACTTAATACTTATTAACAAGTTGCAACTAACTTTTAGGAACCTGCAGAGGTAACCTTTAAGTGTGTTGCCATAAGAACTTATTAATTACTTACCCTAAGTTCTTACAAGTACTTACCCTAAGTTCTTACAAGTACTTACCCTAAGTTCTTACAACAACTTGACTCAAGTCCCAAGACACTGAGACAGATTTATCAAGATACAAGGACAATAAAAAAACTTTTTTTTCTCAGTAATACTCAGGTGGTGGTGCTGATGGGGTTAAATAATCAGGCACAAGTGGTGTAAATGACATGTCATCTCTCTGCGAAGCATATGACAAAAATATTGATTGATTACCAAATCTGATTTTTATTTGTTTAAAAGATTGTGTAGTTTTTCTGTGGTTTCCTGTACCCCTATCCTTTTTCCCTCTGCTAAAAAACTGGCCTTCAGTTCTTCAACATTGACGGGAGATTGACTACGCATTTTATTCTGTATTTCAGATTTTTGTTTCTTGTAATTATTTAAATCATCCTGGACTCGCTTAAATTCTTCGTCATCAATAAAATTATCGTTCAATGCCTTACTGATAATAAGTTTCATACTGCTCAGCTTTGCACCAGCCAGCGTACTTAATGCTTCATGTTTCTGTAATTTTGTGTGAAACCTCTTGTTCAAGGCCTCCAAACCAAAACAAGCCAGGCATGTAGCAACGCTAACAGCCTCAACTGCTATTCCAGCCAAACTCCCAATTCCTGTGGCGAACAGAACAATACCCCCTACAGAACATGAAGCTGAAACTGCACCAATAGCCATAGAAGTGTTTTGAACAGAATTGAAAACGGTCTTATACCGTCTTTTGCACCGTGAGTATTTCGCCTCCTCACTCTCCAAATATTTCAAAGATTCTGTAATATTATTTAATCTGAATGCATCTGCCTGTAATGTTTTATCTGAAGCAATTGGCATATGTGGATCAGGCGCAAGTGTTGTTTTAGTCGTCACATTTGTTTCAGTCGGATCAAGCGTTGGTAGTTGCGGATAGAAGTTTACCATTTTTTTTTATTGACAAATATTTTTTTTTATTTAATCAGCAATTACATTTTGCAACTCTTCAAAAGTATATAATTTGCTGGCATAATAAAATGCAACAAGATCAATGTGTTCAAGGTTTATGTAAGTTAGACGAACAAAAGTTGTTTTGTCAACCACCACCTTGACAGCTGGAACACTGCTCGAAACATTAATAACATCATTATTTTTTGTAATAGCAATAAAGACCTTTGATGATTCTGTTACTGTTTCATCCCATGTAAGTTTAATTCCTTGTGCAATTTGAGCCTCTTTAGCAGTAGCAACAGATTTCATGATAATTTCAAATACTATTGTCACTTCTCTAGCCATGACTAAGCTTGCTGGCATAAACACAACAGAAGTATCTGATCTACCCTTTCTAGCTGTAAGAAGATACCGCCGTTTCTCATAATTTTCAACTTTCAGTTTTTCTCTACTATTGTTGTCTGGGGCAAAACTTGGAACAAGACTTACAATAAGCGGCCCCGAGTTAACAACCTTCCTAAACACTAAGGCACCTTCGTCATCAGTGTATACATAAGGACTAATAAATTCCAACTTTATGTCCCAGTCAATTGTGGGTGGTGGAACAGGTACAGGTGAAACCACCCACTTATTTCCCACATGTATTAAGTTGTAGGGCGAATTATTTACAGGTGGAGTAGGTACAGTAACATCACGTAGCTGACCAAGTTTAGGAATCTGTTTTTCACCATCTTTCATGTCAACAATTACTTTCCTCTTGTACATGCCATAGGAATCAAGTTCAAAACCATATATTTCTCCAATTTCTCCCTCCTTCTCAAAATCCTGTACGTCTGCCAAATCTTTCAATTCTGTTACTGGACATGCAACTGGTATGATTCTCAACTTTGGACCACCGCTCATTTTTTATAAACAAAAATAAAATTATTTAATTTCCAACACAACACTAAAATCATGCATAAGAACTGGTTTGTCATCCTGATTAGTTACAGATATACTCAGTGACTCAAAGAAACTAGAACCTAATTTCTTAAACTGCAAATTAGGAAATCTAACAACTACACTTTCACAATACGGAGCAGTTCCAGTAGGTAAGCATCTCAACAAAGTTGAAGGCTTTCCATTGTGAACATTCTCAGATGTGTTTAGTTCTTTCAAATAAACATTTAGCACTGTGTGTACTGACAAATGAACAGGATATCTTCCAATTATTTTTTCTTTTTTTGGTTTTAGTAGTAGTTGTTGCCTTTCTGGACCTAACCATTTTGTCCAATCTTCATCTGGAAAAGAAATTATATTACCCATAAACCCAAGTAATTTTATAAGACTTAATGATAATGAATACTCACTACCTTTTGGAAAATCTAATGTAACAAGTAAGTTAGCCGGATTTAAAGTTGCTTTAATTTTAAATTCATTTTGTAGCCATTCAGCTAAAGTACAAAAGTCATAATACCCAGCTCGCAAAACATTAACTCTCATTAAACTAGCAACAACAGATCCATCTATATAATAATCTGTATCATTTGTAACATTAAACCATTTTACTGTGTAAAACATTTCATGGATAGCTACAGCCTTGCTACCATCACGATTATCAATCCCATTAGTTAACCACACTGGTTTGCTTGTGTCAAGATTTGTTAAGGTAATAAACATTTTTATTATCTCATATAAAAAAGGATGGAATTTAAATCACCAACCATTACCACAACAAACGCATTTCAATTTAATATGGATGCCAAATATAATGTTGCACCTACTTATGAACAGAAAATAATTCAACTAAATCAACTCGACATAGCTGTGTTGAACGCAAGCGTACAAGACCTATTCCAAGTGAAAGTACCAAATCCGTTTGACCATTACCTAAACCCTCCAATAACAGATGACTCAACTGCAAGAAAGTGGTCTTCAAGCCCACTACAGATGTTTCAAAACCAACTCAACTTTGCAATACTATGTTCAACTACAGGCTGTGGTGTTTCATTTACAGACCACTTGAATCACTCAAACAAACTGATTAGGTCTGTGTATCATTTCCATGTTTATTACCAGCTTAGACGTATACTGTCAGAACTTCATACACCACTGCCCACTGAATCCAGTTTCAACAGGTTTAACAACCCCATGGATATGAAAGCGTTTGAACGCATCTGTAATGAATTTAACATCAGTCCCCGGTATGACTTCACACAAAAACTTGATGATCACAAAGGCATGGGTACATTGTATTATGCTATGAGTCACAGACAATACCCTCAAGATTACTACCCTGGTTACACTTCATTCTCATCAAAATCACAAGTCTGGATAGGATCAATAGAGCAGAAGCAGTCAAACGCATGGACCACATTTATTTTAGATAAATCTGACGGGTTTACTCAAGCAGGAGTCGAGCGCGTCAATGAGTCTATCAGAACATATGTCTGGTGTATACTAGGTGCACAATCACTAACAAAATCAAACATTTTGAATGGAAGTGGAAAGTTTGAAGCACAAAAACAGTTTCTTGCAAATCTTGAAGATTCAATTAATTCAACAGTCGATCTCCCATCAAGCATACAACGCTATCAAGACGTACTCAGATATGCCAGATCAAAAGTTGACTTTGTAGTTGGCATCGGGTTATACATGTTGCCATCAGACCTTCAACTCCAAATGGGTACAATAACAAATTATAATAATGAAATAGTTGTTGCAGGTGTTGGTCAAAAACTCGGTCTCAATCAATCTGTAAACTTAGGAGCAACAACCACACATGTTCAGTCATTAAAATCATTACAGACAGTAACACCCCCGGCCCCGGCCCCAACACCGGCACTTATACAGCCAGTACAGTCAACCCCACCACCAACCCCTGATACTCATGAGTCAGAAAGAACTGCATTGGTAATAGGACTCACTGGATTAGGAGTATTACTTCTTTATCTGTTTCATTAAATAACCCACCATTAACCCTCCTACTGTAACCAGAAAGACCCACACATGCTCTGCCATAAACCCTACTGCCTTCGCTGCAGTACTAATCAGCCAACTGACAACAGTACCAATTATGCCAGGCAAAGCGTCCACTGCTTTCAGAGCCAATTTCTTAAGCAAGTCTGATATGTGAGACAACTGTTTCTTTACCCACGTCTGTAAATCTTTTGGATCTGTGGGAGCCGAGGTTGGTGGACCCGGTGCTGGGGCTGGACCACCACCACCACCACTGCCGGAGACAGCCAACACAACTGTACTGATAATAAACCCAAGAGCTGTAATTAAACTAGCAATTGTGATACCCTGTTCTCTGAAAAGTGTTTTTAGTCTCTCAGCCAGAGTAGTGTCTTCGTGAAGTATTTTTTGAATAGTTTCTCTAATTCTGTTGACCTGTGATTTTAGTTTTTGTCTTCCAATACTAATTGTTTCTAACCGTCCTGATCTTTCTATCTGCAAATCATTTAATCTGTGTTGTATTCTTTCTTTCATTTCTGTGTCAAGATTCCCATTGTCTGCTGTAGCCAGTTTCTCTTTTTCACGTTCAATGTGTTTATCAAGCTCACCTAGTTTGGCAACATTGTTTACCATCTCACCTCTTATCGTCTGCAGTGATTTATCCAATCCCATAATCTCCCTCATTGACAAAGGCGGGTCATCTATTGTTTTCATAGCATCATTTATTTGTCCTTCAGTAAATGAGGTTTCTTGTATCACTGTGTTTGCTATTTCTGGTAGGCTTGTTACAGGTGCCATTTCAATCTCTTGCCCTGTTGGCAACTTTGTTTGCGTGTCATGAAGCACACTAGCCAGTCTTGGCGTGACAGGAGACCCTCCAATTCCAAGTTGACGCAAGGCACCAACACCACCTTCATTTTTTATTGTACTTAAAGCCCTAAACCTACTAGGGTCTTTTTTGTTAGTCAATAGTACTTTTCCTTTGTCAACAGTATTTAAATATAAATGACCCTTGCCATCAAGTTCAAACTGGTTAGGGTCTACGTTGTCTGGGCGGCCACCAACATGATCATAAAATGAGTTCACTTTGGTTTCTAAAAGTTCGTGACGTAAACTGTAAATATTTCTTGTACCAGTCATATCTACCATATCTGTCATATCTGTTGTATTACCAAAATCATACGTGTCATCCATTTCAAAATCTTCATGATTAAATCCTCCTGCTGCCATTGTTTTATTAATTTATTATTTTTTATTGTGCATAATAAAAATGACACAGTCTTACGGATCAAAGTTAGACCCATACAGAAAACTACGTGAGCCCCTGGGTGTTAAAGGCATTCGTCAATCAATAGTCATCACGAACAATCCAAGTACCATAGACCAGAACCAAACACTTACAGTCAAGTTTCCAAACCTAGGCCCCAGTGACGTTATCGTTCCTGGCACTGCACGCCTAGCATTTAATATCGAACTATCATCAGACGCAGACGTAAACAGAACACTGGTTGACAATCTTGGCAGAGCAATTGTTAGGACTATTAAAGTAAAACTTGAAGGACAGGAAGTGTTTAGTCTTGATGACTCAGATGTGCTCTACTGTTACAAGGATCTTTGGCTCACAAGAGAAGAACGAGAAGACCGTGTTTACCAAGGCATACAGTCAGATAATGTTGGTAAACTTCGAATCAATGCCGGAGACAAAACAACTACTGGGGTACCAAAGGAAGTTATTATAGCAGAAACATATGGAACCAGATTTTACATTCCACTTGAGTTTGAAATCCTAACAGCACATTTGCCTTATTATCAAGGGGCACTGAATGACCGTCTGAGCTTTGAACTAACTTTCAATGACTACTCCAAAGTTATAAAATCATCTGCCACAGATGCAACATACAAGATCTCTAACATTTCCTTGGAATATGAAATTGTTACACATATTGAACTAGCCAGACTCATTCAAAATCAGTACCAGTCAAGACTTCCAATTTATTATGACCGTGTGATTAGGCATAGTTTAATACCCAAAGACAAAAGCGACCCAATGTGGAACATAAACTTGAACACGCCTGCCAGGTCACTGAAAGGTATTCTTATGTTGTTTGTTGAACCGGTGAGTCCATACAAAAGAGATTCAGAAAAATTCTACAATCCTAAGATTACACATTTGTCCTGCACAATCGAAGGCCGCCCTAATCAAGTGTATGCTTCAGGAATGTTACCTTATCAACACTATGACGAAACCACAAAGTATTTTGCAGGAGGAAGGATTAGAGATAAACCTGCAAACATTGCGTGCAAAGATCTACATCTGTATGATGTTAGGATTGGACAATACCTTACAAACAAATATGCACTGTGGCTAGACCTTCGTAGTACAGATGATGATTACCTTCATGGGTCAGGACGAACTGTCGAGAATGGTAGTGATGGGATTACAATTCAGATACAAAAGAAGGTTGAAACTGCTGCAGCCATTAACATATATTTGTACCTGATATATGACGCACAACTCAATATACAAGAGTGTAGACTGAGTGGACACATATATTAAAATTATATTGTGTATTAAAATGAACCAGAGCTTAATGACCCTTGACCCACACTGTGGATTGTTTTGTGGCGCCACAGGGTGTGGTAAAACTGAATTTGTACTTAACCTATTACAAACAAGATACATCCACCATTTTGAAAACATTGTAATATTTTGTCCTACAATCAAACACAACAAAGCTTATCACAATCGTTTATTCATTTGGACTGACAGCAACATATACTTAGTTGACCCTGAGAAAAAACTGAATGACTACCTACAATATTTTTACAAGCAATTTGAAGGACAGTCAACATTGTTTATTGTTGATGACTGTTCAGCAGAGAAAGACATTGTCAAGAAGAGAAACACTCTAGCAGAACTTGCCTTCAGTGGCAGACACGCTAATGTAAGTGTATGGATTCTCACTCAAAAATATAATGCTGTACTGAAAGATTTTCGAGAACAGTTAAAGTTTATCTGTTTGTTTTACTGCAAGGATCGTGACAGCTTTGAAGACTGTCTCAGAGAAAATGATGTCATCCCAAATAAGCATGAACGAGATGATGTAAAAAATAAACTGAAATCAACTAAGCATCTGAAGCTCATTTTAAAGACAGATCAGCCCACAGGGTATGGGTTAGTAAATTGATGTAAATTAATTTATTCTTTTGTTTGTCCAATAAAAATGACAGACGGACAAATCATACAAGTGCTTGATATCACACACTGTTTCAAAGATGTTATGCATTTTACTGACTTAATATTACCCAAACAGACTAACATAAGCCTTTCAGCACCATCAGAAATATATGCTACATATAGTGTGACTTTGGATTATGTCGATGAGCATCCAAATGTGGAGCACATGACAGTTGATTTAAAGACACCTACTTTTAAAGTTGATGATACCAACTATGGCTGGTTAGGGGAAGTTTGTTATAGCATATTTAAGCAACTACGCAAACTAAATGTTTATATTGACAGTGTTACAGTTAATAAAGTGGTATTACACAAGGTGAGCCAGCAGTAATATTTTTTCATTTATTATTTTGTCGGACAAATAAAAATGACGGACAATGTTCAAAACCCTGGCTCATCTGGTTTAAGAAACGTGTTTCACACAACAAACTTACCCATATCCAATACTAATAATGTCTATGAATCAATAGAAAACTCTTTTTCTGTCATACAACAAAATCTTCTTACAGGCAGTGTAAAGATTCAGATTGTTGCAAAAATCGAATTCACTAGGGTCGACGGTGAGGTGATTGTTTCGTACATATCAACAAGACAACACACTGTTAACACAAGAAGAGAACCGGAGGTGGAGAACGTGTTTAGAGACAGACTATTACCAGACTTCCTCCAGGCGATTGACAGTGCAAGAATGAAGGGGTCTGGTTGGCACGAAGGACATGTACATGAACTGCAACTAAAGCAGTCTAGGTATCATCCTATATTAGGTAAAGCATGGTTGCCACTGCCAACAGAAGTAGTAAACAAAAAGGCTGTTGTTAACATTCAGAACAATGACAACTATTGTTTCATGTGGTGTGTGCTTGCTAAACTACACTTTGTAAAAATAAAACCTGAACGTGTTTCTAACTACACCAAATTTGTAAACGAACTCGATTTTAGTGGCATTGAGTTCCCTGTTAAAATAGAGGACATAGACTTGTTTGAAAAATTAAATCCTGGCATATCTGTAAATGTGTTTGTGTGGGATAATGTGTCTGTTGACAAGTTACAACCCATTAGAGTATCAGCACTGGCACCAACCTATGGTCAGTCAGAAAATAAGCATGTTGACATGTTGCTAATCGGAGATGACAATAACTTTCACTACACAATTATTAGGAATATGTCACGTCTAATTCATAATCATACAACAAAACACAAGGGCAAACAGGAATTTTGTAATAGATGTTTACAGAGGTTTTCCTCTATTGCTGTGGCACACAAACATGTTTTACACTGCAGGTCAGCTGATGACATTCAAACTGTACTTAAGTATCCAGAGCCTGGTAGTCAAGTGTATTTTAAGAACTATGGGAATCAGCAAAAGCTGTCGTTTGTAGTGTACGCAGATTTTGAATCATTAGTAGTTCCGTATGACGGTCCTGTTCCAGAGTCATTACCAAAGACTATAAAACTAAGTGACCAAGTGGTGTGTTCTTTTGGATACATTCTTGTTAGGTCAGATGGTTTGCATTCAGAACCTGTTATCTACAGGGGTGAAAATGCAGCATGTCTGTTTTTAACAGAAATGAGACAACTGTATAGTCAGGTAGTACAATATCTCACAACATGTCAGATGCCTTTGGTGATGACAGAAGAAGACAAATTAAAATTTGATACAGCTGAGACGTGTTGGATTTGTGAACAGCCTCTGGGAGGTGATAAAGTTCGTGACCATGATCACATAACTGGACGTTACAGAGGTGCTGCTCATAACAATTGTAACTTATTATTAAAAATAGATCCCAAGACATACAAACTGCCAATCTTTTTCCACAATCTCAAAGGATATGATTCACACATTATCATGCAGGCTGTAGACGAGTCTTACAAAAACATAAGTTGTATTGCCCAGACAACTGAAAAATACTTGACTTTTAGGTTAGACAAATTAGCATTTTATGACTCCATGCAACATTTGTCTTTAGGATTGGCTAGTTTGGCAGAAGGACTGACTGAGTATCCAATAACAAGTAAATATTTTGAGCCAGACTTGATCAAGAAAGGTGTCTATCCATATGAGTACATTGATCACTGGGTTGTGTTTGAGGAAACAAGACTGCCACCAAAAGAGAAATTTTATTCCACACTAACTGGAAAAGGTATTTCTGACTCTGAATATCAACATGCACTTGATGCATGGGGGAAGTTAGGATGTCAGACAATTGGTGACTACCACGATCAGTACTTGAAGGCTGACGTTTGTTTGCTAGCAGATGTATTTGAAAGTTACCGTGAGAAGGGTTTGTTGCACTACAGACTTGACCCTGCTTGTTACATAACTAGTCCTGGCATGACATGGGATGCATTTTTGAAATCCAGTAAGATATCTATAGACCTGTTGTCTGATCGTACGATGGGTGAAATGGTGGAACGTGGATTGAGGGGAGGCATTAGTATTGCATCGAACAATTACGCAAAGGCAAATAATAAATATCTGGACAACTTTGACCTTGGCCGGGACTTTGACCCCTCAAACCCTGGGTCAAGGTCATTCATTACGTATTTGGACGCTAATAACCTTTATGGCTGGGCGATGTGTGAATTATTGCCCTTGAAAAACTTTTGTCTGTATGATTTGTCACAGTATGATGTAACAGAGTCAGGGTTAACTAACAATATTATAAATCTTGATCGAAACGACGCGAAGGGTTGGATCTTTGAAGTCGACCTGGAGTACCCACACCACCTACATGATTACCATAATGATTATCCATTAGCAGTTGAGAAAATGAGTATGACAGGAAAAAAAGAAGACACTAAGCTTGTGCCAAATTTGAATGACAAATTCAATTATGTTTGTCACTATCGCTTGCTGCAGTTTTACATCAGACACGGGTTAGTACTAAAGAAAGTTCACAGAGGAATTCAATTTGATCAGAGTGCTTTCATGAAAGATTACATAATGAAGAACACAACCCTTCGTGCCAGAGACGGCAACACTGCATTTGACAAAGACTTCTTTAAGCTTATGAACAATGCCTGTTTTGGCAAGACGATGGAAAATCCTCATCACAGAAAAGATGTGAGACTGGTCACAACTGAATTGGGTGCAATTAAACTTACAGGTAAGCCACAGTACACAGGGTACAAAGAGTTTCATTCATCATTGTATGCAGTGTCACTCAAAAAAAAGATTGTTAAACTGGACAAGCCAGTATTCATTGGTATGGCAATTCTTGAGTTGTCAAAACTGTTGATGCTTGAATTTTATTATGATTACTTCAAACCAAAGTATCCTGACTGCCGTCTGTTATACACTGACACTGACTCTATGATCATTGACGTGTGTACTGAAGACTTTTATGAAGACATGAAAACAGAGTTACACATGTATGACACATCTGACTATCCTAAAGATCATCCACTGTTTAGCACACAGAATAAAAAAGTGCCTGGTAAGTTTAAAGATGAACTGAATGGTGTGCCTATAGTTGAGTATGTTGGACTGAGGTCAAAAATGTATTCTATACTGCACCAGAAAGGTAGTCAGTCAAAAGCCAAAGGAATTAAAAAAACAGCAATAAAAAATAAAGACATTCGTCATGAACATTACAAGCAAGTGTTAGATGGTGCATTGATGCCTGATTATCCAAACAAGTCACTGAGATCAAATAAACATAATCTTGAAATGATCCAAACACATAAGAAATCACTTGCAGTTGGGGACACGAAACGTGTTTTTCACACTAAGGAAAAAGCTTATGCACCAGGTCATTACAGGCTCAAGTTATCTGAAGACATTTGTGATGAACTGGTTGATGAATTAATTGATGACTTAGTTACTGAAATGAGTAACGGTGTCTGGGGGAATAATCTGTAATTCTTCTCTGACAAATGCCCTCTGGGGTGCAGGGTCATACAGATAATATATTGTTGCGTCTGGACCGGGGACTATTTTTTTTATATTGTGTACAGACGTTGACCAGATAGGGTCTGTTGCCCTGCGCTTTACGTCGTTCTCGGCCTCTCCGGGTTGATATAAATATCTCACCTGTTTAGTAAACAAGCTTGTGTCTGGTGCAAGCGGTGCCTGGGTTGACATTGTTTTTGGCTCTGTAATTGATTTCAATTTAATAGCATCAGCAGGCTTAGGATGTCCTTCATTGTTCATTGCTTTTATCACATGTGGTAATCTCTTAACCCACTCAGTGTTCCGGGTGTCATGCATGAGTTCCTTAGAATACTGGTAACTGAAAAGTCTCTCTGACAACTGTTTGTTAAAGTTCTCTACAATTGCCTGTGATCTGTGCACACCTGGAATGCCTCGTCTGACCAGTACACCATGCTTAGCAAATAACTGATTAACAGCACCTTTGAATTCAGATCCATCATCAACTTGTACAAGTCTGGGGTATCTTAAAGGGCCTCTTTTATAGATACTAGATAAAGCAGTAGCAACTGTACTGGCTGTTTTGTCAGATATGGGTTCAGCGTCTTTATACCTTGAAGCAATGTCTACAACAGTCAGTGCATACTTGTATCGTTTCTTTCTTATTGTGTCATGTGGTAAGAACAAAAGGTCCATTTGGTGTGTGTCATTGGGGGTAGTGTTTTCAAAATGGGGTCTTGTTATCTTTCTTGGAGCAGGAAGATATATCTGCCAAATTGCTTGTCTCTGTAACCATTGCTTGACTTGATTGAGTGTTATATCTCCGCCCACAGCGGCATGTAATTTTTCAATAGCTGTTGCTCCTTTCCAATAGCCTGATGGGGAGTAATATATTTTTGATAGTTTATTTTCGGCTGCCATTTTTTCTAGCAATGAAAACTCCTGTAAAATAAACAAATGTCATTCCCACTAGAACAAAGATTATCTCCCCGTTTCTTTGTTGTGTGCTTGGTTTGTAATAGTCACTTAGTTTCGGTTTTGGGATAGACATGTCTTCACCTGTGACAAGAAAATATTCCCTGATTGCTTCGTCTGTATTTGAAAACGTATGCTGTGCGTGGCCTTCAAGCCTGAGTTTTTCATTGATGAAATCAAGTTTCTCAATTCTATTCTTTTCATATTCCTGCTGGGCTTGTGCTAATTTTTCTGACGCCTCATTGTGTCGTCTCATCTCCAGAGCAGATTCTTCTCTACCCATTTTTGAAAAGAGATAATTAGAGCCACTAAATGCCAGAGCATTAACCATAGCACCACCTATCATAATAGCTATCGTCGCCATATTTTTATTTACATAGAAATATTTTCGGGAATAATTCCTTGCTTGACAAGAAAATCTTTTGTCGCAATCGACGCTGTAACGACTACAATTAGCTTAGCACTCTCTTCGAAATCGAGTCTACTCAAGTCTGCTGATTTCATTTTGAGTAGACTTTTCCCCAGCATAGAATAAGCTACTGCTAATCCACTGATTACGGCAGAGTGATACACAAGGTTCATCATGTTCTTTGAGTCATTCATTTTCTAAGGCAAGAAAAATTAAAATAATATTTTTATTTACTGCATATAAAATGGGTCAACGGCTTTGGATGTTACTGGTAATGTGGCGACTTCTGGTTTTGTTTTTGGAGTGTCTGATTTTTTGGTCACTGTACGAGTCTGTGGTTTGTATTTTTTGTATAATTGATAACCTACGTAACCAAATCCGACAACAAATCCGGCAATTATATATTTTGTTGATTGAGGTTCGGGGTCAGGGTCAGGGCGAGGGTCAGACTTAGTTGTTTGTCTCTCACTTTGATGAGGGTGTGACGGACCTGGCTGTCCTGACGGTAGTGTCACCAATGATGTTATTGACTGTGGGTCAGTTACATGTACCTTTTGCAGTAGTTCTAACTTTCTTTGTTTGTTCAATGCAGCTACTCTCTTTCCAGCCTCAACCCTCCCCGGACTTTTAACCTTAGTCACAGTTTGAACCTGTGTCAAAACAGGGTCGGGGTTCGGTTGTGGAGTCATCTGGGTTTCGTCCATTTTCTTCTGCAGTAAAATTTATTTTTGAGAAATCAATATGGCTCCCAGTAACAAGAAGGGTTACGACAGGTGCAAGGTAATTTCCAAACTTGTAAAACATGACACATGCTAATTTGCCAATTGAACTTGAAACAATAGGATTGCTTTCAAGGTCGTGTGATAAACTGTCACTATCCACAGGTAGAAAGTGACTCACTGCTTTTGTGTATAGGCATACAAGAGATCGACTCAAATCACGTGTCATTAGTGAGGCAATGTGGTTCTCATATTTTGAATGAAGCTTGATTAGCTCGTCAGAGGTAAGAGATTCAATATCCTCTGTCATGTATTGTCTTCCTAGATAAGTCTTTGATTTGCCTGAGACAATTACAGACAAAAGACGCTGTTTTTTCGAGTCTAAGTCTTTGTTCTCTACAGCATTGATATCATTCAATAGAAAGATTTCATCAGGGTTCATTTATAATGTAATTAAAAAATTAAAACAAAAAACAAAAATTGTTATCAAGCAAAATCATGTTTTCTAGGAAGTACATTAATAGTAACTTTATACGTTTGTACCATTCAGCAAAATGTAGCCAATAGTTTTTGAGTTTACCCCAGACCAATATTGTGTCTCTCTCAGTGGGCTTATAAATGACATGTTTCACAGATTTCAATTGTAATGTCATGTACAATAACCCTGTCCTTTTAAGCAAACAAACCTGACACAGTATTGGCGATTATTGGCTTTGCAGTAAATTATAAATCACAACCTGGCCAAGTGAGGGCCAAATGAAACATCAGATGTAACATACTAGTTATCACACACGGCCTGTGCCGCACCACATATAGCCCGAGATAAGTTTTCAAAAGCCTGGATACGCAGTTACAGACAAGTAAAATAAAAATGGAACACTTACCTTTGAGCCAGGGCGGGGGAGCTGTTTCGACTTAATTAGTCTCATCAGAAAGGTCATAAACCCTTGACAGCTCATTGTAGATGAAAAATTTTCGTGGTCACCTATATGTACCAAAGACCAGATGTCCAAACCAAATGTGAATTGCTCTCGGATGTGGTTTGTGCGTGACTGTATGCTGAGCTGTGGTACATTCTATTCCAGGAAAAACAGACGCACGGGGTACTCCCGGGACTGAGCACAAAATCTCATACTCCGTGCATCTGTTTTCCTCTGACACATCACGCTAAATATGATATGATGTGATGTGTAAATTTGATGGTATGTTTAAAAGCCGAGAGCAATGTGAGTCGCTTAAATTTCGGTCTTCATAAGCGACTTATCATTGTAGAACTACTCTGATGTATCCATTGGTGCCACTTGTGGCTGCAGCTTTGTTCTGATTTCATTCATATATGCAAACACATTTTGAATTGCAGGGCTCCCTACAATTTGTGTTTTTTCTTCATCAAGAGCTTTGACTTTTTTTCCATTCAGCTCAATAGAACTCTTTTGATGACGGATCTTTTGATCCAATCTGCTGATATGTACTTTAATTTTCTCTATTTTGTTTTTAAGTTTGCTATGAAATACAAGCTCTTTTGCAAATGCTTCATCATTTGCTTCATCTTGGTACTTTATCAAAAAAGCTGAAGATGCTGTCATCTCATTTTCATTATCTGATAAATCTTTTTTAAACTCCTGTTCTTTATATTCTAGGAGTTTCAATTCATTTTCAAGATGCCTACCTTTTTTGTTACAATCGATAAGCCGCTTATGAAGAGTCCTGGATCGCGAAATCACATTTACTTCAAATGGTTGTGCCATGTTTGGTAACGCGTTGCTGTGCACTGGGTTATATATGAGAAAGCTCTAGGCATAGATTGGCCAAATTCTTTGAGCCAATAAAATTAGGCTGATGCAAGTCTGGAAAAGCAGACGCAATAGAAAGACAAACATGTTTGAACCTGGTTAACACTGCGCACAATCGCACACCTTTAGAATTCTCAGTGCAGACGGTTCAGTCATGTGTGAACACGACTAATATCCTTTCTCGAGTATATGTCTTGTATGACAAAAAGCCTTCCTGCTGCGTCATTCACTAAAATCTAGACTGTGTGTTAAATTTCTGAACAGTACACCACATTGTACATATACTAACACATGCACACAAACACACGCACGGACACACGCGCGAACATGCATATTAACATACACATAAACAAAAACATAAAGCCTACCTTGCTAAACACGTACACCCGTAACATCCCGGCATGGCGACACACAGACAGAGCTGGTTTTTCTCAAACATTTTTCAATTTCCAAACCAGCCAGCTAACTTTTCACAGTGCCAACACACATACAATTTCAGTACACTATGCGGCATAAACCCTTGCGTGAATAGATACGGCTTTTCCTGAGAAATTATGACTAAGCTGATTTCAGTGCAAACAGGCAGTTGATCGTGACTCATGACGGTACCAAGGGTAACAACACAAACATTAGTAAGCAGACGTCAGGCCTATTCAGCCAAACAAAAGAGCGATGACATTATCCCTTGAATATTATGTCGAAATTTTTATTCATAAATCTTGGGGGGGTCCATAAGTTGGGCAGACTATTCGAAACTGAAATGCTAATCTATACGTTGCTCGTGGCAAATGAACACGTCAAGACCCTCAGTCTCCTCATAATGTGCGTCCTAAGAGTACAGCTGACTGAAACGTTGTACAACGGAAGTCAAGCCTGGAGTCTTGGCGGCTCTTGAGGATCTGTTGTTTATGTACTCAGACAGGTGTCTGTTTAAAGCAGTGAGTAATGTGTCTATTTTCAGCTTGAAAGCGTAGTAACAGACTAAAACACGTACACCATTTACGGGCGAGTGAACTATAGCTCGAGTCAGGCATCAGTTATGCACCCAAAAGAAATATCTTACAATCTGTGTGTGTGGGTGTTTGCGTGCTTGTGCGTGTGCACGTATATTTGACTTGTTATGTTTCAGAGTCGTGCTTAAACAGAGCCAATTCTATATTGTTTGCACTGAGCGGTCCCCCTGCCACAACACAATTCTATAGGCCTTTTGACGCGTGACGTGTGAATGGCGCTGTGAAAGCTTTTACCCAACTCATTGAAAGAGGGTTTGGCATTGAGTCTTGTCATGCGTGAACTGAAATGATATGTGTGGGACATAGCATGTGAGTTTTTCGGAAATCGACTCTGGCAATATTGAGAGAAACGGTCATGTAAAAGTTAATGACCGTAATTAGTAATTAATTAAGGTCATTAGGTGTTGACAGAGACAATAGTTATAGAGATAAAACAATAGAGTCCCGATAGATAATCAGATCAATAGAGCCGCATCAGTCATGCTTGTCAGTTTTTAAAAATCAAAGGGTTGATTCAGAATTAACGGGGGTAAAATTGGGGCCAAAAATATGATATTAAAAAATGATGTAAATTAATGACTGATGCGGCTCTATTGAATTCATTGTCTATCGGGACTCTATTGTTTTATCTCTGACGCCTACTCCAGGTCGTGAGGGGTCAATGGTTCTCATTATCTCCTCTTGTAAACGTTATTACTATCTCCTGCACTAACGCTGCCCACTACAACTGTGTCATGTGAATGCCGCCAAATGTCAGGCTTTTCTGCTCTTTTTCTTCCTTGTAAGCACAAGAGTGCCTTCCCTTACTTTCAGAAGACACTGACATGTAGCTTCTCACTGACATGTAGCTTCTCACTGACATGTAGCTTCTCGCTGACATGGATTCGTGACAAGACGGGTAAAAAAAAAAAGTCGTAGTTGATTCAAGACAACATTGAGAACCCCGGTGTATGGGCGAGTTGAGCAAACAACGTCTGCCAAGGGGCAGATCGCTTTGACAACGTGTTTGTTGTATGTTATCAACAAATAATAATAACACGGACACACACTGAAGCGTGGATATGTTGAATGATATCCACTGGCATACGTGTGTTAACTCATTCAGCCAGACGGCCGTCTTTTCCAACATTTTGGAGGCGTCATCTAATGACTATGCACCAGTTGCAGGAGATGGATCGACCATGATAATTCAAGGGCAGTGCCAGATTTGCTTGGCGCCGACAGGCGCCAAGCTAATCTGGCACTACCCTTGAATTATCATGGTCGACCCATCTCCTGCTGTAGTGCGTCAGGGCTGTATGGGTTAGATATCACAGCATTCCAGGAAAGACACGTTGACATGAGTAGATATCACAACAATCCAGGAAAGACGTTGACATGGAGTCGCAGATCATTTAGACATTTGTTTCGGGTCTGTGAATGTGATTGCATCGCACAAACACACTGAAAAAAAAAAGGCAAAATCAAAATCAAACCGCTGAACATTCAGCAAGTCTTTGTCATGCAGATCTGTCATTCTCTCTACCATTCATTAGCTCATTCAAGGCGCCCCGCATCAATAGCTGCGAAAGTGTCGTATAGCGTTGCCGCCGGCAACGCTATGCGACACTTCCGCAGCTATTGATGCGGAGCGCCTTGAATGAGTCATCATTCCAATCACGGAAACGTGTGGCTTTGTAATGAGGCTGAATATGTTGAATTATCATGGTCGATCCATCTCCTGCAACAGGTGCATTGTCGTTAGATCACGCCTCCAAAATTTGGGAAATGCGTGCGTCGGGCTGAATGAGAGATTATTTCTTCTGTAACGTACTAGTTAATACTGAAACACGACGAATTCCTTCTCCTTACGTAGTCTCAGTTGTACATTTAGAGGTGACATATACTGACCAGCAAAAGAAATGCGACATCGTTCGAGTCATCGGAAACACTTCAGTGACTTCACACTTCAGTGACTTCACACTTCAGTGTTTCCGATGACTCAAATGATGTTGCATTTCACATGCCTGCCAGTACATACCGCGTCAGTTACACATGTATGCAGTTGAAACCAGTGACAGCTCTGTTGTGGCTATGAAAGTTTCCGCAATGCAATACTTCACGCATAACTGCGCGTCGGAGGCAGGAGTCAAACACTGTTCAACCCCCTTTACTGGCGAGAAAAAATGCAAACACTACCCAAATGCAAGAGGCGAAGAACCTGCAGAGCCCCCAAATCTGCTCTTGGCCTCTTGCCTGACCCTGTTTGTATCCGTGGTTGCTTGCACTGGTGGGATTATCCGGTGTTGAATTGAAAAACATACTGCGTCAAGCCGTGTCTACTGCCAGTGAAGGGGACAATCCTTCACCTTGATAACCTCGAGGGTAAAGCACAGTCCAACACGGGCACGGCCAGAACTTCCTTCAAATGTGCTTGTTCTCGCCACTCACAAACAGTTACCTCTATCATGTGTATTTAGTGAGACCATATCGCTATCTAGAGGAAGGTCGATCTTCTTTTACATCTCAACGGTAGTGTTGAATGAGCTCCCGTTGAATCATGCGTAGTTGAACGTATTATGTAGATAATCGTATTTTAAGAATATTTGCGATTTGAAAACACGCACATTCCCGCCAGTCTGTGCAAAATACGCACAGCGCAAAGTTTCATGAAAAAAAAAATTGATGTGCCTCTTTTTTGGCAGCAATAGACTCAGTTGATGCAGTCTGACTTGGTTAGCAAGCAAAGATTTGACCCAGTGCGCGAAAGACTATCGGGCCTACTTCTGGCCAAGTTGCCCCCCCCCACCCCACCCCCCTGCAAGGCTTTGCGTGGGCCAACGCGGCCCGAGGTCGGTCCGATGACCTTTTGCACCCTGAGGCAGTGTAAAGCAGATCGCAACCACGGATCGAATGCACTGCCCCTGTCTCAGTCCGCTCGTGTCCCACCTGACAGGGCAATCCTTCGTTTTATTCTGTCGGTGTAACCCTTTCGCTGCCCAGTAAAACTGAACGCGATCCAACCGCAAGAGGCATAGATCCTCATGAGCCCCCGCTGTCGCGGTGGCTCATGAGGATCTATGCCTCTTGCTGAGACCACTTTCTGTCCATGTGTCTTGGGCGGTTGTGGCCCTTGGTTCTGGAATGAACAATGATTGTCGAAACTAAAATGATACCCACAGCGGCAGGGACAGGGGTAACCCTCCTTTAAAACCCCACACGCAAGCTACTCTTTCCAGGCGTTGGACAGAGGCTCCATGGGCTGGTTCCGGATGATCTGGAACATCTTCATGTTGTCAGAGGCCAAAGTGTTAATGCCGGACAAGTCTATCATCTCCTCCGGGACCCTCAGGTACCGGCACTTGTTCATGTCCCGCCACAGCCCCATCAACCTCTCCCGGTAGTCGTCCTCGGGCATGTACGTCGGTGTGGAGTCGAACTCAACTCGGAGAGGCCTTCGACGTCGAAACAAGGCTCCACCAAGAGCTAGGGCGGGGTCTTCCTCGGACTCTTCTTCAGGTGAGTTCTTCTGAGAGAGGGCCAGAGACCTGGCTTCCAGCTGGGCGGCGAGGGGAGGGTGTTCACGCAGGTAGCGGTCGACGTCTTTGAGGAAGGCGATTTTCCGCCGGTTGATGCTAGCTGCCCTGTAGTGCTCCTCCTCCAGAAGCTCCTGTCGTCTCTCCGCAAACAGATCCTCGCCCAAAGCGCTGTCTACCGCGTCGTCGTTCAGGCTGAGGGACGTATGTCTGTCCGCTTGGTAATGGTGGGGAGATCTCGGGGTTGTTGCGCTATTCGTGTGGTTCCCGCGCGAATAACGCAACAAGCCCGAGATCTCGTCACCGTTCATCTGCTCCTCTTCCGCTTGTTCGCGCGCTTCCTTCTCGGTGACGACGTGAGAGGAGAAGGGAGCACGCCCGTGAGACTGCAGAAACCCGCGAGATTGCGTGGTGCTGACTGAGCCGCGGTGCACGTGGTTGTGTTTGGGTCTGTCCCCGGTGTCCGACTGTCCAGCCAGGCTAGTCTTCGAGGTCGGTCTCTTGGAGTTTGCGCTGGACGAGTCCATGCTCGAGCTGCTGCTGTTGCTGAGAGCTTGCTGATTGTGGTTCAGATGCTGGCTTTGACTGGACGGTGTTCTGTTACTACCAGACCCGGGTCTCTTCCGTGTATCGTCCACGCGCAGATGGGCACTGCCCTGCCTGGAATCCCCGACCTTTCCGTTCATAAATCCCGCGGGTTTCGGCCCTGCAGTCTTGCTCCCGGAAGTGGACGACACTTTAACCTCCGGCGCAGGCGTCGTCCTGCCTACGATCTCGTTAGCAGACCCCGGCCTTTGCCCGTATCTTGGCGGCGGGGCATCTATAAACACACCAGTGACGGAGTTACTGCGCCGGAGGTTGCCCGGGGGTGGTGCCAGGCTGCTCTGTGACCGAGGCCCGTTATCGGTGTGGCTGACCCTGGGTAGGGCGCTCTTGGAGCGAGGGTGTGGCTGGGAGCGGAGCCCCGCGTGAGAGCTGTTGAGACGGCGGGCGGCGGCGGCGATCTTGAGGGCGTTACCCAGACAGACGGGCGGGTACATGGGGCGCAGTTTGCCTTCCGCCTCCAGCTGTCGCAATCTGCAAACACAGCAAGGTTCATTATAGATTATCCATTCCGCCCGTGCATATTGTATAACAAACACAGCAAGGTTCATTATAGATTATCCATTCCGCCCGTGCATATTGTATAACAAACACAGCAAGGTTCATTATAGATTATCCATTCCGCCCGTGCATATTGTATAACAATGTCCTTTTATACATTAACCCCTTCACTGCCGAGGAAAGGTCAACACGGTCCAAGTGCACGAGGTCAAGATCCTCGTCTAAATTTTAGATATCATTCAATCCTGCCAAATTATAAAAATATAAATTTATAAAATAACCCCTTCACTGCTGAGGAAATGTGAACACGATCCAAGTGCATAAGGTATAGATCCTCATGAGCCCCCGCATTTGCGGGGGCTCATGAGGATCTATGCCTCATGCTGAGACCAGTTTTGTATCAACTTGGTCGCGGCTGTTGGTCTTTGAACCAACAATTGTTTCAGACACAAAATATGCGTCCATTGGCAGGACCCAACCACGATAGCTCAAGGATGGTGCCTGAATGGCTTGGCGCGGCGGATTCACTTACTGGCTGATTTCTTCCGGTGAGAGGTAGGACTTGATGCGCGACACTCTGTCCTTGAGCTGGCGGAAGTGAACTTTGACCGTGCGGTTGTCAAGGTCGAGGAGCTTGAGGGAGTAGTCCTGCTCCAGCCTGAGGGTCGAGAGGGACTTCTCCAGCACGCGCTGCTCCTTCTGGTTGAAGGCCACCGCCACCATCTCCCGCTCCCGTCTGCGCGTGGCCGCCATCAGGGCGTGCTGGTCCTGAAGTAACGAGAAAACACATTCTGTCATTTTTCTAATGTGTACTTCAAGGACGTTATCAGGGCGTGCTGGTCCTGAAGTAACGAGAAAACACATTCTGTCATTTTTCTAATGTGTACTTCAAGGACGTTATCAGGGCGTGCTGGTCATGAAGTAACGAGAAAACACATTCTGTCATTTTTCTAATGTGTACTTCAAGGACGTTATCAGGGCGTGCTGGTCCTGAAGTAACGAGAAAACACATTCTGTCATTTTTCTAATGTGTACTTCAAGGACGTTATCAGGGCGTGCTGGTCCTGAAGTAACGAGAAAACACATTCTGTCATTTTTCTAATGTGTACTTCAAGGACGTTATCAGGGCGTGCTGGTCCTGAAGTAACGAGAAAACACATTCTGTCATTTTTCTAATGTGTACTTCAAGGACGTTATCAGGGCGTGCTGGTCCTGAAGTAACGAGAAAACACATTCTGTCATTTTTCTAATGTGTACTTCAAGGACGTTATCAGGGCGTGCTGGTCCTGAAGTAACGAGAAAACACATTCTGTCATTTTTCTAATGTGTACTTCAAGGACGTTATCAGGGCGTGCTGGTCCTGAAGTAACGAGAAAACACATTCTGTCATTTTTCTAATGTGTACTTCAAGGACGTTATCAGGGCGTGCTGGTCCTGAAGTAACGAGAAAACACATTCTGTCATTTTTCTAATGTGTACTTCAAGGACGTTATCAGGGCGTGCTGGTCCTGAAGTAACGAGAAAACACATTCTGCAATTTTTCTAATGTGTACTTCAAGGACGTTATCAGGGCGTGCTGGTCCTGAAGTAACGAGAAAACACATTCTGTCATTTTTCTAATGTGTACTTCAAGGACGTTATCAGGGCGTGCTGGTCCTGAAGTAACGAGAAAACACATTCTGTCATTTTTCTAATGTGTACTTCAAGGACGTTATCAGGGCGTGCTGGTCCTAAAATATAAGATAAGAAAATGTCTTTGACGTTTCATGGAAATGTGTCTGCCCGTTCATGCCTAAAGCCCGACAAGAGAAGATGCATGATTGAAAATGATAGATCAAGTTGGTGTCAGAATGGCATGGTGCCTTGAAGTAGGCCTACCACCAGTCAGCGTTTTCTCGCACTCCGCTTGAACTATCACGGTCGAACTCTCTCTTGTACTGTACTGTATTCTTCAGGATACAACTTTCTATTGTGGAACTTTCACCTGACAGCTTATTGTGTTAGCTCATTTAAACTCCAACGCCGTATTTCCCCAAATCTGGGATTTCTCACCTAGCGACGATGTACCAGTTGCAGGAGAAGAATCGATCATGATAATTCAAGGGTAGTGCTTGATTAGCTTGTCGCCATTTTTTTCCATTTTGTAAGTCTCCGCTTTTCAGTGTCATGCATGCACGGTGGAAACAAAGCTTTTCTCATCTCCGTTATCTTCATTTTGTGCCACTTTGTTTTGTCTTCAATTGTTGGTGTTGGTTTTCTTCTTTTCTTCTTGCCTCTAGGTTATCACCACTATATACAGCGATAAAGAAATGGCAATACTCTTCGACATATTGTAGGTTTTATGTGAATCGAATACATTACTCATTCGATCTGAAATATGCAGTTTAAACTAAAATAATACAATACTCTTCTTTTTTTAAGACTGACCTGTTGCACAACAATTCACCTCACCTTTGCATTTCGATACGAATTCATTTTCAGGTGTTTATTTGTCAAAATCCACACACAACTGTGTCACTATGCAGTCGTTCCACATTAGCTCATAACTTGCTTTTTGTGTCCACCTATCGGGGTTAACGCTGACTTTTAAACAACCGCTCCTGTAATGTCCAACCAGCCCTAAGATTCCCTATCCATTCAGCTGCTCAAAACACTACACAGCCGCTAATTTGTTTTTTCTTCTATTGAGTCTCACAATTACTTGACCACCGCACCATAAGGAACCATGTAACGTCAGTCCGCAAGAGGCATAGATTCTCATCAGCCCCAGCAATCGTGGGGGCTGATGCGGATTTATGTCTCTTGTTGAGGCCATTTTCTCCGGCGTTCCTCAGAATGGACTTTGTTCAATGAGGCACTCATATTGAGGCCATTTTCTCCGGCGTTCCTCAGAATGGACTTTGTTCAATGAGGCACTCATATTGCGGCGGTGCAAAAGTTGTGTCCTTTATGCAAAGTGTGTCCGTCTGCAAGGGGTATAGATCCTCATGAGCCCCAGCATTTGAGGTTCTATGCCTCTTGTTGGATTGATTTGCGCCCTTTTTTCCTCAAGCGAATGAGATCGTTAGACGTTTTATTCTGGGACGGTGCAAAACATGTGTATCCCGTAAGCAAACGTATGCGTTCTGTGGGCAGTAAATAGAGGCAAGGCGATTACGGGGCCCGTGTTAGGAAGTCTTATCGGCAATCGCGAATTGAACTGAACGTCCAGCCAACTCCCCCGTGTGAGAGGAACAGATTCACATGTAAATGGTCCTAGCAACAGGCGCTTTGCGAGCTTTGTATGCATGTGTGTGGCGGAGTTCCGTGTTTAATAGTCTTCGCTGAAGGATTGCTAGAATACAACCCAAAAAAATATATCTTTACTGCTGTATGTAGCATCTATATTGACAAGCAAGGGAATAATCGAAAATACACAATAGTTTCAGACGATTTCGCATTTCTTTTGTTATTCAGTGTATATGTCAAACGTGAAGAGGGAACAGCGACAGAAGGAACAAGTATACAATGGTTTCTAGACACAGTGTGAGGAGATTCACCTTAATGGCTTCACGATGATTTCTGTATTACTTATGGCAAATACAAAAAAAATAAAACCAAGCCATCACGAATTCTTTAACAGAAACATTAACACGAACAGAAACCTGTAAGTATAGGGCAAACACCTAACACATGTTTAACATAAATTACCGTGTTCAAGCTGCTACGAGCTTCACAATCAAACACCAGCTCGCTTGCGTTCGTTGCCCCTTCAGTGCGAGGACAATTAAACACTAACCAACTGCAAGATGAATAGATCCTCATAAGCTTTGCAGTTGCGGGAGCTCAGGAGGATTTATGTCTGAAACCACTTTGTATCCAAGTTCGTCAGGTGTTGTTGTTGTTGTTGTTGTTGTTTAACGGCTGGGGATCTTTGACCTTGAACTTCAAATGATTCAATCCCAAAATAGTATTTAGGTCCACTGGTAGTGAAGGGGTCAATATATAAATGCAATGATAAATATTTACAAACACAATGCCACATATCAGTTTCTAATACGCAATACAAAATTAAAAACTGGAATTTGCACGTTCATCTCATTCTCTGAACCGGTTCTTGACGTGAAAGTACAAATGACCAAAAGTCCCTCAACAAAACCAGCAATAGATTCTCGTGAATCTGTTCAGTCGCAGGGTCACCATAGAGTCTGTTCTTGCTGCCCCAAGCACTGAACGCTGTTCCTCGGGGAGAGGAAGTAATCGTCACTTAGCCTCGATCATCACTGACAGTGGCTGCAGATGTTTCTGGAATCTTGATTCATTCAGCGCAAAGGGCCCCAGCCGTCAATCATCTGGAGTTTTGATTCATTCAGCGCAAAAGGCCCGAGCCGTCAATCATCTGGAATCTTGATTCATTCAGCGCAAAGGGTCCGAGCCGTCAATCATCTGGAATCTTGATTCATTCAGCGCAAAGGGCCCGAGCCGACAATCATCTGGAATCTTGATTCATTCAGCGCAATGGGTCCGAGCCGTCAATCATCTGGAATCTTGATTCATTCAGCGCAAAGGGCCCGAGCCGACAATCATCTGGAATCTTGATTCATTCAGCGCAAAGGGTCCGAGCCGACAATCATTTGGAATCTTGATTCATTCAGCGCAAAGGGTCCGAGCCGACAATCATTTGGAATCTTGATTCATTCAGCGCAAAGGGCCCGAGCCGTCAATCATCTGGAATCTTGATTCATTCAGCGCAAAGGGCCCGAGCCGTTAATCATCTGGAATCTTGATTCATTCAGCGCAAAGGGCCCGAGCCGTCAAGTCAACATAGATATAAAGTGGTGACGGCAAGCGACATAGATCCTCATGAGCCCTCGCAACTGCGGTAAGTTAGTGCAACTGCGGTGGCTCATGAGGATCTATGTCTCTTGTTCAGTTTTTCTAGAGGGAAGAAGTTATTAACACGCGTTACTAGAAATGAATCATGGTTTTACCGAAAACAGTGAAAACTAACAGGTCTGCCATATACGTTAATCCGTTAAAAACATGGCAGTGTCACTGAGAGGATCACGGTAGAGTTAACCTTATTCATCAAGAGGCATCGATCCTCGCGAGCCCTTGCATCTGCAGGGGCTCATGAGAATCTATGCCTCTTGCAGGGGGTCGACATTGGCCGATTTGACTGAACAAAACTTCTTGGTTGGGGGCGGAGCCTCGGCTCATCTCGCCCCTGGAGAGTAACCCTCCTCCAGTGGTGACAAGGAGCCAGGGAACGCAGAAGGCGGACACGGCCGGTCCGGTTGTGCCGCCTTCTGTTGCCCCTAAGCCTCAGCCCCCACCCAAACCTGTTAGTCAGTCAACTCCAAAGGCTTCTGGCTCTGGTCAGCCTTCTAAGGCCGCTAACTCTAGCGGCAGGAACGCTGCCCAGGACCAGAAGTCTAAGAAATCTATGGGACCGCTGTGCGCACGGGCCCAGAAGGGGAACACAGATGTCCCCCTTCAAAACAAATATGCTGCACTGGAGGAGTAGATGGAGGGAGTGGAAGTTGTTGTTGCTGATGCTGCGGCAGCTCCACCCCCTTCCTCTCCGAAGAACCAGAGGAGGCCCGGGAGCCGGCCCCCCTCTGTTTCTTCAACTCCTTCCAAGGTAAAGGAAAAAGGGGGGAAAAACTCCTTACCCCCAGATAAGACTTAATCATGGACTCTTTGCTTCAGTGGAATTGTCATGGTTTTCAAGCTAACTTTGAGGAATTGCGTCTTTTAGTCAAGTTCTATAACCCCTCAAGACGGGGAAGTGGCGCAGTGGTTAAGACGTCTGCCTCCAATGCCAAAGGTGCGAGGTTCGATACCGGGTTCCGGCGTTGGATTTTTTCTCCTCTGGTAAGTGTCACCGTCTGGGCAGTGGGCAGATGTTCACATCTGCACGGGACATAGACGACCCCGGCCCCCACGAGTCCCCTGCTGCCTTGCAGGCTTGGCCGCTTGGCTGCGGAAAGGCTAAGGGAGGAAACCCCTGACATCAAAGCCCCCGTGTCTCCGGGGAAGGCTTTTGAGCCAGAGACTAAGACAAGGACAGTCTGATATAAAACCTACGACCCGTGGACCTCGATGCCACCGTCCCAGCTTGCTAGGCCATGGCAAACGAACCAAGGGTTTAAAGGGTGGGGCCAGTACTGCGCACACTGCACTCCACCAAAAACCTCCACCGCGCAGGCTTTAGGAAACGCCCACGGACTATGACACTGAACTTTCCAAGTCCTGTAGCGATGGGCAAGGGGCAAAACGGCAGGTGAAAGATGTCACTGGAAGCCGCAGTCTCAAACCTGCATGCAGGCGGTTCAGGATATTGGTCGCCTGATGTTGACCTGGGGATGACAACGTCACTCGGCACACCCTGAACGACCAAGCAGCCTTCTCTAGGGACAGCACTGCTTGCTCCACACGGAGAGGGGCCTAGAAAAGGTGGCCTAACCAAAGCTCATCCCCTCGTAACCCAGTTGGCTAGCCGCGGTCAACGGGCATTTTCTCATGCGGTCAGAAAACAAGAAAAAACAATGGATCCACTCTCATGACGACCACGACCGGACTCAACGTTGCATGCTGGAACATCCGAACCATGCTCGACACAGCAGACAGCGGACGCCCTGAACGTCGCTCCGCCCTCATTGCCCATGAATTGCGGAGGTTAAACATCGACATCGCCGCGCTCAGCGAAGTACGCCTCCCGGAGGAAGGCAGCCTCCAAGAACTTGGCGCTGGCTACACCCTCTACTGGTCAGGCAGGCCTGCATCAGAAAGACGGCTCTCAGGCGTGGGCTTCATGGTGAAGACCCACATCGCGACTAAGTTGGAAAACCTACCAACGGGTCACTCCGACCGCATCATGTCCATGCGCCTCCCACTGAGACACCAGCAATACGTCACCCTTCTCAGTGTGTACTCCCCAACCCTCCTGGCAGAGCCTGCAGAAAAAGACAAGTTCTACTCTGACCTGCGCAGCCTCCTGCAGAGCACCCCTGCAAACGACAAAGTCATCATCCTTGGCGACTTCAACGCCAGAGTGGGCCAAGACTCTGAAGCCTGGAAAGGAGTCCTCGGCAAGCATGGCGTTGGGAACTGCAATGACAATGGTCGCCTACTGTTGGAGCTCTGTGCAGAGCAGCAACTTGTCATCACCAACACTACTTTCCAGCAAAAGGACAGTCGAAAGACCACCTGGATGCATCCTCGCTCCAAGCACTGGCACCTTATCGACTATATCCTAGTGCGTCAGAGGGACCGCAGTGACGTCCTCCTCACCAGAGTGATGCCCAGCGCAGAGTGCCACACTGACCACCGCCTTGTTCGCTGCAAACTCAGGCTCCGCCTCAAGCTGAAACCCAAGAAAGGGGGCCCCCCCAAGAAAAAGCTTGATGTTGCCAGCCTTCAGCGTGACGACAAGAAAGCTGCCCTTCAGGCCGATTTACAGCGCATGCTCAAAGACACAGTTGATCCAGCAGACTCCTCCCCTGAAACACTCTGGGATCAACTGAAAACTGCTATTGTAAAATCTTCTGTGGAAGTCTTGGGCTTTGCTAGAAAGAGGAACAAAGACTGGTTTGACGAAAACGACGTAGAGATCCAGGAACTTCTAGCAAAAAAAAGAGCCGCCCACCAGGCCCACCTAGCCCAGCCTTCCTGCCCTGTGAAGAAGTCTGCCTTCCGCCTCATCTGCAGCAGTCTCCAGCTCAAGCTTAGAGAGCTCCAGAACGAGTGGTGGTCCAGACTCGCACAGAGGACCCAGCTCTGCGCTGACAACGGTGACTACAGGGGCTTCTACGAAGCACTGAAAGCAGTGTATGGCCCTAGGCACCTGGTACAAAGTCCCCTGCGAAGCGCTGATGGACAGGCACTCCTCACAGATAATACCTCCATCTTGAACCGCTGGTCGGAATACTTTCAGGACCTCTTCGGCGCTGAGCGCACTGTTCAAGAAACAGTCATCCTCCAAATCCCACACCTTCCACTAAAGGTTGAATTGGACGAACCGCCCACCGCCGAAGAGACCCTCACAGCCATCCACCAGCTCAAGAGTGGCAAAGCAGCAGGCATTGACGGAATCCCGCCAGAGATCTGGAAACATGGAGGCCCAGCACTGCACAACAAGCTCCACGACCTCTTTCTCTGCTGCTGGGAAAAAGGAACACTACCAAAGGATCTCCGTGATGCAGTCATCATCACCCTGTACAAGAACAAAGGAGAGAAGTCTGCCTGCTCTAATTATCGTGGAATTACCCTGCTGTCCATTGCCGGGAAAATTCTCGCAAGGTTGCTCCTGAATCGGCTGGTACCTGCCATCGCTGAAGACCACCTCCCAGAGGGCCAGTGTGGCTTCAGAGCCAACAGGAGTACCACCGACATGGTCTTTGTGCTGAGACAGCTTCAGGAGAAGTGCCGCGAGCAGAACAAAGGGCTGTACGTAACGTTTGTCGACCTAACAAAAGCGTTTGACACTGTGAGCAGGCAAGGAATGTGGCAGATCCTGGAGCGACTAGGCTGTCCCCCAAAGTTCCTCAACATGATCGTTCAGCTCCACGAGGACCAGCAAGGCCAGGTCAGACTAAACAGTGACCTCTCAGAACCATTCCCCATTCGCAACGGCGTGAAGCAAGGCTGCGTGCTGGCACCGACCCTCTTCACCATCTTCTTCAGCATGATGTTGAAGCAGGCCACAGTGGACCTCGACGATGACGACGCAGTGTACATCAGGTATCGTCTCGATGGCAGCCTGTTCAACCTTAGACGACTGCAGGCCCACACAAAAACCCTAGACCAACTGATTCGTGAGCTGCTCTTTGCTGATGACGCTGCCCTCGTTGCACACACAGAGAGAGCCTTGCAGCGCATTACGTCCTGCTTCGCAGATGCCGCCCAGCTCTTTGGACTTGAGGTCAGTCTGAAAAAGACAGAGGTCCTTCATCAGCCGGCACCCAAAGAAGAGCATCGCCCTCCCCACATCACCATCGGCGAGTCCGAACTGAAGTCTGTACACCAGTTTACCTACCTTGGATGCATCATCACGTCAGACGCCAAGCTGGACAAGGAGCTGGACAACAGGCTGGCAAAAGCGAACAGTGCTTTCGGGCGATTATTCAAGCGGGTGTGGCACAATCAACAGCTGAAAAAAGGCACCAAGATCAGCGTGTACAGAGCTGTCGTCCTCACCACCCTGCTGTACGGTTCCGAGTCCTGGGCCCTCTACCGCAGCCAACTACGACTCCTCGAACGCTTTCACCAGCGCTGCCTGCGTACCATCCTCAGCATTCACTGGAGTGACTATGTCACCAACGTCGAGGTCCTTGAACAGGCGGAAACTGTGAACATCGAGGCTTTGCTGCTGCGGACACAGCTTCGCTGGGCGGGGCACGTCTCCAGGATGGAGGATCATCGCCTACCCAAGATCACCCTGTTCGGCGAGCTCGCCACTGGACACCGAGACAGAGGGGCACCAAAGAAGAGATACAAAGACGGTCTCAAGAAGTCACTTTGTGCCTGCCAAATCGACCACCGCCAGTGGTCTTCGCTTGCTGCGGACCGTGACACCTGGCGCTCCACCATTCACAAGGCAGCCGTCTCCTTTGAGGACTCTCGCAGAGCTAACCTTAAGGACAAGCGGCTCAGAAGAAAAAACAGAGCTGTCGTAACTCAGAACCCTGACCAGACCTTCCCCTGCAGCCACTGCGGTCGAACCTGCCTGTCCCGGATTGGCCTCCGCAGCCACGAAAATGCCTGCAGACGACGTGGGCAAGCCCTATAGAATCTTCGTTCGCGAAGTCAAGCCAAGAGAGAGAGAGAGACAGGTTTGTTGTTTGAGGTGGCATGGGTAGGGTCCTGTATCGTGTCTGTGTACCGCTTGTTCCCGCATTGTTTTCGCTTTGCTGATTCTGATTGATGTTTCTCTTGTCGACGGAGGTCCCTGCCCTCTTTTTTTTTGAGCGCATTTCTCCTGTCAACACGACTGTTCCACATGACATCACATGGGATCGTATTCTGGCGGAAAATGGTTGATGATTGATTGGTTATATTTACAAGTACAGTTTAACGGCACGTGATTTACTGTTCGTGTAAAAAAAAGTTAACGAATTACAACCTGATGTTTGAAAAAACTGCAATCAGTTTCTAGGCGAATTCTGATAAATAAATACAGATGATTTCGCTAAAAGATTTGCCACCGGTTCAATTTGAAGGTACGGAGCTGTACACTGTGACGATAAGCAATGAATCAAACAAGGATCAAAAACCCATGCGTATTATTCATTTGATTCACAGTGCAGTTTCAGTGTCCCATGATTATAAAGGACATTGATGACGTGATAGACCATTGATGTGAAACGTTCAATACTTTACGTATACTGTTTGTGACGTCCTCTAACCCGGAGCGATGCACATTTCCTATGTAAAACGCGACATTGAACAATTCTTGTTCTTAACTCATTCTGCCCCGGACACACCACAGCAAGATACGGCTCGACCATGATAGTCCTAGGGTGGAGGCAGAAAAAAATGGCGCCTATAGGTGCCAAGCTATTCTGCCACCACCATTGAACTATCATGGTCGATCTGTCTCCTGAATTGTAATGCAGTCCTCAGAGGACGACTCCAACATGTGGGTATTTCGTACCTCGGGCATAGTGGGTTAAACTCGTGCGTGGGTCCATGGGGCTTGTTGTCTATGGAAGGTGGTGAAATGCCACAGGCCTGGGATAATCGCTGCCTGATCGATCACCTCCATAACAAGGGCTGCGGGCAGTAGCATTTCCTCCTACCCGTGTTAGAGAGGTGATGGAATACGCAGCGATCATCGAATGCCACCGAACTCACATCCGTGCGCCACAGGCTTTGACTAGGTTGTTGAATTTACAGTTACGATTCGCTACAAAACTGTGCAAAGGTATCAACTCATTCTGCCCGCGACACACCACAGCAAGATATGGCTCGACCATGATAGTTCAAGGGTGGTGGCAGAATAGCTAGGCGCCAAGCTATTCTGTCACCACCCTTGAACTATCATAGTCGATTTGTCTCCTGAATTGTAATGCAGTCCTCAGAGGACAACTCCAAAATGTGGGTATTTCGTACCCCGGGCACAAGGAGTTAATACGGAATTTGAAACTCTGTTTTTATATTCCACACTGTAAAACAGCAATATCTATAATTATATGTTAAAATCATATTTTAAGTACATTGTACCCGACAAACGTTGACATTCGCAAAGTGTACTGTTGTCCTAGTGAAGGTGACAATTTAAATTATAGCAATTCAGGAGACAAACGAACCAACGGCAGTTCAAGCGTGGTGTCAAAATAGATTGGCGCCTGCAGGCGCCAAGCTATTCTGGCACAACCCTTGAACGTTCACGATCGATCCATATGGTGATGCACTGGAAGCCTTCAAACGCGCCCATAAAGTCCAACTTCTTGACCCTAAAGGGTTACACGTCTTCAAGTCTCCCCAACACAAGGTGTCCGGCCTGAGAGGGGAATGCTACGGCAACGCCAAAACAACCGTTCAGCTTTTCTTTCCGGAATAAAAGGCGTGCGGTGACCGGTCAATTTGTCCACTATACTGCTTAATACGGGTGAGTGAATCCTGGACCCTTGAGTCCGAAATAGCTCAGGTGGTTAAACGTCGGTGCAGGAGAGCGAAGGGAATCGCCGGGTCGTGGGTTCGAATCCCGTCCCGGCCCCGGTAGCTGGACTCACAATCCAGGGGGGGAAAACGGATTTGTTCAATAGCATGTCCGTTGAAAGGTCCTGGTAAATCAAAGTGGCACAGTTGGAGTGCGCCTGAGTTGATCAGTGTTCAGGTCGTACTCCATAGGCAATAGATTTCCCTGTCCCCCATAACCCGCCCGTTAGGGCCGTCCGTGATCACCTCGGTGCTGTGGACGTTAAATCCGAACCAACCAACCAACCAACCCGGACCCGAAAGTCAAAGAGAGTCACCGGACTCCGGGGTACGTCAATAGCCAGCAAAAGGTCTCTAGGCCGACATCGCCCTAAGGTGCCTGCGCACAGCAGTGGCCCATTCCGAGGGCCTTTTGCTCACCGGGGATACATGCGCTCGGCTATGAATCAGCTAAGAGTGGCCATACATTGGAAACGCCGTGAAACATTTACTGTCGGTCACTCTAACTACATCAATAATTGTCATTATGTGCCTCTGTGTGTGTGTGTGTGTGTGTGTGTGTGTGTGTGTGTGTGTGTGTGTGTGTGTGTGTGTGTGTGTGTGTGTGTGTGTGTATGTGTGTGTGTGTGTGTGTGTGCGCGCGCGTGTGTATTGCAGACTCCGTTGTTTCTCTGGTTTTATGACCCCCTCCTCTTTTTTTGTAAAGCGCTTAGAGCTTATTTAAGGATAAGCGCTATATAAGTAGCCATTATTATTATTATTATTATTATTATTATTATTATTATTATTATTATTATTATTATTATTATTATTATTATTACATGTGAACAGTTTCTTCAGCCTATTTTTCTGTCTGCACTGGTGGACGAGAGAGCCGTTTGATTGTTTGTTCGTTGATTCGCGTTCGCCCTTCTCTTTTCGTTCGTTCGTTCGTTCGTTCTTTTGTGTTGGTTGTTTTGATCGTTAGTGTGTTTGTTCGTTGTCTTTGCGTTTAAATCCAGTTGAAAGAGACATTAGCAGCTAACCCATTCAACAGCGCGAGTTCGTTGTCTTGATCGTCCGTGTATTTGTTTTTGTTTTTTTTTTATGTTGTCATTTCATGCTTAACTCATTCAGCCCGACGGCCGTATTTCCCAAATCTTGGAGGCGTCACATAATGACTATGCACCAGTTGTAGAAGATCGATCGACCATGATAATTGAAGGGCAGTGCCAGATTAGCTTGGCGCCGACAGGCGCCAAGCTAATCTGGCCGTGACTACCCTTCAATTATCATGGTCGACCCATTTGCTGCTGTAGTGCGTCAGGGCTGAAGGGGTTATGTCAACGAGAAAAGATCAACTAATACATTCAACAGAGAACTCAGCAGTTCGTACCCCTCTCTCTGACATGCTGCAGGGCGGGTCGGGTTTTCACGTTGTAGAAACCGATACAGGGAGCTAACTCTCATGGCAGATGGTTCGACCGCTCGCAGTCAATTAACCGCAACAGGCCTTCGTACCCCCACCTCTCGCAGAAAAGAACACGAACAATAATATTGTCAGGACTGACACCACTCTAGTCGGCTTGACTCTACTGATTACTCACGACGGCGCTGATGGCCCGGTCAGCAGTGTGCCATCTGCAAGAGGCTTAGACCCTCATGAGCCCCCCCCCCATATGCGGGGGCTCATGAGGATCTAAACCTCTTGCTGTATCCATCACTATTGGCGGGAAAAAGACATACCTGATCTTCTACAACGAAGGTTAAAAAGAATCTGTCAGTTCTACATTTATTAGAAATTTTGGTACGTCGTAAAGTGATGGGATAACATAAACCAGTGGCGGAGCACGAACGTGGTATAATGAGTTACACACGGCGTACGTGTCAACACGGCGGACGTGTCAACACTGCTTTAGCTCTGGCTGGTGCTGTCCGGACGGAGATACACTCGTATGAAAATCGACACACACCGAAAGTCTACGCTTTCAAAAGTAGCATTTTACGCTTAAACAAATCAAGTGCCATTGTAAACAAATCACGTGCCATCATGGTGACACAAAAAAATAATTGAAAACAGGAAGATGAATGCATTGTGACAGCGACAAGAAGTTGTCTCCCTTCCCTTTCTAATGACATCTTCTTTATTCTTTGTTACAAACAAACGAAACTGCAACAAAAAGAAAGAAACACGCATACAAAGAACAATTACAACACAGCTAGATTTGAAGTGGCTGTTCTAATCGTGTTTCTTTCTTTCTGGGGATTTTCATTGCATTTACACGCAATCACCTTTTTGGCTTGGACGTTGTAACAATCCAAGAAATTGTGTAAATGGCACACATGGCTGACACGCATTGTAGCTCCGCCGTTGCTAGTCCCAAGCCCGGATGAGAAAGGAGGGGGGTCAACATAACATACAAACCTACGTCAAATCCACAAGTCCTCGGTCACTTTTAGTGCCAGTGGGACATAAAACTGAAACGAACAACAACACGCAATGTCTGGACATACGAGAATCCATATCTCCCACCAGCAAGATTTATTCATGTGTTCCTAGCGTGGAGAACGCGTTGATCAATCTTCGGTTGATTGCAGAAGTCGGCTAGTTTAACTCCTTCTGCCCCAAACACACCACAGCAAGATAAAGATCGACCATGATAGTCTGCTTCAACGGCAAAATAGGAAACTGGTTTAGGACTACAGTCGGAGTTAGACAAGGCTGCTTGCTCTCACCTACTCTTTTCAACATCTTCCTGGAAAGAATCATGACGGACGCTCTGAAAGATCATGAAGGATCTGTCAGTATTGGAGGCAGAACAATCACGAACTTGCGCTTTGCGGACGACATTGATGGCCTTGCAGGAACAGAGAAGGAGCTAGCTCAGCTGGTGGAAAAGCTGGACAGTACTGCCATTGCGTATGGGATGGAATCAGTGCAGAGAAGACCAAACTGATGACAAATAACGCCAGTGGCATTGACACTGACGTCATGATTGGAAGCCAAAAACTAGAAACAGTTAATAAATTCAAATACTTAGGAGCCATTGTGACAGATGAGGGATCAAAACCAGAAATACTGTCCAGGCTTGCGCAGACAACAACAGCACTGACAAGATTGAAGACCACATGGATGGACAGAAACATCACGCTCTGCTCCAAGATCAGACTGATGCGCTCCTTAGTCATCTCAGTGTTCTTATATGCCTGCGAGTCATGGACCCTCACAGCAGACCTTGAAAGGAGGATACAAGCCACTGAAATGAGATGTTTTCGAAGGCTGCTTGGCATTTCATACAGAGATCACATCACGAACGAGGAAGTGGGAAGCAGAATCAGGCAAGCCATCGGGCCCTATGAAGACCTATTAGCCTCTGTGAAAAAACGCAAACTGAAGTGGTATGGGCATGTCACGCGTTCAGCAGGGCTTGCCAAAACAATCCTGCAAGGCACTGTGCAAGGAGGACGAAAGAGACGAAGACAGAGATAAAGATGGGAGGACAATATCTCAGAGTGGACAGGACTGAGGCTGGGCGATACACTAAGAATGGCAGAGAACAGAGAGGAATGGAGGGAGCTGGTTGCCAAGTCATCAGTGGTGCCCCAACGGTCGGCAAGACTACGGGATATAGATAGATATAGATAGATGATAGTTCAAGGGTGATGCCAAAATAGCTTGGCGCCTATGGGCGCCAAGCTATTCTGGTATCACTCTTGAACTATCATGGTCGATCTGTGTCCTGCACTGCACTGCAGTCTTCAGAGGACGACTTCAAAATGTGGGGATTTCCCTCTTGGGGTAAAATGAATTAACCCATTCGCTGCCAATGGACGCAGAATGTTTTTTGGGTTTTTTTGTTAATCATTGTCAATTCAACGTCAAGTATCCCCAGCGGGACCTGGACAGGAAGGGGTTTCAGCAAGAGACATAGATCCTCATGAGCCCCCGCAACTGCGGTAAGTTAGTGCAAATGCGGGGGCTCATGAAGATCCATGCCTCTTGCAGTTGGGTGATGTTCGGTTGTTCTCGGCAGTGAAATGGTTAATTTGATGTACTGGCTTTCTTCCGTTCTACTGTCAGTGAGTGATAGATTCGCTGGAAATCGATAATCAGCATTATTCTACCCAATCCAAAGGCCTCCGTCTAACTCTGCTCTAGCTGCAAGAGGCAGAGATTCTGATGGGCACGAACAAATCAGGCGGACAGCAAAACACATCAGTGGGTCTAAAATAATGTGTGTTTAAAAAAAAAAAAAAAAAAAAAAAAAAAAAAAAAAACCGCTTACAAATAGAAGTAAAGAAAGTATGAAAATGAGCGGGCCTGCTCCGTAATTCAAGACCTTAACCCATAACCCGACGCAGTACAGCCGGAGATAGATCGAGCATGATAATTCAAGGGTAGTGCCAGATGATCTTGGCGCCTGACGGCGCCAAGCTCATCTGGCACTACTCTTGAATTATCATGCTCGATCAATATCATGCAATTGGTACATAGTCGATAGGTGATATCTCCCAAACGTGGACAATGCGGTCGTGGGGTTAAATGGGTTAAAGTGATCTCCAATCAAGAAAGGGGCAATAGTTCATACTCTACCTCTAGTACACCCTCAAATGTAGTGTATACTCTGCCTCTAATACACCCTCGAATGTTCTTGCCTTGTGCTTTTTTCAATGAGGCAAGAAGGAACTGACCTGTGTACATGTTTATTCTGAAAAGTGGTTTCACTCAAAAATTGGATAAACTGTATTGTATATGTCCTTTAAAAGCGCCTTTCTTTCTTTCTTCCCTCAGTATTTCAGTCCCCCACCCGGGTCTGCCCTGGGGGACTTGGGAGGGGTTAACTACTTTTTAGTTCCCAGGGTCACCCTGGTCAGCCCCACAGGGTGGGTTTTCCCTTCTATTCTGGGGCATGTGTTTCTGTCTACCCTTGGTCCATTCACCTGTATTTTCCTTTTTTAAACTCTCCCTACTGTCTGCGCTGTCTGTAGCTCTTGCTATTGGATGTGTGTTGTTAAATGTTCTTGGCTTTATGAAGGCCCCATGTGGTAGGTTTATTTAACGTATTGGACCGGCTGGCGACATACATTCAATATTCTGTTTAGGGTTTTTTTCACAGGCAGTGCAGGCACGTCCTAAGAAAGTCTTGTTGCTGTCGGGACGTTAAGCAACGTACAATCAATCAATCAGTATTTCTGTACAGTATGCTGGGGGAGGGGGGGGGGGAAGTTGTTTAATTACGAAGTATTTTTACTCACCTTACGCACGCGAAGTTTCGTTATATCTCTTGCTTTTTATGTGAAAGCCTTTCAGACTTCAAAGAGATGACACACTTTGTTGGTGGAGTCTCGACTATCGTTCCCTGGTCACGCAAGAGTTGAATATAAAAAGTACAATGAGCCTCCTACACTGCAGTCTCTGTGCATGGGTATATAGTAGTAATGGACCAGCTTGGAAGGCAGAAGGGAACTTGCTAAGCCTCTGTTCTCTTATACACATAAAACGGAGTCATTTGCCGGACGAGATGGAAACACTCCCAATGCGCAAAAAGCCATCGGGCCGAGATTGGCCGCCATTGGCCCGCGCACGGCCGTGCGCGGGCCCGGCAATGGCGGCCAATCTCGGCCCGATGGCCTTTTGCGCATTGGGTGTTTGCTAGCTGGTCAGTTCCAGATCATTATCGCCCAAATGAAGAGCAAAGTGTAAACGTCTTTGTAGAACACATACTGCAAAGATCTCAAGTAAGACTGAGCTTGCTACAACTGAACGACTGAGTTGGCGGTCCATAGTTCAACTATACCGGTATACATTTCAAAGCGTATGGGCACCTTTTTTTTTTGTTGTTGTTTAACAAACAATTAGCGAGGTGGCACTATGAGCTTGTATTTCACGCCACGGGAGGGGGGGGGGAGGCTTTACGTCACCTCCCGCACTAGAGAGGGCTTTACCGGCTTGACCAAGGGATTTTGATTACGTCCCGTTTGAAAGGGAGATCACTTCAGTGACCCAAAGGTGACCCGGTCGGCTGTGCCCGCCAGGGGGGGCGGGGGGGGGGGGGGCGTAGCCTACTCATTTCAGAATCTCTTGTCAAAATACTTAGCCTCTCAAACGGCGGTTTACTGCGAGGATTTTAGTGTAAATAGGAGTGCAGAGTCCGAAATAGCTCAGGCGTTTAAGCGTCTGAGCAGGAGAGCGAAGGGAATCGCCGGGTCGTGGGTTCGAATCCCGTCCCGACCCCGGTAGCTGGACTCGCAATCCAGGGGGAAAATACGAACTTGTTCAATAGCATGTCCGTTGAAAGGTCCTGGTAAATCAAAGAGGCACAGCTGGAGTGCGCCTGAGTTGATCAGTGCTCAGGTCGTACTCCATAGGCAATAGATTTCCCTGTCCCCCATAACCCGCCCGTCAGGGCCGTCCATTATCACTTTGGTGCCGTGGACGTTAAACCCCGAACTAACCAAACCAACGGCGGTTTACTGCGACTGAGGTTTTAGTGTAAATAAGACTGACGTGCAGAAGGCGAGTGGCGACATCTAACTGTGCTGGCCTCTGGGTGAGTAGCGACACTCAAACAGCTAACAAAGCTTTCAGTATCTACAAGAGGCATAAATCTTCATGAGCCCTCGCAGTTGCGGGGGCTCATGAAGATTCACGCCTCTTGCCAACCACTTTAAATCTGTGTTACCCTGGCAGAGAAGTCTTCTAGCTATCAGCAGTACATTTTGTGTGTCCAAATCTTCTCAGAATCCTCAAGAAGCATAGATGTTCTAGCACCCCACAGTCGCGGGGGCTAAAGAATATATATATATATATATGCCTTTAGCTGGACATTTGCATCTGCGTTTCTCATACGAAGTGGTCCCGAGGCGGTCGGCAGATCTAGCACCTATTAGTGTCCCAGTCACAAGCGATTCGTGACCATTGGTATGATACTATACTATGCGAATACGGAGGTTAAGGAAATTACTTTCTTTGTTCACGACTGATTAGCTTAGATATTGATAAAGGGAAAGTCGGTCTTTTAGATTTTTACACACGCTTTTTTTAGATTCTTTTTAGACAGACAAAGAATTTTTTTGTTTCACTCTGGCACTCTGGTAAGTAAAGGTACGTTGTTAATAATCAAAAACGTGCACTAAGAACCTGTCCAGCATGCTTCACTCAGGGTTTTTTCCGTAAACTTGTAAACTATACTAGAGTGCACATAACTTCATACCACATAATGACATGAGTATGCTAGTCCCTGCTTTTTATATCACCTTTCAGGTAATAAAAACACACCACTGTATCACCAGATACTATTCACTCATTCAGCCCGACGGCCGTATTACTCAAATTTTGGAGGCGTCATCTAATGACTATGCACCAGTTGCAGGAGATGGGTCGATCATGATAATTCAAGGGCAGTGTCAGATTAGCCTGGCGCCGACAGGCGCCAAGCTAATCTGGCACTACCCTTAAATTATCATGGTCGACCCATCTCCTGCTGTATTGCGTCAGGGCTGAATGGGTTAAATAATAAAGGTTGCCACGAATTCTCAGAGGTAATAAACTCAGAACTTCTGACACGTTTCAAAAACTGTTCTGCCAGGTACATTTGCACAAGATAATAATTATAGACACTGGTCAATAATAGACACTGGTCAATAATAGACACTGGTCACATGTGCGCGAGTTTATATACAGACACCCTATATTGCACGCAGCACGCAGCACGCACGCAGCCCGGCCACGTACACCTTGAAGTTTTAATTGCAAGCCAGAAGTGTCAAAAACAGCCAGATTAATGACAGTATTGCACGGCCATGCAAATACGGTGAGACGTGCAGATCGAGGACAGTCGTCAGGGCGCCAGGCCAGGTGATTAAAAGATTTCATGATAAATTGTGATGGAGAGTTTATTAAGACAGTTCCTCGGCCCGCACCCTCTGCACGAGGCATAGACCTTCACGAGCCCGTGCACCCGCGTGGGAAAATGAGAATCTATGCCACTTAACCTTTTCAGCCCCAAGGCCCCATTTCTCATATTGTGGAGGTGTTGCCTAATGACTATGTACCGGTTGCAGGAGATGGATTGACCATGATAATTCAAGGGTAGCGCCAGATTAGCTTGGCGCCTGAAGGCGCCAAGCTAATCTGGCACTACCCTGAATTATCATGGTCAATCCATCTCCTGCTGTAGGGACTCGGGGCTGATTAATAATAATAATAATAATAATAATAATAATAATAATAATAATAATAATAATAATAATAAGCGCATTAAATAGGCGCTTTATCCCAATTGAAAATCGGCTCAAAGCGCCGCCGCGAACTGAACCCAACAAGCACGCTCACGTGAATCACGCGCATTCACTCACACACTGCACATAAACACAGAACATTCACGTGGTGCTAAGGTCAAGCTCAAGCGAGCTACTGAAGTTTTTTTAATTCAAAATCGTTTGTATTTGAAATTTGATTAAGTGGGCTGAAACTGATACCAAAGTCGTGGGGGAGGAAGAGCCGGAGTACCCGGAGAAAGAACCCCCGACGGTCCGCCCTAATTAACGGTGACACTTACTAGAGGAGAAAAATCCGACGCCGGAACCCGTAATCGAACCTCGCACCTTTAGCATTGTTGGCAGGCGCCTTAACCACTGCGCCACGGACCGCCCCGAATGGGTTAAGCTGATGGTGGGGGTTACCAAGCCAGTGATTGTCAACAGAAAACGATACCTGTCTATCTTGTATAATTCCACACGATCTCAAAACTATTGTCCGTCTATTCTAATTACCCCCCACCCTGAGCAAATGGTTCAAGGTCCGACGTCTGTCTTAAGGCCCCGCCACACCTGCCCGATTTTGACGCCGATTCTCGAGCAGTTTCGAATCGGAGTGTGATCGGACCGGACTACAAAAACGTGTGCACTACCACACATTCCCCGACTTTTTTTTAGCCGACCGGTTTGAATCGAAGAACAAGGTCGTACCTGTTCTGAAATGGCTGCTAGTTTTGACAGTGATGATGATGTGCTTGCATTATCAGCAGTTTTGCATCATATTCGGGAAGAGGCGGGCGAAACATCGGCATTTTCAAACTGAAACGACATGCTTTGCGAGACGCGCTCTGATTAGTTGAAGCTTACAATCGGGGCCGATTCGGATCGGAAAAATAGAGCAGGTTCTAGACACCCGATTCCCAGCCGATTGGGATCGGATCGGATATATGACGTCATCCGATCGCAATCGGATCGGAATCGGCTTCAAAATCGGGGCACAACCTGCATGTGTGGCGGGGCCTTTAGCTGGCTGGAACACACGCCTGCATGGAGGACACTCTGCTCGTCGTGGAAGTAAAAATGAAATTTTCAAAAAAATATGTGACATTTTACGAGTATTGATTAACCCCTTCAAGGCCAATGGTGGCAAACTGCGTTACTGAAATCTTGGTCAGTTCAACGCGAGAACACCCCGGCTAGCCGCTCAAGTTATACCTCCACTGCAGTTTGACTCGCGTTTACTTTTTCTCGGCATTGAAGGGGTTAAACTCTCACCTGCTGGCCAACGCTCCCAAGTGCGGGGGGGCTCATGAGGATCTATGTCTCTTGTGAGTGCTATGTTCAAAACCCTCATTAAGCGGCACTATCATGCAGACTGGCAGACCCAACACAACCCACCGTCTGATGACCAGTTAAGACACCTCCAGCGCCACCAACAGACCACCATATTCCGTCTAAGGACTGGTCACTGCCGACTGCGTGCACACTTGTACCGCCTTGGACTGTCACACACTGCAGACTGCTTGTGTGAAACTGATTTACAGACCCCAGAGGATGTACTGCAGTCCTGTCCCTTGTACCAAGACGCCAGGATACAGCACTGGCTATATGGAGCGACGCTGTCAGAGAAACTCTGGGGCTCCATTCTATACCTACTACAGACCACGAACTTCTTCTCAACAACCAATCTTGACATCTGAGGCAGAAACTCGGGAACGTTGAAGAAGAAGAAGAATCCTATGTTCATTATACCTATTTTGGCCCTATACACATCTGTGTTGTTCCCGCGCATGTCCGTCAGACGTGAAATCACTTGCAGCAAAAGGGCTTAATGCTGACCGTATCTGGATTTCAGCAGGTGGTGTACAAACAGAGGAAAGTGACACAGACTGGGTTACATAAAAGTGTTAGCTCATTCAGCCCGACGGCCGTATTTCCCATATTTTGGAGGCGTCATCTAATGATTATACACCAGTTGGAGGAGATGGATCGACCATGATAATTCAAGGGCAGTGCCAGATTAGCTTTGCGCCGACAGGCGCCAAGCTAATCTGGCACTGCCCTTTAATTATCATGGTCCATCCTCCTGCTGTAATGCGCCAGGGCTGAATGGGTTAATAATGAGTAGATTTACCGGCAACTTACATTGTTTTATTAGTGTGGTTTCGGTCCAAGGCCGATAACTCCAGTGGTCTTCCGGTAGCTAGAGGTCACGTGAGCACGTTAAAACCGCCATCGGTGTTTGAACAGAGTCGTTTGTCAGTGCTGCACTGTTCCTTAATTCATCCAAGCTGAAACAAAAAACAGAAACGATTGTTAATCCCTTCGTTGCCGTGGAAAAAAGTGAACATGATCCAACTGCAAGAGATATAGATCCTCATGAGCCCTCGCGACTGCGGGGGCTCATGAGATTCCATGCCTCTTGCTGAGACCAACTTGTATCCATGTTTCTTGGACGGTGTTGGCTTTTGCTCGCTGAATGAACCGAGATTTTAGACACAAACATGTACGTACGGTGGGCGGGAAGGGGTTAATTAAATACACTCATCTCATACTGGAACGCAGGAATTTTTCACTGGCATTGAAGACAAGATCTACAGACGTGCAACATCAATACGGAAGTCGCATGCTCAGGCAGGTGTGTGAAGGGCCATTGGTTGGTCGTTTGTCAAGTGAGTAAGCATGCCATCCCTTCTATCACCACCTCTAACGTTATAAAGCCACGTGCAGCTGAAACCATTGATGAGCTTTTTGATTGCTACTATACTGACGAGCAAAACAAATGCGACCTTTTTTTCAATCATCGAAAACACGTTAACTATCCTGATGAGCAAAAAAAATGCGACTTTTGGGCAGTCATCGGAAACACTAAAATGTTTCCGATGATTCCAAAAATGTCGCATTTACTTTGCTCCTCGGTGTATTATTGGAAATGCGGAAGCATACGGCTGAAGTGATCCATGTTGTGAACAGTCACAAGCCGGAGAGTGTCTGCCTCGTGAAGGCGAAAGAAAGTAAGTCCTTTGTTGTGTAAAGCGAGATTGTCATAGTATTACAATGGACGTCTAGGTTTTCTCAAAACGGACTTGCTGTCGTCTGCATCACAAAGCGGCTTTATGGGCCCACAAGGGCAGAACTGCTGTATACCCAGTGATACTGAGCGCACTTGATCACGACCAGATTGCCGTCATAAACGGTGAAGACACTGCCAAGAGGTATCACTCTTTCCGGTGTAACGCGTTTTGGCGGGACAATTTGGCGTACACAATAATGACCCCGGGTCGATGTAACGTGAGAGCCAGTTTCACGTGTTTCACCGGGAACTTAAAGTCATCGTCCCGCAAACGAGCGCAGAAGTATCTAGAACAACGTGCATGATACTCAATAAATCAGTCAGTGCTACTGGCAGCCAGTGGGGGCTCCCTGTTTTTTGACGATCTTTGTGACACTGTAACAATGTGACATTGTAATAATTGTCACATATCTCGCGGATCCTCCACGAGGTTTGTGAAAGCCAAACATTTTGTCACAACGTGGCGATTTCAGAAACGCGATCGGCGACCACTGGCAGGTTAGGGGCATCACTGGCATGTTACTGGCCTCACTGGCAGGTTACAGGCCTCACTGGCAGGTTACTGGCCATCACTGGCAGGTTACTGGCCTCACTGGCAGGTTACTGGCATCACTGGCAGGTTACTGGCCTCACAGGCAGGTTACTGTCATCACTGGCAGGTTACTGGCCTCACTAGCAAGTTACTGGCCTCACTGGCAGGTTACTGGCCTCACTTGCAGGTTACTGGCCTCACAGGCAGATTACTGGCATCACTGGCAGATTACTGGCATCACTGGCAGGTTACTGGCCTCACAGGCAGATTACTGGCATCACTGGCAGGTTACTGGCCTCACTGGCAGGTTACTGGCCTCACTGGCAGGTTACTGGCCTCACTGGCAGTTTACTGGCATCACTGGCAGGTTACTGGCATCACAGGCAGGTTACTGGCATCACTGGCAGTTTACTGGCATCACTGGCAGGTTACTGGCATCACAGGCAGTTTACTGGCATCACTGGCAGGTTACTGGCATCACTGGCAGGTTACTGGCATCACTGGCAGTTTACTGGCATCACTGGCAGGTTACTGGCATCACAGGCAGTTTACTGGCATCACTGGCAGGTTACTGGCATCACTGGCAGGTTACTGGCCTCACAGGCAGGTTACTGGCATCACTGGCAGGTTACTGACCTCGCAGGCAGGTTACTGGCATCACTGGCAGGTTACTAGCATCATTGGCAGGTCACTGGCTTCACTGGCAGTTTACTGTCATCACTGGCAGATTACTGGCCTCACTGGCAGGTTACTGACCTCACAGGCATGTTACTGGCATCACTGGCAGATTACTGGCATCACTGGCAGGTTAATGGCCTCACTGGCAGGTTACTGACCTCACAGGCATGTTACTGGCATCACTGGCAGATTACTGGCATCACTGGCAGGTTACCGACATCACTGACTCTGAAGAAACCTGATCAACCACAGACCCTGTCGGACACGACCATCGGGACTGAAAGACAGTCTGTAATGTAGTCGCTTCTTTGACCCTTTCGGATCGTATACTCGACTTGTATGGCGTTAACCCCTTCGCTGCCGAGAAAAGTGAAACAGAATCCAACTGCAAGAGACATAGATCCTCATGAGCCCCCGCAGTTGCGGGGCTCCTGAGGATCTATGGCTCTTACCGACACCATAATTACTTTCGCCATGTTCCTTCGTCCGCTGGAGCTGTTTGGCGTTGAAATACAAAGAGTGTGTACACTTCCACTGGCAGTGAAAGGGTCATCCTATAAAAACCAATCAGTCAATCAGTCAATCAATCTGTTCGCTCCATTGTCATGATCCTAGTCTTAGTCACGGGTAATCGGACCATTGTGGTGTGACAACCATTCCGCTCTGTTCCACCTCGAGGTTCCTTTTGATCTGTGGAGGACTGGGTGGCCTGTTATCCACACAATGTGCTGGTTTCCAAACAGTTCGAAACACGCAGAATAATGTGGCGGAACTGCGCGGTCTGCTGTACAGCTGGTCCACGTTGGCTCAGAGACACGCTTTAAATAAGACAATAATTGCACTTTGCCAGCTGTGCTGTATTTTTTAGTCTTCAGCAAGGCATCGTTAATCAACAGCCTCGAACCTCGAAACGTTTTTCTCTCCGTCTGTCTGTCTGTCTGTCTGTCTGTATGAATGACTATAGCACCTATGTGAGACGTTTCTCAAAGCGTACACAACTTTAATTCGTCTTTTAAAGAAAATAATGCCAGCTCGAGTGAGCACGAAGAAAAAGCCCAAGTAAGCACAAGATCCTTGGGCCGAAGTAGGCCATTGTTGGCTCGAGCACGTTGTGCGCAAGATCTTTTACTCTGCAGGCAGGCTTTGATCCGCAGGCAACGCTTACGAGACAAAGAAAGTCTATTCCAGTTACTGTTCAGAAAGAAAAGCTCTATAAACCCTTTTTGAATGTAATCCGCTTAAACCGTTGGCCAACGCAGTTTCAACTCCACACACAAATCCTTCAAAGGAATAAACAGAATAAACCGGGGGTGCGCTGGCACTGTGTGCCCCGCGCATGCAGCCTAATACCATTAGCTTCTAACTAAAATGATAACACAAGAAAAGAATGCTTTTTTTAACAACAGTACGCTTCAAAGGAAACTCGCGGAGGAATATCGCGCGCATGAGGCCGAAGGACGTCTCACGATTCCAAGATTTATAACTCTTTACGGGAGTGACTAATTTTTAATGGTGTCGACGAAGTCTCCACTCTTTAAACACACCGGCCATACGCGAGGGACATAGATCTTCATGAGCCCCCATAACCGGATGTAGACCGCTTGCTCTGTGTTCTATTTTACGTGAGTTCGTGATGTTCCTGTCTAAGGACTATTTTGCGCTCTGTGGACGGATTAGTAAAATAGAGTACATCTACAAGAGACATAGATCCTCATGAGCCCCCGCAATTGCGGGGGCTCATGAGGATCTATGCCTCTTGCTGACCTGGTTGTAAATCTGTAATTCTAAACCTAAGGACTCGTACAGAGTTGGTTTGATGGCCGAGTATCATGCGCCGTGTGGATCGCTTCAGGTATTGGTTGCTGCGATGTCTTGGAGAGTTGTTTGGTCCCAAACAAACGCTCGCTAGGAATGGCAGTTCCCCCCAGCAGAGTGTAGGGCCCATTTATTACTCTGTTTTCGCTGCTAGCGTCAACCATGAGACACGCTTCCGGCATGACCAAAGCACTCGCAGAGTTAGCCGCAGGAGTTGTGTCGAGCCTGGTAGCTCAAGATTAATGTTTGAAGAACTAAATTTTCAGCCTCAGCGATGAGAAATACTTTTTCGGTGATCCAAGGTACAATTCTCTAGCGTTGACGACAGGATGTGTCGAGTCAGACAGCTCAATGGTTGCCGGCTACAAGAAACGCATGTCCTCGGACACAAACACTTTTTCCTTCACACATTGACTGCTACTGACGATACCCATCGCCGGAAAAGACGCGTAGTGACGTAGTTAGATAGTGACGTAGTTAGTGACGTAGTTATATAGTGACGTAGTTAGTGACGTAGTAAGATAGTGACGTAGTTAGTGACGTAGTTAGATAGTGACGTAGTTAGTGACGTAGTTAGATAGTGACGTAGTTAGTGACGTAGTAGCATTGAAGGGGTTAGACGTAACTACGCGCCTTTTCCGCTGAACCGTATGGTCAGCAGCATTGAAGGGGTTAATCTTCAGAGTCCCAAGCTAAGGAGGCGCTTCCCTTCACCTGTCACGGTCAATCAATCTCGTACAAAGTGCACACAGAGTCTTGATGACTGGGTTGTGGGCGAGAGGAGTTCAGATGGATGTGACACACAGAGTCTTGATGACTGGGTTTATGGGAGAGAGGAGTCCAAATGGATGTGTTACACAGAGTCTTGATGACTGGGTTTATGGGAGAGAGGAGTCCAGATGGATGTGTTACACAAAACGGTTTTCAATAATAACTAATGGAGTAGGTGTATGGACATTATTTTGTTGAGTAGCCATACTAATGACCCGTGTGGCGATGCTAATATAATCCCAGTGCGCAAAGGCCATCGGGCCGACATCGACCGCCGTTGGCCCGCTCACGGCCGATGTCGGCCCGAAGGTGATTGAGATGATCATTGTACGGTAAAACATGAAGAAAAGCAATACAATATACTGCTTCCCTGCAGATCGCTCTACCTTTAACTCCTTCAGCCCGACGCACGTATTTCCCAAAATTTTGGAGGCGTCATCTAACGACTACGCACCTGTTGCAGGAGATGGGTCGACCATGATAATTCAAGGGTAGTGCCAGATTAGCTTTGTCGCCGACATTATTGTGGTCGACCCGTCTCCTGCTGTAGCGCGTCAGGGCTGAATGGGTTAAGTCTATTAACCCCTTCACTGCCGGAAGACCATCAGGAACACTGAAATACAAGAAGCATAACTCGATCCCCTCGAGTGCAACGGCGCATGCGGGTAAACGTGTGACTTTTCCTGGCGCATTTCTGTAGCCGTGTCCCGCGGACAGCTGAGATCTTTGGCACTCAATGATGATGGTTGCGGCAACTAAACCCGTGGCCACTGGCAGAGAGGAACAGCTTAACTCTTTCTCTGTTGAGAAAAACGAACAGGATCCTGCTGTAGACTGGCTGCCTCTCTCCATTCGCTACCGCTGACCGCGGTAGCGAATGGAGGGAGACAGTCAGTGCGCGTTTGATATTTACACCACGTGAGACTCATGGCAATGGTCGAATCATGAAATAAAAAATATGGTTTGTCAAACAACAGGATTAATGATATGCCACAACTGACAGGTAATGGACATATTTATACACTGCCCACAGTATGTAAATATACCCGTCACATAAACCATATTTTATAGATAAGTCATTTTTATGCAAATTGCACTTAGGCGATGCGATAAAAAAAGGTTTTCTTTGTCTTGCCACTGAGATAGCCACACACGGAGAATATTGATAGGATACGCTTCTCTCTCTCTCTCTCTCTCTCTCTCTCTCTCTCTCTCTCTCTCTCTCTCTCTCTCTCTCTCTCTCTCTCTCTCTCTCTCTCTCTCTCTGACACACGCCCCCCACCCACAAACGCACCTGCTGTGAACAAAATTGATTGCAATACCGATTAATAAACTACAGATATTTCCCCCGCACAGATTCCCGTCTTATGGTGTTGGATGACTACTGGTGTTGGATGACTACTGATACAGTCTTACGAATATGCAGTCCCATTCGTTGTCAATTGGTAAAGATTCTCATGAGCTACTCCCCGTCGCGCTCACCCGCTCACCCGCCCCCCCCCCCCCCCCTCCGCCACCCCATCCCGCACCCCAATTCTTCCTATGCGTCTGACAGTGACAGCCCTGACGAAAAGAACCACAATGGCTGAGTAGACGGTTTTTCACCTTCTTGTGCACATTGTGTAATCAGGGTGCGCGTCCTCTACACGCTAGTACAGGGGGCCGCGGTGGTACAACGTGTAACTCGAGATATGCTTCTCTTCTCGAGGGAACGAGGGGGGGGGGGGGGGGGGGGCTACTGTACAAGGTGCAGTTGCGGGTTGAAACAGACCCACCCAGGCAGCTCATTTGAATAGACGTGTACTTATGGCGTACTCCCTGGGTGGGGAGTACACCCGACAACTTCACAAGCTTCTGTTTCTACCTCAGTTCTTACCTTACCTGTGTCTCTTCAAGGCGGCTGTAGTTCTCGTTATATATGTCTAGTTCAATACCCCCCCCCCCCCACACACACACACACACACACACACACACACACATACCCCGATTCTCGCCCTCAATGATTACTGCCACAGGGGGAGGGATTCGACGGTCCGAGCTATTCGGAGGGGCACGAAAACTCTTGGCAGAAAATTCCGCGATTGTCTCCCCTTGTGCTGCTACTTACTTTATCTATTGCTCTCTAAAATGGTTGTCGCTGCCCACTTTATCTATTGCTCTCTAAAATGGTTGTCGCTGCCCACTTTATCTATTGCTCTCTAAAATGGTTGTCGCTGCCCACTTTATCTATTGCTCTCTAAAATGGTTGTCGCTGCCCACTTTATCTATTGCTCTCTAAAATGGATGTCGCTGGGATAAAGGATGCACAGCTCCATACCCCCACCCCACTCCACCTCCCCACATATCGAGTGACACGTACCCCAGTTCAGGGTGACTCTTTACCACTTGTGCCCTCGCGTGTCTAGGAGAAATTGGAGAGAATACATCCCGCAAACTTGCTCAACACTGTCCCTGACCGAAAAGTCATTGATTATGCAAGTGGCATAGATTTACATGAGCCCCTGCAATCGCAGGGGTTCATGTAAATTTATGCCACTTGCCTATCAACGTCGCCCTGATGTGTACCCATTATTGAGAGGGAGTCGTTTAATATAGGGTGAAGCAGAGTTGGTATTATGGGGAGCTGCCAAAACAAGGCTCTCGTTCCGGGTCTAATCCCGGCACACTTAAAGAACATACTTGTCAAGAAAAACTTGTTCTGTGCAGGTACATCGCCAACTGGATCACGCGTCACGATCTGGCGTCACGATCGGCGTCACGATCTGGCGTCACGATCACGCGTCATGATCTGGCGTCACGATCTGGCGACACGATCACGCGTCACGATCACGCGTCACGATCACGCGTCACGATCACGCGTCACGATCACGCGTCACGATCACGCGTCACGATCTGGCGTCACGATCACACGTCACGATCACGCGTCACGATCTGGCGTCACGATCACACGTCACGTTTAGGCGTCACGATCACGCGTCACGATCTGACGTCACGATCACGCGTCACGATCTACTGTCACCCCATCACTGCCGAGAAAAACTGAATCCATCTGCAAGAGACATAGATCCTCATGAGCCCCCGCAGTTGCGGGGGCTCATGAGGATCTATGGCTCTAGCTAACACCATTTTTATATCTACGTTCCTTCGATGACTAGGGCTCCGTGGCGTGGAATGAACAAGGATTTCACAAACACAATTTGCCACCACTAGCAGAGTAGGGGTTAAAGACAATTGTTAAGGCGTGGGGGACGGATCAACCAATAGAGTTCAAAGGTAGTGTTTCATTAGTCACCTCGGTGGCGCATAGCTAAAAGGTACTGCCCGAGCTACCAGGAAGGATCAAAGCTGATCATGACACTGTGATCCACTGTGCTCCCTCAGTCTTCACCCACTTGGCGCTGAAAGTGAGAGGGCTGTGGGAACTTTTTTTCTAACGAGTGTGCTGGGTTGTGTCTTAGAGCCCGCGTAAGGTTCAAAATCATACATCAGCGCTCAGACGAGTTCCGGCCTGTTTTCGCTGGCTGAGCGCAACCTCGTGCCTGTTATCGATACCGGTCGGCGGAGAAAACGCATTTACTTTGACTGCTACTGACGATTAAAAAAATAAGTGAATCCAACTGCAAGAGGCACAGATCCTCATGAGCCCCCGCGACTGCGGGGGCTCATGAGGATCTATGCCTCTTGCTGAGACTAATTTGTGGCCATGTTCTGTGGACAGCCCGCGGCTGCTGGTCGTTCAGTCGACCGGCACACATTTCACGAACAAGATGTACGTACCGTCCGGCTGGCAGAGGAGGGGATCACTGTTACGGACGATAGTTACAGGTAGTTACAGGTGTTACAGGCATTACAGGCAGTTACAGGTGTTACAGATGTTACAGGTAGTTACAGGTGTTTCAGGTAGTTACAGGTGTTACAGATGTTACAGGTTGTTACAGGTAGTTACAGATGTTACAGATGGTACAGGTAGTTACAGGTAGTTACGGTGTTACAGGTAGTTACAGGTATTACAGATGTTACAGGTAGTTACAGGTGTTACAGGTAGTTACAGGTGTTACAGGTAGTTACAGGTAGTTACAGGTTATTACGGGTGTTACAGGTAGTTACAGGTAGTTACAGGTGTTACAGGTTATTACGGGTGTTACAGGTAGTTACAGGTGTTACATGTAGTTACAGGTGTTACAGATGTTACAGGTAGTTACAGGTAGTCACGCGTCTTTTGCGCCGAACGGCATCGTCAGTAGCAGTTGACGTTGGTAAGTTTGATTTACAGGTGCAAAGTACACGGAGGAGAGTGACAGATTAAAAGGATTACAGTGTGGCCATGTTGCCTTGAAACCTGCTAGATCCTAAAACCCTAATTTTGGGTTTATTGGGTGGATAAATCAGGCAAACGCAAGTTCCTTACGGCAGGATCAATACATGTATTTTGTTGTCATGAGACTAGATTCCAACCTTGGGATAGTTCTTTACGTAATTTACGTGATACAACACGGGGGTTTTTTGGGTTTTTTTTGTTTTTGTTTTTTGTTTTTGTAAAGTTACACAACGAGATTGTCTTGTAATCTACGGGATACAAAATGACATGATTGAAATCTACTGATATGAGTTTTGTTTGTACGTTACTTGATACAGCAAGATCTCTGTAATCTATGGACTATAACCTTCAGGATATAAGGCTCTTTTGAAATAAAGACACTTTGTATTTTTTGTATTTTGTGTTTATTTATGTTTTTGATGACTAGACGTCTACAGCTAATTTGTTAACAAGTTTTTCTTACAGATCGCGGGACACTGGTTGACATGATAGTTTAAGGTCAGTGTCTGATACGCAATAGCATCAAGCACTACCCTTGAACTATTATGTCGATTAGACTTATGAAATTGCACCTAGCTGTCAACGAGTATCAAGATTCGCTTGTAATCTACGGGATAAAACTATCTCTCCCAAAACAATTAAAACGCACTAGGTCTATGACCACAGCGTGACTTGTGTATTTCAATTTCACCGCCGGCTGACGAACACTGATTGAGCAGGAACGGTCGAGGGCAGTGCCTGTTAAGTCAAGGCTGCCGAGAAAACGTCAGCACGATCCAAGTGCAAGAGACATAGATCCTCATGAGCCCCCGCAGTCGCGGGGGCTCATGAGGATCTATGCCTCTTGCTGACACCGCTTTCTATCCCTGGGGACCGGGTTGGCTCATGTGGTAGGACGTCGGATTCTCGGTCGAAAGGTCGTGGGTTCGAACCCCGGTGCAGTCACAGTTTGAACAGACCCTGTTCGGTGCCTCCCTCTTTCGAATCACCTTTGTGGTGACAAAAAAAGAACCCACCAACTTTTAAGTCCTAAAGGTTTAAGGTGTGTAACTTTCAATCCATGCTCCCGATGCTGCTTGGCGCGGAAGTGACAGATTTCAGCAGCACAGGCTGCAGCATCCGCAATGAATGGGTTGATTACGAGGACCACACCACGATGACGCGGTCTCCGTTAACCCCTTGCCTCTCGATGCAGACGGAGCACTGACAAAATAAACGACTCTGGGGCTGATGAGGACTTCTTCGTGTTGCTTCATTCACTAATGTTGCTGTACTTCAGACACACGGGCGTGTTGGATTGCCTGGCAGTGATACGACATGGTTTTGGGGACATGGTTTCTGGCAGTGAAATGGTTGATGGCGAAAGCGTGATACAGCCGAACCTGTTGTGAGCGATCATTCTTGTGAGACATTACCTGTCATTAAAGACCATTATTTAGGTGGCTGTACCTGTGACTGTAGCTGTGACTGTGGCTATCTATCTATCTATCTATCTATCTATCTATCTATCTATCTATCTATCTATCTATCTATCTATCTATCTATCTATCTATCTATCTATCTATCTATCTATCTATCTATCTATCTGTCTATCTATCTATCTATCTATCTATCTATCTATCTATCTATCTATATATATCCCGTAGTCTTGCCGACCGTTGAGGCACCACTGATGACTTGGCAACCAGCTCCCTCCATTCCTCTCTGTTCTCTGCCATTCTTAGCGTATCACCCAGCCTCAGTTCTGTCCACTCTGAGATATTGTCCTCCCATCTTTTCCTCTGTCTTCCTCTCCTTCGTCCTCCTTGCACAGTGCCTTGCAGGATTGTTTTGGCAAGCCCTGCTGAACGCGTGACATGCCCAAACCACTTCAGTTTGCGTTTTTTCATAATGGCTAATAGATCTTCATAGGGCCCGATGGCTTTCCTGATTCTGCTTCCCACTTCCTCGTTCGTGATGTGATCTCTGTATTAGATACCAAGCAGCCTACGAAAACATCTCATTTCAGTGGCTTGTATCCTCCTGTCAAGGTCTGCTGTGAGGGTCCATGACTCGCAGGCATACAAGAACACTGAGATGACTAAGGAGCGCATCAGTCTGATCTTGGAGCAGAGTGTGATGTTTCTGTCCTTCCATATGGTCTTCAGTCTTGTCAGTGCTGTTGTTGTCTGCGCTGTAGCCATCCAAATCATGGTCTTTAATGACAGGTGACACGTTATGCCCTTCAATGGTTGTCTTGAAATGACATCTGTTTTTTTAGGAACAATTTTTCCGGCAAAAAAAAAAAAATATGTGGCTGCTCACTGCAGATTTTCACTGTATAAGTCTCCGTACAGTCAAGGTCGAAATACAGTTAAAAGACAGCTGTGATTTATAAACAATATCAACCCCTTCACTGGCGACAAAGCACGATCCAAGTGCAAGAGACACAGAGCCTCATGAGCAACCGCAATTGCGGGGGCTCATGAGGATCTATGTCTCTTGTTGCCGTCAATGTGAATCCATGCTGACTGAACAAAGATTGCAGAAAGACAATCCGCCTCAACTGGCGGTGTAGGGGGTCATCACACATGCAGCTCGGTCTTCCGACGTTTTCCACATTGCGCGAAAGGCCATCGGGCCGACGTCGGCCGCCGTTGGCCCGCGCACAGCAGTGCGCGGGTCAACGGCGGCCGACGTCGGCCCGATGGCCTTTGCGCAATGGGTTCACAGGAAATTACGGCGTCACTCTACAGGCGTTTCTGACACGGCGTTTTCTGCCGTGCATCCATTGTGACGAAAAACCAGAATGTGGATTAACATTATGTTCAGTAGTCGGCAGTGCAACTGATGGTTAAGTAAGTATTACAGTCTGCCTCGTGTGACAAGAAACCAGACAGCAAATTAACACTAAATTAGTCGGAAGTGCAACCGAATGTCAGGTCAGTATTAAAACCACCCTGGTTCCCGGCGATTGTGATTCATGATCATTTGGCGGGTTAGCTGAACCAGGGTTGGTTGGTTGGTTGGTTGGCTGATCGTTGTGTAATGGGTTTGGTTCAATTTATTGGTTTCTTTATTAGTAGGTGAAGTGATTGGCTAATTGGCTAAACATCTTGCTTGTTTGGTATTGCGTCAGTTTTGTTTGATTTTGTTTAGTTTCGTTTCGTTATGTTTCGTTTCATTTCGCTAAATTGCTTTGTGTGTTTCTTTGATAGTGTTTGCTGCTGGCGTAAATTGTTAGAATCTCACAAAAGGGTCTGTCGTACACAAGAGTGAATTCTGAATATATTTAATAATAATAATAATAATAATAATAATAATAATAATAATAATAATAATAATAATAATAATAATAATAATAAGAGCTTTACAACACAAAGAAATAATGTAAAAAGGAAAATAAAATACATACACGTACTATAAATTGTGTTGTGACTGTCTTTTCTAAGTGTGTTTCTTTCTTCCTGGGTTGTTCTCATAAATCAGAGGCGGAATTGGGGATGGGTAGGTTCCAAGGGTTCCGGAAACACCCCCATCCAAATTGTATTTTTAAAATGCAATAATAAAGTCTCTAATTGGGGTGTTTGGACACCCCCCCCCCTCCCCCCGTTGTTTGATATTTTGGCAAACGCGCCTTCTATAACCCCCCTCCCCCTTTTAGTTGGAACCCATCCTCCAGGTAGCTGGTCCGTCCCTTGAAATCCTGCACTACAAACTGTTAATCAGCAACATGGCCGACCATAACAACAGGCGGGTCACAGGTCAACCCATCCTCCAGGTAGCTGATCCGGCCCTTGAAATCCTGCACTACAAACTGTTAATCAGCAACATGGCCGACCATAACAACAGGCGGGTCACAGGTCAACCCATCCTCCAGGTAGCTGGTCCGTCCCTTGAAATCCTGCACTACAAACTGTTAATCAGCAACATGGCCGACCATAACAACAGGCGGGTCACAGGTCAACCCATCCTCCAGGTAGCTGATCCGGCCCTTGAAATCCTGCACTACAAACTGTTAATCAGCAACATGGCCGACCATAACAACAGGCGGGTCACAGGTCAACCCATCCTCCAGGTAGCTGGTCCGTCCCTTGAAATCCTGCACTACAAACTGTTAATCAGCAACATGGCCGACCATAACAACAGGTCACAGGTCAACCCATCCTCCAGGTAGCTGATCCGGCCCTTGAAATCCTGCACTACAAACTGTTAATCAGCAACATGACCGACCATAACAACAGGCAGGTCACAGGTCAACCCATCCTCCAGGTAGCTGGTCCGTCCCTTGAAATCCTGCACTACAAACTGTTAATCAGCAACATGGACCGACCATAACAACAGGTCACAGGTCAACCCATCCTCCAGGTAGCTGATCCGGCCCTTGAAATCCTGCACTACAAACTGTTAATCAGCAACATGACCGACCATAACAACAGGCAGGTCACAGGTCAACCCATCCTCCAGGTAGCTGGTCCGTCCCTTGAAATCCTGCACTACAAACTGTTAATCAGCAACATGGACCGACCATAACAACAGGCAGGTCAACCCATCCTCCAGTTAGCTGATCCGGCCCTTGAAATCCTGCACTACAAACTGTTAATCAGCAACATGACCGACCATAACAACAGGCAGGTCACAGGTCAACCCATCCTCCAGGTAGCTGGTCCGTCCCTTGAAATCCTGCACTACAAACTGTTAATCAGCAACATGGACCGACCATAACAACAGGCAGGTCAACCCATCCTCCAGGTAGCTGATCCGGCCCTTGAAATCCTGCACTACAAACTGTTAATCAGCAACATGACCGACCATAACAACAGGCAGGTCACAGGTCAACCCATCCTCCAGGTAGCTGATCCGGCCCTTGAAATCCTGCACTACAAACTGTTAATCAGCAACATGGACCGACCATAACAACAGGCAGGTCAATCCATCCTCCAGGTAGCTGATCCGGCCCTTGAAATCCTGCACTACAAACTGTTAATCAGCAACATGGACCGACCATAACAACAGGCAGGTCAACCCATCCTCCAGGTAGCTGGTCCGTCCCTTGAAATCCTGCACTACAAACTGTTAATCAGCAACATGGCCGACCATAACAACAGGTCACAGGTCAACCCAGTCATTCAATGCTTTTAGCACTTAACCCATTTTTGCAATCATCTCGAGAAAACCCGCTACCGACAGCCAAAGTGTTAAACTGTGTCATAGAATCCTCCTACATCAAGTGTTAAACTGTGCCATAGAATCCTCCTACATCAAGTGTTAAACTGTGCCATAGAATCCTCCTACATCAAGTGTTAAACTGTGTCATAGAATCCTCCTACATCAAGTGTTAAACTGTGCCATAGAATCCTCTTACATCAAGTGTTAAACTGTGCCATAGAATCCTCCTACATCAAGTGTTAAACTGTGCCATAGAATCCTCCTACATCAAGTGTTAAACTGTGTCATAGAATCCTCCTACATCATTAGTGGTCCTCTTCAAGCCACAGCGATGGGGGGGCTGGTTCCACTGTGACGTAACTTGACTATGACGTAAACTGTGACGTAAGTTTGGTGTTCAGTATATGCGCGAGCTGGTCTCCGATTCTGCATGTTATGGCTCCAGGCCGCCCAACTACCAAAATTACAGACCAATAGACACCTTAAGGTCTGAGATGAGATCTGATTGGCTGTGGAAGCAAAAGGAGTAAACACCAAAGAGTTGCGTGGTAGCAGAACTAACATCAACCCTTGCATTGTTTGACCAGATACGAATATTTCTAGGGAGCGGGAAAGTTGCTCACGAAGACCACGTATCAGAGCCAAGCTGTATATGTGCACTTTTGGTCCTTCTGAAGAATTAGATCTAAAACAGGCTAATTGCGTCTAGCAAGAGACAGGTAAACCCTGTAGCCGGCAGCGTTTCATGTGGGTCTGTGTACATCTTGATGATTTTCTCTCCAACGACAAACATTGTACGCACACATCTCATCGCATGTGAGCAATACAGCATTTGTAAAACAAAGATTAGTTTAAGCCAACAAGAGGCATAGAACCTAATGAGCCCCCTAATGATGTCCCTCTTTCAAACGAATGTCGATGAAACGAGGCCCCATTGAAGACTACACCGTGTATATATATATATATATATATATATATATATATATATATATATATATATATATATATTATATATATATATATATATATATATATATATATATATATATATATATATATATATATATATATACATATATATATATATATTGAAGACTACACCGTGTATATATATATATATATATATATATATATATATATATATATATATATATATATATATATTTCATTAAATTCTGAGAATGCTCTTGCTACGCTAATGCCATGGAATTCCAGGCTGGTAAGCTTGCATTGTGTCATCAAATCTATCCAGCAGGTCCAAGATCTGTTTGGGAATATTCATGCACTAGCCTCCCCTCTCGGGGGCAGGACTGGATATTCTCCAGCGGGTTGCGGGGCGCCCGGGGGTAGTCCCTACTACTTTATGTAGCAGGTGTTCAGTGGAAGGCTTAAAATGATAGGTCTGTCATTCCTTCTCTCCCACTAACCCTCTCCTTTCTAGAACTAGTAGGCGATGCGGTCACAAAAAGGACAGCTGATGTCCTGATGACACAATGCAAGCTTACCAGCCTGGAATTCCATGACGTTAGCGTAGCAAGAGCATTCTCAGAATTTAATGAAAAATTACGTCCCTTGAGCTATTCTGATTGAGTGCATTTTTGGGCTTTGGGCGACGTCTTTGTTAAAAGTATATATATATATATATATATATATATATATATATAATATATATATATATATATATATATATATATATATATATATATATATATATATATATATATATATATATATATATATATATATATAAACTAGAGTTTGTTCCAGCCAGCAAGAGAACAGATTCACATCAGCCCTGAATCTTGCAGGGGTTCATGAGGATCCGTGCCTCTTGCAGCTGACCAGGGTTTTTGCCGAAATGTCCTCTTCTCAAACGACAGACACTGTTGACACGTAGCGCACGGTCATATTACGGCTATGATATCACTCAGAGTGAACATTAACAAGAGTTAGTAAGAACCAAAAGTAAAGACAAACGCGCTTCATAAAAGTAGGACAAACTCAAGCATTTCAAATTTGACAAACGGACAAGATGGACAATAAGCTAGTGGTAGTGGTGGAGGGGGGGGGGAGGGTTCGTGCTGTGGTCACAGATGGTATGACGTCCAACTTTAACATTGGATACGTTTTCAAATACGGATGAGAAACACGTCCTTATATTTATTTGCAAACTTGCGACAATCGATAATTTATTATGACCAATTTTATTTCAGTACCTTCCCGCCATTGCTACATTTAATAAACGTTTCCTCTTTGCAATTACTTTGCAGAGCTAACTGCACTGACTTATGCATTGTTACAATAAACTGTTATTAGGTAAGGGCGCATGCCTTTTGTGAAATTCAACTCTTGCCAACGCGCGAAATGACCAAGAAGCAAGGTTGTTAACGTCGCTTCAATCCAAATCGAACAACAACACACAAAAAACTGAACATCAATTTGCGATATCAAATAGCATGTTCTCTCTTTTTTTCCCCCTACTTCAGAAGAAATCAGTGGACTCCGTGTCATGTACCCCTTACTTCCCCATACCATTCTAGAGAGGTGCCGGGGTAGCAAGGAAAATATCCTACCGCTATCAGTCACCTGTGTTTATCCCGTGAGACAGGTGATATGCTCCTATACCGAAACACCACCCACCTGCAAGAGGCGTCAATCTTCATGAGCCCCCGCATGCGCGGTGGCTCATGAAGATTCACGCCGCTTGCTGGGTCATTTATATCTGTGTTCAAACGGTGAATAAAGGGGGAGTATGTGGGCATAACACCCCCTGTGTGGATTTGTAACCAAGCTGTTGCCTGGCGCTTACCCCTTGTACCTACTCAACTATCAGTCTAACAACTAAACCAGGGTGGGTGCCTCAGTCTGACGATGTAAAGCAGGCCGATGCTCGTCTGCACGAGGCGTAGATTCTCATGAGCCCACGCGGCCGCACAGGCTCATGCGAATCTATGCCTCGTGCAGAGGTATGTTGGGATACATGAAGGGTGTGAAATGTTCCTTCCAAGAATGTTTAGAGTTTTAATTTTTGCAGACAGCCCACTGTAAGATATTGAGTGCCACGAATATTGCGCGAAATAAATCAATAGTCAAAAATTAAAACGGCATTTGATCTAACGGGAAATAATTTGGTAAAAATTGACATGTGAAAGTAAAGTGCAAGAGTTCTTTTTCTTTTCTTTTCTTTTTTTTTTTTTTCTCTTTTTTTTTTTTTTATAGACCTGCAAAACTTCTAAAGGATTAAGTGAAATCAAAGGCAGTATATTATCTTTGGTGAAATCTATGTGTTTCCTGCCCTTCAATAGCTGACTGTTTGTGGGCTGACTTATATTTTGTCCGTTAACGACCCAACATTTTTCTCCAAATTAATAAACATGTTTAGTTTTATTCATGCACGTGCAGTTTATCAGGTTTCGATTCCTTCTAATGCGATTCAACTACTTGTTTGTGAGACAACTAGTCGGCGCAACTCATAATTACTCCTGATAAGCCACTGCTTGCAGTTTTTAATAAAGGAAAATGACGCCATTGTTTGCGCTTTCAGACTGGCCGAAGTCCAACATTCACATCAACTCCTGTACAGCCAGTGGACGTAGGTTGTGTTTCTGAAATCGTTTAATTCAACGTCTGTTTCGTTAAAAGGAGATGGATACCAAGTGGTGTCAGCAGGAGGTATAGATCCTCATGAGCCCCCGCAACTGCGGGGGTTCATGAGGATCTATACCTCTTGCAGAAAGATTGTGTGTTGAACGAGTTACGTTAATGTGCCAGCATGGACATTATAAGGAAGTGCCAAAAAGATGAATCACATCAAATGCACGCAGTATATCAACATTGGAAGATAAGACGACGCTAAACCAAACAATGATGTCGCAAGCTGTCGTGATATGCGTGTTGTTCTGTGATTTTGGGTTTTACGCCCGTGAGGGGTGCTGGTCTGCTAGTTCGGACCACACGGCTTATAGCCGCCGTCAGGTCCAAAATCACAGACCAATGAATGTGAGCCTTCAGATGTGAAAAAAAATATGTCTTGGTGTTTTAACAGCTGTTGTAAACATTGATTCAAACTTGGGGATTGAGATGAAAGATTTAAAAGGTTTGCTCATCTGCTGGGGGATTCTCGCCGTAACACACACACAAAGTGATTTGGAGAATTATTTTAGCGGGCGGTAGGTAGAAGAGAGAGCCCTTGGAATGTACATTGGCGACTACTAGCCTGGAGAAAATCCTCTCCCCCCCCCCCCCCCCACAAAAAAAAATGAAAAAGAAACACGTTTAGAAAGGACAACGTAGATCACAGTTGTGTCGTTCATGTCCTTTTTAACCCCATCCCTGCCACTGTCTGTGAAATATGCGTTCATTCGACGACCAGAAGCCAACACCGTCCTAGAAACATGGATACAAAGTGGTCTCAGCAAGAGACATAGATCCTCATGAGCCCCCGCTGTCGCGGGGGCTCATGAGGATCTATGTCTCTTGCAGTTGGATCGTGTTCACTTTTTTTCTCGGCACCGAAGGGGTGTAGCGTCGTATTTTATTTTAAAGTGATATTTTTTTGGGTCTGAATTTCTTATTTAGTATCCATGACCTATCACGGTTCGCTTCATTTCAAGCAGCTCAAGCAATAATGCAAAGACACTGATCATTCGAATCTACGCGGAGTTGGGTAGCTCAGGCGGTAGTGTTTACGACTCTCGTATGAAATTCGTGGGTTCGAACCCAGCTGGGGTTAAAATATGTACAGACCTCTTTTCTGTGCCCCGTCTTTGAAATCACCTTCGTGGTGGACAAAAGACGTCAAACCATAACCGCCTAACGTTTGACGCTTTCATTAGAATCTATCTTTCTTGCTGAGAAAAAAATCCTTCTAATTTGGTGAAAGGTGGTATTTATGGTCAAAACAGTTCAGCCCTGTGGAGGCAAGAAGGCAGTAAGTCTCTCTATCTATCTATCTATCTATCTATCTATCTATCTATCTATCTCTCTATCTCTCTATCTATCTATCTATCTCTCTATCTATCTATCTATCTATCTATCTGTCTGTCTGTCTGTCTGTCTGTCTGTCTGTCTGTCTGTCTGTCTATCTATCCCGTAGTCTTGCCGACCGTTGGGGCACCACGGATGACTTGGCTACCAGCTCCCTCCATTCCACTCTGTTCTCTGCCATTCTTAGCGTGTCACCCAGCCTCAGTCCTGTCCACTCTGAGATATTGTCCTCCCATCTTTTCCTCTGTCTTCCTCTCCTTCGTCCTCCTTGCACAGTGCCTTGCAGGATTGTCTTGGCAAGCCCTGCTGAACGCGTGACATGCCCATACCACTTCAGTTTGCGTTTTTTTCACAATGGTTAATAGATCTTCATAGGACCCGATGGCTTGCCTGATTCTGCTTCCCACTTCCTCGTTCGTGATGTGACCTCTGTAGGAAATGCAAAGCAGACTTCGAAAACATCTCATTTCAGTGGCTTGTATCCTCCTTTCAACGTCTGCTGTGAGGATCCATGACTCACAGGCATATAAGTAAGTCCATGTGTGTGAAAAGCGACAATATCATTGCATTACAACCAAAATCTCGCCCTTCACAAACATGGACTTGCTATTTTATGAATTCCCAGGTCCGGATTATGGCCGCGTCTGTGACGTGTTGACTTGCCGCTCCTGCAATGCCGGGCGCACACGACGTTGGACAAGATGGCTGATTTGTTAACCCTGTCACTGCCGACAAAAAAACTGAACACAATCTCAGTGCAAGAGACATAGATCCTCATGAGCCCCCGCAGTCGCGGGGGCTCATGAGGATCTATGCCTCTCGCTGACCCCGCCTTGTGTGCATGTTCCTAGGAGGGCTGGGACACTTTGCTGTTGAACTATCATCTATTTCGGAAACAAAAAATTGCGATTACTGGCAGTAAAACGGTTAATTTAACGCCTGCGCAAGTGACAAAGACCCTGTCACGGCGAGGACACAGAGGGAGTGGGGGGGGGGGGGGCCTTGTGAGTCAATCTCCATTATGACGCCAAAGAGGTTAATTTTGCACACCGGTAATCCCGGGTTTAACTGCACACTATCGGGGTGTTTGTTGACAGCGCACCTGCACAGAATGCGATAATAGATACGCGTTTCTCTACCGGCGCCAACTGCAGGAAGGTGGATTCACCGTGATAGCTCAAGCCCGTGAGATAGTCTTTTCTGCTTGCACGTCGTCCAATCCAGTCACTCGGCAATGAATCAGTCTGGAGAAGGTACAGACGACAGCATCATTTGTTCTTCAGCGGGACCGGACCGGTACAAGAAGAATGAATCAAGCACTCAAGGTAATATCCGAGTATACGCCTGGCTCGCCTTCAGCCTGTGACAGTCCAAGGGTTTGTGCATGATTAGCTTGGCGCCTTAACAGGCGCCAAGCTAATCAGACACTACCCTTGAGATAGCAATGTCGATCCATCTCCGATTACTATACATACTAGACTGCTACTGATTACTATACATACTAGACTGCTACTGATTACTATACATACTAGACTGCTACTGATTACTATACATACTAGACTGCTACTGATTACTATACATACTAGACTGCTACTGATTACTATACATACTAGACTGCTACTGATTCTGGCGTGTCAGCCGTTTGACCCGTGAATTAAAATAATGATAATTATATCGGACCTTTGAAGGCTTTTGTTACATTCATGATAATTATATCGGACCTTTGAAGGCTTTTGTTACATTCATGATAATTATATCGGACCTTTGAAGGCTTTTGTTACATTCATGATAATTATATCGGACCTTTGAAGGCTTTTGTTACATTCATGATAATTAAAACGGACCTTTGAAGGCTTTTGTTACATTCATGATAATTATATCGGACCTTTGAAGGCTTTTGTTACATTCATGATAATTATATCGGACCTTTGAAGGCTTTTGTTACATTCATGATAATTATATCGGACCTTTGAAGGCTTTTGTTACATTCATGATAATTATATCGGACCTTTGAAGGCTTTTGTTACATTCATGATAATTATATCGGACCTTTGAAGGCTTTTGTTACATTCATGATAATTATATCGGACCTTTGAAGGCTTTTGTTACATTCATGATAATTATATCGGACCTTTGAAGGCTTTTGTTACATTCATGATAATTATATCGGACCTTTGAAGGCTTTTGTTACATTCATGATAATTATATCGGACCTTTGAAGGCTTTTGTTACATTCATGATAATTATATCGGACCTTTGAAGGCTTTTGTTACATTAATGATAATTATATCGGACCTTTGAAGGCTTTTGTTACATTCATGATAATTATATCGGACCTTTGAAGGCTTTTGTTACATTCATGATAATTATATCGGACCTTTGAAGGCTTTTGTTACATTCATGATAATTATATCGGACCTTTGAAGGCTTTTGTTACATTCATGATAATTATATCGGATCTTTGAGGGCTTTTGTTACATTCATGATAATTATATCGGACCTTTGAAGGCTTTTGTTACATTAATGATAATTATATCGGATCTTTGAAGGCTTTTGTTACATTCATGATAATTATATCGGACCTTTGAAGGCTTTTGTTACATTCATGATAATTATAACGGACCTTTGAAGGCTTTTGTTACATTCATGAGACAGACACCCCGTGTATTGTGATAGAAAAGACCTCCATATTCTGTGGGATTAGCATTTGGTTCCATACGTACCAACTTCAGCGGGTTAGTTACTATAGCTATTTGGGTTTGACGCCGAGCAGGCAATTAAGGCCATCTCACGGCGGCAGCGTCAGCGGGCCCGCTATATCCTTGACTGCACGAGTACAGACCATTAGCCAGACGGTATCACACATTTCATCGGGCCCTATGAAGACCTGTTAGCCATTGTGGAAAAAAAAAACGCAAACTGAAATGGTATGGGCATGTCACGCGTTCAGCAGAGCTTGCCAAAACAATCCTGCAAGGCACTGTGCAAGGAGGACGAAGGAGAGGAAGACAGAGGAAACGATGGGAGGACAATATCTCAGAGTCGACAGGACTGAAGCTGGGTGATACGCTAAGAATGGCAGAGAACATTATAGGAATGGAGGGAGCTGGTTGCCAAGTCCTCAGTGGTGCCCCAACGGTCGGCAAGACTACGGGATATAGATAGATATAGATAGATAGATCACACATTTAACACATTTCATCCCATGGCCTGTAGCAGTAGCATGCCAATGAAAGAACAAACTGAATTTTCTGAAAAACTGAATGAGTTCTATTGTAGATTTGAGAAAGATGATCTGAAGGATGATTTAGATAGCATGATTTCCCAGCTTGAAGTAAATGTGGCAGGCAATGTTGATGAAGACTTTGAGATCCATGGCAAGGCGGTTGAGAAGCTTTTTAGCAAACTGAATGTTAAGAAAGCAGTAGGCCCTGATAATATTTGCGGTAGAGTTTTGAGAGTATGTGCCAGTCAATTGTCTGTTGTTTATAGCCGTTTGTTTAGCTGGTCTCTGAAGGATTGCACTGTACCTAGGCTCTGGAAAACATCTACAGTCTGCCCTGTCCCCAAGAACAACAAGCCCAAGACACTCAATGACTATCGCCCTGTAGCTCTCACCTCTATAGTAATGAAGTGCTTTGAGCGTGTTGTCCTTTCTAGACTGCTCGATCAGGTCAAGCCCTATCAAGATCCTTTCCAGTTTGCATACAAGCAAAACAGATGTACTGATGACGCCACACTCACACTCCTGCACCATGCATACACACATTTAGAAAAACCTGGCTCTTTTGTACGCATTCTTTTTATAGACTTTTCTTCAGCCTTCAACACTATACAACCCTATCTCATAGCTCAAAAACTTCTCTGTTACAATGTAACGCCAAGGCTTATCCTATGGATTGTCAACTTCCTTGTAAATAGGACCCAGTCAGTTCGCTTTCAAACAGCTCTCTCATCCCTTAGGTCCACTTCCATAGGCGCCCCTCAAGGTACAGTTCTCTCCCCTGTGCTGTTCACACTCTACACTAACGATTGTAGTGGCACTGACTCTACCCTTCTTATAAAATACTCGGATGACACTGCCTTAGAAGATCTCTCCAATAATGATGCGACTTACTTTGCAGAAGTAGAACGTTTTAGTGTTTGGTGTAAAGATAATTTTCTAGACCTAAATGTGAGTAAGACCAAGGAACTACTGATAGACTTTCGAAGAAACCCTGCCCCTGTCCCTGTTCTGATGATCGATGATGTGTCTGTTGAGCGTGTGACTGAGTATAAGTATCTTGGAACAGTCATAGATGATAAGTTGTCCTTTAACGCAAACACCTCCCTCATACACAAGAAATGTCAGTCACGCATCTACTGCCTCCAGAAACTCAGGAAGCTGAATGTGAACCCCTCTGTCCTTCAAACTTTTTACTGCTCTTTTATTGAGTCTGTCATCACTTTCGGTTCTGTGTGCTGGTATGGAGGTCTGAGTGTGAAGAACAAGAACACCCTGGCACGAATGGTAAACATCTGCAGCAAAGTGACTGGCAGTAAGCAAAACAGTGTGGAGTCCCTGTATGAACAGCGTGTGGTGAGAAAGGGTAGGCGGATAGCTTCAGACAGATCCCATGTCCCTGCCCACCTCTATGAACTTCTCCCCTCTGGCCGCAGACTCCGCACGCACAAAGCTAGAACACTTAGACTACAGCACAGTTTCATCCCCAAATCCATCACTTTAAGCAATCTGTAGGTACATCCACGCATACCCAAACCTAACTCCTCCCCCTATCCCCCTTTACCTGTGCAATCAGTAGGAATGGAACTTGTTGATTTTAGAGAAGTGATTATATTGTGTTTCATTTGGTGGTGAACATGGACATACTGGGATTGTTGTTACTGAGTGTTTACCCACTAATTATTTTACTATGGTAGACTTTAATTATGCAGCTTGTGTAATAATGTGTAATAATGTACTGAGATGTTTGTATAATAAGTAGTGAGGGTTAGGACTAGGTTGAAACACGCGTATTATGTATGCATATGTAGAGGTGGGTGTGAATGTATAAGTGCCGCTCAGTTCAGTCCATAAAAGATGTTTGTGTGAGATGTGTAAGAGTTATGTGTAAAGATTTTGTAGTGTTTACTTTATCCATTTGGAATTTGTAGCTGTGCAAGTGCAGGGAGAAAATGTTCATAATTATGCTATAATGTTTTTATGTCTTGTTTGTACTATTTGTTATAAATGTACCACAACCGAATTTCTCTTTTCGAGATAATAAAGTACTCTTATTCTTATTCTTATTCTTATTCTTAATCACTCCCAACATTTTGGAGGTGTTACTTAATGAACGTGTGCCTGCTGCAGGAGATGGGTCTGCGTGATAGTTCAAGGCAGTGGCCTGATTAGCTTGGGGCCATCAGGCGCCAGGCTAATCTGGCACTTCCCTTGAACTATCGTGGTCGACGCATCTCCTGCTGTGGAACGTAGGTCCTAATTGGTTTAACTCATTCTACCCCAAGACCAAAATCCCCCAAATTTTGCCGTTGTCCTCTAAAGACTGCATTGCAGTGCAGGACACAGATCGACCGTGATAGTTCAAGGGTGATGCCAGAATAGCTTGGCGCCCGTAGGCGCCAAGCTATTCTAGCATCACCCTTGAACTATCATGGTCGACCCTTATCTTGCTGTAGTGTGTCTGGGGTAGAATGAGTTAAGCCGCTTCTCCATAACGTCAGCAAAACAAAAACGCAGTGCGCAGTGGGCAAACGCAAAGAGGGCATCCCGTCTGTCTTCTAGTCACTACAAGGAGGGCATCCCGTCTGTCTTCTAGTCACTACAAGGAGGGCATCCCGTCTGTCTTCTAGTCACTACAAGGAGGGCATCCCGTCTGTCTTCTAGTCACTACAAGGAGGGCATCCCGTCTGTCTTCTAGTCACTACTAAGAGGGCATCCTGTCTGTCTTCTAGTCACTACGACTGTACGCAAAGCTCAACTCATTCAAGGCGCCGCGCGCCGCATCAGTTGCTACGGATGTGTCGTACATCGCGATGCCGCCTAGGATTGAACCCTGCAGCTTTACCCTAGCCGACCTGAAACACGCCAACAACAACAAAAATTGCTCCCTGATCCAAAAGCACTCAAGGGTTGACTGTTGACACAACTCACCAAAGTGGACCACAGCAAGCTATGCGTGTTCATTCTTGTCCGCGACACACCACAGCAAGATATGGCTCGACCATGACATTTTACCTTCTTCTCCCCCAGACACCCCACAGCAAGATAAGGGTCGACCATGATAGTTCAAGGGTGATGCCAGAATAGCTTGGCGCCTATGGGCGCCAAGCTATTCTGGCATCACCCTTGAACTATCATGGTCGATCTGGGTCCTGCACTGCAATGCAGTCTTCACAGGACAATGGCAACATTTTGGGATTTCGGTCTTGGGCTACAATGAGTTACGGTCTGCTTTCATTCTGTCGCAAACACCGCCCGGAAAATTGAAACACATTGCTTATAGAGTGCGTGTATGGTAACCCAGGCGGTCTGTATCGTGTGTGAGACCCCGTTTTCACGCAAATTCTGCTGTGGTGTTTCATTAGCATTGTCCGTATTGGGCATTGACGGTGGATTCTTCATGGCGTTCCTGTTGCTCAGTGGCCATGTTTTCAGGTCAGATTCGTAAAGGACACTCATTCAGTGGCTCCTTTGAGTAATCCTGTTTGATTTTGTCTTTTAATAAAAAGTAATTACTGTACAACGTCACATGCACCAATCAATAAAACCGGATGTTTATCATCGAGGTTGTTTTTAACACAATTTTGTGACCTGCCTAGGCCAAGTGAAGTGGTAAAATATCGTACTGAAAAAGTGTATGTTTATTTCAACCTTTTCCGTAAAAATATTGGAGCTAAAGAGATGACTTTCACACAGGCGTCCATTTGTAATTCTTGTTGTTACACCCCATGCCCAACAGTTTCATTACCGTATTCAAACATTTGTATGGGCTATAAGCTGGATACCTAACGAGCACAAAAGGGTTTTTTTTTTTTCTTTTTCTAGGGAGTTCCTTTGTACCCTATTTTACAACATTATATGGTTTAATACAAATTTCAAAATTGCTGATGGCATTCGTATCAGAACAAGCAAGATGATGCACTGAGCAAAATCAGTTAAAGACCGAGTAATAGTCTGTCTGGTGTGTGTGTCTCTGTGCCTGACGGCCTACACATTATACCTCACGAAAGCATGTGCGGAACTTTTGCCTTTCAGTATATGATATACCCACATGATTGTATGCACATGCAAAACAGTTGAGTCAGTGTATTACAGTGATATCTTATAGACGTCACTCGTGTACAAAGGGCCTTTGCAGTATTAGCTCATTCAAGTCGCCCCGCATCAATAGTTGCGAAAGTGTCGAATAGCGTTGCCGCCGGCAACGCTATATGACACTTTCGCAGCTATTGATGCGGGGCGATTTGAACGAGTAATGTATTAAAGCAGTATTGCACACACTAGTCAAATGTAACACTATATCTTCAACATTTTGGAACGAACGTTTTCTTCCGTTCGTCGTCCGTTGCCTGTGTCTCCTTCCTAATCGGACACCTAATGAGTGTGAAATGGGGGAGGGGTGTGGAGTGGGGGGGAGTGGGAGGGGGTGGGGGTGTGGCGAGGAGGGGGGACGGGTTGTGGCGCACGCGTTATTTGCGGCACGCGCCTCTAACTCCACCTGGTATGGACACATTGCCTAATGCACGTATTGAAAAGAGTCTTGTGTTCACCAGTCAAGTCAGTGCACCCGCACGGTGTCACCTAGCGGCAGTACGCATTATGTATTCGAAAACAGCACCGCATGCATAGCTGCGCGTTCTAGCCTCTAGTAGCATTATGCATTCAGTGACGCTGAGCATGACATCATGAAAAACACCACGGTGCAGCGATTTCAGACAACATGCTGATGATTAATCACTTGCTTTGTCCACGCTAATCCGCCGTATAATTATTGAACTTAACAAGATTCGGCACACAATAGCTTACCTCATTCAGGCCGACGGCCGTATTTGCCAAATTTTGTAGGCGTCATCTAACGACTATGCACCAGTTGCAGGAGATGGATCGACCATGATAATTCAAGGACAGTGCCAGATTAGCTTGGCGCCGACAGGCGCCAAGCTAATCTGGCACTACCCTTGAATTATCATGGTGGACCCATCTCCTGCTGTAGGGCGTCAGGGCTGGATATGTTACCAAGATTCGTCACACAATAACTAAAGTTACCGTCACAAATTCAACGCGTGAAACCTCCTTCAGCTAAGGCACATGTCAAGTGGTTTCAGCAAGAGGCATAGTTCATCAGCCCCCTGCGTCGCGGGGGCTCATGAGGATCTATGCCTCTTGCAGTAAATAATATGTGCTGGCGTTGTGGTTAGATCAACCGTGGCTATGTAATCAAATATTGGCGGGGGATCGGGTTCTGCACTTTAGTGTTAGATTCCAGTAAGACATAAATTACGTAGCAGGTTTCAGGTTATATTGAAATATAATTATATGTTGCTTGTCAAATTGAAACATGCAATTATTCATTCATTGGCTTGTTTGTTTGCACGTTCGGTCGTTCGTTCGATCATTCACTCATTCATCCGTGCATGCATTGATTCAATCGTTCGTTTGTTCGTGTGTTTGCATGATATCAACTGCATTATATATCAGGAGACAGATCGACCATGACAGTTCAAGGGTGGTGGCAGAATAGCTTGGCGCCTATCGAGCCATATCTTACTCACAAACCAGATAGGTGAGGCTAGCGCTGGCAGAATTGTACACATACCAAGGGGAATCAATCAGCGCTGGACAGACAAACAGTTAGATCCCCTGCCACCGCCTATCAGGCACCCAATCGCCAGCCCACAGAGAAATACGCAGGTATAGAACAAGACGATCATCTACATCCTCTAAAGAGTCCGAAATAGCTCATGCGGTTAAACGTCGGAGCAGGAGAGCGAAGGGAATCGTCGGGTCGTGGGTTCGAACCCCGTCCCGGTCCCGGTAGCTGGACTCACAATCCAGGGGGAAAAAACGGATTTGTTCAATAACATGTCCGTTGAAAGGTCCTGGTAAATCAAAGTGGCACAGTTGGAGTGCGCCTGAGTTGATCAGTGTTCAGGTCGTACTCCATAAGCAATAGATTTCCCTGTCCCCCATAACCCGCCGTCAGGGCCGTCCATGATCACCTCGGTGCTGTGGACGTTAAACCCGAACTAACCAACCAACATCCTCTAAATATCTTGCTGTGGTGTGTCGCGTGCATAATGAGTGATAGGGGCACAAAATGAACACGCATGGCACGCTTTGGACCACTGTGGTGAGATGTGTCTACATCCAAAATGAACACGCATGGCACGCTTTGGACCACTCTGGTGAGATGTGTCTACATCCAAAATGAACACGCATGGCACGCTTTGGTCCACTGTGGTGAGATGTGCCTGCATCCAAACCTTGAAGACGAACCGAAGCAAAACTTTCGTTCGTTGGCACCTTCGTTAGATCGTTCGTTTATTCTCTCATTCATTCAGGTATACGCATGCATTCATTCCCCCATTGGTTCATTGATCCATCCCTTCTCCCGTCCGTCCCTTCGTTCGTTGGTTCCGCGCATACATTCATTCAAAGACAGTTTCAAAACCCATTGTAATCGCTTTCGCACCTTTGAGGGGAGGGGGGGGGGGGCAGGGGGGGGGGTATATAAAGATCGGTCGTTTGAGTACCGTGGAATATGAGTCCCGCAGGTGCCTCTTGCTGAAAACACTTTGTATCCATGTTCTTGAGCGGATGGGATTGTTTGACGTTTGAGCCAAGACTTTAGAAACACAATCTGTGATCACTGGCGGGGAAGTGTTAAAGGCAGCACCACACAAAAACCAACACTCGTGTTTTATTCAGCGTCAAACCGTACACCTTTACAGGCAGACCGTCCTACAATGGTTTGCAGAAAGCCTGCACAGTTTTACAGCGATATTAACAGCCGATAAAGACAGCCGTGTGTATTGTTCCATGTTTGATTTACTGTCTGGATGTTAACAACTGTACGATATTGTGGCTTGTACACCCGATGTTACCCTCCACCTGAGGTACACGGGTGTAGAATTATAGAAAGTTGTTGAAAGGAAAATTGTAACGTGTACGGGCTCCGCAAGCGGCACAGATCCCCAAGAGCCCCCCGCGGTTCAGGGTTGGGGAGGGGGGGGGGAGTCTGTGCCTCTTGCAGATAAAAGGGCTTCCAACCCCTTCGCTGCGTTTGACGGTGAAAAATGGCTGTGGCGCAGCAAACACAGGCAACGAACATTCCGTGTACCAACCGTAACAACATAACACTGAAACAACACGCTGAGATTCCTACTGACCACACACCTGCCAGGCTCTAATTAACCCCTTCGATGCCAGTCTGAAAACACTACACACTGACCGAAAGCGCGAAAATCACAGACAATCTACAAGAGACATAAATCCTCATGAGCCCCCGCAGTCGCGGGGGCTCATGAGGATTTATGTCTCTTGTTGATGCTGAAAACAAAAAATAAATAGACAAAGATAAAGAACACGGGACTACCAAGAGACACAAACCCTCATGAGCCCCGCGCCTGCGGTAAGTTAGTGCGACTGAGAAGACTCGTGAGGGTTATGTCTCTTGCAGGTGGGTGGGGCTCGCCTTGCCACGGCAGTTCAGGGGTTAACAAATATTTCAGAAACATAGTCTGCGACCGATGGCTAAAATGGGGTTAAATTTGGACAGCATTATGAAGACACGCGCCAAACCTTGATAGCCACACATGCATGTACTTATCGCAACGTGCCTTTCTGTTGTACATAGATATTCGATTTCACAGAAGCTAAGAATTAAGCGATAAGGCACGCACCATTGTCAGCTTACCTTCGCTCAGATAATCTTCAGTTTGAACGATATCGCCGTAATTATAGGATTACTCGAAATACCCTCGAGAACATCGGATTTTAGGACTCGAGAAGGGATCGTGTTTCGCTCGATACTCGGAGAGCGTTCAACCTTGAGGAATGTCAGCCGATTTTCTGACAGCTCTACTTTCGGCATAACGTCTCGTGTTGGATCGATCATGATGACTCAATGATAGTGCCTGTTTCGCTTGGCGCCTGGAGCCAGGCTAAACAGGCATTGTCATTGAGCCTTCATAATCAATCCATCTTACAGAGTTGGTGCCTGAAGGATAAGAAATAGATGGTGTGCTGTAGCATGTCACTTAGAATTTTTGCAATGGTGGATAGGTAGATCAAAATCTTTCCTCGGGTAGATGGAAAGTGTGGTTTTCTTTTGTTGGCTTTCTTTCTTTTCTTTTTTTTTTTTTTTTCTTTTTTTTTTCTTCGAATATACTTATGCGTTAAATCATTCGAGGCGTCCCGCAACAATAGCTGCAAAAGTGTCGTATAGCTTTGTCGGAGGACCCCCACCCGGGTCTGCCCTGGGGGACTTGGCTGGGGTTAATCTGACCTCACCGTTCACAGAGAGATCTTCCAAACCACCAGATCCAAAGTCTGCAGAATGATCTCCGACTCCAAACGTAAACACCTTCAAAACAAAATCCTGGAATCCACTTCTTCCAAAACCCTCTACGCCACCATGAACACACTCCTAGGCACTTCTAAAGACTCTCCTCTTCCCAACACACACAACAAAGAAGAACTTCCGTCCGCTTTCTCCTCCTATTTTTCCGACAAAATCCAAACTCTGCGCAACACACTCGACACTCTGCCTTCTCGCCTTACCTTCCTGACCCCCCCCCCCCCCCCTTTTCCGGCACTCCCCTCTCGTCCTTTCGCCCCGTCTCTCAGGATGAAGTCCTCAGGACCATAAAGTCCATGCCTTTCAAAACCTGCGAACTAGACCCCCTCCCAGCTTCTCTCTACCGGGACGGCCTCCCAAAACTTTTGCCCTTCATTACCGACATCATCAACACATCAACTAGAGAATGGCTCCGTCCCCGATATCTTCAAGTCCGCCATCGTCCGTCCTCTCCTCAAAAAACACGACCTCGACCCAAACGAACTCAAGAACTACCGCCCAGTCTCCAATCTCTCTTTCCTGTCCAAGCTTCTTGAGAAGGTTGTCCTCAACCAACTCAACCTCCACCTCGCCGACAACAACCTCCTCAGTCCTTTCCAGTCTGCCTATCGCAAACATCACAGCACTGAAACAGCCCTTCTACATATCCGAAACGACCTGCTTCTCTCCACTGACTCGGGCAACATCTCCCTTCTTACGATACTCGATCTCTCTGCCGCCTTCGACACCATAGACCACTCTATCCTCCTCCACCGCCTTCACCACTCCTTTGGCATCACTGACTCTGCCCACTCCTGGTTTTTCTCCTACCTCTCCGACAGACAGCAGTCCGTCACCATCGACGGCGTCTCCTCCAACCCAGTCAGGCTCTCCTGCGGCGTTCCACAGGGGTCCGTCCTGGGCCCGTTCCTTTTCACACTCTACACCTCTCCCCTGTCCAACATCATCCAGTCTCACCACATACACCACCACCTCTACGCTGACGACTCACAACTACTAGACAAAGACAAACTCGACAACACTCAGACACTACTGACTCGCACGGCTGACTGCTATGAAGACGTGAAAAACTGGATGACAGCAAACAACCTCAAACTGAACGACGACAAAACGGAAGCCATGCTGGTAGGCACTCGCCAGAAACTTTCCCAGCTCCCTCCCTCTCTCCACCTTCAACTCGACAGCACCCCCATCTCCCTCTCTGACTCGGTCAAGAACCTTGGCGTTATCCTCGATTCCTCTCTTTCCATGACCAGCTTCGTCTCCGCCACGGCCCAGGCATGTTATTTCCACCTCCGCCGCATCAGTCAGATCAGAAAATACCTCACTACCGAAGCTGCCACCAAACTCGCTGTCTCTCTCATCTTATCTTGCATCGACTACTGCAAATCTCTCCTTTCCGGCTTTCCTCACTCCACCACTCTCACTCTCCAGCGCGTCCAGAACAATGCTGCCCGCCTCGTCCTCAGAAAGAAAAAATCCGACCACATCACTCCCCTGCTCAAGCTCCTTCACTGGCTCCCCATCCCCCAACGTATCCAATACAAGATTCTGTCTCTCTGCTACAAATCCCTGAACAACTACGCTCCTACCTATCTCTCCAACTTACTTCACCCCTACACTCCTTCCCGCTCCCTCCGCTCCGCCTCCGACCCTCTCAGCCTCCTCATCCCCCGCACCAAACTCAGCACTTTCGGCCCCCGCTCCTTCTCAGTATACGGTCCATCCACCTGGAACACTCTCCCACTCTCTCTCCGTCAGAAACACTCTCTCTCCTCCTTTCAGTTCTCCCTCAAAACTCACGTCTTTCAACAGTTCTAGCACTACATCACCACACTCCCCACCCCAAGCTGAACGTCGTAATGTATTTTCACTATTTGTGTTACGTGAGTCATTGTCTAAAGCGTGCGCATGCGTGTGCGAGTTGTGAGTGCGCGCTTAGAGTTATAATTATTATAAGATCTCTCTCTCTCTTGGCTTGACTTCGCGAACGAAGATTTTATAGGAGTTGCCCACGACGTCTGCAGGCTTGTTCGTGGCTGCGGAGGCCAATCCGAGACAGGCAGGTTCGACCGCAGTGGCTGCAGGGGAAGGTATGGCCAGGGTTCTGAGCTGCGGCATCTCTGTTTTTTCTCATAAGCGCATTATAAATACCGTAAATATTATTATTATTATTATTATTATTATTATTATTATTAACTACTTTTTAGTTCCCAGGGTCACCCTGGTCAGCCACACAGGGTGGGTTTTCCCCTCTTTTCTGGGGCATATGTTTCTGTCTACCCTTGGTCCATTCACCTGTATTTTCCGGGGTTTTTTTTAACTCTCCCTACTGTCTGCGCTTTCTGTAGCTCTTCAAGTGATATTGGATGTGTGTTGCTAAATGGTCTTAGCTTTGTTTAGCGTATTAGACCGGCTGGCGACATCCATTCGATGCTCTGTTTAGGGTTTTTTCACAAGCAGTGCAGCCGGCACGTCCTGAGAAAGTCTTGCTGCTGTCGGGACGTTAAGCAATGTACAATCAATCAATCAATCATTTGTCGGAGGCAACGGTATAATACACTTTCGCAGCTATTGATGATGGGCGCTTTGAATGAGTTAGTACTGTGGGCGCAATTGCAATGAAACTATCGAATGTTACATGAACGTAAATTAACATGTTAAAAATTGTATTTTTCTGAGGTTAGGCGCTGTACAAGTACTCATTATTATTATTATTATTATTATTATTATTATTATTATTATATCTCATTGGGTTTGTTATACCAAACTCTCGATCGATATAAGGCGCTCGTTACAGTAGCTCATCAAGCGTGACATGAATGCTTTCAGTTTCAAATTCCTGTAAAGAAACCATGCGCAACCCCTGGCTGAGTGAGGAAGTGTCATTCAAACTCTCCTAATTTCTCCGCCCTTTATTGAAAATCATCCATGCAAACTCGCTAAAAGAAAATCGGTCATCATCATCATCATCATCAGTCCCTTGCCCGAACTGGGCGTTGGGGGGACTGAAAGGCAGCAGCAACAGACAGTGCTCTCCACTGAGTTCTATTTTGGGCGGTGGCAAGCAAGTCTGGCATCTTGAGTTCGGTCCATTCTTTTATGTTTGCGACCCAACTCTTTCTCTGACGACCTCGCCGACGACTTCCTTCGAGAGTGCCTTGGAGGATAGTCTTGGACAAGGTGTTGTGTCGGGTCACGTGGCCAAACCAAGCAAGCTTGCGCCGTTTCACGGTTGCCAGAAGGGGTTCATGTGGGCCCACCAGGGAAGTGACGATGCTCCGTACATATTCGTTGGTCTTGTGCTCGCGGTACGAGATGCGGAGCAACTTCCTCAGGCACTTGTTCTCAAAGGCCTGGATTTTCTTTTCTGAGTCTGCAAGCAGTGTCCAAGTCTCACAGCCGTAGAGTAGAATAGACACTACGAGGGACTTGTAAAGCCTGTACTTGATGGTGAAGCTGATGGAGTTACTTCGCCATATCCTGTCCAGCCTGGCCATTGCGGATGTTGCTGTACCTATCCTGATACGGATCTCTGCTATGCAACTACCGTCTTTGGACAGGGTGGCTCCCAAGTACTTGAAGCTATTGACCTCTTCTAGCTTCTGGCCATTCATGTGAATGTTGCTGCTGCTGTCGCTTGTGGTGTTGATCATCACTTTGCTTTTATCCGTACTGATCTCCATGCCATAAGACCCTGCGCTACTTGAAAGTTTGTCTGTCAGGTTTTGGAGCTCACTATTGCTGCCTGCCATGAGGTCAATGTCGTCTGCGAATCGAAGATTGCACAGGGATCTGCCACCAATAGAGATTGAAGTATGGTGGTCGTGGAGGGTTTCCTGCATGATCTTCTCCAGGAATATGTTGAAAAGGACAGGAGAGAGCAGGCATCCTTGACGGACACCGATCGTCGTCCTGAAGAACTCGCCTGACTGATTGTTAAGTAGAACCGCGCTGCAGGCGTTCTTGTAAAGCGCTTCTATCATTTGGATCAGTCCCTCCTCTATGTTGAACGATCTCATGACTTGCCAGAGTCCGTCGTGCCAGACGCGATCAAATGCTTTCCTGAAATCAATGAAGTTGTGGTAGAGTTCGCGCTGATGCTGCAGATGTTTCTCGATCAGGACGCGGCAGTTGAAAATCTGCTCTACAGTGCTTCTTCCAACTCTGAAGCCAGCCTGTTCTTCCGCCAGCAGTTCCTCGGCGAAAGTTTTGAGGCGGTTGAGAATGATTCTAAGCATTACTTTGCTAGGGTGACTTATCAGACTGATAGTTCTGTAGTTCTGGCACTGTTTCAGGTTTCCTTTCTTGGGGAGCGGGATCACTAGAGACTGTGTCCATTCTACTGGCCATTTCTTTTGCTCCCAGATCTTTTGACAGAGTGTAGTGAGGACCTTCGTTGTTACATCTCCTCCATGTTTCAACAGTTCAGCAGGTACGTTGTCTACACTTGGAGACTTTCCTCCCTTCAGGCCGCGTACGGCTGCTTCCACCTCTTCAGCTAACACTGGCAGGTCTTCAGACTTCCTGGCCCCAGCCTGGTTGTTTTGGAGGATGCTGGTGTCTGGCTCAGCCTTGTAGTTATACAAGTCTCGGCAGTACTCAGTCCATCTGTTTAGTACAGCAGTGTTTTCCGTAAGGAGTTGGCCGCTGCTGTCTTCGATGACTGTGGCTGTTTGCTGTTGAGTCTTGGTGAGGGTCCTTAGCGTTTCATAAGCCTTCTTGCTGTTGCCGTTTGCCATGCCCTCTTCCACGCTACAACACTGGTCTTCAATCCAATCTTCTTTGGCTTCTTTCATCCTCTTCCTGATCTTCTTGTTGACAAGTCTGTACTTGTTTGCTGATGTGAGGTCTTGGCCTCTCTTTTTCTTCCAGGCTCTCCTCTCATCACAGAGATCGAGGATGTCATCGGTGACCCAGGGCTGTTTGCGCTTCCTCTGCTTCCCCAGCACTTCTTCTGCTGTAGAAAGTAACACCTCTTTTATATTTCCAGCAAGGGTGTCTACGTCACAGTCCAAAGTAGCCAAGGCTGCAAATCTGCCTCCCACCTGGGCTTGGAAGAGCTCTTCTACTTCCGGGTCTTTTAGCTTCTGGAGGTCGAATCTGATGCGAGGGCTCTTGCTATCTCGTTTCAATGCCAGCTTCAACTTGAGGCTAGTAAGGACGAGGTTGTGGTCGCTGCCAATATCAGCGCCAGGAAAGGACCTCGTTTGTGCTTTGTTAACGCTGGATTTGAATCGTCGAGGCAGCAAGATGAAGTCAATCTGGTTATGGACCAGGCCTCCTGGCGATTGCCATGTCACTGTTCTTGACTTCTTGAAAATCGGTACAACAGCCAAACGTCAACGGCATTCGCCACTCTGCCTTGGGATTAGTCAGATAAACCCCTATACTCTACTAGGTGCGAGGAACAGAGATGGACTTGGGTGCCGGTCTTTGTGAAAGGAGGCATGGACCCTCGTGAGCCGTTGCTGTGCTTGCAGTCAATGTTTAGAAACGTGCTTCACATCGATATGTAAATCTGATGATTCGCGCGGCAGGAGTTACTTTTCACCGGAGTCAATATTGCGGTGTTCAATCACCTGAAACCTCTGCAGAGAAACGGCATAGACTTAGATAAGATAAGACTTTTTACAATAAGACATGTATGTGTATGTATGTATGTCCATGAGTTCCTGTACTCTGCACTGACACGAGTCCTAGGCAGCAGACGAAAGAATACTCTCATCAAACGCAATGCGACTTTACAATTTTTGATAAAAGTCCTTGCTTAGGGAGGGACCTGAAACACTCCAAAACTGCGTCTATCTGCAAGAGGCATAGATCCTCATGAGTCCCCGCGAATGCGGGGACTCATGAGGGTCTATGCCTCTTGCTGTAGTCATTCCCATCTGTATTGCTCGCTCCGAGCACGTCAAGAGGCGTTCAGGAATTTCTATAGTTCCGATTACGTTAGAGAGTTTATGGCGTGCGGTGAATCAAAAGACGGGAGTGTATTTTACTGCCGCTGCGGCCCCCCCCCCCCCCCCCCCCCCCCCGCCTGTTGGCCTCTTTTACACGTGGGTGTGTGTTGGCGCAACACGCCTTTCAAACGTAGTGAAGTAGAAGTCAATATTTAAGCTTTCAAGCCTAATAACGGTGCAAGCGGCGGTGTCAGCGGAAGGTCCTTTTTCAATCAAAGATCACTGAAGGAAAAACTGAAAGAGCAATACAATCCTTGAAACCGCGAAGCTACAGTGAATCTTGAAAAGAAGGTGGTAAAGTGTATAAGCGGGTACGGGTTAAACACGCATTCCTTCACATGTTCTTAACCATTTAACTCCACGGCCTCATTTCCCAAAAGATCTGTTACTCAATGACTATGTATCTTTTGTAAGGAGATGGATCAACCATGATAATTCAAGGGTAGTGCCAGATTAGCTTGGCGCCTGACGGCGCCAAGCAAATCTGTCACTACCCTTGAATGATCATGGCCGATCCATCTCTTGCTGTAGGGCGTTGGGACTAGTTGGGTTAATCTATTTTGTGGCATAAAAGAGGCATCCAACTGAGAGAACTACGAGTTTAAGGTCCCAGATAAACATACAAGTGTGATTGCGCGTGATTCACACACGTCTGAATATACTTGAAGCAGCGGACTGCCCACAAATGTTTAAACGTTTGTATGGCACTGAAGATTTAAAATACAACGACTGTCGGTTTGTATGGGTTTTGTAAAACAAGACTCTTGCGCATGCTGTATCAGAATCATCTGTTGTTCAAAAACAGCTTTTGGACAGTGTTGGAACAAGTGAAGAAAGAAGACTGACTCTTTAATCTCTCCACCATCAATACAAGGAGCGAGCCACTGATTTTTTATTTAAGGAAAGGTGGTTTTACATTGAACTAGACACGAATATCAAACTGATCGTAAGCACAGCCCCTCATTTCGTGAATCGTTGAAAGAGAAGAATAAGTGTCCATACAGCTGAACACACACCCACCCTTTTTCCACACAGAAAAAAAAAACATACTGGAGACAGACAAACGGACAGACGGACTGACTTGCAGAGAAATAGACTTCAACATGGTTTGACTCATTCAGCCCGACGCACGTATTTCCCAAATTTTGGAGGTGTCATCTAACGACTATGCACCAGTTGCTGGAGATGGATCGACCATGATAATTCAAGGGTAGTGCCAGATTAGCTTGGCGCCGACAGGCGCCAAGCTAATCTGGCACTACCCTTGAATTATCATGGTCGACCCATCTCCTGCTGTAGTGCGTCAGAGCTGAATGGGTCAAAGCGATCTTCTTCAGGTCGGGTTTTGCCGCTTGCAGAAATTTGGCAATGCACCGAGTTCTCAATGTTGTCTTGTTCTTGTTTACAAATTTCTCAGTAGGCACACTTTTTTTTTCCTTCTTTATTTTTTAATATATTTTTATTTCGCCTTGTGCGAGTCGGCAGAACTCCCAACAAGAACAAAAGTGAAAATGTACAAAGAAAGAGATGCAAAGCAGAAAGGTCCTGCATTGTACTACATTCAAACTTCACACGTTCTGTGTTACCCGTGTTGCGCAGCCAGTATTGTCAGCCATGTTAGAAACATTGGATTTGCACAGGCGATGCTGACAACTATGAACCCCCCACCCCCCCTGGTCTGGAGCGGAATCGTCAGTAGCAATCACAGGATCAACTAACTCAAGGGGCTGCGAATCAATAACTGCGAAAGCGTCGTGGAGCTTTGCCGGCGGCAACGCTATAAGACACTTTCGCAGTTATTGATGCGGGGCGACTTGAATAAGTTAATGGTGGGAATGCCTGACTGGGAGTTGTCAACTCTACATTACAGTGCCATAGGGATCGGCCATGACGGTGCAATTTGGGGAACACTCTGGCCCCTCTGGCCATCAAACTATTTAGGCACTACCCATAGCTTGCAGGTTATCAGGGCTGGATGGGTTGCACATAGATCCACGTACGCGCGCGCGCGCGCACACACACACACACACACACACACACACACACACACACACACACAAGCGTGTCTCCCTCTTTCTCTCTGGATGCTCCGTTTACTGGATGCTCTCTTTACTGGGGTTTATGATCACCAATCTCCTGACAGTGCCTTGTCGTGCTGGATGGATCTGTTTCTCAGTGTCCTCAATAAACATGCGCCAATACGTGAAAAACGAGTTAAACATTCCACCATACCACCGTGGTTAACAGCAGATATCAAGCAGGCCATGTCATTTAGAGACAAACTTAAAAAAGAGCAAAAGTACGAAGAATACAAAAAACAACGCAATAGTGTCAAATATTTAGTTAGAGCGTCTAAGAAGTCTTTTTCCAACAACTGATTCGAGACAAAAAGGACACGGCATCTGTTTGGAAAGCTCTGAACGTCATAACGAAGGGTAAATCACAGCACCCGAAATCCCATCTCATATGTCAGCTGATATATTAAATAACCATTTCTTAACGACAGCCGAAATACTGGCATTGTCAGCTGCAAATAACATTAAACCATATGAAGTGCCGAGTTTTCTCAGAGAACACTTTAAAAAAAAAATAACTATATCAAATACTTTCACCATCCCTAATATTACAGCTGCGGAAGTCGGCAGATATATTTCTAGCATGCCCAACAAAACATCTGCTGGCATTGATCGTATTGATAATGAAACCCTCAAAATCTCTTTACCGTATACAGTAGAATCACTAACATATATTTTCAACCTCTGCATAAAGCAAAGTACATTTCCAACCATTCTTAAAGAAGCAAAGGTAATCCCAATCCCTAAATCTAAAGATCTTGAAGATATCAATAACTATCGTCTAATCTCCCTTCTGTCAGCTTTGTCAAAACCCCTTGAAAAACAGATTCAAAAACATCTCCTTGATTTTCTGGAAAAAGATAAATTACTTAATATTCACCAGTCTGGTTTTATACCGAAACATTCTTGTCAGTCAGCACTGACACATATTGTAGGCAGCTGGCTGGAATCAATCAATAAAAGCCTGATGTCAGGAGCAGTTTTCTTAGACCTTAAAAAGGCGTTTGACCTTGTGGACCATGACATTCTCCTAAATAAGCTAACAGTTTATCACTTGAACGCAACCGCCATAGCATTCTTCCGATCATATCTCGAAGACAGAAAACAAATGGTGTACGCCCATGGAAGATACTCTAAGCAAGGAAAAGTAAAATACGGCGTCCCCCAGGGATCTATTTTGGGACCTCTTTTATTCATACTCATTATCAATGATCTACCGTTGCATATCACTAATTCTGACGTTAATTGTAATCTATTTGCTGACGATACGAGTCTTCATGTTTCTGGTTTAAAAAAAAAACGACTGACATTAGCCATAGTTTACAATGCAGTCTCAATGAGGTATCTGACTGGTGTAGACAGAACCATATGGTTCTTCACCCAGCAAAAACAAAGAGTATCTTAATCGCCACGCGACAAAAACATCAACGCCGACTACAGCCATTACAATTACAATTAAACGCTGAACCTGTTAAAAAAGTCACTGAGCGTAAATTCTTAGGAATACATGTTGATGAACAACTGTGCTGGGGAGAACCATATAAATGCTGTTTGTAAGACCATTGCTAAAAACACTTTCTTATTGTCCCAGCTTAGACATGTAACTGATACAAATACCCGTAAATTGTTTTTTCATGCTCATTTAAAGTCCCACGTTGATTATGTCTCCACAGTGTGGGACGGCTGCAGTGATGTCCACATGAAGAGGTTAAACTCCATATACAAAAGAGCTGTAAAAATGATAGATGGTCGCCCCATCCCTACCACAGACAAATTTAGACATTTAAACATTCTCGGTCTGCGTCAGCATCTTACTTTAAACAAATGCGTCTTTATGCATAAGATACTGAATAATATGACACCCCAGTATCTAATCACTAAATTTATATCTCACCAAGAACGGGAACGGACCTCAAGAAACAATACCTAAACCTTACAACTGCCAAGAATCGACCTTTTTAAAACTAGTATGTCATTCTCTGGTCCGTTTGCTTGGAATTCAATCCCTGCACATTTGAAAACTATTACCTCACCAGGAAGTTTTAAAACAAAACTTTCTGATTACCTGATGAGTCAGACTTAGTACTTCTCAGGTACTGTAATATTTCCTTACCTCATGTATTCCATAAGATGGTTTTTATGTGTGTGTGTGTGTGTGTGTGTGTGTGTGTGTGTGTGTGTGTGTGTGTGTGTGTGTGTGGTGTGTGTGTGTGTGTGTGTGTGTATGTGTGTGTGTGTGTGTGTGTGTGTGTGTGTGTGCTCGTGTTTGTTTGTGTGTGTGTGGGTGTATGTGTGAGCGGCGCGCTTGCGTGCGTGCGTGTGTGTATGTGTGTGTGATGAGTGTTATTATTTTTTTCTGTATATAATGATGCTATTGGGTTTTGTATGTAAATATATTTTTATAGTTTCCCCTTTTTTATGCTGTAGATGTTAGCAACGGCAAGTTTGTCAAATGACGATTTGTTTTCTGTCAAAACTTTTTACCGTTGAAAAATAAAGTTTCATCGTCATATCTCTCTCTCTCTCTCTCTCTCTCTCTCTCTCTCTCTCTCTCTCTCTCTCTCTCTCTCTCTCTCTCTCTCTCTCTCTCTCTCTCTCTCTCTCTCTCTCTCTCTCTCTCTCTCTCTCTCTCTCTCTCTCTCTCCAGAACTAAAGACAGACAGGTAGGCAGACAGCTAGAGACAGAGTCAGATTGAGTCTTATTTCAAAAAGAATTAGTACATTTACAAAATAGCACTATTTACACTTGTTGCTGAAAAGAAAAACGAAAACCAAGTAAAAGTCAAAACAACAAAAAATGCAAACAACAGCCTTATCATACAGAGACAGATGGGGGGGGGGGTGGAGGGGGGAGATCACACAGACTTTCTCAAAAAGCCTCCTCACACAATGCAATCTGCCGCAAGTTGCACTACACCACGCCACCTTCCACCATTACGCTGTTGCCCCAAAACATGTTCGTAACCTGGCGTTCACAGGCCAAACACGGCCATAACGGATCAATAAAAGGCCATTGCAGTCAGGCAGCCACCCCATACGGTCTACAACAGGCAGACATTCTCCTCCGCCCCTGCAGCCAAAAAGAGCCGTGTGCGGCGATCCTCTGCTGGCTAATGTCGGTCAGGACGACGCACAGATTCGCACCAGCCGATCCGGCTTTACTCCTTAACTGCATGGGAAAACACGATCCAGCCGTATATACTTTGTATATACGTTCCTTGGACGTTTTTGGCGTGGAATGGATAAAGATTTCAAAAACACAATCCGGTAACGGTAGGAGTTATAAAAATCTTTTGCAAAGTTCCACAGAAAAAAACACGTTTTGTCCGCAAGAGGTGAGGATTCTCAGGAGACACAGCAGGTCAAATATGGCCACTGCAGTCCCGCAGACCACTGCACTTTCGGTTGGCGATGTGTATAGATTTTCAGCAGCCATCTAAACGTCATTGGTTAACTCATTCTACCATAGACACACCACAGCAAGATAAGGATCGACCATGATAGTTCAAGGGTGATGCCAGAATAGCTTGGCGCCCATGGGCGCCAAGCTATTCTGGCATCATCCTTGAACTATCATGGTCGACCTGTGTCCTGCACTGCGCTGCAGTCTTCAGAGGACAACGGCAAAATTTGGGGATTTCGGTCTTGGGGTAGGGTGAGTTAAGTCCCTCAGACACCCCTTGTCGTCAGCACCAATCCGATCTTCGTGAACCCCAAACCGCTCACAAAAAAATGTCAATGCCAAATCCCTCAGCTGCAAGAGACATAAATTTGCATGCAGGGGCTCACGTCAATGTATGTCTCTTGTGGAAGCATCTGTTGCTCTTTGTATCATAGGGGTCGGGGTCCCGGATCCGGTCCCTTAGCTCTCTCGTTCCCCGAGGGAGGAAAGCACCGGGGTGTCGGTGTGTGCGTGCGGCCTGCATGCCACTCTGACGTAAATCGCCAGACAAAACACTCCACCGACCTTCCCCAGACAAAGTCCTGTTTTATTTCTGATGTCCAACCAAATTTGGGCCACGGTGGACATTTTTGGGAATTTGGTTTATAGGGTGATCGACGATTTTATCGATTTTCTTTTTCTCTGATCCGACTTATTTTTGTGCTTTGTTTTGACAACTTCATCCTGTTTGCTTAATTTGTTCACCTCATTCAGCCCGACGCACGTATTTCCCAAATTTTGGAGGCGTCCTCTAACGACTAAGCACCTGTTGGTAATCTGGCACTACCCTTGAATTATCATGGGCGACCCATCTCCTGCTGCAGTGCGTCAAGGCTGATGGAGTTAAATACGATTGAAAACTATAATGTAGACGAACGGGAAACGAACAAGCAAAAGGCTTTTGTTACTTAGTTCTAGATAGTTATTTTCATATTGTTGCATTTAAAAAGTCTCTCTTAGTCTGTCTTTATTTGGGACTAATGACGCTACTCTGTAATATCAAGTATTTCTGACAGGCGTCTCGTCAAAACTGCACACCCTCCGGGAGATAGATCGTAGTGGACGATAAGTCAAGGGTAGTTCCAGATTATCTTGGCGCCTTAGAAGGCGCCAAGCTAATAATAATAATAATAATACCGTTATTATATAGGCGCTTTTTCTCAATTTTTGATCAAATCCACTCAAAGCGCCGCGAACTGAAACCCAACACGCACACTCACGTAACAGACACGGATTTACGCTATTTAAGACAAACACAGTACAAGACAGACGAAGGGCCAGTTCAGCTACTGAAGTTACAGAGATTTGTGATCGCTTGTATTTGAAATTTGTAAAGTGGCCTGAAACCGGTACCAAAGTGTGGGGGGTGAGGGTGGGTGGGGGTGGAAGAACCGGAGTACCCGGAGAAAGAACCCTCGAAGCTAATCTGGCACTACCCTTGAACTATCATGGTCGATCCACCTACCGCTGCACCGTCCAAAGGTGAGTGGGGTGTTACGGATAAAACACCATTTCCGATTGTGTCTATACCCGCCTCACTCTCCGTCTGCGGGATAATAAAATATTCATACACTAATTCCGCTGTACAGCAAACCCCATCCAGACCACCGGTAACCTCTACCGGGTAGAGAGGAGTGAGCAACACAGGTAAATTAAACCAGCAAGAGGCATAGATCCTCATGAGCCCCCGCAAATGCGGGGGCTCATGAGGATCTATGCCTCTTGCAAAACTACGCCTGCTTTAGCTGCATTGTCCAGAGTGATGGGGCGGTGTTGTCGGGTCTTGGCTCGGGTTTTGCAAATTAATGATGCAAGCTTCCGGCATCAACGCGCGGTGAATTATTTCCCCTCTACAGGTAAACATGCAGTGATGAATTTCACCTTTACAGCAGAGACAAATAAACGTACCATGATTAATTTCATCCATACAGACAATGGTCATGTGAAACTTCTCTTGAATAATTGACCTGCCACGGACGATCAAAGTCCGACGGCTGAAACGACAACTCCTAGAACTGAAAATGTTTTGAGTCATTTAACCTCAAGGCCGAATTTCACAAATTGTGGATGTGTCTCTTAACAGTTGCAGGAGACGGATCCACCATGATAATTCAAGGGTAGTGCCAGATTAGCTTGGCGCCTGATGGCGCCCTGCATTTGGATTCACATATGTATGCCGCGAATTCGGATGCGGCGGGTCATGACTGAATGAGTTAACATGCCGTTAACCCTTTGCGTGTCGGTAGCGGTTTTTGTCGCGATGATGACATGCTGCAGGAATAACAAGACACTGACATCCTGCAGGAATAACAACACCCTGACATCCTGCAGGAATAACTGCACACTGACATCCTGCAGGAATAACAACACCCTGACATCCTGCAGGAATAACAACACCCTGACATCCCGCAGGAATAACAACACCCTGACATCCTGCAGGAATAACAACACCCTGACATCCCGCAGGAATAACAACACCCTGACATCCTGCAGGAATAACAACACCCTGACATCCTGCAGGAATAACAACACCCTGACATCCTGCAGGAATAACTGCACACTGACATCCTGCAGGAATAACAACACCCTGACATCCTGCAGGAATAACAACACACTGACATCCTGCAGGAATAACAACACACTGACATCCTGCAGGAATAACAACACCCTGACATCCTGCAGGAATACCAACACCCTGACATCCTGCAGAAATACCAACACCCTAAACATCCTGCAGGCATAACAACACCCTGACATCCTGCAGGAATAACAACACCTTGACATCCTGCAGGAATAACAACACCCTGACATCCTGCAGGAATAACAACACCCTGACATCCTGCAGGAATAACAACACACTGACATCCTACAGGAATAACAACACCCTGACATCCTGCAGGAATAACAACACCTTGACATCCTGCAGGAATCATCGCGACAAAAACCGCCAGCCAAAAGGGTTAACAGCCAAGGCACGTGTGCTCGTCCTTGATTTGTGAACCGCAATTGCAGAAACACACGAGCATTGCTTCTGTACGCCATACTTCTTACCCTCTTGTGAATGCAGCCACTAAAATTGTTCTGGGGGCACCATGTCCACGCGGGTCACGATACACGACAGCTTGGGAAGAAAGTGTTCCTCTACGTTATTGCAGGTCTGAACCCTACTGTTCACATCAAACGATTCTCAGAGGGGTGAGGTGGAAGGAACAAAAGTAAAAGTCGGCAACAAATGCCAAACACTAGTGACGACAAAAAGCATGCGGCAGTCTTCATACGCGGCAGTCTTCATACGCGGCAGTCTTCATACGCGGCAGTCTTCATTGCCCTTGAGAAAGAAGACATAAAGTATGCACGTACGTTATTGAACTTTGTGTGTGTGTGTGTGTGTGTGTGTGTGTGTGTGTGTGTGTGTGTGTGTGTGTGTGTGTGTGTGTGTGTGTCTGTGTGTGTGTGTGTGTATGTGTGTGTGTGTGTGTGTGTATGTGTGTGTGTGTGTCTGTGTGTGTGTGTATGTGTGTGTGTGTGTGTGCGTGTGTGTGTGTGTGTGTGTATGTGTGTGTGTGTGTGTGTGTGTGTGTGTGTGTGTGTCTGTGTGTGTGTGTGTGTGTGTGTGTGTGTGTGTGTGTGTGTGTGTGTGTGTGTGTGTGTGTGTGTACACACACACCATCTGCGTCCAAACCACAAAAATATACCCCCATTTCCCACTGCACTACAGCAGGAGATGGATCGACCATGATACTTCAGGGGTAGTGTCAGATTATCTTAGCGTCTAATGGCGCCAAGCTAATGTGTCACTACCCTTGAATTGTCACGGCCGATCCGTCTCCTGCAACTGGTACAAAGGCGTTAGATGACACCTCCAGAACCTTGGGCTTTAAGTGGATGAATGGTGACACTTGCGTAAATGCCTAAAAGCCAGCAATCTGTTTGGCCTTTGTTCTCTTTAATTCCCGCATGCAGCCTACAAGACTGATGCATCGCAAATTCATTGTTGTGTAACCTCTAAGGCACCGTTGTTACGCGTTTTGTGACAATGTAATTCGTGTCACAAAACTCGTGGACTCTCAGTTGAATGTCACCGTGTCTTGCGACAACAATTTTTTGTTGCTACGAAGCGTGTGCGTGATCCATGAACTTTACGGTAATTGTTGCAAAGCTCGTTCAGATTCCAGGAGCTATGTAACAAATTGTCACGAAGCTCGCCGCGGATGTAAAGGGCTCATCGCGATCTGTTTGACAAATTGTAACAAAAATCAGGGTGGCTTCACTAGCTTCGTAAAACGAAACATTTTGTCACAAAGCACGCGGAGACCAGAGAATGCCCAAGAGCCTTGGGACAATTGTTACATTATCACAAACCTCGTAATAGATTAAGTAACACAGATATGAATAAACTCAGCAAGAGGCATAAATCCTCAAGAGCCCCCGCAGTTGCGAGGGCTCTAGAGGATCTATACCTCGTGCGCCTGAGTGCTGTGCGTGGTGTGCTGGCAAAGACGCGCAATAAAGGAAACCATAAAATTTATGGCTTGAATGGCCCGGCAAAGCTTTTTTTTAAAGTGTTTGTTTTCTGGCATGACTGGACACGTCGACGCTCATTACTGACAACGCCACGCACCTCAGCCTGGGCCGGAGCATGTGTGTGGGCCCGACACCGCCCAAATTCCGACCTAGGACGAAATACTAGAAAGAAATCCAACACCACATCGGTGGTACGAAGCTTAATTCGCAAAAAGGCCGACGTACCAACGCAGTTGTTGTTTGTTGTTGTTGTTGTTGTTGTTGTTGTTTTTTCTTACATACAATTTACACTTGATAGTATTTGACCTACTTGTTTTTTGTGTACATATGTAAGGGAAACGGCAACCCCGTCCTTGTCCCTGTCTGTCTGTTTAACCCTTATCATTCGGAATACACCAGTGTGTGAAATAAGTTTGACTAAATAGTTCAAGGGTAGTGCCAGAATAGCTTGGCGCCTCTAGGCGCCAAGCTATTCTGGCACTACCCTTGAACTAAAGCCATTGGTCTGTATCCTTCTCTGTAAGTACTATAATGTAGCTTGCATATGGCAGTGTACAAATGTGAGGCTTTTAGCCTCAGTATGATATGGGTTAAAGGCAGGTTTGTAAAATGGCTGTGCCGATGACGATGTCAATGCCTTAACCGTTGTAAAATAAAGTTTCATTGATTCGGTCTACTGATAACACACTTTGGATGTATAAGGAAAATGGTGGTGCTGTTGCCTTGTTGTTGTATACATCCTCTGTTCTCCGCATATACTAGTGTACGCTTGTAATTCCGAGAACAACCCAATGAAGAAAGAAACACGCTTAGAAAAAAGAGTTACAACACAGTCGTGCACAGTCGTGTTGTAACTGTCTTTCCTAAGTGTGCTTCTTTCCTCGCTGGGTTCTATGCTGGGTTCTATTCGACATTTTACACG
>BTPG01000001.1:2982091-2997091 GCA_036245525.1 Semisulcospira habei | reverse complement strand
ACGTTCCTTGGGCGGCTCTTTGGCGTCAAGTTGAGCGGACAAATCCATAATTAACGCACAATCTGCGGCCAATGGTCGTGAAGGGGTTAACGACGCCTGTTTCTTCGCTGCTGCTTTAAATTCAGCGAGATCTCGGCCGCGTGGCCGTTGTCACATAAATCTGTTCACAAAGTACGTAAGTTAAAATGTAAGAATCGGTGGACAATTTGTAAATAAGGGTAATGAAATTGTGTTTGCCAGCGGGCGGTCACATCCTGGCTGTTAATTAAATGTTGTGTGCTGAATCTGGTCACGGTAAGTGAAAAAAAAAAGAAGATTTAGTACGACCAAAACAGGCGACTACCAGGGGAGGTAAAGAATTCCCAAATAAAGAAAGAAGCACGCTTTGAAAGAACAAGTACAACACAGTTTGTTTAATCCATTTAACCCCAAATTTAGAAGTGTCCCTTCACAACTATGCACCAGTTCTAGGAGATGATCGACCATGATAATTCAAGATAGAGTCAGATTAGCTTGGCGCCTGAAGGCGCCAAGCTAATCTGACACTATCTTGAATTATCATGGTCGATCCATCTGCTGCTGTAGTGCGTTGGTGTTAATTAAGATAAATAAACTGTGATGCTCGTGTACCTTTTTGAGCGTGTTTCTTTCTTTGTTGGAGACTCTTCAACTTTCAAGTGGAAATAGAATGTTGCGTACTCACTTAACTGAAGACAAATCTCCTGGCCATGTTTCACTTCCCAGTGAGAGCAAAAGGACCTCGGGACGATGTCTGCCTCAGCTTGCCTGTCTTCGGCCAGTTCTCTTCGCTGGCGCCTTTAATTAATGTCTTTTCCACTTCTATTCATTTCACAGCAATTGTAATTTCACTGTGGCTCTCTGTTCTGGAGCGTTTTTCCCCCATACAGTCTGGCTGGCAGAAACTACCGCCACTACGAAACACAATCTTCAAGCAAACCAGTTTATAACGCTCCTCCGGTGGCCAAACACCAGACACGGACGTCCAGTCTTAAGTTTGCAGTATTACAAGTTTAACTCCTGTCTGTTTTCACGTTCTTGAGTTCTCGTTCTTTTCATTCGTTCTCTCCCTTTGTTACAAAGAGTTACAGTACGTTTTGCTCCAGTCTGTCCTCGCCTTCTTCAGTTCTCGTTCTCAGTTTCCATCCGTTCTCTTTCTTTCTCAAAAAGAATTGCAGCACCTTTTGCGCATGCCTGTTTTTCTGTTGTTGAGTTCTCGTCTCCAACACTCGTTCAATCTCTTTCTCTTCCCTGCTGACCTAAACAATGGTAGTATTTCTTAGACAGTATCCAGGAGACAGTTGTATGAGTGAGCTTAAATCCTGCGCACGACACAAAGCAAGGTGCGCCGGCACTCGTGCAAGTGGCCTCTGGCTAATTTGACCATCTCCAGCCCGGGATGAGTGTCCAGCATTGTGTCATAACCACCTTCTTCACAGCCACCTAGCCCCAGTCTGACACTAACATAATCCCCTCGCTATGGAACCCAGCATGATTCAAGAAGAGGCATAGAATTTCATAAGCCCCTGCGGCTGCAGGGATTCATGAATATCTATGTCTTTTGCTGATTGAAGTGAATGGATGAAGGGTCGCCAATGAGGCTTGTGTCCACGCTGTCAGAGCATCAAGTGGGCAGTCAATGTTTTCTGCCCGTGGATCAATGGTCATTTAGTCCGGTAGAGAGTCGTGTTAGCCTCTCCAAATTGTACGATGCCGACTAGTCCTGAAATATACTGACGAGCGAAAGAAATGCGACAAGATTTGAATCATCGGAAACACTTGCGTGTTTCCGATGACTCAAATCATGTCGCATTTCTGTTTATTGTGTTTACGACGATTCAAATGGAAGTTTACAAAGTAAAGTAGGTAAGAGCACTGTCAGGGGAGAGAAGTGTGCATGATTGACCAGTGACGATTCAAATGATATTGCGTTTCTTTTGCTCTCAAGTGTCTCCATTATTTCAAATGATGTCGCTTTTTTCTTCTCCGGTTTCCGATGATTCAGATTGTGTCGCATTTCTTTCGCTCGTCAGTATACTGCACGTGGACACTGCTCGGCCATGACAGCTCTAGGGTAGGGCATGATTAGCTTGGCGTGTGTGGGATGGACCTCTCACAAGAAACTCCTGTAGTTGCTTCCATGCTCTACAGACAATTAACAATGTTCTTTCTCGTGTCGTCACCATGCAGCACATTATATTGAAAAGTTACTGGTAACCACCGCCCGCTTTGGCTGACAATAGGAAAGCTTCCACACACATGTAAAATCTTACACTAATTCACATACGATTTTCTTTCACTGGAATATCGCATCATTGTACAGCATCACTGGAACATCTTTCCATGATATCGCTGAAATATCCTTCCACAACATCACCGAAATATCACCTCACTACACCGCTGAAATATTAGTATGCAATAGTAATAACGTGCGTCTTCAGCTTCTTTGTTGTATCATTACGACTGACATGCGAGATTGTCACCATTTTGTGTGTGTGTGTGTGTGTGTGTGTGTGTGTGTGTGTGTGTGTGTGTGTGTGTGTGTGTGTGTGTGTGTGTGTGTGTGTGTGTGACTGTTGCTTAGCGGAAACTCGCAGTCGAGTCATTCAATCACTGAAATTTCATTCTGTTACATCGCTGAAAAAAAATCATTCTGCTTCATCACTGCACTGGAATGTGTTCCGTCAGCATCACTAAAGTATGTTCCCTTTACATCACTGGAACATGTTCCTTCTGCATCACTGAAATAAGCTCGTCCCTGATCATTGACATACATACCTTGTACGTCATAAGAGTATTACCTCACCAGTTGAATATTACTGCACCGACACAAACGTTTCATTGGTTGACTGATCGGGCCCAACGCCGCGCATTAGACAAGGGCAGCACTTTCGCGCGGACCGTACTCAGAAAGAGTGGCCCCGGACTGATCGCTGCAACACCGGCGTTCGACTGTGCAAGATACGGTAAAAGGGGCTCACACATATTCGTCCTGCAACTTGAGCCTGCAAGAGGGATATATTCTCATGATCCCCTGCGGACGCAGGGGCTCATAGGAATATAACCCTCTTGCGCGTATTGGTTTGTCAGTATCGGCCGCACCACTTGGCGTCCCTGCGCGGCGGACGGCGGTGGTTTTGGGGGGTTAGGCGGGTGACGTGGCCCGGATCAATAGGACTGTTATGCTGGTATTGTTGGCCCAGACAACACAGGGGCGGGAAGATTTCGATTGCTGTGGGTTTGACTTTGCTGTGGTCCTGTGTTGGTGCTGCTGGGGTAGAGTTCGGTCGTTTGACTTGCAATTGTACCCAGTGCAATTGTACCCAGTGCATTGTACCCAGTGCGGTTGTACCCACTGCGTTTGTACCCAGTGCAATTGTACCAGTGCAATTGTACCCAGTGCATTTGTACCCAGTGCATTTGTACCCAGCGTACTTTGCTGGAATTATGTTTTCTATAATACCCAGACACGTACGTTGTTTGACTTGTAAATGTATCCAGTGCATTTGTACCCAAAGCACGTTGCTGTGGTCGCGAACTGGCGCTGGACACGGTAAAGTTCGGGGGTTTGACTTGTAAACTGAAGTAAATAGTGCATTTGTGCCTAACCTGTTGGGCAAATGGACCTAAACCGGAATCGATACCCAACTGGGTGTTGCTTCTGTACCCAGAACTGAGGCAGAGAGAGAGAGAGAGAGAGAGAGAGAGAGAGAGAGAGAGAGAGAGAGAGAGAGAGAGAGAGAGAGATGATGATGATGATGATGATGATGATGATGAATCTTTTATTGCAGGATAAAGCTATTAGGCAACTCAATGCCTGTCTTACAAGCTGTCTTGTAAACCAAACAGAACACAACAGGAGAAGAAACAGACAGACATAGATGGAGCATTCTCTAAAACTCAAAAAAAGGAAAAGCACACTTGACTTTTTAATCCAAAAGATTAAATTGTCTTCGCGTGCAACAGAACCACCGGATCTGACCCCCCCCCCCCCCCTCCCCACGCTGCGGTGCAAATACGTTGGCTACACATGCATTGGGTAAATTTACCAAGTGGAACCACCGAACTCTACCCCATGAGCAACACTGCCTCGTTCACTACCCGCCACCCTTGCAGGTGCGTCAGACTTTCATGCGACCTTACAACCTGCAGGGCCTAATGGAAATTCTTTACTCTTCTGGGAATTGGTACCCAGTAAACAAAGACCCTCAGGTCAACGTCGGCCACAGTGGGCCCGCGCACGGCCGTGCTCAGACCCACTGTGGCCGACGTCGACCTGAGGACTCTCGGCACACTGGGGTAGTGGGGAAATCTTTTACATGTCTGCGAGTCCCTGACGGAGGAAGGTACCACACTGACGCCCTGCCCCTCTGCAAGGGGTATAGATTGTCATGAGGTCCTGCAGACTGCTGGGCCTCATGAGAATCTGTGCCTCTTGCTTAAGATATAGGTGCAATTTATACGTGTGCGCTTACTGGCCGAGAAAGTCATGACAGCTTACAGTCTGTGAGTGGGTGACTTTAAGTGTGTCGAAAATGGGCGGTATTTTTGTAAGTGCTGTTATAAAGAGTATAGAGTTTGTTGAAAGGTGTGCGTTCGTGTCAGGGCGTCTCTCTCTCTCTCTCTCTCTCTCTCTCTCTCTCTCTCTCTCTCTCTCTCTCCTCTCTCTCTCTCTCTCTCTCTCTCTCTCCTCTCTCTCTCTCTCTCTCTCTCTCTCTCTCTCTCTCTCTCTCTCTCTCCTCTCTCTCTCTCTCTCTCTCTCTCTCTCTCTCTCTCTCTCTCTCTCTCTCTCCGCCGGCTCTCTTCTCTCTCTCTCTCTCTCTCTCTCTCTCCTCTCTCTCTCTCTCTCTCTCTCTCTCTCTCTCTCTCTCTCTCTCTCTCTCTCTCTCTCTCTCTCTCTCTCTCTCTCTCTCTCTGACAGCTTACAGTCTGTGAGTGGGTGACTTTATCCTAGGGCCTCTTTTATTTTCTCAGTTTATTCATCAATGATCTACCTCTTTCCATCTCAAATCCTGAGGTTAAATGCAAACTCTTTGCTGACGATTCAACTCTGCATACATCAGACAAACGTGAAACGACGCTAAATTGTATCCTCCAGCAAAGTCTCGATGAAGTGTCAGATTTGCATGCTAATCAGTACTTCTAAAACCAAAAGCATGTTGATAACAACCCGCCAAAAGAGTCAGCTACATCCTGCCCCTCTGAAACTGTCACTTGGCAATAAACCTATCCAACAAGTATGTAGTAAAACTGTTGCCGCTAGGGTTTCACGTGAAAGAAAAACAGAAGATAGTGGTAGAAAACCCTTTAAAATAGAAACAAATAACGACGTTTCGGATCAAAGATCCTTCCTCAGGTGACATGGAAACAAACGTAGAACAGAAAAGAACACCAGAAAGAAAAGACGTCATCCTGTATAGAGAGAATTTAGAATGACGTAAAAAAAAAAAAAAAAAAAAAAAAAAAAAAAAAAAAAAAAACACACTCTCTTGGCTTGACTTCGCGAACGAAGATTTTATAGGAGTTGCCCACGACGTCTGCAGGCTTGTTCGTGGCTGCGGAGGCCAATCCGAGACAGGCAGGTTCGACCGCAGTGGCTGCAGGGGAAGGTCTGGCCAGGGTTCTGAGCTGCGGCATCTCTGTTTTTTCTCCTGAGCCGCTTGTCCTTAAGGCTAGCTCTGCGAGAGTCCTCAAAGGAGACAGCTGCCTTGTAAATGGTGGAGCGCCAGGTGTCACGGTCCGCAGCAAGCGAAGACCACTGGTGGTGGTCGATTTGGCAGGCACTAAGTGACTTCTTGAGACAGTCTTTGTATCTCTTCTTTGGTGCCCCTCTGTCACGGTGTCCAGTAGCAAGCTCGCCGAACAGGGTGATCTTTGGTAGGCGATGATCCTCCATCCTGGAGACATGCCCCGCCCAGCGGAGCTGTGTCCGCAGCAGCAAAGCCTCGATGCTCACAGTTTCAGCCAGTTCAAGGACCTCGACGTTGGTGACATAGTCACTCCAGTGAATGCCCAGGATGGTACGCAGGCAGCGCTGGTGGAAGCGTTCGAGGAGTCGTAGTTGGCTGCGGTAGAGGGCCCAGGACTCGGAACCATACAGCAGGGTGGTGAGGACCACAGCTCTGTACACGCTGATCTTGGTGCCTGTTTTCAGCTGTTGATTGTGCCACACCCGCTTGAAAAGTCGCCCGAAAGCACTGTTCGCTTTTGCCAGCCTGCTGTCAAGCTCCTTGTCCAGCTTGGCGTCCGACGTGATAATGCAGCCAAGGTAAGTAAACTGGTGCACTGACTTTAGTTCAGACTCGCCAATGGTGATGTGAGGAGGGCGATACACTGTCTTGGGTGCCGGCTGATGGAGGACCTCTGTCTTTTTCAGACTGACCTCGAGTCCAAAGAGCTGGGCAGCATCTGCGAAGCAAGACGTGACGCGCTGCAGGGCTCTCTCTGTGTGTGCAACGAGGGCAGCATCATCAGCAAAAAGCAGCTCACGAATCAGTTGGTCTAGGGTTTACGTGTGGGCCTGCAGTCGTCTGAGGTTGAACAGGCTGCCATCGAGACGATACCTGATGTACACTGCATCGTCATCATCGAGGTCCACTGTGGCCTGCTTCAACATCATGCTAAAAAAGATGGTGAAGAGGGTCGGTGCCAGCACGCAGCCCTGCTTTACGCCGTTGAGAATAGGGAATGGTTCTGAGAGGTCATTGTTGAGTCTGACCTGGCCTTGCTGGTCCTCGTGTAGCTGGACAATCATGTTGAGGAACTTTGGGGGACAGCCAAGTCGCTCCAGGATCTGCCACATGCCTTGCACACACACACACACACACACACACACACACACACACACACACACACACACACACACACACATACACACACACTCAAAGGTAGCATCCAGTATCAACAGTGAGGTCAAGCCTGGCACCAACTACCCATCAGGCCGAGCATACATCCCTAGGGGCGAATGTTCAAGCCGCGCGGATGGTAAGTGCCAATGGTAAGTGTCTATGTCATCTCATGTTCTCACTGCCCAAAGATGTTGTATGTGGGGGAGACATACCGTACACTCCCTGAACGCTGCGAGGAGCATGTTCGTTCGATCCGCCTCGGATACAACAACCAGGTTGGACGTCATTTCAACGAACCGCCTCATAGCCTCACACATTTCAGCATATGCATCCTTTGGCAAAATACATCCCACTTCATCCGCCGCAAAATGACAGAATCCTTTTTCGCGGACAGGCTTGGCACTTACCATCCGCGCGGCTTGAACATTCGCCCCTAGGGATGTATGCTCGGCCTGATGGGTAGTTGGTGCCAGGCTTGACCTCACTGTTGATACTGGATGCTACCTTTGAGTGTGTGTGTATGTGTGTGTGTGTGTGTGTGTGTGTGTGTGTGTGTGTGTGTGTGTGTGTGTGTGTGTGTGTGTGTGTGTGTGTGCATGTGCGTGAGCTGCAGTAGGCACGAGTGAATGCGAATGTATGCAGTGACGTGTATGTATATAGACGTAAGTTTTGTGCTACGTGTTTTGTGCATGTGTATTTGCGTCATTATGTGTGTGTGTGTGTGGGTTTTTTTTTTTTTTTTTTTTTTTTTTACGTCATTCTAAATTCTCTCTATACAGGATGACGTCTTTTCTTTCTGGTGTTCTTTTCTGTTCTACGTTTGTTTCCATGTCACCTGAGGAAGGATCTTTGATCCGAAACGTCGTTATTTGTTTCTATTTTAAAGGGTTTTCTACCACTATCTTCTGTTTTTCTATCCAACAAGTATCCAGGCACCGCCTACTGGGAGTTGTAATTGACGACCAGCTGAACTGGTCGCCACTACATATCGACAGTTTGTGCAAAACCTTGTCCAGGAATGTATTTCTGCTATCTAAACTTAGACATATTCTTAGTACAAAGTGCTGTACATTGTTCTTTCACGCACACATTAAAAGCCACTGTGACTATGCGTCCTCGTTGTGGGACGAATGCAGTGAACTTTATTTTAAAAAACTAAACTCGCTGTATCGTCGTTCAGTTAAGTTAATTATTCCTAACCCTATTTCCACGGCTGAGAAAATAAAATCCCTTGGCCTGCTTACACTGAAGGAACAACTCAAATTTAACAAATGCGTCCTCATGCACAAAATATTTCATTATCAAGCCCCGGAATATCTGCGCATGATATTTAACTTCAGCCCTCGGCATCAACTACATACGAGGAATGACTTGCTTCACTTACCCCGCCCACGGATAGATCTCTACAAGTCAAGCCTTCTATTTTCTGGTAGTTCTGTCTGGAACTCATTGCCATTAAACATTAAATCATTTTGCGATAAAACCCATTTTAAACGTGCATTGCACACTCACTTCCAATCAGCGTGACTTCACAGTTTGCCATATAAAAATAATTCTGCTGATAACACGTAAACGTCAAATATTGTTCTCTTTCTCCTTACATTTGCTACCTGATCATCTATTGTCTTGTCGGTGTCACTATACGCTATTGATGCTGCTGATTCTATGACACTGTCTTAGATGAGTATAATATTAATGCTGTGCACGCGTTTCGTTCTCTTGCTTTTTGCATCGGAGGCAGTTACAAATTCTCCATTGTGTTTTTTTCCGTAGTTTTTCTTCCTCTTCTTCTTCTTCTTCTTAATCTTATTATTATTGTTAGTATTTGCATGCTCTGTTTATTTTCCTGTTATGTTGTTTGTTTACAGGACAGCTTGTAAGACAGGCATTGAGTTGCCTAATAGCTTTATCCTGAATAAATAAAGATTCATCATCATCATCTCTCTCTCTCTGTGAAGATTGTTTGAGCCTGTGATAGTTTGTTTGAACCGCCTACAGCTCTTGACTATTGGAATCCTCTAGTACCAATTGGATACTTAGACACTTTGTGTTGTGTAATTACACGCTAGGTGTCTATACGATTTTTTTTTTCTTCAGCCCACACATTGTTTTTTTGTTTTTTTGTTTGGTTTTTGTTTTTGTTTATTTTTGTATTTGCTGTTATTATTGTTTTTGCTTTGTTCTGCTTGACTATCTATACGTTCGCCTTTAATATGTCAACAGGTGGCAACAGCATTCATTCTTTAAATATCGGTCATCTTAATGTGTATCACCTTTGTCACAAAATACCAGATATAACTATTCTCCTAAACCAGTCCTCACCATTTCACATTTTTGGATTTACGGAATCTCGTCTAACAGCTAACATTAGTGACCATGCCATAGCTATATACAATTACTCCATTCTCAGGCGAGATGCATCTGCCCCCGGACATACTGGCCTAGCTGTGTACGTACACAATTCCATCAACAACTATGCAAAGAGGCGTTGTGATTTAGAATCCCCTAATATAGAGTGCATGTGGTTAGAAGTTAAAACGACCAAATCCTCGCCTGTTCTTATATGTTTTGTATATAGAAACCCAGCGGCCTCAGCCTCCTGGCAGGACGAGTTTGTGTTAATGATGGATGTGGTTCAGGAGTCCAAAGGTGATGTACATATTTTGGGAGACTTCAACATAGACTTGCAAAAGCAAGGACACACTTCGTGGAGATCCATGTTGAATTTTTTAGGGTTGAAACAGCTTGTCCAGTCACCTACTAGAGTGACTTCCTCATCTTCAACGCTGATAGACCATGTATATAGCACAAATGTCAGCGTTGTAAAAAATGTTAGCGTACCTAATATTTCCATTAGTGATCACTTTCCTGTTTGTTTTACGTTGTCTGTTAGGTTAGCTAAACAGTCAATCAAAGGACACACTACCATAATGTATAGATGTTTTAAAAAATTCGACCAAACTGCTTTTTTATATGAACTATCTTTAGTACCATTTTATGATATAAAAAAACTGCAAAAACCCTAACGATGCCCTGTCACGCTGGTACGAGCTGTTTCTCGCCGTTCTGGATAGACACGCGCCTAAGCGCATCAAACGCGTCAAATATCCTGTTATGCCAAAATGGCTCTCTGATGAGATAAAACAAGCAATGGAAGTAAGAGATGAATTAAAACGAGACAAGAAATTTACTGAATACAAGAAGCAGCGAAACCATGTCAAATCTCTAGTTCGTAAAGCACAGAGGCAAAATGCAGAACAAATTATTGCCGACGGCAAAGACATCCGTTCAGTCTGGCAAGTAATAAACAATTTCACCAAAGGTAACAGTAAACGATCGCCTAATATTTCACCCGATCTTACTGCTGATGCATTCAACGCTCACTTCATAACTGTTGCTCAAACTCTGGCGAAGTCAAATACACCTAACCCTGTAAACTACACTTGCTCTCATCAACTACGTCACCATAATCAACAGAGAGCCTGCGGCCCATTTTTAGTACCGCTTATGACTGTCCTAGATGTAGGCAAATCTATTTCCAGTTTAAAGAACAAATCGTCTTGCGGTCCAGATGGTATTAATAGTCAAATTTTAAAACTATCTCTGCCCTACGTCGTCGAATCCCTGACCTTTATTTATAATTTATCGATCAGACATAACGTTTTTCCCGACGAGCTGAAAAAAGCGAAGGTAATCCCGCTTCCCAAAAGCAAAGATTTATGCAACCTAAACGAGTACAGGCCCATTTCCATATCATCCTGTATTTCAAAACCGCTCGAGAGACATATCCATACTCATCTTCTAAACTTTCTGGAGCAAAACCATCTGATAACTGCAGCACAATCAGGATTTCGACCTCTACATTCGTGCCAAACTGCCCTCAATCATTTAATTGATAAATGGCTTTTTGCCATAAATGACAATAAAATATCAGGTACAATCTTTCTTGACCTGAAAAAAAGCTTTTGATCTTGTCAACCACTCTATCCTACTAAAAAAAACTACCATTCTATCACATTGACTCAAATACTGTCTCCTTTATATCTTCCTATCTCAGGGACAGAACACAGAAAGTACTGCTAAATGGCAAGTATTCCTCTGATGGTTTAGTAACTTGCGGTGTTCCACAGGGGTCTATTCTAGGGCCCTTATTATTTAATCTTTTTATTAATGATCTGCCACTGTGCATATCTCATTTAGACGCAAACTGCGATCTGTTCGCAGATGACACGACCATACACACATCTGATAAAGATATCACAACCATTAATAAGGTACTCCAACAAAGTCTTGATGAAGTAGCAGGCTGGTGCAGTGATAATCACATGATTATTAGTATTCCAAAGACAAAGAGCATGTTAGTTACTACACGTCAGAAACACTAGCATGGCCTACCACCTTTAACACTTTCCTTAGATAGACAGCTTGTTGAACAAGTAACTAGGCATCGCTTATTAGGCGTTATAGTGGACAACCAATTAAGCTGGGAGCCGCATACTGACTCAATATGCAAAACAATCTCCAAAAATCTGTTCCTGTTATCAAAACTACGCCATATAGTTAATACTGATATCCGTAAACTCTTTTTCCATGCGCATATCAAAACGCATTGTGACTACAGTTCTACCGTCTGGGATGGATGCAGCGAAGTTCACATGAAAAAAAGTTAATTCCTTGTATCGTCGGGGCATTAAATTAATACTTCCCAGTCCTACTTCGACTGATGAAAAATTAAAATCTCTCAAGTTACTACCATTGAAGAAACAGTTTGAATTTAATCGCTGTGTTCTACTGCACAAGATCATGCACGGAAAAGCCCCACCCTATCTAAAAACTCTATTTTCCGACAATAATAGGAAAAACAAGAGAAATAGTTCGATCCACCTTCCAAAAATTAGATTAGATATCTGTAAAACCAGTCTGTCTTTTTCAGGCGCTAAAGCGTGGAATATGTTACCTCCATACCTGAAATCAATTTGTAAGATTAGCGTCTTCAAAGATCGCCTCCATAAATATTTACTTCAGAAGTAATAGTATGTTCGGCTCCCTTATGCTACTATTCGTATAGTTAGTGACAAGTTTCCTATTACCTAATACTCTTCTACTGTTGCTGCAGATTATGTAATAGCTCGACTGTCTGCATTAACATGTCAGGTTCATATATATATATTTTTTTTTTTTTTTTTTTTTTTAATTTCTATTTTTTTCCCTCAGAGTGGTGGTGGTGGTGGGGGGGGGGAGGGGGATTGGTCTTTTTTACTTACATATGTTTTATCTTTTGATGTATCGTCTGATGTATTTTTATATGTGTAGAGTAGCAGGACAGTTTGGAAGATAGGCATTGCTATGCCTAAAACTTTTTATCCTGAATAAAAACGTTTCATCATCATCATCATCTCTCTCTCTCTCTCTCTCTCTCTCTCTCTCTCTCTCTCTCTCTCTCTCTCTCTCTCTCTCTCTCTCTCTCTCTCTCTCTCTCTCTCTCTCTCTTTAATGTTGCTTTTAATATTGTAGTTTAGCAAGGACAAACATGAAAAGAGGCCTGTGCGCCTATTGTTTCCATCCTTGAGAAATAAAGTATCATTCATTCATTCATTCATTCATTCTCTCTCTCTCTCTCTCTCTCTCTCTCTCTCTCTCTCTCTCTCTCTCTCTCTCTCTCTCTCTCTCTCTCTCTCTCTCTCTCTCTCTCTGTGTGTGTGTGTGTGTGTGTGTGTGTGTGTGTGTGTGTGTGTGTGACTGCTAATTAGTGTGTGTTTTGTTGTTGTTGGTTTTGGATTTTATTTTTCTTATCATGTTTTGCCTTTCCAATTTATTTTAGTTTTAGTCACGCGCGTGAGATTGTTGTGTGAGTGCGTGTGCAATGACATGATTGAAAAAAGGTCGGTGTACCTAATCATTAATCCTTGAGAAATAAAGTTTCATTTCATCTCTCTCTCTCTCTCTCTCTCTCTCTCTCTCTCTCTCTCTCTCTCTCTCTCTCTCTCTCTCTCTCTCTCTCTCTCTCTCTCTCTCTCTCTCTCTCTCTCTCTTTGAACGTATTTGTCTATCAGTCTGTTCGTAAGTGCAACGGTACGTTGGTGTGTATAAGTAAATGCGAAGTTGTTTTGTCATTTTTTTTCAAAACAAATAACAAAGAAAACAAAACACGTCAACAAAATCATATTAATGAGTTAGTTTAAAGGTATATCACTATACAGGTAAAACGCTTATGAATACCACCAAGATGTGCGCTACCTTTGCCATCTATTGAAACCAAAACATTTTGACACAACGCGCGTGCCCACTCAGGTAAATCGTAATTACATGCATGCAATAAAACACACCTCCTGTAGGTCCGGGCACTCACAGTGGCGTCGGCGTTACTGGACAAGCGTTAATGATACTGGCCGCTGCCGGCCACTCTTAATTGGTTTCTGCCACCCAACAGGTTCCCCCCCCCCACCCCTACCCTTTACTCTCACCCTTTACTACCACCACCTCCCACCCCGTCTCCTGCACCCACACACCGCTACCCCTATCGCAGCTGGAAGTGCGTATGTACCGCCCAGTCTCTAATCTCTCTTTCCTGTCCAAGCTTCTTGAGAAGGTTGTTCTCAACCAGCTCAACCTCCACCTCACCGACAACAACCTCCTCAGTCCATTCCAGTCTGCCTATCGCAAACATCACAGCACTGAAACAGCCCTTCTACATATCTTAAACGATCTGCTTCTCTCCACCGACTCGGGCAACATCTCTCTTCTTACACTACTCGATCTCTCTGCCGCCTTTGACACTATAGACCACTCTATCCTCCTCCACCGACGCCACCACTCCTTCGGCATCACTGACTCTGCTCACTCCTGGTTTCTCTCCTACCTCTCGGACAGACAGCAGTCCGTCACCATCAACGGCGTCTCTTCCAACCCAGTCACGCTCTCCTGCGGAGTTCCACAGGGGTCCGTCCTGGGCCCGGTCCTTTTCACACTCTACACCTCTCCTCTGTCCAACATCATCCAGTCTCACCGCATACACCACCACCTTTACGCTGACGACTCACAACTGCTATACAAAGACAAACTCGACAACACTCAGTCACTACTGACTCGCACGGCTGACTGCTATGAAGACGTGAAAAACTGGATGACAGCAAACAAGCTAAAACTGAACGACGACAAAACGGAAGCCATGCAAGTAGGCACTCGCCAGAAACTCTCCCAGCTCCCTCCCTCTCTCCACCTTCAACTCGATAGCACCCCCATCTCCCTCTCTGACTCGGCCAAGAACCTCGGCGTTATCCTCGATTCCTCTCTGTCCATGACCAGCTTCGTCTCCGCCACGGCCCAGGCATGCTATTTCCACCTCCGCCGCATCAGTCAGATCAGAAAATACCTCACTACCGAAGCTGCCACCAAACTTGCTGTCTCTCTCATCTTATCTCGCATCGACTACTGCAACTCTCTCCTTTCCGGCCTCCCTCACTCCACCATTTTCACTCTCCAACGCGTTCAGAACAATGCTGCCCGCCTCGTCCTCAGAAAGAAAAAATCCGACCACGTCACACCCCTGTTCAAACTCCTTCACTGGCTCCCCATCCCCCAACGCATCCAATACAAAATTCTGTCTCTCTGCTACAAATCCCTGAACAACTGCGCTCCTGCCTATCTCTCCAACTTACTTCACCCCTACACATCTTCCCGCTCCCTCCGCTCTGCCTCTGACCCTCTCCGCCTCCACATCTCTCGCACCAAACTTAACACTTTCGGCCCCCGCTCCTTCTTCGTCCACGGTCCATCCACCTGAAACACTCTCCCACTCTCTCTCCGTCAGAAACACTCTCTCTCCTCCTTCCAGTCCGCCCTCAAAACTCACCTCTTTCAACAGTTTTAGCACTATATCACCACACTCCCCACCCCAAGCTGACCGTCGTAATGTATTCCACTGTTTGTGTACGCGAGTCATTGTCTAAAGCGTGCGCATGTGTGCGCGAGTTGTGAGTGCGCGCTTAGAGTTATAATTATTATAAGATAAGCGCATTATAAATACCGTAATTATTATTATTTATTACCGATCTTACAGTTTTACCGTCACTCATTCGGGGTATGCTGTATTACAACATGTGACTTGATGTCGGCTTTATGCCGCGTGTCCGGA
>BTPG01000001.1:2962091-2977091 GCA_036245525.1 Semisulcospira habei | reverse complement strand
CTCTCTCTCTCTCTCTCTCTCTCTCTCTCTCTCTCTCTCTCTCTCTCTCTCTCTCGCACGCACGCACGCACGCACACACACACACACACACACACACACACTGACACACTATCCCGCTAAAGGTTTCCTGCACTAAACATTTTATTTCGTCTGACTTAATAACAAACAGGATGTGATGAACCATAACCCACAAAGTCTCTTCTATATAAAAGCTGACCTCGCTGTCAAGGGTCTTTACCTTTTGTCTTTGACATGATTCTGATGTTGAAATATCTCCGTTTGAAAAAAGCCTTACAGAATTGCCAATGCGTCAGTGAGCCCAATGCATACGCGTCATTGGTTTGTCAACGTCATTTAATTTTGACGTGACAGTTTTTAAGTCCCTTCTATTTATAGAATGGACTTTTTAGGACGGGTCGCGGTGGGGCGAATTTAATAGCATGTCCATGATGTCAAAGGTGGGCAGGCCTAAACCTCTAACAATTGAAGAACCAAGATACAAATTACGTCATGTCTAGTTAGTTACGCTAACCTCGCTGCTGAACGTACATTTGGCGCGAAGCGCCGCATGTGCGTATGTATGTGCATATGTATGTATGTATGTATGTATGTATGTATGTATGCATGTGCGTGTGTTTGTAAACAAGAGAGTCTCCGATATTTCTTTACACACAAGCTTTAAACTTGCCGAAACACTTTCTTAACTTCTTGTACGCCAAGACCGAAATCCCCAAATGATGGCGTCGTCCTCTGAAGACTCCATTGCAGTGCGGGACACAGATCGACCATGATAGTTAAAGGATGATGCCAGAATAGCTTGGCGCCCATAGGCGCCAAGCTATTCTGGCATCACCCTTGAACTATCATGGTCGATCCATATCTTGCTGTGGTGTGTCTGCGGTAGAATGAGTTAAGCGGGTGTCTAAGAGAACTTCCGAGCACATGGTAATTGAATGTCTCATTGAAGACATAATCAAACGTTTATAGGAAGTCGGATGACCCAGATTAGAGTCCGTAATTTTTGTCATATTTCTTGAACTTTTGCATATAGCTAGTTTGGATAAAGACATTGGATCAGTTCGTTAGCCAGCTTTGTATCCTTTCAACTTCTTTAGTAAAAATTAATTCATTTAAAAAAAAATTAAAACAGTAAAAACAAATTCACTTGTAGAGAAAATCAGACAGTGCCGGTGACGTAAAAGAAGTAACTCCTTCACCACGCATACACTAACTATGACGCAATTCTCTCTCTCTCTCTCTCTCTCTCTCTCTCTCTCTCTCTCTCTCTCTCTCTCTCTCTCTCTCTCTCTCTCTCTCTCTCTCTCTCTCTCTCTCTCTCTCTCTCTCTCTCTCTCTCTCTCTCTCTCTCTCTCTCTCTCTCTCTCTCTCTCTCTCTCTCTCTCTCTCTCTCTCTCTCTGTGTGAGACAGAGACAGAGAGAGAGAGAGAGAGAGAGAGAGAGAGAGAGAGAGAGAGAGAGAGAGAGAGAGCACATATATACATATTTGCCTTTGCTGTATGAATTCTAATGTACTTAATGATTTTCTGTGTATTGCGTTACTTTGCATTTTTACTCATTTTATATTTTTGTGCGTACGCGTTATGCGCGTACTTATGTCTGGAGTGCGTGTCCGAGAGCGTGTGCGTATATGTGTAGTGTGTGTCTGAAGTGCGTGAGTGTGCAAGTTTGTGTTTGTGTGTGTGCGTGTGTGTGAGCGTGCGTGTGCATGCGTATGTGCGGGCGTGCGTGCGTGAGCGAGTGCATACATGCGTCAGTGTGTGGTATGTGTATGTTTACATGTCTATGTCATTTATGTAGTAGATGTAGCAACGGCAAGTTTGAAAACTGGTCCTGTTACCAATAACTTCTACCGTTGGAAAATAAAGGTTCATTGTTCATTGTTCTTTGTTCTCTCTCTCTCTCTCTCTCTCTCTCTCTCTCTCTCTCTCTCTCTCTCTCTCTCTCTCTCTCTCTCTCTCTCTCTCTCTCTCTCTCTCTCTCTCTCTTTCTTTCTCTCTCTCACTCACTCTCGCTTGCTCTTTCTCACACATGCGCGCATCTCCAAGAAGCATAGATCCTGATGTACCCGGAGGGCGCATGAACATATATGCCTCTTGAGGATGTTTGCAGAGCGCGCATGCACTCACGCACACGCTCACGCACAAGCACACGCATACACAGACATCGACGCGCTTTCAGAAGAGCATGCAGGTGTACTTAGTATAGCATATAGCTAGATAAAGTCAACCTTTCACACAAATTATAGCAAGATTCGTAAAATTCTAGTTTTGTCACCATTTTTGCAAGTCTTGACGGCGAAAGCGAAACTCATATCAGGTTATGTATAAAATTACGTAAAAACAAAATAAATACGTCATGACAAATGACGTTTGGCAAACCAATGACACATAAGCGCGCATCTCCAAGAGGCATAGATCCTCAAGTGCCCGGAGGGCGCATGAACATCTATGCCTCTTGAGGATGTTGGCAGCGCGCGTGCACGCACGCACATGCACACGCATACACACACACCGACGCGCTTTCAGAAGAGCATGCAGGTGTACTTAGTATATCATGTATCTAGGTAAATTCAACCGGATTTCACACAAATTATAGCAACACTGAAATGTACCGTGAAATTCTAGTTTTGTCACCATTTTCCCAAGTCTTGAAGCGAAAGCTGATATTACGTTAAATATAAAATTACGTCAAATTAGCTTCCCGACCCTGTAAATAAGGAAATAGCTACAGAAACGCAGACGAATAGACCAACAGCAATTATTTTCCTGGAGGAGGAAGGTCCTTCTGTCAGAAGATTTATGACGTCGTGCGGTGAAAGCCGGAAGTCTTCGAAAGCCACAGGACCGAGCCGCCTCTCTCTATCCAGGGACACAATCTTGGGCACATGGAATGTCAAGACCATGTACCAGAGCGGCAAGGCCGCCCAGATAGCAGCGGAAATGCAAAAGTACATCCTTATCCTGTTAGGTATCAGCGAAGCCAGATGGACGCAATCTGGCCAAAAAGGGCTGTTAAGTGGGGAGATGATTCTGTATTCAGATCATGAAGAGGAGAATAGTAGCATTCATGCTGTCACCAGTGGCATAGAGAGCGCTGGTGGGCTGGGAACCTCTTGGGCCAAGAATTATCACATCAGCCTTTGGAACCAGGATCAACGTTATCCAGTGTTATGCGCCCACTAAAGACAGTGACAGGAAGAGAAACAAGAGTTTTACGACCGACTCCAGAGTGCTGTGGACAAATGTGCGACGCGAGACATCACCATCGTCATGGGTGATTTTAATGCCAAAATAGGGGCGGACAACACCGGATACGAAGAGGTGATGGGGAGACACGCACTCGCGCACTAACGCGCACGCACATATCCCCGCGCTTTCAGCAGAGCATGCAGGTGTACTTAGTATATCATGTAGCTAGGTAACGTCAAGCTTGTGTGTACTTTGCCTAGGTTGACTTTATGTAGCTACATGATATACTAAGTACACCTGCGTGCTCGTGTTAATATTGAGGAGAACACTGCGGACCGGTCCCACCAGCCTCATACTGAGTGCAGTGGTCTGGACACGACCAGAAGGCTGAACCCCTTTAACCCCACGACCGCATTTTGTTCACATTTTAAAGTTGTCACCTAACGCCTATGTACCAGTTGCAGGCGATGGATCGACTATGACAATTCAAGGGTAGTGCCAGATTAGCTTGGCGCCTGCAGGCGCCAAGCTAATCTGGCACTACCCTTGAATTATCACGGTCGATGCCTCTCCTGCTGTAGTGCGTCGGGACTGAAAGGGTTAGCGCAAAGGCAAAGCATGTGTGTAATGTGATTGAGGGGCCAGTTGCATGAGCGAGCTTAGTCCTGCGCCAGCCACTAAGCAAGGTGCTCCGCTATAGCGGGGTGAGTGTTGTGGCTCTATAGCGGGGTGAGTGATGTGGCGCTATAGCGGGGTGAGTGTTGTGGCTCTATAGCGGGGTGAGTGTTGTGGCGCTATAGCAGGGGTGAGTGTTGTGGCTCTATAGCGGGGTGAGTGTTGTGGCTCTATAGCGGGGTGAGTGTTGTGGCGCTATAGCAGGGGTGAGTGTTGTGGCTCTATAGCGGGGTGAGTGATGTGGCGCTATAGCGGGGTGAGTGTTGTGGCTCTATAGCGGGGTGAGTGTTGTGGCGCTATAGCGGGGTGAGTGTTGTGGCTCTATAGCGGGGTGAGTGTTGTGGCGCTATAGCGGGGTGAGTGTTGTGGTGAGTGTTGTGCTGCTATAGCGGGCTGAGTGTTGTGGCTCTATAGCGGGGTGAGTGTTGTGACGCTATAGCAGGGGTGAGTGTTGTGGCTCTATAGCGGGGTGAGTGTTGTGGCGCTATAGCGGGGTGAGTGTTGTGCCGCTATAGCGGGCAGAGTGTTGTGGCTCTATAGCGGGGTGAGTGTTGTGACGCTATAGCGGGGTGAGTGTTGTGGCGCTATAGCGGGGTGAGTGTTGTGGCTCTATAGCGGGGTGAGTGTTGTGGCGCTATAGCGGGGTGAGTGTTGTGGCTCTATAGCGGGGTGAGTGTTGTGACGCTATAGCAGGGGTGAGTGTTGTGGCTCTATAGCGGGGTGAGTGTTGTGGCGCTATAGCGGGGTGAGTGTTGTGCCGCTATAGCGGGCTGAGTGTTGTGGCTCTATAGCGGGGTGAGTGTTGTGACGCTATAGCGGGGTGAGTGTTGTGGCGCTATAGCGGGGTGAGTGTTGTGGCTCTATAGCGGGGTGAGTGTTGTGGCGCTATAGCGGGGTGAGTGTTGTGCCGCTATAGCGGGCTGAGTGTTGTGGCTCTATAGCGGAGTGAGTGTTGTGACGCTATAGCAGGGGTGAGTGTTGTGGCTCTATAGCGGGGTGAGTGTTGTGGCGCTATAGCGGGGTGAGTGTTGTGCCGCTATAGCGGGCTGAGTGTTGTGGCTCTATAGCGGGGTGAGTGTTGTGACGCTATAGCGGGGTGAGTGTTGTGGCGCTATAGCGGGGTGAGTGTTGTGGCGCTATAGCGGGGTGAGTGTTGTGACGCTATAGCGGGGTGAGTGTTGTGGCGCTATAGCGGGGTGAGTGTTGTGGCGCTATAGCGGGGTGAGTGTTGTGGCGCTATAGCGGGGTGAGTGTTGTGGCGCTATAGCGGGGTGAGTGTTGTGCCGCTATAGCGGGCTGAGTGTTGTGCCGCTATAGCGGGGTGAGTGTTGTGGTGCTATAGCGGGGTGAGTGTTGTGACGCTATAGCGGGGTGAGTGTTGTGGCGCTATAGCGGGGTGAGTGTTGTGGTGCTATAACGGGGTGAGTGTTGTGGCGCTATAGCGGCGCACCTTGATTAGTGGCTTGCGCAGGACTAAGCTCGCTCATGCAACTGGCTCCTGGACCACAACGCTTGAACTCTAAGATACGAAACCAGCCGGATGAACCACAGGCGTTCCCGGAAACCAGACGGATGAACCACAGGCGTTCCCGGAAACAAGACGGATGAACCACAGGAGTTCCCGGAAACCAGACTGATGAACCACAGGCGTTCCCGGAAACCAGACGGATGAACCACAGGCGTTCCCGGTCGAATCAGTTCACAGATAGACCAGCACCACGCGTCCACCGTCACAGCCGATCCACACCCGACGGTGGTAGTCAGTGGCCAGGCAACATGGATTTTGCAGAGCCAGGGTCCCGGTATTCAGGTAACCAACAAGCCGACAGCCGTCAGTATGGTCTACAATGTGCACTTTATTTTCCTTCACGACGAGAACCAGCAGCATCTCCCGCCCGTCAATCGCACAGAAACAGGCGTCCTTTGGCAGCACACCCTCACTCGGAGTGTAGGAGTCCAAAGAACGCCCAGGCCTGTCCAGCCGGTACAGTGACACCGAGTTCTTCATGCGTGCCACAACCGTATCTCTCTTTGCCGAAGCATCGAAGACTCTCCCGGATAGCGGGCCGAGGTTTCTCTCCGTCTCCCATCGCAAAGGTTCGAGAGACGTAAAGGAAACCACACAGTAGCCGCGTGCTTCACCGCAGTAATACTTTTCCGCCAAGTATGTTCCATCCGGGGAACTCTTGCACGAGGGACGCAGGTAATGTTTATGCATGTCTATTTCGCCCCCACTTCCTCCTGGCTGCACCCAGATCAACTTGTTGGTTTCGTATGGGTCTGTTGATATTGTGATATGTTCTAGAATCGTGACAACTTCACTAGACAGAGCTACATCGTCCATTTCCTCCTCAACATTGCCGTACTCGTCAAACAATTCTACTCGCGAATCGTCTTTATCTAGTACACCATGACACACCCACAGTCGACTGCCGCTCGTGGGACAAATGGCGTCTACACAGGAGTTTGGGTCATTGGAGTAGGTGATGAGCCTCGGTGCCTCCTTCGCCTTCTTTTTCAAGCAGTCGCTGGTGCTGTCCACAGTTCCGGTGGCTGCATGTGAAAGGGGCTTAATCTTTGTTACAGCCTGTGGTATCAGGGTCGCTGTGTCCGCCGCTTGTGTGTCTGGGGCTTGACGCGGATCACGTGCTGAGCGTGGTGGATCTGACCGAGCCTTGTCGGGCACGCTAACGAGGGCCACATCCTGGACACGTGCTGAGCGTGGTGGATCTGACCGAGCCTTGTCGGGCACGCTAACGAGGGCCACATCCTGGTCACGTCCTGAGCGTGGTGGATCTGACCGCGCCTTGTCGGGCACGCTAACGAGGGCCACATCCTGGTCACGTGCTGAGCGTGGTGGATCTGACCGAGCCTTGTCGGGCACGCTAACGAGGGCCACATCCTGGTCACGTGCTGAGCGTGGTGGATCTGACCGAGCCTCTTCGGGCACGCTAACGAGGGCCACATCCTGGTCACGTGCTGAGCATGGTGGATCTGACCGAGCCTTGTCGGGCACGCTAACGAGGGCCACATCCTGGTCACGTGAAGAGGCAACTGGGTCTGGCTCCTCCCTTTCCGACGTGCCAACTGCGATATCCCTCGAAACTGCCGCAGTAGGTACGTCTAGTTCCGTCTTCTCTAGCACGCCGACAAACTCCAACATATGAGTCAAGGTCACGGCACTGGCACTGTGTCTGCACGTCAACCCCGACGCTTCCTTTTTCAGGGCGTCTTTCAGCTGTAGCGTCTCAGTCCTGTCCACACTCACTTCTCTCAGCTGAGCTTCCAGGGATACGATGTCGCCAGGCACGCCACTGTCCAACACGCGAGTCACGTGATCAAAATGAGCTGCCACTGCTGCATGTTGGTCCCGCACGAGCTGTGTGCGCGAGCGCAGACGAGCGGCATGTTCCTCGGTGGCGATGTGGATACTGTGGAGTGCCGTCTGCATGGCTTGCGTGGCCCACTGAGTGAGGATGTCTGCCCGGGCATGGATGTCTTTTTCTGTCTGCTGTCTCATCTCCTGAAGTCTCCTGCATTCACTGTCGGCAGTCGCCAGCACGCCAGCCAGAATCACGCCATCTTCGCTCAGCCTTTCCAGTCGCTCCTGAAGTCTGGCCTTCACCTTGGCTCCTGCGTCCTCAAGGTCGTCTGTCGGGTGACCTTCGTGTGACGTCAGCTTGCACTGTATGCAGATGTTGACTTTGCACTTGGTGCAGTGCAGGATCAGCTCTTGTTTGGGGTGCCTCAGACATTTGTCTTCATGACGCTGGGTGACAGTTTTGTTTGCCGTGTTCCCGCCTTGACTGGAGTGTGGCTGATACAAGGTGATGGTGTGGCAACGACAGGCCGTGTACGCGTCATGGGTCTGCCTGCAGTGGCCGCAATACTTCTGTTTGCATTGCAGACATTTGTGGGTGGCCTCCCTTAGGTCAGCACACACGTCACACAGTTTGGCGAGAGTTGTCTCCTTGTCCAAATCGTCTACAATGTAGAAGTTGGTCTGCAAATGAAAATGTACAAACAACTGAAAAGACCATCGAGCAGACGTCGGGCGCCGTTAGCCCGCGCACGCAAGTGCGCGGGCCAACGGCGGCCGATGTCGGCTAGATGGCTGGCTTTTGCGCATTAGGCCTTAGGCTACTGACACATACTCGCTGACACACAGAGAGACTAGGAGTAGGAGAGACAGCCTGCAGACGACAGCCATGCAATGATGATAGAGCTACAGGAATAAATATTGTTCAAATAGATTCATTTCCTGTCAAGGCATTGTGAGAGGCAGGCTGCAGACAAACTGATACAGGAGCGGAGCAAGATATTGTTTCAAACAAATTCATAACTTTCGTTTCTTCTCAGTTTCTTCAGTACTTGCAGGCGTGTAACTGATTACTAGTTGAGCAGTTGAGTACAGGAGGCTGGATGTGACACAGCGTTTATTATTATTATTATTATTATTATTATTATTATTATTATTATTATTATTATTATTATTATTATTATTCATAATAATAATAATAATAATAATAATAGCATTTATATAGCGCTGTAACCCAGTATTAATCACGCGTTGGCTCAAAGCGCATAACAATGTAGAGACACAAAAAGGAGACGCCAAAACACAAACTGAAAGGGCTGGGGGGGGGGGAGGGGTCGGGAGGGGTTCTTAATGCTAACAGTACGTGATGACGAAGAACGCATTAAAGAATATTGCCAGCGACTGCAGCAAAAGAATACAACTATGAAAGACAGAGGGCTAGATAGATGCCCGAGCTTTGGGGAAAAGGTACGTTTTCGTCTCTAATGGCTTATCTGCTGGTGTCTGTAAAGCGTCTGTGAAGACGATCACTGACGGATACTCCCGTCTGCCCGAGGTACACAGATATAACAGGAGTGAAGCAAGCAAGTGGCATAGATCCTCATGAGCCCCCGCGTCTGCGGGGGCTCATGAGGATCTATGCCTCTTGCGTATGTGTTTCGTTATCTGTTCTGTGTCAGTCAGGGGGTCAGGATCCTTCACCCGGCTGAAGCCAGACATTGCTATCCTTATCATCTGCGCACACAAGGACCGGGCTACATCCAGACACAGTGGACCACAGGCGATGGAAGATAATGTTGTTTCATAACGTCCTGCTAAGTCGTGTAATACGTGACATATTATATTATATTATATTATATTATATTATATTATATTATATTATATTATATTATATTATATTATATTATATTATATTATATTATATTATATTATATTATATTGAGCCACATTAATTTGACTTGATATAGTGCCGATGACCGGCAGATGTGATTACGAGACCCGATTCGTAAGACGAGGACATTTTGATTCGGATCAAGTAATCACATTTGTCGGTTATCGGCACTATATCCGCGAAAATTTTGGCTCAACATAATTTATGTACCCAACCCAAACCAAAACTGTACCTCGCGTCCTTCAATGTGCGGCTGATTGCGGTGTTCAAACAAAACATGTGATTGTCAGACGACTGCGTTTTGGACTATCGACTGAGCGCACAGATTTGTCTGACGGAAAATACCAGCAGATTTGTTAATTTTACCTGTTTCTCGGGTTGTCGCTTATGCTACCACTAGCGGGCGTCTTGTCAATTTCGCTCGTTCTGCTGTCGTCCGAAATCCGTTCATGCGTGTGCATGGGAAAGACATTTCGAGCGTACATTCACTAAGAAGTTTTTAATCACATATACGGAACTCGTTAATGTTGCAGTATGAGCACATTTCGCGTTTCCGTTTTGACAAATGCAAGTATCATGATTGAATTTTGGGGGCCCGCATATCATTTTGGGAAGGAAAGTATATCAAGCAAATTCATGAACATTAATTTGCTTGTTATGCAATATATGTACCCACTCCATAACGTTTGTCCTTCTATGGCACATGTATTGATATATTGTATTAAGGGCTGCCTTAATTGAGCGAGACGATGTCTCGGCGAACCGAGGTTCGTCGTTCGGTCAAAATGCGGTTTCTTTCCGAATTCGGGCCTCTCCGAGACAAGCCGAGACCAGCCGAGACGAGACAGAAGATCGGGCGGTCACGGCGAACTCTTTTCGTTTCTTAAGCGGGTCTATTTTTAGCCGCGCCGAACCAGCCGAGACGGAAGTTGATCGGCGCATGTGCCTGTCAGGTCCAAGGTCATTTCCTGCTCAGCGGGGCTTAGCCGCGATAAGACACCAGGAGGTCACGGTATACATTTAAATTGGGAAGTTCAGGCAGTAAGAGGTCCCGTGTTTTTAAAAATAATTTTTGCCTTGTTTGAAAATTTGCAGTTGGGCTGAATGTGGGAATTTGCTGGAAATTTGTAGTTAGCTGAGAGGAGACATGTTTGGTGCTTTGATTCATACCATCCTGAGCTTATCCAGTGGACATTTGTGGGCCTATGTTGAGTTGCCTTTGGCGTAGTGATTTGAGGGGCACGCTGATTTCAGCTGTGCTTGGGTGTGGGGTTGGTAAGGAACCAGTTTCATAGCCAAGAAATGAGACGGGTCATGTGCTGTTTTGTTTTGTTTTTTTTTTTGGTATTTTGTGCATGGCAAATGTGCAGCTGGTGGGCGGTAGTGCTTTTTAGGGAATTGAACAATTAGGGGATGACTGGGATTGACTAAGGCTAAGAGACTGGACAGTACGGAAACACCACTGTGGTCCGTGGCCAGGAAGCGTTGGGAGTCTGCGTGTTGATTGAAATCTTTCCTCTGGCAGAAAAGAGCGTTCACTTTTTCAGAGTGTCTGGGGCAGGATTGCTGTGCGTGATCGGCAAGACAAAAGGCCGGCCCGAGACACGCCGAGACACGTCTTTGGGGACTCGCCGATCTTGTCTCGGAGGTTTCGCTGAACCTAATTAAGGGCAAGGGGTGGTTCGGGTGTCTCGCCGAGACTGTCTCGGGTGCCTCGCCGAGACGCGGTTCGGGTTTGTCTCGCCCAGTTAAGCCAGCCCTGTATACAAGCAAATTAATATTCACGAGCTTGCTTGATATACTTTCCTTCCCAAAATCCCTTGCGCGCCAAGAAGACTCGATCTTGATGATACTTCATTTTCAAAACGGAAACGCGAAATATGCTCACACTGCAACATTAACAAGCTCCTTATAAGATAAGATACACTTTATTGCCAGATGCATAAACATTAGGAATTTTTTGCGGTGTAACTGACGAGCGTCCATATTAAAATCAACACATAAAACATACATACATCACAAACAAGCAGACTCAAAAATACCAAACCACACATATGTATAGCAGTTATTGCACACACATCTAAGTAAGTAAAATAAAATTATAAAAATTGTATATATATATATATATATATATATATATATATATATATATATATATATATATATATATATTATATATATATATATATATATATATATATATATATATATATATAATATATATATATATATATATATATATATATATATATATATATGGTCCTCTTGCTGAAGATAGGATATTTCCCTTTGTTCAGTAAAAGGACAAGTTTTACACTGACCTGGATAGAGGTAGCACCTTTGCTGTTCGGCAGCTGCGTCCTACATGGGACGGACGGGCATCACTGGTCCTCATCCATCTCCTTAATCTCTCACGTGCTGGCTCCAAGCGCCACACCCTGGCAAACCACCTCAGCTGGTGGGCTAAACCACGTGAGGGGGTGGTGTTCACATTGCACCACTAGGCGGATGAGCTGTTTATGACAGCCAACGGCTAGAGGACGGAGGAGATCAGGTTGGATCCAACGGCCAAATGTGGGGGAGTAAACCCTTCAAATCAGGAGTGGAGCCCCGAAGGCAGACAGCTGCTTGTATTCACGCACTGTTCTGGCAGCTCCTGCAGCCAAACTGGTGCCAAACGTACTGCTTTGCATTCCTTTGGATACATCAGCGAGGCCGAGAGGGGGATCTTGACGACTGGGCACCCCAGGATCTCCATACACTTCGCCCAGGCTTGCGCCCTGGAGAGGTCACTCCAGTGACTGACCCAGCAAGCGCATATACTCCATTGTCTTCCGAGACAGGATGCCAAGATCATATATATATATATATATATATATATATATATATATATATATATCTGTAGCATAATAACCATATTATGACAACAAAAACCGCCAGGTGAGCCGCAGAGCAACGAAACAGATTAACTAAATGCATTCGTATGTACTTGTAAAGGGACTGTATATCTAGTTTAAGAAGAGGTTTAACAGAACATAAAAGAACTATAGACAACTAAGATGGGCTGTAGGTAATTCTAACTTAGGGACTTTGAGTCAATCTGCTGAGTTGGATCATATCGCAGCCACATTAGACAGGGTCTGAACAGCCAAGGGATAAAAACTCTTCTGAAAACGAGTGGTTTTGGCCTTAATGGATCTAAAGCGTGAGCCAGATGGCAAGGGCTCGAACAGGTAGGATGGTGCTCGTCATGTATGATGGAGCTCGCTATCTTGATGGTGCGTATGTGGCACAGACATTCCAGCGAGAGGAGATCGCTTCCAAGAATATGAGATGCTGTTTTGATCACCCTATTTAATTTCTTGCGGGCTTTGTCGGTTGCGCCGCCGTACCACACCGTCATTGAGAAGGTAAGAATGCTCTCAATGGCGGTGCAGTAAAACTGCACCATGATCTGCTGACTGACGCCAAAAGACTTCAACCGCCGAAGAAAAATCAGGCGCTGCTGGACTTTCTTTACTAGCTGTTCAATATTCTTCTCCCACTTCAGATCGTGCGAACTGAGAGTACCCAGGAACTTGAACGTTTCAACAATTTCAATGTCGTTTCCTTGGATGGTTAAGGGGAGGGGGTCAGGTTTCTTTTTTCTGAAATCAATTATCATTTCCTTGGTCTTACCAACGTGCAAATCCAGGTTGTTGTCAGAACACCAGCCTACTAACATGTCTACCTCATCCCGATATGCACTCTCGTCACTGTTATGTACAAAACCCTTGACTGTCGTATCATCCGCAAATTTCACTATGCGTGTGCTATCATAGTGGGATACACAGTCGTGTGTAAAAAGAGAATACAACAATGGGGACAAAACACATCCTTGGGGAGCAGTAGTAGTAATGAAATACTTCTTAGTGTGTATGAATGCTCGAAATGCATACCCTATACACACACACCAACGGAGAAAAGACGCCAGGAAACGTGCGAGTCGCTGGACTGACAAGTGAAATTGACGAGATGTCAGCTGGCATCGACAACCTGAGAAAAGAAGTAAAATAACAAACCTGCTGCCAATTTTTGCAAGTATGTGTGATCTAGTTACACGCACGGTTATACAATGCACTGATGTCTTCATGGTCAGACGAAATCTACGCTTTGAGTCGACAACGACTGATATGCATTCGTCTGCCATTCATGCGTTTTGTCTGAACACCGCAATCAGCCGCAAAATGAATGACGCGAAGCATAGTTTTGTTTTGGACTGGGTACATAAATTATATTGAGCAATATTTTTGTTTGATATAGTGCCGAATAACAGAGAGATGTGATTACTTGACTCCGAATCATAATGTCCTCGTCTTACGACTCAGACATTTTGATTCGTGTCTCGTAATGACATCTGCCTGTTATCGGCACTCTATCAAGCAAAATGTGGCTCAATATAATATATTATCAATACATCTGTCAAAGAAGGAAACTATGGAGTGGGTACATAGCCACACTTCATACGATATACGGCGCCCTTAATTTACTCAGCACTGACAAGCCTGCAGTGCGAGCAACAAGGAACAGAGAACACTGAGTGTAGAAGGGGCCCATGGGGGGAGAGGAGCAGGGGGGGGGAGGGGGGGGGACCATCACGGATTAACAACGACTTAATTTGCGATTCACGAATCACGAATGCAAAAATGTAGCATGCATGTTTCACGATGGAAAAAAAGGCAACGAAGAGACAAGTTTCCGCTGTCATAACCTCTTCCATTGCCAACAACTCTTAGAGAAAGTGTGTGTGTGTGTGGGGGGGGGGGTAAGGGGGTAGGGAAGGGAGGATGTTGATGTTAGCGTGCAGCATTTCTCAACTGCCAGTAAAACCAACCACGGGAGGGGAGGAGGATTTGGTGTCTCACTAAAATTTACAGTCTGGCAACAGACTTTGACGTTTCACGAAATAACGTTTTCACGGACACGGAAACCTTATTTTGGCCGTCACTTTTCACGCCTACCCCTTCTTACGCGGATCACCACTTCGAACCCCCCATCCCCCCACCCCACTTCTCCCCCCTTCCCCCACCCTCCCCCTCCCTCCCCGCCCCACCTGCCCCAATTCATTTACAGGCGCCCCAGAAAAGTTGTCTCAAGTTTGGTGAGTAAGTACACATACTGCATATCTCTGTCCTCATTTTTCAAAATTCAGTCTATGTGTGCTGGACTGTGATGTTGGACCTTATGGCCGGAAGCTGCAAGTCGCAAGATCCCCAAAATGAAAGACCAGCACACAAATCTACATTGAGAATCTTTTCACCAAAAATGACAAAGTCGTCGAATATTGTGCCAGGTGTCGTCGAATATTGTAACAGGTGCCACTCGCAAAATAACCAGCCAGCTAAGAATGGACAACACGTTGTAAGCAATGTTTTGGGGGCCGACGCATTGGGCCCGCGCACGGATGTGCGCGGGCCCAGTGCGACCGACTTCCGCCCGATCAAAGACCTTTTGCTCACTAGTATGACGAACAAGTCAGTCGGCGGCGCAAACCTGCGCGCTCTTCGCTTGAACAGTTAGGGTTCGAACCCTTGGTGGATCGCAATGGGAGCGGAGTTTTCATTATTCTCATCCAGGTAGAATCACACAGGTCAGGACCATGGCGTACGTATACAAATGAAACGCGCACTGTAAACGTTCTCTAGCTCCGATGTTGTAGGAGAGGAGGACCCTAAGACCCGGGGTGTGAGTACACACTCAACCTGCACTTTACCTCAAAGTTTGAAGTGCCCGATGTTCGAAGTACCCACAGTTTGGAGTTATCCTCTGAGGACTGCATTACAATTCAGGAGACAGATCGACCTTGATAGTTCAAGGGTGGTGGCAGAATAGCTTGGCGCCTATAGGTGCCAAGCTATTCTGCCACC
>BTPG01000001.1:2917091-2957091 GCA_036245525.1 Semisulcospira habei | reverse complement strand
TACCACAATGTGTTCACGGGCACATCACGTACCACAATGTGTTCACGGGCACATCTCTTACCACAATGTGTTCACAGGCACATCGCTTACCACAATGTGTTCACGGGCACATCGCTTACCACAATGTGTTCACAGGCACATCGCATACCACAATGTGTTCACGGGCACATCGCTTACCACAATGTGTTCACGGGCACATCGCATACCACAATGTGTTCACGGGCACATCGCTTACCACAATGTGTTCACGGGCACATCGCTTACCACAATGTGTTCACGGGCACATCGCTTACCACAATGTGTTCACGGGCACATCACATACCACAATGTGTTCACGGGCACATCTCTTACCACAATGTGTTCACAGGCACATCGCTTACCACAATGTGTTCACGGGCACATCGCTTACCACAATGTGTTCACGGGCACATCGCATACCACAATGTGTTCAAGGGCACATCGCTTACCACAATGTGTTCACGGGCACATCGCATACCACAATGTGTTCACCGGCACATCGCTTACCACAATGTGTTCATGGGCACATCGCTTACCACAATGTGTTCACGGGCACATCGCTTACCACAATGTGTTCACGGGCACATCGCATACCACAATGTGTTCACGGGCACATCGCTTACCACAATGTGTTCACGGGTACATTCCTTACCACAATGTGTTCACGGGCACATTGCTTACCACAATGTGTTCATGGGCACATCACTTACCACAATGTGTTCACGGGCACATCGCATACCACAATGTGTTCACGGGCACATTGCTTACCACAATGTGTTCACGGGCACATCGCATACCACAATGTGTTCACGGGCACATCGCTTACCAGAATGTGTTCACGGGCACATCGCATACCACAATGTGTTCACGGGCACATCGCTTACCACAATGTGTTCACGGGCACATCGCTTACCACAATGTGTTCACGGGCACATCACGTACCACAATGTGTTCACGGGCACATCTCTTACCACAATGTGTTCACAGGCACATCGCTTACCACAATGTGTTCACGGGCACATCGCTTACCACAATGTGTTCACAGGCACATCGCATACCACAATGTGTTCACGGGCACATCGCTTACCACAATGTGTTCACGGGCACATCGCATACCACAATGTGTTCACGGGCACATCGCTTACCACAATGTGTTCACGGGCACATCGCTTACCACAATGTGTTCACGGGCACATCGCTTACCACAATGTGTTCACGGGCACATCACATACCACAATGTGTTCACGGGCACATCTCTTACCACAATGTGTTCACAGGCACATCGCTTACCACAATGTGTTCACGGGCACATCGCTTACCACAATGTGTTCACGGGCACATCGCATACCACAATGTGTTCAAGGGCACATCGCTTACCACAATGTGTTCACGGGCACATCGCATACCACAATGTGTTCACGGGCACATCGCTTACCACAATGTGTTCATGGGCACATCGCTTACCACAATGTGTTCACGGGCACATCGCTTACCACAATGTGTTCACGGGCACATCGCATACCACAATGTGTTCACGGGCACATCGCTTACCACAATGTGTTCACGGGTACATTCCTTACCACAATGTGTTCACGGGCACATTGCTTACCACAATGTGTTCATGGGCACATCACTTACCACAATGTGTTCACGGGCACATCGCATACCACAATGTGTTCACGGGCACATTGCTTACCACAATGTGTTCACGGGCACATCGCATACCACAATGTGTTCACGGGCACATCGCTTACCATAATGTGTTCACGGGCACATCGCATACCACAATGTGTTCACGGGCACATCGCTTACCACAATGTGTTCACGGGCACATCGCATACCACCATGTGTTCACGGGCACATCGCATACCACAATGTGTTCACGTAGCTCAATAAACATGAATTACTCACCCTGACAACAAAGGTGGATGACTTTTTAAACTTTTGTGAAAATAGCTTAGATAGTGGGCTCCATATCTAAACTGAATAATGATCATATATTATTTGTTATTGATTTGTTATGCTAATGGATGTTTGCTTGCTAATACTTGTGCGACAGCCGGTTTTGCGTTTTCAATACCTGGATACTGGTTCGCCCACGTCAACACCGAGATGTGCCAACTGGGGGATGCATTTTGAGACCGAAGCTTCAAGGGATTGAAGAGGCATATATTGAATTCGACTGCAGGGGCTCATGAGAATCTATGCCTCTTGTAGATGAATGAAGTATCTGACAGAGAATTGTCAGTTGGCGTGTCCTTACGCTGCATGTGTTCTTTCAGTGTTTGGCGGAAGGTCCGCCGTCAGTTGGCACATCTCTACTAGCAACGCAGACATCACTGCCAGTGCACACTGTGAAGTACGCATGCACAACAACATTGCAAAGAACACAATGTAACCATGCTTCGTTGAGTGCAGACTTGTACCCGGAATGTGGATTCAGTTACACTGACCCGTCGCACCTGCTAAAGGTAAGCTTTTATGTTGCCACTTCAGTTGTTGACAAGACAGCGGTTTTCACGCACTCAAGCGCAGGTTGACACAAACATGGTATTACATTTAATGACACTTGTTTGGTATGGTATAGTATGGTATGGCATGGTATGGTATGGTATGGTATGGTATGGTATGGTATGGTATGGTATGGTATGGTATGGTATGGTGTCTCCGAGGCGCACATATCCATCTATTTAAAGATGTTCAAGGCGCCGTAGTGATGGAAGCTGGAGCTTTGAAAGCCTGCTGCTACTAAGAGCTACTTTGTGTGCAAACCTCCACCCTGCTATTAACTTCGGTGCATGTGATATATTTCTGTTTCCATTTCACCGGCCCTACCGGGCCTTCTCTTTTCGAATAGTGATAATGGACCTCACCGAGCACGCGCCACAAACACCACGCCCCCTAGCAATTGTTGCTGGGTGCCACAAGCTTTCCTGTCCCTTGGGCAATATGGCGGACGATAGCGCGCGTGATTCGACTGAATGCGTTGCAAATTCTACAAGCCTACATTTATGCCAGGATACAAATATATGTCAAAAACGGCCCTAGATAGAGGCAAATCAAGTTTGCGTCAAGTTTTATTGATGCTGTTCGTATTTATCACACAACTGGCAATGATTCCGTTCAAGTTGCATCCGTGTTGACCGGTCGCAGATCTACAAGAACGCGGCGCCGATCCACACAAACCGTACGTGGAAAATGAGCATCAGCAAGCACAGGTCACAGAAGCTATCAGTGCCTGCAGAGCCGGGTAGGTGTTTTTATTATTGGTGTTGCTTTAAAAAACAATTAGCACACTTATCCGAGCCTTATCTGGCCTTCCTCACTCCACCACTCTCACTCTCCAGCGCGTCCAGAACAATGCTGCCCGCCTCGTCCTCAGAAAGAAAAAATCCGACCACATCACTCCCCTGCTCAAGCTCCTTCACTGGCTCCCCATCCCCCAACGCATCCAATACAAGATTCTGTCTCTCTGCTACAAATCCCTGAACAACTACGCTCCTGCGTATCTCTCCAACTTACTTCACTCCTACACTCCTCCCCGCTCCCTCCGCTCCGCCTCTGAACCTCTCCGCCTCCTCATCCCCCGCACCAAACTCAGCACTTTTCGGCCCCCGCTCTTTCTCAGTATACGGTCCAACCACCTGGAACACTCTCCCACTCTCTCTCTCCGTCAGAAACACTCGCTCTCCTCCTTCCAGTCTGCCCTCAAAACTCATATCTTTCAACAGTTCTAGCACTATATCACCACACTCCCCAGCCCAAGCTGACCGTCCTAATGTATCTTCACTATTTGTGTTACGTGAGTCATTGTCTAAAGCGTGCGCATGCGTGTGCGAGTTGTGAGTGCGCGCTTAGAGTTATAATTATTATAAGATAAGCGCATTATAAATACCGTAATTATTATTATTATTTTAGTCCATCTTGTCTCATCGTAGCAGGATGGCAGAATCGATGAGTGTGTGTGTGTGTGTGTGTGTGTGTGTGTGTGTGTGTGTGTGTGTGTGTGTGTGTGTGTGTGTGTGTGTGTGTGTGTGTGTGTGTGTGTGTGTGTGTGAAAGAGAGAGGAGAGAGGGAGAGGGAGAGCGTAATAAATACCGTGCATGTATGATTTGTATTTCAGGTTCAATGGTCACTGTTTTCCTGTCATTGGGCTTCAGAAATCGCTTCAGTATTTCAAGGCTGCTAAACTGTTTGACCCATGTGCCTAATCGACTGAGCTGCAGGGGCATGCCACAAGCCTGGTGAGCAGCAATATCAAAAGGCACCAAGATCGCATCTGTCCCAATAATAAAACCATGGTGTGCTAGCCAGGCCATCGGAGAAGAGGACGAAAAGGCCCATAACATGCCACATCAACACAAGCAAGAAGTAAGCATTACCTAAAATAAAATCAAAACTATTATTAACTGGTAAATTATATTTTATTCTGGAATATGAGTGGTTCACATGCCAAAACACAACACACAGAGAAATAATGGTTCAGGTCATAAATGGCTGATTCACAGTGACACTTACAATTTGATAGCACAGGAATACTGGATTCAAAACTCATTGTCATTTTATACAATACAATACAATACGATACAACTTTATTGTCTGTTCGAGTCAAGGCACGACAGAAATTTGCCTTTCGGCTCGTCATGAAACAACAATATAAGACATTAACAAACGCTACAAGAACATATCATGAAAAATTATCATTGCAGCAATCTATCACAAGCAATCTGTCACAAGATGGGAGGTAATGTTAAGTAGATCATACTTATCGCGGCGTTATAAACGAGAGTTCAAAATCGAGACAGCAGTTGGAATAAAAGACTTCTTAAAAACATTCCTTTTGGCAAGTGGCATGTTGAAACGTCTGCCTGATGGTAGCATTTGAAACTGATCAGAGAGTGGGTGACTAGGATCATTGACAATGCTAGCAGCTATCCTTCGGACAGCTCTATGGTACAGATCATCTACTGGATACTGTCTTAGGCCGATGATCTTCTCAGCTGTTCTGACGATACGTGACAGTCTGCCCCTGTTTTTCATACTGAGGTTGCCATACCAAGCAGTGATGATAAAGTCAGTATGCTTTCGATCAGGCTTCTATAAACGGATTCTAAAACCCTGGAACTGACATCAAAACTTCTCAGTTTCCTAAGAAGGTAGAGACGCTGGTTTGCTTTTTTCACAATCAGATCGGTGTTTCCAGTGAAGGACAGCCCACTATCCACGACTGTGCCAAGGTATTTAAATTCAGTGACCACCTCTACAGGTTGATTATTAATTGAGACAGGTACAAAAATGTCATCAACTTTCCTGTCATCAATGACGAGTTCCTTGGTTTTCTGTACATTCATTTCCAGAAAACTATCTTTGCACCATGACTCTAATACTGCTATCTGTGCAAAGTACTCAGCCAGACTGTCTTCTTTTTGGAGTAGGCGTACAAGGGCCATGTCGTCTGAGAACTTTAAGAGACGAAAAGTGGCAGTGTGACAACGCATATGGTCTGTGTATATAGAAAACAATGTCGGAGAGAGGACACAACCTTGAGGGCAGCCTGAATTTAGCACCATTTGGTCAGACAGACTGCCGTGTACATTTACACGTTGTGGCCTGTCCTTCAAAAAGTCTCGCACCCACAGAATAATGTTTGTGTTCACATTAAAGTCCATCATACGCTGCAAAAGCATCAGTGGTTCAACAGTATTAAAAGCATTAGAAAAGTCAATAAAAAGAATTCTCACATGTGCTTTTGATTTCTCAAGATGTTGAAATACAAGATTGTACAGAGTAAGGCATGCATCCTCCACACCCCTATGGTTTTTGTAAGCAAATTGGAATGGATCCAGTAGTTCGGCAACATCATTTAACAGATGCCTCCTCACCACTTTTTCCATACATTTTGACAGAATAGAAGTCAATGCAACTGGACGGAAATCGTTGAATTCATGAGCGTTAGTTTTTTTAGGAATCGGGACAATGATTGATGATTTCCAAGCCGTAGGGACAGTATGATGATCAAACAGGAACTGAAAGATAGTAGTGAAGATCTTCCCCAATTGACCTGCACAGGTTTTCAATACTTTTCCACCTAACCCATCTGGTCCAGGTGCTTTGTGTGCATTCAGCTTAGAAAAGATGTTTACTACCTCCTCTTCAGTAATTGACAAAGGTTCCGGCACAATGGACTGGCACAATTCATCACAGTTATCACTAAGGTTTCTGCCATCGAACCGTGAGTAAAAACGATTTAGATCATTGGCCATCTCAACTGGATTCCCAGTGCAGAGCCTGGCTTGTTTCTTTTGCTGCCTACCCATCATGCCGTTCAGACCATTCCATGCATCCCTATTATGAAGTCTTCAAAATTTCACAATCAGCAAAGAGTGAGAAACAGTCTATCGTGTGGCTGTACTACAGCTGCATTAACATATGTTTGGGTTTTGGCTGTTTGTCATTTGTGTTGCCAAATGGTCAATCTTTTAAGCACATGTATAGTGAAAATGGGCAGACTTTCAGCACCTACAGTGTAGGTGCTAAATGTCTACTCTTTTTCACTATACTTGTGCTTAAAGGTTGACCATTTGGCAACAAAAATGACAAAAAAGCCAAAACCCAAACACATGTTAATGCAGTGTAGAACTGGAACAGGTTGTTTAGTTGTCTCTCCTTTTTTCTCACAAAATCCACTCCAAATACTTCTTTCTTCTGCTGGTTGCGTCTGCACACCTTTAGTTTTTGCAACCTTGAGATGGGGTCATTCAGATTTTCAAATTCTTGATCTGATCTCCTCCTCCAGCAGGTCTTTATCTTCTAGCTTTCTATTTCAGAATTTGCACTCTGCAGCGATGGCCAGGTAGTCAAATGGTAAAATCCCTAAAAGAGAAATTAAAAGCAAAATATAAACAGTATATGTTTATGATTAACTTAAAACGTCAAACGTATTTCTAAAGCTGCACTCAATATTTGTCCACAGACCAGGAGACTGAAAAGAGAGCGAATGCCAGGGAATCAACAGGGTCGCTGACATGTGTGTCACAACGAGCTCCCCAGTTGATCTCCTACAAGAACTGGATCGCCTTTGCTTGACCAGTTAGTGTCCAAACCCTGAGAACGTGAGGAAAGAACAGAGAACTGACCAGTTCTAATCAGTGGGTAGAGGGAAAAAACAAACAAAAAACCCCAAGAAACTAGCAACATGAAACTTCCACATAGATCTAAATAGAAATGCAAACGTTTCTGACAAATGTCTTGACAGAATCTTTTCACACATTCGTTTCTCAGCTGCAGCCACATTTTATGTAAACGACGTGAGGACACTTTACTTACTTACTTACGCCTATCACCCCTACCCGGGTATAGGCCGTCGACGAGAGACCTCCAGCAACTCCTGTCCTGTGCTTCTCCTTCGATTCTACTCCAGGTGGTTCCCAGTCTCTTGATGTCTGCTTGGAGGTCTCGACGCCAGGAGTTTCTCGGCCTACCTCTTTTCCTCTTTCCCTAGGGGTTCCATGACAATGCCTGCCTAGTGATACTGGAAGCTGGCTTTCTCAGACTGTGACCGATCCATCCCCATCTTCTTCGCCCAATTTCATTCTCTGCTGTTATCTGCTCTGTTCTCTCCCAGAGTCTGACGTTGCTGATCTTCTCTGGCCAGTGGATTTTCAAAATTCTTCTAAGGCATGTTCATGAAGTTCATGAAGGTCTGTACTCTGTTGACTGTGGTTTTTGTCAATCTCCATGTCTCTGCTCCATATAGGAGAACTGCTTTTACATTGGAGTTGAAAATCCGGACTTTGGTGTGTTGTGACAGCTCTCTGGAACTCCATACTTTTTGCAACTGGAGAAAGGCTGCTCTGGCTTTACCGATTCGTGCTCTGACATCTGCATCAGTGCCGCCTTTTTTGTCTATGATGCTCCCGAGATAGGTGAAGGACTCCACCTCCTCCAACGGGGTGCCAGCAAGCAAGACTGGTTCTTCCCTGGTTACGTTCAGCCTCATTGTCTTTGTTTTCTGTTTGTGAATGGTGAGGCCCACTTGGGACGAGATGTCAGCAAGCCTCGTGGTCTTGTCCTGCATTTGTTGATGAGTGTGGGACAGTAATGCCAAGTCGTCTGCAAAATCGAGGTCGTCAAGCTGTGTCCACAGTGTCCACTGTATTCCACTTCGTCTGTGCTCTGTGGTCATCTTCATGACCCAGTCTATGGCCAGTAGGAAGAGGAACGGAGACAGCAGACACCCCTGCCTGACACCAGTTCTGACCTGGAGCTCTCTGGTGAACTGCCCTTCGTGGATCACGCGACATGTCATGCCATCATAGCTGCTCTTGATCAGGCGGACGAGCTTTGTGGGTACACCGTAGTGTCGTAGGAGTTTCCACAGAGTGACGTGAGGACACTGCCAAGAGTAAATATTTAGAAATACTTCCTGACAGATACCTGCACAAGCGCAGCATTGTGGTTAATCCACAGTTCTATTTCTAGGAGCAACTCAAAGTGTGCGACAGTGGCCAGACAGGCATAAGTCAAATGCCCACCGCATCCAGAAATTACACCATACTCGAGGCATGTCAGTTACCAGGATTTTGTGTGAAATTAGCTGACAACACCAGCGTGGGACTGAAGAAATCATATTCCAACCACACGCAGGTGCAAGGCCAGCTAAATATCACAGGTTATTGTTTTTACCCAAAAGCACGTAGATGTATCGCAAATCACACCAGACATTCCATTCGTGGCATCGCTGTTTCACAGCTGTCTACAAAAAGCGAAATGTTAGGTATGCACCTCTGCTGTTATTGTCAGCATATACACAAAGATATACTTGCATCATTGTTCCGCTGGAGTGCCCCACACTTGCCAGCTACAGTGTCAGGTGTATGTTGCAAGACTTGATCTTCCTGCGAAGATTTTACAGCCGGAATCTGTACTGCCCCCTTTTGTGAGTAGCTGGATTTGTAGGCAGGTGACTCGTCTGCTGAAATGGGTAGGGGTGCAACTCACTGGGTTCGCCATCCCACAAATGCTGAGAAAAAAAAACGTTGCATGGATATATGCTCATCATAAATAGATCTGATGAAATGTGTTACTGTAGAAGTGATGTGTCGATTTGTGCTTGTCGTGATTTGTTACAATGAGTGAGAGAGTGCAAACTGAAGAAACGTAAGGGCATACACGTTTGGCTATCGTGTTTCTGAAGAGTTAATTCCATATTGAAAATATCACACACACACACACACACACACACACACACACATTCATCCCAAGTGTGCAGATCAGTGTAGCGGTACTGCCTGATAGCGAGTGCTTGCACATTATTGTAGGCCTACAGACAGGCCGTGGTAACTCGATCGCTGAATTATGTATCACTTCCGCAAGTGAATTGTAGCCATTTTCAGAACAATCTAGAAAAATGACACTTACCGCATACAAACAGCTCTGCGTTTGCTCTTGTCCTCTAGGGGGGTAGTGGAGAGTAGGCCTATACCGATGTTGAGATGCCGCGGATCAGTGCGGTCTACAGCAAGTTCATTTTTATTTAGCCCATTGCGTTGGTTTCGGAAGGGAAAAAAAGCCAGAAGCTTTTTCTTTGATGGTTTCAGGGTAGCTTTCGTCCCGATTGCAGGTACCCCAATGGCAATGCGTAACCATTTCAGTGAACTGTATACGCACAAACAGTATCGCGCTTCGCCATTTCCTTGCTTAGTTACGGGAAAGGTTCTGGCACCCAGCAACAGAACCGCGCTGCGGCAATTTTTTTCTATTTTCTGATTGGCTGAAAATGCGCGCACCGTTGAGGTCCATGGGAGTTTTACGTGAGAACGTGATGATTATGCGTGCTGTGCACACGAAGGCGAGACAGGCAACCTTAAGCCGAGTCTGTACGTAAATTTGACTCGATGGGAATGAGGAAAAGTCCACATCTCATTCCTGCCCACAAAGGGATTCGAATCTGGGATCTTACGACTGCCAGCGCAGTGTCTTATCCACTAAGCTACGTCCCTATGTAGTACTATGTTTGCGTGTGAAACCGACAGATTTCTATCATGCACGACATCACAATGGCAGAACCAAATTCGTAGTGCGTTTTGCTGAGGTCGACAGAGAAATTATGCTGATATTACATTTAGTTGCCTAAGACATCCATCGTCACTTTTCAATGTATTACGAGCTAAACTTTTCCAGTGGTTCGTGTGGTGTCAGTCGAGGGCCGACTAGCGAGTTAATGTCACACGTCTCGGGCTAAGCCCGCGGTCTTACCTATGACATCGATGCATACAGTCAAGATCGCCAGCCTAATGATGTTGGTGCAGGCGCTGTGTTACGTGGTAGTCGTTGTCGTAGTATGATGCATCACACCAGACACACTCACGTAGCTCTCTTGTAAAGAAACTTCACTCAGCTGAAACTCGTCACACGTGGCACAAGGTTGTAGACCACACTAGAGTAACAGCTCCAACAGTACTTTATTCTCTCGATGCACTCTCAGCACACTGCGTCCACAGATGCATCCACACTTTCATACACTGTCTCATACAATGCACCAACACTGTACAATGTACACGCATAATTCCCTAACACCCCCTTTTATACTATTACAGATTTCCAAAACAATCCCGCAAATTACACAACTCAACCAATCAGAAAAGAAAACGTAACCAAAACTCGTTAATATTCATTAAAAGAACACTCTAGATCAGTCTACAATCTTCCACTAACATCTAGGTGTATTCCGTAAATGTTATGAACTGTAGCCAACATGTCTACTACACAATTTTGACGTAATATTTGAGGTCATTAGAACGGCCGCGACCCTTCCCGAACCTTCCAGTCTAATGTAGGTCAGACTTTGCAACAATGTAGTGAAAATATGCAACGTTCTAGCTACACAACAAAAATCGATCGCAATTCTCCATGCAAAAGAAAACAAAAAGCACGTGATTCTTATGTAAATAACTCCGCTGAACACCGAATCTTTCCTACGATTAACTCACACATACCCTAAAAAGAATAACACAACCACAAACGTAACACGCTGTGAAATGGACTGACACCCTGCATGACAGCCATAGGTGTTTTGATGGTCAGATATTCTCAAATTTTGAACCTGTGACTGACGAATAGGTGCGCGTGATTCTGAAGAAAACTGCCCCCAAGTCTTGTAAACTAGACCCCATGCCACTTCCCTCCTGTATAACTTCCACGCATTACCCATGCCATTAATCATTCTCTTCAAACTTGTTCTTTTCCCACCTTACACAAAAATGCAGTTGTCAAGCCGCTTTTGAAGAAAACATCTTTAGATAGAACGACTTTAAGAATTACAGACCTGTGTCAAATCTTCCATTTTTATCAAAGGTCATTGACAAAGTTGTGCTCTCTCAGACCCTAAAGCATCTCACCGTCAACAATCTTTTAAATCCCCCACAATCAGCCTACCGCGTGAGTCGCAGCACGCAAACAGCTTTACTGAAAATCACGAATGACTTGTTGCTTGCACCGGATGATGGTCAGGTTTCTGTTTTAGCTTTGCTGATTCTGTCTAGCGCATTTGATACCATTGACCATAGCACCCTGTTCTGTCGCCTTGAACGTGTCTTTGGTATCCAGGGACAGGTTTTTGATTGATTCAAATCTTTTTTGTCTAACCGGTCACGGACTATTTCTGCCTGTGGTTATCTTTCAGTCGCACCCCTCTGTGGGTCAGTCCTCGGGCCTGTGCGCTTCATTATGTATATGCAGCCCTTGTCCGGTGTCATAACCGCACACCCAATTTCTCACCACACGTACTCTGATGATACGCAGTTGTATAAGTCAGGCCATGTTGAGCAGGTCGATGCCATCATCCAATGTGCGCAACAGTCAGTTTCTGATGTTAGAACATGGATGATAACCAAAAAACTAAAAGTAAATGAAGACAAAACAGAAGCCATCTTATTTTCCTCTACCAAAATATCTTCATCCTTACCGCAGTCCTACACAATCGGAGAGCTGGGGAGCTCAGTTGGTACAGCGTTCCACTCTTGTCCGAACCCCAGCTGGGTTTTCCGTGGCCCGTCTTTGAAATCACTTTCGTGGTGGACAAAAGACGTTAAGCCCTAAACGTTTCACGTTGTTTGTTTTTCCATCACAATCCTAGATACTAATGTCAGCTTTTCTGCTCAGGTCAGAAATCTTGGCGTCACCGTTGATTGCAGTGTCAGTAAAACAACACGCTTTGAATACCTGTAAATCTGCATTTATTGAACTGCGTCGCCTTAGACCATTTCTTTGGAATAAACTCCCACAGTTCCTCATTTCTCTCTCAGTCGAACCACTCGGAGCTTGCTCTGCGCAGAGGTAACCCGATACCCCTCCAAAATACACATGGCCTCACGAGCCCGTAGCACCCGCGGTAGCGCCGGCATTGTTTATATTACAGCGGACGGCAGAGCAATAGTCTCTTTCCTTGTTTTGTCCCTCGTTTCTTTGACTACGTCGGCAAAATAAAACTTACTGTGAGAAGCCCACGTACGATTTTGTACTAAACGTGTCTTAATTATTATTGACCGTTTTGTTATTATTGACCGTTTTGTCCACTGCAGTTAAATTACCATACTGTGTGTTTATCATTATTGTTGTTCAAACCGTGCGAGCAACTCGTGAGTCATCATCCAAAGTTTGCAGCAATGTTATTGTGAACAACAGCCTAGTGATAACAATAAAGTGTGATAATGGTTATAACTATATAGTTTATAGTACATGTGGAGATATGATTTTCAGTCAGCCACAATCCGTGAAATACGAAAAGCCTTTGGTCAGCCGGGGAGCCGCAGGAGCAAAAACGAGGGGAGGAAATACGGTCGCGGCGGGTTTGATATGTGCCAGATATCTCTCACGACAGCTTGATGATAACTGACTCGCACCCACACTGATCGGAATTCTGGGGCCTTTTCCTCTCTGTCTGTTCGCGTATAGACTTTCCTCAGACATTTTGAATCAACCGACAGTTTCCGGCAGTCTTTAAAGACGCATTTATTCCTGTAAAGATGCATTCACTGTTATAATTCTTCTTCTGGTCAACATTTCGTTGTCAGTGAGAGCTCTCTAGTGTACCATTTATTAGTTTTATGGTACACGTATGTCTTTTTGTGTGAGCATTTTCTGTTGGTGTGTCCATTTTGTTATTTTTATCTTTCTTGTTTATCTTGATGAGTGAGTGTGTATGTTAGGGAATATATATATATATATATATATATATATATATATATATATATATATATATTGTGTGTGTGTGTGTGTGTGTGTGTGTGTGTGTGTGTGTGTGTGTGTGTGTGTGTGTGTGTGTGTGTGTGTGTGTGTGTGTGTGTGTGTGTGTGTGTGTGTGTGTGTGTGTGTGTGTGTGTCACGACACGGATTTTTTTTCGTTAATTTTTAGGGGAGTAAGTTTAGAGGGGTGACAGGGTTTAGGTATTCACCGGGTAACGATAGCTTAGGTGTGTAGTAGTTGGCCTTTACACGCGGGTTTGTTGCTGTGCGAGGCTTGGGTGGACGGCATGCAGCCACGTGGCCACCCAGTCTGAACGTCATCGGAGAGATAGGAAATATGAGAGGAAAAGGGAATTTTCTGACGACGCCAATTTTCCATTGTTTTTGCCCACAAATCGCTCCTATAACAACATACCCCATTTTTCTAGAATTTTCTTTATTTTTTTCAGTAAAATAAAGATTTATAAAACCAATGCCATTCATGACTAAAGCAAAATTAACCCCCGAGCTAATTAATCTAGCAATTATGTAAGTGTGTTCATTCTGCAATGCGTAGTTTATTGATTACTTAGCCAATTACGGGTATTTCCGATAGACGATCGGGGGCACCGTCACACACGCGCGCACTTATGCCAGTAAAAAATCAGTGGTAAACACACTGACTAAATCTATTTTCTCAATCAAATAAGAGCAATCAAATCAGCCTATCAAATAGCCTTGTTTATACACCAGCTTCGTCAATTTCACACACACAAGCAATCAGCACAGACAACAGGGAGCTAACTTTTGGTTATAGGCAAAACGGCATACAGCAGTTACTTCCCTTAGAAACGCACTGCTGACGACTCATGGCAACCATCAGGTGACATTTTGTAAACACCAAGCCGGTCGTGTTTCTTTTGTTAAGTGGCTTTGTAGGAGACGGACTTGTTTTGAGGACTGACTTGACTTCTCAGAGGTGATATTCAGTGATCTATAAATCTTGTGAATATATACGATGGTAAGATCGATAGAAAAGGCCTTGCGGTAGCCTGCAGTGTCGCCGAGAAAAAAAATGTTACTATTAGCCAGGTCAGTCTAGTGTAATTTGACCTAACGTGTTTTAGAAAATGAATTGGTCTGAGGAGGCTAAATTGATCTTTAGTGTTTTAGCCAGGTTGCTATGAGGGTACTCCAAATTTTATTTTCTTTCACTGTCTTTCTGAAAGTGTATAGTTTGCGGAAGCAAATTGAAGAAATGCTGAAAATACAGGAAATAGCCAATTTTTTTAAAAAAAACTAACGATGGTCCGTAACCTTGTTTATTGTTTGTTTGTTTGTTTGTGCAAAGGCTCTGGCACGGCTTAAAAGGCCCGTAACCTACTGTTTTGAACAGTTCATAACCTTGTTGAGTACTAAAATTGAACAAAAGTTTTTGGCACGACCAAAAGAACCATAATATTACTGTTTATAAGACAAAGGCTCTGGCGTGGCTTAAATGCTCGTAACCTTTTGTTTTAAACGTTCCGTAACCTTGTTCAGTACTGAAATTGAACAAAAAGGCTCTGGAGAACCATAATCTTATTTGTTTTGTTTGTGTTGTCACGTTGCACAGAGGCTCTGGCGTGGACTAACGGCCCGTAACCATGCTTTTTATGTTTGTATTATTCTAAATGTTGTGGACCAAGTGTGAGAGGTTTTTCCCACGCTCATGCAAATAGCTTGCTTTTTTGCAAGTGAATTGAAATGGATTTTACATAGGTTTTAGCAACAGGACTGACGGTGGGGTATACCTGTAGCACCCTGGCAAACAAAGATGATTTTGGTTTTGTATCTGAATAATTGATTTACAAAAGAGCACCCTGGTCAGCCCACTTGTAGCACGCTGTCAAAGAAAGGTGTTTATTGGCATTGTATCTGAATAATTGATTTATAAATTACTCAACGCCCTGGTCAAGCCTTCAAATCATGGTATCTAAAGTAAACAAATGACGTATGTCCTTAGCGAATCGTCCCCCACTGGGGGACCGGTATCCAACGTAAACAAATTACGTATGTCCTCAGCGAATCGTCCCCCACTGGGGGACCGGTATCTAACGTAAACAAATGACATATGTCCTTAGCGAATCGTCCCCCACTGGGGGACTGGTATCTAACGTAAACAAATGACGTAGAGCCTTAGAAACGGGAATAAGTGAGCAGTGTCGATTTGAGTACACAGCCTGTGTATCGCGTGTCATACAATGGTGTGGCGAAGCCTGACGGTGTTTTGCGGGCGAGTCTACAATATTCATGCTGAATAAAGATTTTGTGTCTGTCTGTCTGTTTGTCTATGCATGTGTGTGTTTGTAGGTATGTGTGAGTGCGTGTGTGTGTGTGAGTGCATGCGTGTATGAGTCTGTGTTTGAGTGCATGTGTGTGTTTGTAGGTATGTGTGTGTGTGTGTGTGTGCGTATGTATGTGTGCTTGTTTGTGTGTGTGTTTGTGTGAGTGCATGTATGTATGTATGCGTGTGAGTGTTTGTGTGTGTGAGAGTGCATGTGTGTGTGAGAGTGCATGTGTTTGTGTGTTTGTCTATGTGAGTGCGTACGTGTATGTGTGTTTGTCTGTGTGAGTGCATGTGTGTTTGTATGTATGTATGTGTGTGTGTTTGCGTGCGTGTGTACATGTGTTTATATGTGTATGTGCATCTGTGTGAGTGCACGTTTATGCATATGTAGGCGTGTATGTGTGTGTGTGAGTGCATGTTTTTGCATATGTATGTGTGCATGTCTGTCTGTCTGTGTGTGTGTGCATATGTTTGTCTGTGTTTGTTTGCCTATACGTGTGCATATTGATTAGTTATTAGAGATAGAAGAAAATACATTTCAATACCATTTATAACATTTTTTTTTTTTTTGCATCAATGCCCACACATACACACACACACACAAACAAACAAACAAACAAACAAATTGCTATATGCACTTGATAACAAATTATTAAAGTTACCTACAGATACTTGATAACAAATTTCAAAGTCACTGACAAATAACTTTACAGATAACCTTTTAAGATCCTATAAATTAGTTATAAGTGACTTAAGTCATGACTTATAAGAACTTAAACATAACAAATTGTAAGTTCCTGACTTAAGTCACAACTTACTTGGACAGATTTGTCAAGATACAAGGACAATGAAAAAACATTATTTTAGTAATAGTCTGGTGGTGGTGGTGCAGCTGATGGGGTTAAATAGTTAGGCGCAAGTGACATGACATCTTTTTGTGAAGTGTAATGAAAAAATAATAAACGATTACCAAATCTGATTTTTATTTGTTTAAAAGATTGTGTAGTTTTTCTGTGGTTTCCTGAACACCAATCTGTTTTCCTATCTCTATAAAACTAGCCTTTAGTCCTTCAACATTCACAGGAGATTGACTACGCATCTTATTCTGTATTTCTGACTTCTGTTTTCTGTAATTGTTCAAATCATCCTGCACTCTTTTAAATTCAATATCATCAATAAAATTATCGTCCAATGCCTTACTGATAATAAGTTTCATACTGCTCAGTTTTGCACCAGCTAGAGTACTCAATGCTTCATGTTTCTGTAATTTCTTGTGAAACCTCTTGTTTAGGGCTTCGAAACCAAAGCAAGCCAGGCATGTATCAACGCTAACACCCTCAATTGCAATTCCAATTAAACTTCCAATTCCTGTGGCAAACAGAACAATACCCCCTACAGAACATCCAGCTGAAACAGCACCAACAGCCATTGAAGTATTTTGTACAGAATTAAATACTGACTTATACCTCTTTTTACATCTGGAGTACCTTGCCTCTTCACTTTCCAAATATTTAATTGCTTCTGTAATATTTATTAATCTGAATGCGTCTGCCTGTAATGTTTTATCTGATGTAATTGGCATATGCGGATCAAGCGCAAACGACGACACAGTCTCAGTCATTGGTAGTTGTGGATACAAGTCTATCATTTTTATTTGACAAATATTTTTTATTTAATCAGCAATTACATTTTGCAACTCGTCAAAAGTATACAATTTGCTGGCATAATAAAATGAAACAAGATCAATGTGTTCTAGCTTTATGAAATTTAGAAAAACAAAAAATGTTTTGTCGACTAATATCTTGACAGCTGCTTGAAACCTCAAAAACATCTACATTTTTTCTAATGGCAATAAAAACCTTTGATGATTCTGATACTGTTTCATCCCACGTAAGTTTGATTCCCTGTGCTATATCTGCCTCTTTGGCAGATGATACAGGTCTCATGATAATTTCAAATACTATTGTCGCTTCTCTTGCAATGCTAAAGTTTGCTGGTACAAACACAATTTTTGCATCTGATCTGCCCTTCCTATGTGTAAGAAGATACCTCCGTTTCTCATAATTTTCAGCTTTCAGTTTTTCTCTGCTATTGTTGTCTTGTGCAAAGCTTGGAACAAGGCTTACAATCAGCGGCCCAGAGTTAACAACTTTCCTAAACACTAAGGCTCCTTCGTCATCAGTATATACATAAGGACTAATAAATTCAAACTTTATGTCCCAGTCAATTGTGGGTGCAAGCGGTGGCGGTGCAGGTACAGGTGAAATTACCCATTTATTTCCCACATGTATTAAGTTGTAGGGCGCATTATTTACAGGTGGAGTAGGAACAGTAACATCACGCAGTTGACCAAGTTTAGGAATTGGTCTTTCTGTTCCTTCTTTCATGTCATCAATTACTTTTCTCTTGTACATACCAAAAGAATTAAGTTCAAATCCATATATTTCTCCAATTTCTCCCTCCTTCTCAAAATCCTGGACATCTGCCAAATCTTTCAACTCTGTTACCGGACATGCAACTGGTATGATTCTCGGCTTTGGACCAGCACTCATTTTTATAAACAAAAATAAAATTATTTAACTTCTAACACCTCACTAAAATCATGCATTACAACTGTTTTATCATCTTGATTAGTTACAGATATACACAGTGACTCAAAGAAACTAGAACCTAATTTCTTAAACTGCAAATTAGGAAATCTAGCAACCACACTTTCACAATAGGGTGCGGTTCCAGTCGGTAAGCATCTCAACAAAGTTGAAGGTTTTCCATTGTGAACATTCTCAGTTGTGTTCAGTTCTTTCAAATAAACATTTAGTACTGTGTGTACTGCCAAATGAACTGGATATCTTCCAGTTATTTTTTCTTTTTTTGGTTTTAGTATACGACAGAATATTATTGATGATTCACCTCAATCTTCATCTGGAAAATTAATTGTATTAACCAAAAAACCAAGTAACCTTCCAAGACTAATTGATAATGAATACTTATTATCTTTTGGAAATTCCAATGTAACAAGTAAGTTAGCTGGATTTAAAGTTGCTTTAATTTTAAATCCAAATTGTAACCATTCAGCTAAAGTACAAAAGTCATAATACCCAGGTTGTAAATAAACACTGCTACTAATAAATCAGGACCAAAAAGGTGACTGCCAAGCGTGTAATATGCAAAGAAGTATCCAACGGAGAAAGAAATGGTGATTGGTCCACGTTACAAATTAAACATAGACAGATACTTCACGTGTCAAACCACCAACGTGATTTATGTCATCTCCTGTGTGAAATGAGGCCAACTCTATGTTGGAGAGATGGAAAGAACCATCAACGACCCTTTCAAAGAACATCTTCAGTCTGTCAAGTACCAATACAACAGACCGGTCGGACGACATTTCAATCAGGCCGACCACTCCATCTCAGACATTCGGGTTAAAGGCCTCTGGCTTATGCAAGCCAGTACTGTCTGGGCCAGGAAAGACCGTGAAAAATTTCTGATTAATAAACTGGGCACTGTGGCGCCACTCGGGATGAATATGAAAGATTAACATTTTTTACCTTGCTTGTGTCTGCTAACTGTACCTTTACCTCACTGTTTTACTACTCACTAACCTGTTAGGTGAGGTTGGTGCTGGTTGATTTGTACATTTCCCTTGGGGACTTTCTCAGCGCTGGCCGAACGTTTAGTTGGATCCCTTGCCCTTCCCTGTCGGGCGCCCGGTCTCCGGCTCACGGAGTAATACGCGGTTTTGGGGCGGGGCGTTCAAGTGCATCCCTTGGGGATGTATGTGGTCATTTTGTTGCGTGCCTGTGTGTTTTTCTGTGAGCTGGTGGGTGCTTGTTGGGTGGGGCTGGTGGCTCTGGCTGGTTGTCTTCCGCCCCCATCCCACCCCCCCCCCCTTTTTTTTTTTTTTCCTTTTTTTTCCCCCCCCTCTCTCTCTCTCTCTCTCTCTCTCTCTCTCTCTCTCTCTCTCTCTCTCTCTCTCTCTCTCTCTCTCTCTCTCTCTCTCTCTCTCTCTACCTCTCTCCCTCTTTCTTCCCCCACTTAACACTTCTCTCTAGCCCTCTTTCTCTCTTTACGCTTTTTCCTTTTCCTTTCTTCCCCATCCTTCCCCCCCCCCCCCCAATCCCTCCCCCCCCTGCCCCCGTCTCTCTCTCTCTCTCTCTCTCTCTCTCTCTCTCTCTCTCTCTCTCTCTCTCTCTCTCTCTCTCTCTCTCTCTCTCTCTCTCTCTCTCTCTCTCTCTCTCTCTCCCCCCCCCCCTTATTATTTTTTTATTATTTTTTTAGTTACCCTTGAAGACGGTTTCACAACTACCTACTCTCCACTTATACCTAATTATTCTCTTACTGAATTTGATTTTTTGCTTTGTTTTCATGACTTATTCCTTGTTGTGTACCGTGCTAAATGCTGGGTTTTTTTCCCGGGGTCCTCCCGTTTTTCCCCGAGGTAGTCCTCAACTTGAAGGTGATATAAAGTTTGCCTTCGGGTTGGTGTTTAGCAGGCTTTGTGTATTGGACACTCAGCCTACTTTGTGCCCAAGGGTAATCCCCATTCGTTCTCTCTCTCTCTCTCTCTCTCTCTCTCTCTCTCTCTCTCTCTCTCTCTCTCTCTCTCTCTCTCTCTCTCTCTGGCCTCATCTACATGCCTTTTCTTTCGCTCGCTCCTGCACATGCTTGCACATACTCTTGTCTCTCGTGTTCAGGTTCTTTCCGAGTCTCTCTCACGATTTTTCGTTGATGTCATTTTTACTTTTTCCGCACTTTTGTTCTTCCTTTTCTTTATTTTACGTCACCTCCTTCAGTTGCCACATCCCTTCTGGCAATGAAGATAAGTAGCGGCTAATCTTTCTGTTTGTTTGTTTGTCTGTTTTGACAAAGGGTATTTACCTGAAATATTAATAAATTGTGTTGTACCCATCTTTTCTAAGCGTGTTTCTTTCTCCATTGGGTACTTTACTGCTACTAATGCCATCAGCTACAAAATAACTGTTATCATCTGTTACATTAAACCACTTTACAGTATAAAACATTTCATGGATAGCTACAGCCTTGCTACCATCACGATTGTCAATCCCATTAGTTAACCACACTGGTTTGCTTGTGTCAAGATTTGTTAAGGTAATAAACATTTTTATTATCTCATGAAAAAGAAGGATGGAATTTAAATCACCAACAAGCGTCGATACAAACGCATTTCAATTTAATGTGAATGCCAAATATAATGTTGCACCTACTTCTGAACAGAAAATAATTCAACTAAACCAGCTTGATATAGCTGTGTCAGATGCAAGCATACAAGATTTATTTCAAGTGAAAGTACCCAACCCCTTTGACCATTACCTAAACCCACCAATAACAGATGATGCAACTGCAAGAAAGTGGTCTTCAAACCCACTACAGATGTTTCAAAACCAACTTAACTTTGCCATACTATGTTCAACTACAAACTGTGGTGTTTCATTTACAGACTATTTGAATCACTCAAACAAACTTATTAGGTCTGTGTATCGTTTTCACACGTATTACCAATTAAGAAGAATACTGTCAGAACTTCATACACCACTACCCACTGAATCCAGTTTCAACAGGTTTAACAACCCCATGGATATGAAAGCATTTGAACGCATCTGTAATGAATTTAACATCAGCCCCAGGTATGACTTTACACAAAAACTTGATGATCACAACGGCATGGGAACATTGTATTATGCTATGAGTCACAGACAATACCCACAAGATTACTACCCTGGTTACACTTCATTCTCATCAAAATCCGAAGTCTGGTTAGGCTCAATAGAACAGAAACAGTCTAATGCCTGGACCACATTTATCTTAGACAAGAGTGACGGGTTTACTCAAGCAGGAGTCGTGCGGGTAAATGAGTCTATCAGAACATATGTCTGGTGTATCCTAGGAGCACAATCACTGACAAAATCGAATATTTTAAACGGGAGTGGAAAGTTTGAAGCACAAAAACAGTTTTTAGCAAACATGGAAGATTCAGTAAACTCAGGGGTTGATCTCCCATCAAGCATACAACGCTATCAAGACGTTCTCAGATATGCCAGATCAAAAGTTGACTTTGTAGTAGGCATCGGATTATACATGTTACCATCTGACCTTCAATTACAAATGGGTACAATAACAAATTATAATAACGAAATAAATGTTGCAGGTCGTGATCAAAAACTCGGTCTCAATCAATCAGTAAACTTGGGGGCCACAACCACACATGTACAGTCATTAAAATCATTAATAATGTCTGTATCGTTAGTAACATCATCACCACCCGTACAGGCAGTAACACCAGTAATGTCAGTAACAGCCCCAGCCCCGGCACCCACACCTGCACAGGCACCAGCAAGAGCACCAGTACAACCAGTAACCCAAGTAAACACACATGAGTCAGAGAGAACTGCATTGGTAATAGGCTTCACTGGATTAGGGGTATTACTTCTTTACCTGTTTCATTAAATACCCAGTTATTAACCCTCCTACTGTCACCAAAAAGACCCACACATGTTCTGCCATAAAGCCAACTACTTTCGCTGCTGTAGTGATAAGCCAACTGACAACACTCCCTATTATGCCAGGCAAAGCATCCATCACTTTCACAGCCAATTTCTTAAGCTAGTCTGATATGTGAGACAGTTGTTTCTTTACCCATGACTGTAAATCTGTTGGGTCTGTTGGATCTTGTGGGCCTGGCGGTGCTGGAGGTAGAGAACCACCAACCCCGGGTCCAGAGACAGCCAACACAACAGTACTGATAATAAATCCAAGAGCAGTAATTAAACTTGCAATTGTGATACCCTGCTCTCTGAAAAGTGTTTTCAATCTCTCAGCCAGAGTTGTGTCTTCGTGAAGCATTTTCTGAATAGTTTCTCTAATCCTGTTGACCTGTGTTCTCAGTTTTTGTCTTCCAATACTAATCGTTTCTAATTGTCCTGATCTTTCTATCTGCAAATCATTTAATCTGTGTTGTATTCTTTTCTTTCATTTCTGTGTCAAGATTCCCATTGTCTGCGGTAGCCAGTTTTTCTTTTTCACGTTCAATGTGTTTATCAAGCTCACCCAGTTTGGCTACATTGTCTACCATCTCACCTCTTATCGTCTGCAGAGATTTATCCAAGCCCATAATCTCTCGCATTGACAAAGGTGGATCATCTATTGTTTTCATAACGTCATTTATTTGCCCTTCAGTAAATGAGGTTTCTTGTATCACTGTGTTTGCTGTTTCTGGTAGGCTTGTTACTGGTGCCATATCAATATCTTGCCCTGTTGGTAATCTTGTTTGCGTGTCGTGAAGCACAGTAGCAAGTCTAGGCACAAGTGTTGGTAACTTCTTACTAGTACCAACACCAAGGTAACGCTGCAGTGCTGCCTCACCACCTACATCAGTTTTAATTGTACTTAAAGCTCTAAACTTAGCAGGACTATTTTTATGTGTTAGATACACTTTCCCTCTGTCTGTATTTACAAATAAGTGTCCTTTATCATATTCAAACTGATTAGGATCTATTACATCTGGGCGCACACCAACACTGTCATAAAATGAGTTTACTTTGTCTTTTAACAGTTCATGATACATACTACTAGTTACCATTCCAGTTGTATCTGTGATACTGGTATCTGAGACATCCATGACATCCATTTCAAAATCACCATGATTAAATCCTCCTGCTGCCATTGTTTTATTAATTTAATATTTTCTATTGTGCATAATAAAAATGACACAGTCTTACGGATCAAAGTTAGACCCATACAGAAAACTACGTGAGCCTCTTGGTGTTAAGGGCATTAGACAATCAATCGTCATTACAAACAATCCAAGTACCATAGATCAGAACCAAACACTTACAGTTAAGTTTCCAAATTTAGGTCCCAGTGACGTTATTGTTCCTGGCACTACACGCCTAGCTTTTAATATTGAACTATCGTCAGATGCAGACGTAAACAGAACACTAGTTAACAATCTTGGCAGAGCAATTGTTAGAACTATTAAAGTTAAACTTGAAGGACAGGAAGTGTTTAGTCTTGATGATTCCGATGTGTTCTACTGTTACAAAGATCTTTGGCTCACAAGAGAAGAACGAGAGGATCGTATTTACCAAGGCATACAATCTGATAATGTTGGTAAACTTCGAATCGATGCCGGAGATAAAACAACCACAGCAGCCAAGGACGTTATAATGGCAGAAACATATGGAACCAGGTTTTACATACCACTTGAGTTTGAAATCCTGACAGCACATTTGCCTTATTACCAAGGAGCACTAAATGACCGTCTAAGTTTTGAACTAACCTTCAATGATTACTCCAAAATTATTAAATCATCTGATCTAAATGCAACATATAAGATTTCTAACATTTCCTTGGAATATGAAATTGTCACACACACTGATCTAGCCAGACTCATTCAAAATCAGTACCAGACAAAACTTCCAATTTATTATGACCATGTGATTAGACACAGTTTAATGCATAAAGACAAGAACGACACAATGTGGAACATAAACTTGAACACACCTGCAAGGTCACTGAAAGGCATTCTTATGTTGTTTGTTGAACCGGCGGCTCCATACACAAGGGATTCAGAAAAATTCTACAATCCAAAGATTACACATTTGTCTTGTACAATCGAAGGCCGCCCAAATCAAGTGTACGCTTCAGGTTTGTTACCTTATCAACACTACGACGAGATCACAAAGTATTTTGTGGGTGGAAGGATTAGAGATAAACCTGCAAACATTGCGTGTAAAGATTTACATCTGTATGACGTTAGGATTGGTCAATACCTTACAAATAAGTATGCTCTTTGGCTAGACCTTCGTAGTACGGACGACAACTACTTACATGGGTCAGGACGAACTGTTGAAAACGGCAGTGATGGAATAACAATTCAGATACAAAAAAAGGTTGAAACTGCTGCAGCAATAAACATATATTTGTATCTGATTTATGACGCACAACTGAACATACAAGAGTGCAGACTAAGTGGTCACATATATTAAAATTATATTGTGTATTAAAATGAACCGGAGCTTGATGACACTTGACCCACACTGTGGTTTGTTTTGTGGGGCCACAGGGTGTGGTAAAACTGAATTTGTACTTAATCTATTACAAACAAGATACATCCATCATTTCGAAAACATAGTGATCTTTTGTCCTACAATAAAACACAACAAAGCTTATCGCAACGATTTATTAATTTGGACTGACAACAACATCTATTTAGTTGACCCTGAGAAAAAATTGAATGACTACATGCAGTATTTTTACAAGCAATTTGAAGGACAGCCAACGTTGTTTATTGTTGATGACTGCTCAGCAGAGAAAGACATTGTTAAAAAGAGAAACACTTTAGCAGAACTTGCTTTCAGTGGTAGACACGCAAACATAAGTGTATGGATTCTAACTCAGAAATATAATGCTGTACTGAAAGATTTTGGAGAACAGTTAAAGTTTATCTGTTTGTTTTACTGTAAGGATCGTGACAGCTTTGAAGACTGTCTCAGAGAGAATGATGTTATCCCAAATAGGCATGAACAGGATGCAGCGAATAGGATGCTCATCGGTCATCGGTCATTGATGCATACAAATTTGAAATGACACATTGCTCTGTCAGTGAGCCGGTCATATGACTTATTCATTTTTTAAACAATCACTGAGACCCGCAGTCCTCAACGAACAGAGTGCATCCTAGATTAGGGAGGCGGGAGGCCAGCTGCCAACAGTGATGGGTGACACTTGCCCCTGTCTCGAGCAAATGTAAACAATACTGCAAGCATTGGCCCTGACTAGGTACACGGTCCAATATGATGCAAAACGCCTTCCGCCTGTAAGAGGCAAACATCTTCATCAGTCCCAATGGCTGCATTAACTCTAGTCTAAAGTCTTCTTTGCTGGTCTCATTGACGCTGATTTTGATCCTCGGAGTCGGTATGAGGGTGCGGCAGCGGACTGGGTCTAGATGTCTGTAGCCAGGTTTTGTTTTTCACGCAGTTCAGCAGTTCATGTATTCATAATAGACGTCTAGAAGCAAAGGAAATGGCTTAACTGTTGTCAGTGCTGCCGGTTCGTAATTTTTGCACAGATATGCGTATTTTTACAAGATGTCCAAATGTTGTAATGTAAGATGTTGCAGTTGATGTACCATGGTCTCTCGTGCTCACACATATAACCTTCGTTCTTATCAGTTTCATGGTTACACAATCAGTAACTCAATCTTGCTTTGTTCGCGTCTTGTAGTTGAAGTCCACATCATGTAATTAGTTGTACACTGATAGTCCATAAGCTAGCAGGATCTACCGTGCACCCCCCCCCCCCCCAGTACTCAATAAGATGGGTTTCAAAGTGTACCTTAATATGTCATCCTGAGATGTTTAAGCCATGTTCCCCCGAAAATCTGTAGGAACACACCAGAGATATAGCCGATGGCGCAAGGGTACTCCCATTCATGCTCTTTGCAGTTGCTAAAATGAGGTTGAGAAACATTTTCCTCTAAATAAATCAGAGTTCATTCGAAAGCCCAAATCAGACACTATTATGTTAAGGCACACCTTCTGCGTCCTCTGCAAAAAAAAAAAAAAAACAGAATGAAAAAATATTGAATCTCTGGCTCACAGTGAAGGTATGTGTGCACCCAGTAAACAGCCATTTCCACAAAAAAAGACAAAAATAATGTATCAGATGCCTTCAGACATTTTTTATAGCACTGGCAGTCTATTTTCAGGCTTACATCATTAAAACAGGATGTCAAAATTATTGTAAACTTAACTAGGTGATTCTATTATCACTGTGAGTGCCACAGTGGTTGATTTTGTATTCATACCCCAAAGTTGTAAAAATAAACAAAATTAATTAGAAAAAAAATACTAAATTTATTCCATTTCATTTTGACCTCTCCTTACCTATTAAGTTTCAATAATGTGAGCGTAAAGTGCAAGAAATAAGGAAAGTCGGCATCCTTTACAGTAAATTCATGGTGAATGATAGCCTTTTCCCATTTAAAATTGCTGAATTGGGGAACATACGTTGTTTCTGATGCCCTCAAAAATTCTTTATACAACTGATAGGTCTTTCTTAGATTTTATTGGTTAGGATAGAGTACCACAGTTACTCCCAACCTGATTTTATGTGCTGTGATGCATTTAGGGGCCACGGTGGCTAAATCTGCTGCCCTACCCCCATTTTACCAGTACACAAAAAAACGCAAAATGACCATAACAATTGCTTATGTCATACTCCTCTGTTTAAATATTTTTGGTGCCAGTTTTCATAACAAATTATGCATAATGAGCATAACAATTTGTGATCATTTCATTAATTTCAATGCGACCCATCAATTTAATTGTAACTATTTTTAAGTGGCTGGTCTTTTAGGTGATATTTACCTAGCATAAGGCGGGTCTAGTATGGTATCCCTTTTTCTTTTCCATTAATTTTATCTAGAAATGTGTAAATATGAATATGCATAATAAGTTTCATGGTTCCTAACAGCCTAAACAATGTTATCAAAATACTTAGTTTCCACATGTCCACCACGAGATCATCACTTCCACCTCCATTTTTTGCCTTCTTTTTTGCAACGTTCAATTACTTAAAGGCCATCTTTAAATCTTATATTGTTCTGGCTGCCAATGAGTGAGCGGTCAAGAGGTCGGCAGCAGGAAAATGTTTCTCAACCTCATTTTAGCACCCACGATGAGCATGAATGGGGTACCCTTGCGCCATCGGCTATATCTCTGGTGTGTTCCTAAGGATTTTCAGGGAACATGGCTTAAACATCTCAGGACATACTAAGGTACACTTTGAAACCCATCTTATTGAGTACTGGGGGGGGGGGGGAGGGGGGTGCACGGTAAACTCTGCTAGCTTATGGACTATGACAACCACAATCTGTTCTTGCTTTGTTGTTTTCTAGGAGAGGGCAGAGGGTGGGGGTGTCTGTCTATGACAATTTGACAAAAATGTGTTGTGGTTGGTGTCCTGGATACTAAAGCTTGAATCAGTACTCCCAGAAAACTGGCTCTTGTTGCTGAGAACCATTGTGCTCTTCACTGTAGCACAGTAATTGAGTGCTTGCACACATGTTTACTGAAAAAAGCATATTATATGTAATGGAAGTCATTGAAACGCAAACCTGATCACATTAGATTGCAAAATAGCAAAAACTAAATAAAAATCTGAAATTGCCAAGTATACTTGCGTTTGGTATTTTATACACCAAGTATATAGTTGGCTGAGTGATGAATGTAACCAGTGCAAGAGTGAGTTTCTAAAGTCTGCAAGAGGCATAGACGTTCAAAAGTCCTCACCACCTAAGGGTCGTTATGAGAATCTATGCATACTGCTCGAGATTTTATCTGATAGTGTTACTCAAACTGAGGAAGTAGATGCGGACTAAGTAACGATTATAATCCATATCTGCAAGTAGCACAGATCCACATGAGTCGCCTCTGCCCGCGGGTTCATGAAAATCTACGCCTCTGACTGGTTCCATTCATGCTCATGTTTCTCAAATTGAGTGTAACTGAAAACAGCCATGACTGTAACCAAATGGCAGGCAAGCATCGCGAAAAGTAAACAGTGAGAGAGTCTGTGGGCCAAGTTACCAAGATGTGTTGACAAGTTTGACATCGAAAATGCCGAAAAAATATATATTTTTTTTACTTATGGATTTTCAAAATGACCTATTGATTTTATGTTCCTCCGGTCATATGACTTATTGACTGCAAAACTCAACCTAATCACTGTGGATGATGTAAAAAAAAAACTGAAATCAAGTAAGCATCTAAAGCTTATTTTAAAGACAGATCAACCCACAGGTTATGGGTTAGTAAATTAATTTATAGATTTGTTTGCCCAATAAAAATGACAGATGGACAAATCATGCAAGTGCTTGATCTCACACACTGCTTCAAAGATGTTATGCACTTTACTGACTTAATAACATCACCCAAACAGACTTACATAAGCCTTTCAGCACCATCGGAAATATATGCGACATATAGTGTGACTTTGGATTATGTTGATGAGCTTCCAGATGTGGAGTGCATGACAATTGATTTAAAGACACCTACCTTTAAAGTTAATGATACCAACTATGGTTGGCTAGAGGAACTTTGTTATAGCATATTTAAACAACTACGCAAACTAAATGTTTATATTAACAGTGTTACAGTTAATAAGGTGGTATTACACAAGGTGAGCCAGCATAGTCAGCATTAATATTTTTTATTTATTATTTTGTCGGACAAATAAAAATGACGGACAATTCTCAACGCCCTAGCTCGTCAAACCCTGGCTCATCAGGCTTAAGAAACCTGTTTCACACAACAGACTTGCCTATATCCAATACTAACAATGTCTATGAATCAATAGAAAACTCTTTTTCTGTCATACAAGATAATCTTCTTACAGGCAGTGTTAAGATTCAGATTGTTGCGAAAATAGAATTTACTAGAGTAGACGGTGAAGTGATTGTATCCTACATATCAACAAGACAACACACAGTTAACACAAGAAGAGAATTAGAGAACGTGTTTAGAGACAGACTATTACCTGACTTCCTCCAAGTAATTGACAGTGCAAAAATGAAGGGGTCTGGTTGGCATGAAGTTCATGTACATGAACTACAATTAAAGCAGTCAAGGTATCATCCTATATTAGGTAAATCATGGATACCACTGCCAACAGAGGTTGCAAACAAAAAGGCTGTAGTAAATATACAGAACAATGACCACCATTGTTTTATGTGGTGTGTGCTTGCTAAACTACACTTTATAAAATCAAAACCTGAACGTGTATCTAACTACATCAAATTTGTAAACGAACTCAACTTCAGTGGCATTGAGTTCCCTGTTAAAATAGAAGACATAGATTTGTTTGAAAAACTAAATCCTGGTATATCTGTAAAAATGTGTTTGTGTGGGATAATGAGTCTGTTGACAAGTTACAACCCATTAGAGTATCACCACTTGCTCCAAACTACGGACAGCCAGAAGATAAACATGTTGACATGTTGCTAATCGGTGATGACAATAACTTCCACTACACAATTATCAGAAATATGTCACGACTAATTCATGGGCATACAACAAAACACAATGGTAAACAGGAAGTGTGTAAAAGATGTTTACAAAGATTCACCTCTATTGCAGTGGCACATAAACACGTCCTGCACTGTAGGTCAGCTGATGACATACAAACTGTACTTAAGTATCCAGATCCTGGTAGTCAAGTGTATTTTAAGAACTATGGCAATCAGCAAAAGCTGCCGTTTGTAGTGTATGCTGATTTTGAATCACTGGTAGTACCATATGAGGGTCCTGTTCCAGAATCATTACCAAAGACTATAAAGTTGAGTGACCAAGTGGTGTGTTCTTTTGGATACATTATTGTTAGGTCAGACGGACAGCATTCAGAACCTGTTATCTACAGAGGGGAAAATGCAGCAGCTGAGTTTTTAACAGAAATGAGACATCTGTATAGTCAGGTAGTACAATATCTCACAACATGTCAGATGCCTTTAGTGATGACAGAAGAAGACAAACTGAAATTTGATACAGCTGTGACGTGTTGGATTTGTGAACAATCTTTAGGAGATGATAAAGTTCGTGACCATAATCAGATAACTGGGCGTTACAGAGGTGCCGCACATAACAAATGTAACTTGTTATTAAAAACAGATCCTAAGACATATAAGTTACCAATCTTTTTTCACAATCTCAAAGGATATGATTCACACATTATCATGCAGGCTGTAGACAAGTCTTACAAAAACATAAATTGTATTGCCCAGACAACTGAAAAGTACTTAACATTTAGGTTAGACAAAGTAGCATTTTATGACTCGATGCAACAGTTACCCTCAGCACTTGCTAGTTTGGCAGAAGGACTGACTGAGTATCCAATAACAAGTAAATATTTTGAGCCAGACTTAATTAAGAAAGGTGTTTATCCGTACGAGTACATCAGTGAGTGGGTTGTGTTTGAGGAAAGGAAACTGCCACCAAAAGACAAATTTTATTCTACACTTAATGGTAAAGGTATTTCTGACTCTGAATATCAACACGCACTTGATGCGTGGGATAAATTAGGATGTCAGACAATTGGTGACTATCATGACCAGTACTTGAAAGCTGATGTTTGCTTACTAGCAGACATATTTGAAAGTTACCGTGAGAAGGGTTTGTTGCACTACAGTCTTGACCCAGCCTGTTACATAACTAGTCCTGACATGACATGGGATGCATTTTTGAAATCCAGCAAGATATTTATAGATCTGTTGTCTGATCGTATGATGGGTGAAATGGTGGAACGTGGATTGAGGGGAGGCATTAGTATTGCAGTGAACAATTATGCCAGAGCTAATAATAAATATCTGGATGACTTTGACCCCTCAAGCCCTGGGTCAAGGTCATTCATTACGTACGTAGACGCTAACAGTTTGTATGGCTGGGCGATGTGTGAGTTATTGCCCTTGAAAAACTTTTGTCTGTATGATTTGTCACAGTATGACATAACAGAGTTATCAAACAGTATTATGAATCTTGACCGGAATGACGCAAAGGGTTGGATCTTTGAAGTCGACCTGGAGTACCCACACCATCTACATGATTATCACAATGATTATCCTTTAGCTGTTGAGAAAATGAGTTTGACGGGGAAAAAAGAAGACACTAAACTTGTGCCAAATCTGAATGACAAATTCATTTACGTTTGCCACTATCGCTTGTTACAGTTTTACATCAGACATGGGTTAGTACTAAAGAAAGTTCACAGAGGAATTCAATTTGATCAGAGTGCTTTTATGAAAGATTACATAATGAAGAACACAACATTGTGTGCCAGAGACGGAAACACTGCATTTGATAAATACTTCTTTAAGCTTATGAACAATGCCTGTTTTGGTAAGACAATGGAAAATCCTCATCACCGCAAAGATGTGAGACTTGTTACAACTGAATCAGGTGCAATTAAACTTACAGGTAAGCCACAATACACAGGGTATAAAGAGTTTCATTCATCATAGTATGCAGTGTCACTCAAAAAAAAGATTGTTAAACTGGACAAGCCAATATTCATTGGTATGGCAATTCTTGAGTTGTCAAAACTGTTGATGCTTGAATTTTATTATGATTACTTCAAACCAAAATATCCCGAGTGTCGTCTGCTATACACTGACACTGACTCTATGATCATTGATGTGCCTACTGAAGACTTTTATGAAGACATGAAAACAGAGTTACATATGTACGACACGTCTGACTACCCTAAGGACCATCCACTGTACAGCACACAAAACAAGAAAGTGCCTGGAAAGTTTAAGGATGAACTGAATGGTGTGCCTACAGTTGAGTATGTTGGACTGAGATCAAAAATGTATTCTATACTGCACCAAAAAGGTAGTCAGTCAAAAGCCAAAGGAATTTTTTTAAAAAACAGCAATAAAAAATAAAGACATACATCATGAACATTACAAACAAGTGTTAGATGGTGCATTAATGCCTGATTATCCAAACAAGTCACTGAGATCAAACAAACACAATCTTGAAATGATCCAAACACATAAGAAGTCACTTGCAGTTGGGGACACGAAACGTGTGTTTTTCAGTAAGAAAAAGCTTATGCGCCTGGACACTACAGGCTCAAGTTATCTGAAGAAATAGCCGATGAACTGGTTGATGAATTAATCGATGAGTTAGTTACTGAAATGAGTAACGGTGTCTGGGGGAATAATCTGTAATTCTTCTCTGACAAATTCCCTCTGTGGGGCAGGGTCATACAGATAATATATTGTTGCATCAGCACCAGGAATTATTTTTTATATTATGTACAGACGTAGACCAGATGGGGTCGGTTGCCCTGCGTCTGACGTCATTTTCTGATTCTCCGGGTTGATATAAATATCTTACCTGTTTAGTAAATAAACTTGTGTCTGGAGGCGGGGCTGACATTGTTTTTGGCTCTGTAATGGTTTTCAATTTAATAGCATCAACAGGTTTTATATGTCCTTCATTATTCATTGCTTTTATCACATGTGGTAATCTTTTTACCCACTCTGTGTTACGCGTGTCATGCATGAGTTCCTTTGAATACTGGTAGCTGAAAAGTCTTTCTGATAACTGTTTGTTAAAGTTCTCTACTATTGCCTGTGATCTGTGTACACCTGGAATGCCGCGTCTAACCAGTACGCCATGCTTCGCAAATAACTGATTAACAGCACCTTTAAATTCAGATCCGTCATCAACTTGCACAAGCCTGGAAAATTTTAAAGGGCCTCGACTATATATCTTTGATAACGCTGTAGCAACTGTGATAGCATTCTTGTCAGATATAGGTTCAGCATCTTTGTACCTTGAAGCTATGTCTACAACAGTCAGTGCATATTTGTAATGCTTTTTTCTTATTGTATCATGTGGTGTGTTTTCTTATTGTATCATTTGATGTGTGTCATTTGGGGTAGTGTTTTCAAAATGAGGTCTAGATATTTTTCTTGGAGCAGGGAGATATATCTGCCAAATTGCCTGCTTTTGTAGCCATTGTTTTATTTGATTGAGTGTTACATCCCCGCCTTTGACCACATGTAATTTCTGAATCGTGGTTTGTCCTTTCCAGTACCCAATTGTGAGTAATATATTTTCGATAGTTTATTTTCTACGTTCATTTCTTCTAACAATATAAAGACCAGTAAAAAATACAAATGTCATTCCCACTAGAACAAAGATTATATCCCCGTTTCTTTGTTCTGTACTCAGTTTGTAATAGTCACTTAGTTTCGGTTTTGGGACAGACATGTCATTACCCGTGACAAAATAGTATTCACAAATTGCGTCATCTAAACATATGCTGTGCATGGCCTTCAAGTCTGAGTTTTTCATTGATAAAATCAAGTTTCTCTATTCGTTGCTTTTCGTAATCTTGTTGCACTTGTGCAAGTTTTTCAGATGCCTCATTGTGTCGTTTCATTTCTTCTGCAGATTCCTCTCTACCTACTTTTGAAAAGAGATAGTTTGACCCACTGATTGCCAATGCATTGACCATCGCACCTCCAATTATTACTGCTAAAGTTGCCATACTTATTTTATTTACATAGAAACATTTTCTGGAATAATTCCCTGCTTGACAAGAAAGTCTTTCGTAGCAATTGACGCTGTGACAACTACAATTAGCTTAGCACTGTCTTCGAAGTCTAATCTACTGAGGTCTGCTGATTTCATTTTAAGTAGACTTTTCCCCAGCATAGAGTAAGCTACTGCTAGTCTGCTTATCACAGCAGAGTGATAGACAAGGTTCATTAAGTTTTTTTGTGTCGCTCATTTTCTAATACAAGAAAAATTAAAATAAAAAATTTATTACTGCATTAGAAATGGGTCGACAGGTTTGGGTATTACTGGTAATGTGGCGACTTCTGGTTTTGTTTTTGGAGTGTCTGATTTTTTTGGACGCTGTATGAGTCTGTGGTTTGTATTTTTTGTATAATTGGTAACCTACGTAACCAAATCTGACAACAAATCCAGCAACTATATATCTTGTTATTTCAGGTTCAGGGTTAGACTGGGTTGTTTGTCTCTCACTTTGATGAGGGTGTTTTGGTGGCACTGATGGGGTTGGTTCTGACGGTCCTGTTGGTGTTGGTCCTGACGGTATTGTCACTGGTCCTGACGTCTGGTCAGTTACATAAGCCTTTTCTGTTTGGGCTTGAAGCTGTAATTTTTTTTGTCTGTTATATTCGGTTAATCTTTTTCCAGCCTCAACCCTTCCTGGACTTTTAGTCTTAGTCACCGTTTGAACCTGTGTCAAGACAGGGTTCGGTTGTGGAGCCATCTGGGTCTCGTCCATTTTCTTCTGCAGTAAAATTTATTTTGGAGAAATCAATATGACTCCTGGTAACAAGCAAGGTTACCACAGGTGCAAGGTAATTCCCAAACTTGTAAAACATGATGCATGCTAATTTACCAATTGAACTTGAAACAATAGGGTTGCTTTCAAGGTCGCGTGATAGACTGTCAGTGTCTACAGGTAGAAAGTGACTCACTGCTTTTGTGTATAGACATACAAGAGATCGACTTAAATCATGAGTCATTAGTGAAGCAATGTGATTTTCATATTTAGAATGAAGTTTGATTAGTTCATCAGCCATGAGGGATTCTATATCCTCTGTCATGTATTGTTTACCAAGATAAGCTTTTGATTTGCCTGAAACAATTACAGAGAGAAGACGCTGTTTTTTAGAGTCTAAATCTTTGTTTTCTACAGCGTTGATATCGTTTAAAAGAAGTAATTCGTCTTGGTTCATTTTATAATAAAAAATATTAATTTAATGTCATTGATTTTGGAAATCTTTACTTTACCGAAAAAATAAGGGGAAACCAAGAAAAATAGACGGCGTTATCATGTGGAAGTATGTGGGCAAAAATAGTGAAATTAAGGGGTCTATAGAAATTGCCCAAAAAATCTCATAGTTCCTATCTCTCATCGGGTGGTACCTGCTTCACGTGAATTTTTATCACGTGAGGTAGTGAGCAGTTTTTTTGCCAACCTAATGGTTTACAAATTGTTAATCAGTCGCTATTCCACCAGCGAACGAATCAGTCGTATTTTTCAACATTGTCTTTGAGGGGGGTTTGTGCGGGCGTGGTTTTCCATTTGCCGCCGCCTCAAGTAGCTGTGTCGTCCCACCTGTGGCGTCCCTACGATACGGCCCTGGTTTGAGCCCGGGAGTCGGTGTCCTGTGACGAGAAGAAGAGCTGCGATGACTGTACCCCTGGCTTGTCTTGTCTTGTTTGTCTGGTCCTAGCCGGGGTGTCTCCACGGATGACAGTGAGTGCACGTAACAATCCTTTAGTGGCCATTTGCTCGGGGGGGGGGGGGGGGGGGGGGAGGGGGGGATGGGTTGTATGTGTTTGCTTGTTCTGTATTATTATTTTGGGCTAGTGTATTGGGGGAAAAGGTGTAGAATGTAGAATAGAATGTAGATTGAATGTTGCTTGTTGTATGTTGTAGGTTCTAGAGTAGTTAGCGGGGGGTTAGTTATTGGGGTTGAACGTCAAGCAGGCGACTAGCGCCATTTCACTAGTTAACGTCGGAGGGCGGTTTCGGGAGCGAGTCACGGGGTGACGTGTAAATATGTATTTTGCTAAATTTGAAGTTTACATGTGGGAGAGAGAGAGAGGGAACATATTGAGGTTAAATTCATGGTTGCGGGAAGTATGATTCAGTTGTAAATATGTATGGTGTGGAGGTTGAGTTTATAGTTGCGGGAAGGGTGATGTAATTATCTTTGTTTTGGTGGCTAGTTATTTATGAATATTCTTGCACCTGTGTTTTAGTGCATCTTTAAATCCGGAGAGCTTACGGGTTACGTCTGCCACCGTGCTGTGGTACTGAGAGCGGAGGCTGACTGCGTCGCTCTACCTTGTGGGCCACGACACCGGACCTGGGTGCCTTCGCGAGTGTCGCGGCACGTCTCGTATTTAGACAGGTCGGGTCGTCCCATATAGTTATTTCTAACCCGTTTAAGCAAAGTTTTGTATGTTTACGTTGTAACGAACTTTGTTTATTTCATTTCCTCGTGTCAGTATTGTGAGACGAGCTACCTTAGTAACCTTTTGAGTTACTGTGTTAAAGCTCGAGTTATTGTATTATTTAAACAACAAACCAAGGGGAATTACTCAGCGCTGGACAACAGTTAGATCCCCTGCCCCCGCCTATCAGGCACCCAATCGCCAGCCCACAGAGAAATACGCAGGTATAGAATAAGACGATCATTTGCATCTTCAAATAAGATGCATCAGGTCTCTTATATAACCCATGTCTTTCTCCGGAACTTAGGAAGTAGGCAGGGGAAACATACATACACAAACACGAAGGTGCATTACTATATGTGGTCGGGTAAATACCCTGTATTCCCACAGTAGATGCACAGAACATTACACAACAATGTAACGATACAAATTTGCCTCGAGTTATACTGAGATACTCACAAACCAGATAAGTGTATTATTTAAAGTTGAGTCATTGTATTATTTATTTGTGTTACGGAAGACCTTATCGCGGAAGCTAGAGCGTAGAGCCGAGTTGCGCTCAACGGTTGTGCTTCCGGCGAGAAGGTCCCGTGACGAAAGATATTGTTTATTCAACTTTCAGTTATATTGGGTTAAGGACGTTGCTCCATTTGCCTACATGATATTTAGTCTCTATTTGCCTACATGATATTTAGTCTCCATTTGCATATGCGATACTATCTGTTCTGAACGTTGTTATAGGAGCCTTGTGCTACGAGTGTCTTGTGTGAAAGCCTTAGCTCGATCAGAGACAATATACAGAGTCTGTATATTGTCTATGGCTCGATTCAAACGTTTTGTTCGTGATCCCTTTGGGGGGATACAGGAGCGTACGGATTGTATTTTGTTTTCGATCCTCGCTTGTGCTAGTGAGCATATTTAATTCAGATTCAGTAGCTTACGTATTACTGTCATTCGGCTTGATCTCCATTTGGGTTTTGTCCAACACATTTGGTTGATCGTTTCTTTGACGTGCTATTTTTCATTACTGTATTAAGGAACCACGTACTGTAGGGTACTCCTCGCGGAGGCAAAGGCGTTGGTCTAACTGGTGTTAGCGCCTTACGCTTGTGCTTCCGTCGGGTCCGGTGGTTGATTAGGTTTCTCAGTTTGGTTTCTGTTGATGTGATTTCATATATGTTAGTTTGCTTAGTCTTTTGTATTAGAAATATTTAGTTATTGTATATTTTGTTAGTTTGTATTTGTAGATATTCGGAGAGGAGAGGTTGGGCGTGTGTGAGTGTGAACGTGACGTGTGAATGCGTGGTTAAGATTGCGTGAGATTAGTTGTTGTTGTTAGGGTTACATTTAATAAACGTCCTTGTTATTGTTCCTCTGGTGTTTGTGTTAGGTTTGTGTTAGTGTGGGTTGGGTGTGTCTCGAGCGGTAGCGCTCATAGTTCGCACCCCGGAAGCGGGGTCGTGACAGTGTGTGTGTTGTAGGATGCAAGGTGTATGTATGTTAGTATGTCATTTGTACGCTGCCTAGAGCTTTTTTATCGAAAGTATAAGCGCCTTAATTATTATTATTATTATTAAAAATGCTTCTGCGTCGTTTGGCGTTTTAAAATTTGGCTTTGTCCTAAGAGGCAACAATATAATCTCTATCAAATTCTGTTTTCGGATTGATTCTTTCTTTGGACGGTGGCGCGAGACGTTTTTGCTTAAGTGTTTCATACGTGGGTCCCCTCCCCTATATCGCTGTTTCCTCAGAACCGGATGGCACAACACTGCCTGGAAAATAATGATTATAGGCGTCGCTTCAAAGCACATAACAGTTAGCGGATTTTGTAGCCCCGTATACCGACACTTCGGTTACCGAATTTCAAATCACTCTGTGTCATCCTCCGCCTGTGTTTGTTAAACCGGGGGTTCGGTACATAACACGATCCGTCATTGTGTATTGATCCAAACGCCATGCGAGTAGCTTTTGAGAATCAAACGTAGATTTTAATGGATCTCAATTCCAGCACTCACGTTACAACCGGCGATAACCGCACACAAAAAAATCAAAAACACAGAAAACAAACAAACAAACGCGCACACACACTGCCTGGAAAATAATGATTATAGGCGTCGCTTCAAAGCACACACACACACACACACACACACACACACACACACACACACACACACACACACGCACGCACGCACACACACACACACACACACACACACACACACACACATATATATATATATATATATATATATATATATATATATATATATATATATATATATATATATATATATATATATATATATATATATATATATATATGTGTGTGTGTGTGTGTGTGTGTGTGTGTGTGTGTGTGTGTGTGTGTGTGTGTGTGTGTGTGTGTGTGTGTGTGTGTGTGTGTGCTCCTTCCTGGGCCCCATTCTATTTACGCTGTACACTCAGCCTCTGTCTCAGGTTATCGCATCACATTCAACCGATCATCACATGTACACAGATGATACACAACTTCCAAAATCTGCGCCTCGAACGGCTCCAGTCAGGCTATTTCAGATGTGTGTTTGTCTGTGTGTGTGCGTGTGTATTGCAGAATCCTTTGTTCCTCTGGCATTATGACCCCCTCCACTCCCACTCTTTATTTGTAAAGCGCTAAGAGCTTATTTTAGTATAAGCGCTATATAAGTAGCCATTATTACTTGCTGCGGACCGTGACACCTGGCGCTCCACCATTTACAAGGCAGCTGTCTCCTTTGAGAACTCTCACAGAGCTAGCCTTAAGGACAAGCGGCTCAGGAGAAAAAACAGAGATGCCGCAGCTCAGAACCCTGGCCATACCTTCCCCTGCAGCCACTGCGGTCGAACCTGCCTGTCTCGGATTGGCCTCCGCAGCCACGAACAAGCCTGCAGACGTCGTGGTCAACTCCTATAAAATCTTCGTTCGCGAAGTCAAGCCAAGAGATATATATATATATATATATATATATATATATATATATATATATATATATATATATATATATATATATATATATATATATATATATATATATATATATATATATATATATATATATATATATATATATATATATATATATATATATATATATATATATATATATATATATATATATATATATATATACTGCAATGAAACTTACCGACTTCAAGTCACTGAAACATTTAAACTTTGCTGCAGCATGTGTGTTTGTTTTCTGTCTGTGCAGATTTGAGACTGAGAAAGCGGAGGGACATGTAGCTATCATTGGTCATATAAACTGTAACGTCCTTGAACGGAAACAACTCTTAAAGCCAGCAGCAGACTGACGATAAAGAAAACCCAGAGAGAAAATTCGTCATGGCGGGCAGAAAACTCAACAAGAAAGCCGCCAGGCAGTCGGAGAAAAAATGGAACTGGAATGAATCTCACGGAGGGACTACAACAGATACGAAAAGAATCCCACCACCCGGGGCGTTTTCCTGGTCGACGTCTGAATCAGGACGCGGAGACGAGCAAAGATTGGAGGAAACCGACAAGGGCGTCTCTAATCCGAATCTCTACCACCCGCCAGTATTCACGTTCCCATTTCCACCTTCATTTTCACCGTTCAGCGCCGAGCGGCCAGAAACGAAGCCTGTAGTAAAACAAACGGCAGTTACATCAGGATTTACATTCCCATTTCAACCTCCATCTACATTTCCACCTTCATTCACATTTCCACATTCATTTTCACAGCCTCGCGCCGAGCGTCCGGAAAAGAATCCTGTAGCACAAGAACTGTCGTTTGCATCATTATTTACATTTCACCAACCACGTACCACGGATTTCGTGTTTGGAGCAGCGCACCGTGAACAAGGAGGAACAGAGACGACAGAGTGACCTGGGGACATGAAGACT
>BTPG01000001.1:2857091-2912091 GCA_036245525.1 Semisulcospira habei | reverse complement strand
AAATCAGACACTCCAAAAACAAAATCAGAAGATGCCACATTACCAGTAGCATCCAATGCCGATGACCCATTTTTCATGCAATAAATAAATTTTTTATTTTAATTTTTATTGCCTTAGAAAATGAGCGACACAAAGAACTTAATGAACCTTGTCTATCACTCTGCCATGATAAGTGGACTAGTAGTAGCTTATTCTATGCTGGGAAAAAGTCTACTCAAAATGAAATCAGCAGACCTCAGTAGATTAGACATTGAAGACAGCGCTAAGCTAATTGTAGTTGTTACAGCGTCAATTGCGACAAAAGACTTTCTTGTCAAGCAAGGAATTATTCCCAAAAATATTTCTATGTAAATAAAATATGTATGGTGACGATAGCTATTATGATTGGTGGCGCCATGGTCAATGCACTTTCTTTGAGTGGATCAAATTATCTCTTTTCAAAAATGGGTAGAGAGGAATCAGCAGAAGAAATGAAGCGTCACAATGAGGCATCTGAGAAACTTGCACAAGCGCAACAAGAATATGAAAAAAAATAGAATTGAGAAACTTGATTTTATTAATGAAAAACTCAGGCTTAAAGGCCACACACAACATACATTTTCTAATACAGACGATGCAATTCGTGAGTATTTTTTAGTCACTGGTAATGACATGTCTATCCCAAAACCGAAACAAAGTGACTATTACAAACCGAGTACAGAACAAAAAAACGGAGAGATAATCTTTGTTCTAGTGGGAATGACATTGTATTTTTTACTGGTCTTTATATTGCTAGAAGAAGTGAACGTTGAAAATAAACTATCAAAAATATATTACTCCCCAATTGGATATTGGAAAGGACAAACAGCTATTCAAAAATTACATGCCGCTGTGGGCGGAGATATAACACTCAATCAAGTCAAACAATGGTTACAAAAACAAGCAATTTGGCAGATATATTTACCCGCTCCAAGAAAAATAACAAGACCTCATTTTGAAAACACTACACCAAATGACACACATCAAATGGACCTCCTGTTTCTTCCACATGACACAATAAGAAAGAAACGATACAAGTACGCACTGACTGTAGTTGACATTGCTTCAAGGTATAAGGACGCCGAACCCATATCTGACAAAACAGCTACCACAGTTGCTACAGCATTATCAAAGATATATAGTCGAGGCCCTTTAAGATACCCCAGACTTGTTCAGGTTGATGATGGATCAGAATTCAAAGGTGCAGTTAATCAGTTATTTGCGAAGCACAGCGTACAAGTTAGACGTGGTATTCCAGGTGTGCACAGATCACAGGCAATTGTAGAAAACTTTAACAAACAGTTATCAGAGAGACTTTTCAGTTACCAGTACTCTAAGGAACTCATGCATGACGCGCGTAACACAGAGTGGGTACAAAGATTACCACATGTGATAAAAGCAATCAATAACGAAGGACAAGGCTTGCGCCCAAAGCCTGCTGATGCTATTAAATTGAAAACAATTACAGAGCCAAAAACAACACCACCATCACCACCTCCAGACACAAGTTTATTTACTAAACAGGTAAGATATTTATATCAACCTGGAGAATCAGAAAACGACGTGAAGCACAGAGCAACTGACCCCATCTGGTCAACGTCTGTACATAATATAAAAAAAATAATTCCTGGTGCTGATGCAACAATATATTACCTGTATGAGCCTGCACCACAGAGGGCATTTGTCAGAGAAAAATTACAGATTATTCCCCCAGACACCGTTACTCATTTCAGTAACTAACTCATCAATTAATTCATCAACCAGTTCATCGGCTATTTCTTCAGATAACTTGAGTCCGTAATGACCAGGCGCGGAAGCTTTTTCCTTACTATGAAAAACACATTTTGTGTCCCCAACTGCAAGTGACTTCTTCTGTGTTTGGATCAATTCAAGATTATGTTTATTTGATCTCAGTGACTTGTTTGGATAATCAGGCATTAATGCCCCATCTAATACTTCCTTATAATGTTCATGACGGATGTCTTTATTTTTAATCGCTGTTTTTTTTTTATTCCTTTGGCTTTTGACTGACTTCCCTTTTGGTGCAGTATAGAATACATTTTTGATCTCAGTCCAACGTACTCAACTATAGGCACACCATTCAGTTCATCCTTAAACTTTCCAGGCACTTTTTTGTTTTATGTGCTGAACAGCAGGTGATCCTTAGGGTAATCAGACGTGTCATACATGTGTAACTCTGTTTTCATGTCTTCATAAAAGTCTTCAGTAGGAACATCAATGATCATAGAGTCAGTGTCAGTGTATAGCAGACGACACTCAGGATATTTTGGTTTGAAGTAATCATAATAAAATTCAAGCATCAACAGTTTTGACAACTCAAGAATTGCCATACCAGTGAATACTGGCTTGTCCAGTTTAACAATCTTTTTTTTGAGTGACACTGCATACAATGACCAATGAAACTCTTTATACCCTGTGTATTGTGGCTTACCTGTAAGTTTAATTGCACCCAATTCAGTTGTGACAAGTCTCACATCTTTGCGGTGATGAGGATTTTCCATTGTCTTGCCAAAACAGGCATTGTTCATAAGCTTAAAGAAGTCTTTGTCAAATGCAGTGTTGCTGTCTCTGGCACGCAATGTTGTGTTTTTCATTATGTAATCTTTCATGAAAGCACTCTGATCAAATTGAATTCCTCTGTGAACTTTCTTTAGTACTAACCCATGTCTGATGTAAAACTGTAACAAGCGATAGTGGCAAAAGTAATTGAATTTGTCATTCGGATTTGGTACAAGTTTAGTGTCTTCTTTTTTCCCCGTCAAAGACATTTTCTCAACAGCTAAGGGATAATCATTATGGTAATCATGTAGATGGTGTGGGTACTCCATGTCTATTTCAAAGATCCAACCCTTTGCGTCATTCCGGTGAAGATTCATAATATTGTTTGTTAACCCTGTTAAGTCATACTGTGACAAATCATACAGACAAAAGTTTTTCAAGGGTAATAACTCACACATCGCCCAGCCATACAAATTGTTAGTGTCTACATAGGTAATGAATGACCTTGACCTTGAGGGGTCAAACCCAAGGTCGTCCAGATATTTATTGTTGGCTTTGGCGTAATTGTTTGCTGCAATACTAATGCCACCCCTCAATCCGCGTTCCACCATTTCACCCATCGTACGATCAGACAACAGATCTATAAATATCTTACTGGATTTCAAAAATGCATCCCATGTCATGCCAGGACTAGTTATGTAACATGCTGGGTCAAGACTGTAGTGTAACAAACCCTTTTCACGGTAACTTTCAAATGTCTGCTAACAAACAAACGTCAGCTTTCAAGTACTGATCGTGGTAGTCACCAATTGTCTGACACCCTAATTTATCCCATGCATCAAGTGCGTGCTGATATTCAGAGTCAGAAGTACCTTTACCATTAAGTGTAGAATAAAATTTGTCTTTTGGTGGCAGTCTCCTTTCCTCAAACACAACCCAGTGAGCAATGTACTCGTATGGATAAACACCTTTCTTAATCAAGTCTGGCTCAAAATATTTACTCGTTATTGGATACTCAGTCAGTCCTTCTGCCAAACTAGCAAGTGCTGAGGGCAAATGTTGCATAGAGTCATAAAATGCTAATTTGTCTAACCTAAAGGTCAAGTATTTCTCAGTTGTCTGGGCAATACAATTAATGTTTTTGTAAGACTCGTCCACAGCCTGCATGATAATGTGTGAATCATATCCTTTTAGATTGTGAAAAACGATAGGTAACTTGTATGTTTTAGGATCTGTTTTTAATAACAAGTTACAATTGTTATGTGCGGCACCTCTGAAACGTCCAGTTATGTGATCATGGTCACGAACTTTATCACCTCCCAGAGGTTGATCACAAATCCAACACGTCACAGCTGTATCAAATTTCAGTTTGTCTTCTTCTGTCATCACCAAAGGCATCTGACATGTTGTGAGATATTGTACTACCTGACTATACAGATGTCTCATTTCTGTTAAAAACAGACATGCTGCATTTTCACCCCTGTAGATAACGGGCTCTGAATGCAGACCATCTGACCTAACAAGAATATATCCAAAAGAACACACCACTTGGTCACTTAGTTTTATAGTCTTTGGTAATGATTCTGGAACAGGACCATCATATGGTACTACCAGTGATTAAAAATCAGCATACACTACAAACGGCAGCTTTTGCTGATTCCCATAGTTCTTAAAATATACTTGACTACCAGGATCTGGATACTTAAGTACAGTCTGTATGTCATCAGCTGACCTACAATGCAGGACATGTTTGTGCGCTACTGCAATAGAGGAGAATCTTTGTAAACATCTCTTACACACTTCCTGTTTACCATTGTGTTTTGTTGTATGCCCATGAATTAGTCGTGACATATTTCTGATAATTGTGTAGTGGAAGTTATTGTCATCACCAATTAATAACATGTCAACATGTTTATCTTCTGGCTGTCCGTAGGTTGGAGGAAGTAGTGATACTCTAATGGGTTGTAACTTGTCAACAGACTCATTATCCCACACAAACACATTTACAGATATACCCGGATTTAGTTTTTCAAACAAATCGATGTCTTCTATTTTAACAGGGAACTCAATACCACTAAAATCGAGTTCGTTTACAAATTTGGTATAGTTAGATACACGCTCAGGTTTTGATTTTATAAAGTGCAGTTTACCAAGCACACACCACATGAAACAATGGTGGTCATTGTTTTGTATGTTAACGACAGCCTTTTTGTTTGCAACCTCTGTTGGCAGTGGTATCCACGATTTACCTAATATAGGATGATACCTTGACTGCTTTAGTTGTAGTTCATGTACATGTCCTTCGTGCCAACCAGACCCCTTCATTTTTGCACTGTCAATTGCATGGAGAAAGTCAGGTAACAGTCTCTTTCTAAACACGTTTTCCAATTCTCTTCTTGTGTTAACTGTGTGTTGTCTTGTCGAGATATACGAAACAATCACTTCACCGTCTACTCTAGTAAATTCTATTTTCGCAACAACCTGAATCTTTACACTACCTGTAAGAAGATTATTTTGTATGACAGAAAAAGAGTTTTCTATTGATTCATAGACATTGTTACTATTTGATATAGGCAAGTCTGTTGTGTGAAACACGTTTCTTAAACCTGATTGACTTGACGAGCCTGATGAGCTTTGAGCATTGTCCGTCATTTTTATTTGACCGACAAAATAATAAATGAAAAAAAAATTACCACTGGCACACCATATCTAATACTGTATTAACTATAGTTATGGTAAACAAGTCAACCACTTCCCTGGTGTTTGTCTTGAAGTCTTGTCCTGCAGGTGTAATATCACTTTATTGAATGTAACACTTTCAATATAACAATGTAGTTTTCTTAGTTGATCAAATATGTTTTTACACAGTGCCTCAAACCAGTGCAAGTGGTTATCATCATAAACTTTAAAAGCATTTGTCTTAAGATCGACAGTCTCGTAATCATAACGTGGTGATCCAACAGAATATTCCAAAGTAACATTATATGTCATGTATATCTTCATTGGCGCAAGCGGTGGTGTTGTGAGTTTTAAGCGGGGTTCAAACACACGTGATTTTAAGTCATAAAAGCACTTAACATCTTTGAAGCACTCTGTAACATCAAACACTTGGGTTTGTCCGTCTGTCATTTTTATTGGGCAAACAAATGTATAAATTAATTCACTAACCCATACCCTGTGGGCTGATCAGTCTTTAAAATAAGCTTTAGATGCTTAGTTGATTTCAGTTTATTTTTTACATCATCACGTTCATGCTTATTTGGAATGACATCATTCTCTCTGAGACAGTCTTCAAAGCTGTCACGATCTTTACAGTAAAACAAACAGATAAACTTTATCTGTTCACGAAAATCTTTCAGTACAGCATTATATTTTTGAGTGAGAATCCATACACTTACATTTGCGTGTCTGCCACTGAAAGCAAGTTCTGCTAGAATGTTTCTCTTCTTGGCAATGTCTTTTTCTGCTGAGCAGTCATCAACAATAAACAAAGTTGGCTGTCTTTCAAATTGCTTGTAAAAATATTGCAGGTAGTCATTCAGTTTTTTCTCAGGGTCAACTAAGTAGATGTTGCTGTCAGTCCAAATGAATAAACGATTGTGATAAGCTTTGTTGTGTTTGATTGTAGGACAGAATATTACAATGTTTTCAAAATGATGGATGTATCTTGTTTGTAATAGATTAAGTACAAATTCAGTTTTACCACACCCGGTGGCACCACAAAACAAACCACAGTGTGGGTCGAGTGTCATTAAGTTCATTTTAATACACAATATAATTTTAATATATGTGTCCACTTAGTCTGCACTCTTGTATGTTCAGTTGTGCGTCATATATTAGGTACAAATATATATTTATTGCTGCAGCGGTTTCAACCTTCTTTTGTATCTGAATTGTAATCCCGTCACTGCCATTCTCAACAGTTCGACCCGACCCATGAAGGTAGTCATCATCTGTACTACGAAGATCTAGCCAAAGAGCATACTTATTCGTAAGGTATTGACCAATCCTTACGTCATACAGATGTAAATCTTTACACGCAATGTTTGCTGGTTTATCTCTAATCCTTCCACCCGCAAAATACTTTGTGATCTCATCGTAGTGTTCATAAGGTAACAAACCTGAAGCGTACACTTGATTAGGGTGGCCTTTGATTGTACAAGACAAATGTGTAATCTTTGGATTGTAGAATTTTTCTGAATCCCTTTTGTATGGAGCCACTGGTTCAACAAACAACATGAGTATACCTTTCAGTGACCTAGCAGGTGTGTTCAAGTTTATATTCCACATCGGGTCACTCTTGTCTTTATGCATTAAACTGTGTCTAATCACACGGTCATAATAAATTGGAAGTTTTGTCTGGTACTGATTTTGAATGAGTCTGGCTAGATCAGTAAGTGTGACAATTTCATATTCCAAGGAAATGTTAGAAATCTTATATGTTGCATCTGTGGCAGATGATTTTATAATTTTGGAGTAGTCATTGAAAGTTAGTTCAAAGCTCAGACGGTCATTCAGTGCTCCTTGGTAATAAGGTAAATGCGCTGTTAGGATTTCAAACTCAAGTGGAATGTAAAACCTGGTTCCATATGTTTCGGCCATAATAACGTCTTTGGCTGCTGTGGTTGATTTGTCTCAGGCATCTATTCGAAGTTTCATAATATTATCTGTCTGTATGCCTTGGTAAATACGATCCTCTCGTTCTTCTCGAGTGAGCCAAAGATCTTTGTAACAGTAGAACACATCAGCATCATCAAGACTAAACACTTCCTGTCCTTCAAGTTTTACTTTAATAGTTCTAATAATTGCTCTGCCAAGATTGTTAACTAGTGTTCTGTTTACGTCAGCGTCTGATGATAGTTTAATATTAAATGCTAGGCGTGCAGTGCCAGGAACAATAACGTCACAGGGTCCTAGGTTTGGAAACTTCACTGTAAGTGTTTGGTTCTGGTCTATGGTACTTGGATTGTTTGTAATGACGATTAATTGTCTAATGCCCTTAACACCAAGAGGCTCATGTAGTTTTCTATATGGGTCTAACTTTGATCCGTAAGATGATGTCATTTTTATTATGCACAATAAAAAATATTAAATTAATAAAACAATGGCAGCGGGAGGATTTGGTCATGAAGATTTTGAAATGGATGGTATTGGAGGGTCTCCCGTGCCACCACTTGCGCCACGTCTTGTTAGTGCCCTTCACAACACGCAAACAAAGTTGCCAACAGGGCAAGATATTGAAATGGCACCAGTAACAAGCCTACCAGAAATAGCAAACACAGTGATACAAGAAACCTCATTTACTGAAGGACAAATAAATGACGTTATGAAAACAATAGAAGACCCACCTTTGTCAATGAGAGAGATAATAGGCTTGGATAAATCATTGCAGAGGATAAGAGGTGAGATGGTAAATAACGTAGCCAAACTAGGTTAGTTATTTAGTTATTTGGGTTTAACGCCGAGCAGGCGACTAAGGCCATCTCACGGCGGGCCAAACTAGGTGAGCTTGATAAACACATAGAACGAGAAAAGGAAAAACTGGCTACAGCAGACAATGGGAATTTTGACACAGAAATGAAAGAACGAATACAACACAGATTAAATGATTCGCAGATAGAAAGATCAGGACGATTAGAAACAATTAGTATTGGGAGAGAAAAACTGAAAACGCAGGTCAACAGGATTAGAGAAACTTTTCAGAAAATACTTCACAAAGACACTACTCTGGCTGAGAGATTGAAAACACTTTTCAGAGAGCAGGGTATTACAATTGCAAGTTTAATTACTGCTCTTGGGTTTATTATCAGTACTGTCGTGTTGGCTGTCTCTGGGGGACCTGGGGTTGGTGGCGGTCCAGCACCGCCAGGTCCTCCAGGCCCACCGGCTCCCACTAACCCAAAAGATTTACAGTTGTGGGTAAAGAAACAACTGTCTCACATAACAGACTTGCTTAAGAAATTGGCCGTGAAAGCGATGGATGCTTTGCCTGGCATTATAGGCTCACTTGTTAGTTGGATGATTAGTACTGCAGCAAAGTTAGTTGGATTTATGGCAGAAAATGTTTGGGTCTTTTTGGTGACAGTAGGAGGGTTAATGGTGGGTTATTTAATGAAACAGGTAAAGAAGTAATATTCCTAATCCAGTCAGACCTATTGTCAATGCTGTTCTCTCTGACTCATGTGTGGAGTCAGGGGACGGGGGTATTACAGCTTGCATTACTTTTGGAGCAGGTAACCGTGTGTAATGGTTTTAACAACTGTACATGCACCGTTGTTGCTCCTAAGTTTACAGATTTATTGAGACCGAGTTTTTGACCAACACCTGCAACAACTATTTCATTATTATAATTTGTTATTGTCCCCATTTGGAGTTGAAGGTCAGATGGCAACATGTATAACCCGATGCCAACAACAAAGTCAACTTTTGATCTGGCATATCTGAGAACGTCTTGGTAGCGTTGTATGCTAGATGGGAGATCTACTGTTGAATTAATTGCATCTTCTAGATTTGCAAGAAATTGTTTTTGTGCTTCAAACTTACCACTCCCGTTTAAAATGTTTGATTTTGTTAGTGATTGTGCTCCTAGTATACACCACACATATGTTCTGATAGACTCATTTATGCGCTCGACTCCCGCTTGAGTAAACCCGTCACTCTTGTCTAAAACAAATGTGGTCCAGGCATTAGACTGTTTCTGTTCTATTGATCCTAACCAGACTTGTGATTTTGATAAGAATGAAGTGTAACCATGGTAGTAATCTTGTGGGTATTGTCTGTGACTCATAGCATAATACAATGTACCCATGCCATTGTGATCATCAAGTTTTTGTGTAAAGTCATACCGGGGACTGATGTTAAATTCATTACAGATGCGTTCAAACGCTTTCATATCCATGGGGTTGTTAAACCTGTTGAAACTGGATTCAGTAGGCAGTGGTGTATGGAGTTCTGACAAAATACGTCTAAGCTGGTAATACGTGTAAAAACGATACACAGATCTAATCAGTTTGTTTGAGTGATTCAAGTGGTCTGTAAATGAAACACCACAGCCTGTAGTTGAACACAGTATAGCAAAGTTGAGCTGGTTTTGAAACATCTGTAGTGGACTTGAAGACCACTTTCTTGCAGTAGCATCATCTGTTATTGGAGGGTTTATGTAATGATCAAATGGATTTGGTACTTTCACTTGAAATAGGTCTTGTTCGCTTGCGCCTGACACAGCTATGTCGAGCTGATTTAGTTGAATTATTTTCTGTTCATAAGTAGGTGCAAAATTGTATTTTGCATCCACGTTAAATTGAAATGCAGCCCTGCTTTATGCCGTTGAGAATAGGGAATGGTTCTGAGAGAACATTGTTGAGTCTGACCTGGCCTTGCTGGTGGGCAACTCCTATAAAATCTTCGTTCACGAAGTCAAGCCAAGAGAGAGTATTTGAAATTATCATGAGATCTGTAACTACTGCGAAAGAGGCAGATATTGCACAGGGAATAAAACTAACTTGGGATGACTCTGTGCAAGAATCATCAAAGGTCTTTATTGCTATTAAAAAAGGGGTTGATATAGAGGTTTCAAGCAGTATTCCCACTGTTAAGGTGGTAGTTGACAAAACAACTTTTGTTCGTCTAAGTTACATAAACCTTGAACACATTGATCTTATTTTGTTTTATTATGCCAGCAAATTGTATACTTTTGACGAGTTGCAAAATGTAATTGTAATGGCTGCAGTCGGCATTGATGTTTTTGTCGCGTGGTGATTAAGATACTCTTTGTTTTAGCTGGATGAAGAACCATATGGTTCTGTCTACACCAGTCAGATATCTCATTGAGACCGCGTTGTAAACTATGGCTAATGTCCGTCGTCTTTTTACCAGAAACATGAAGACTCGTATCATCAGCAAATAAATTACAATTAAAGTCAGAATTAGTAATATGCAACGGTAAATCATTGATAAATAGTATGAATAAAAGAGGTCCAAAAATAGATCCCTGGGGGACGCCGTATTTTACATTTCCTTGCTTAGAGTATCTTCCATGGGCGTACACCATTTGTTTCTGTCTTCAAGATATGATCAGAAGAATGCTATAGCTGTTGCGTTCAAGTGATAAACTGTTAGCGTATTTAGGAGAATGTCATGGTTCACAAGGTCAAACGCCTTTTTAAGGTCTAAGAAAACTGCTCCTGACAGCAGGCTTTTATTGATTGCTTCCAGCCAGCTGTCTACAATATGTATCAGTGCCGACTGACAAGAATGTTTTGGTCTAAATCCAGACTGGTGAATATTAAGTAATATACCTTTTTCTAGAAAATCAAGGAGATGTTTTGAATGTGCTTTTCAAGGGGCTTTGACAAAGCTGACAGAAGTGAGATTGGGCGATAATTATTGATATCTTCAAGATCTTTATTTTTAGGGATTGGGATTACCTTTGCTTCTTTAAGAATGGTTGGAAATGTACTTTGCTTTATGCAGAGGTTGAAAATATATGTTAGAAATTCTACAGTATACGGTAATGAGATTTTGAGGGTTTCATTATCAATATCATCAATGCCAGCAGACTTTTTGTTCGGCATGCTAGAAATATATCTGCCAACTTCCGCAACTGTAATATTAGGGATGATGAAAGTATTTGATATAATTGTATTTTTGGAGTGTTCTCTAAGAGAACTCGGCACTTCATACGGTTTGCTCTTATGTGCAGCTGACAATGCCAGTGTTTCGGCTGTCGCTAAGAAATGGTTATTTAATATATCAGCTGACATATGAGATGGGATTTCGGGTACTGATTTACCCTTCGTTATAACGTTTAGAGCTTTCCAGACAGATGCCGTGTCCTTCTTGTGGCGAATCATTTGTTGGAAAAAAAAGACTTCTTAGACGCTCTAACTAAATATTTGACACGATTGCGTTGTTTTTTGTATTCTTCGTACTTTTGCTCTTTTTTAAGTTTGTCTCTAACTGACATGGCCTGCTTGATATCCGCTGTTAAGCAGGGTGGCAGGGTCGAATGTTTAACTCGTTTTTCACGTATTGGCGCATGTTTATTGAGGACACTGAGAAACAGATCCATCCAGCACGACAAGGCACTGTCAGGAGATTGGTGATCATAAACCTCGCTAAACGGAGCATTGTGCATATCCCACAGAAATTCGTCTTTATTAAAGTGTTTAAAGGAGCGATATTTTATAGTTTTATGTCTTTTAGTTTTTTGCTTGTCTAGTTTCATGGAGACGTTACAACATACTGGGTTATAATCGCTGACTGCTAAGGAGGAAACATGTACATTTGATATTTTATCGAGAGAGAGAGAGAGAGAGAGAGAGAGAGAGAGAGAGAGAGAGAGAGAGAGAGAGAGAGAGAGAGAGAGAGAGAGAGAGAGAGAGAGAGAGAGAGAAAGAAACGAAATGAAACTTTATTTTTCACAGATAAGAAAATAGACAGAGAGAGATGGCGAATATATGTCATGTTAGAAACATGTAGAAATGTCATTATAAAAGGCCCAATCAGTACATTTCCGATTTCAAGTAGTCTCGTAAGGGTGATTGGCTGCTGATTTGGGACGGTGTCGTTTACAGCTTGTACAGATCTTGATCTAGATTTTGAAAATTAAATGAAGTTTTAATGGATCTTAGTTACAGAAAGCTGTCTCAATTTAGCGGTAAGCAGTAGAAAGAAATCCGCAAGAGGCGCGCATTATGAAAGTCCGGAATGACGTCATGTCTAAATCAGGACGCGGAGACAAGCAGGGATTGGAGGAAACAGACAAGGGTGTCTCTAATCCGAATCTCTACCCCCCGCCAGTATTCCCATTCCCATTTCAACCTTCATTTTCACCGTCCAGCGCCGAGAGTCCAGAAACGAAGCTTGTAGTAAAACAAACGCCAGTTACATCAGGATTTACATTCCCATTTCCACCTCCATCCACATTTCAACCATTTTCAAAAAATCCTGAGACACAAGAATCATCGTGTCCATCATTATTTACACTCCACCAACCACGTCAGACGGTCCGTGTCACGAATTTCGTGTTTGGAGCAGCGCACCGTGAACAAGGAGGAGCAGAGACGACAGAGCGACCTGGGGACATGAAGACTGACACAACACAGAACACTGGCATCAAGGAAGGGAAGGAACACGGCGACCAAGAGGAAACAACTACAGCAAACTCTGGAGGAGGTGGGCACAGAGGCAGCAGCAATACAGAAGGGAACGCACATGGCGGAACTGAGACGACAGATGGCAGCACTGGTCCCCGTGACCTTGCGACACCGCGTGGCTTTGGCCGTGGATGTGGTCGTGGCCATGCTGACACTCCAGACTCCGGGATAGCCTCCCCTGACGTCGGCGGACAGTCATCACCCCTGATCAGTAAGCTTTTGACGATCATTTTAATATCTTTTGTGACTTTGTTACATACAATATTACACCAATACAATGTAGACAACACGAGATGAGAGAGAGAGAGAGAGAGAGAGAGAGAGAGAGAGAGAGAGAGAGAGAGAGAGAGAGACAGAGAGAGAGAGACAGACAGAGAGACAGACAGACAGACAGACAGACACAGACACAGAGACAGAGACAGAGACACAGACAGAGACAGAGACACAGACACAGACACAGACACACACACACACACACACACACACACACACACACACACACACACACACACGCACACACAGAGAGATGAAATGAAACGAAACTTTATTTTCCAAGGATAAAAGAATAGGTGCGCAGACCTTAGTTTCATTCTTGTCCTTGCTACAAACTATATGAAAACACACACGCACACACACACACACACACACACACACACACACACACACACACACACACACATACACACCATAGCACGCACACGCGCTTACACACACACACACACACACACACACATACACGAACGCACAGACACACACACACGGAAGCATGTCAATCAGAGGTAGGTCAGACCCTGCTACGGCTCAAACATTGGATTAAAGGCCCGGACAAACGTGGTATCGTGATGTATGTTCGGGGCCTTCAACCAACGCCCGCGTCAGACGAAGCACAGTCCCGACCCACGTCGGGCTAATATGCATTACACACGGTACATGAAATACAACTACATAATAAACACATACATATACATTGCACACTGTTAAGACTACATCTGGTACATTGAACGCAAAACTGCAAGCATAAACGTCAAGATTATCTAGACGTTTTACTTCCTCCTGACTAACCAAACACACACACACACACACACACACACACACACACACACACACACACACACACACACACACACACACCAGCATAGTCAAACATGCACAAAACACACTGTTCCGCACACATGCACGCACACACATACACACGCGCCCATACACTTACATACTTGATAACAGTCTTTATACAGACCGCAATAGTCGCGTGCGCTTTGTTCGGCGACTCAATTAAGTGCCCGAATAGTCTTGCCTTGAAGGTGGACAATGAAGATACCTCGGTCCGGAAACGAGTTCCAGAGTTTGACCCCTGAGTAAGACAGACTAGTTTTGAATATATCAAGTCGTGGCCTAGGTACTTACAGTTTGTCCTTGATGTCTTGTATGGTGTGTTAACATACTTAAACAAATCCGAGACGTACCGCGGGGGTTTGGATATGCGGTGTGGGACTGTTAAGAAACGCCGACAGGTCAGATACCTTATTATAAAGATGGAAAACGTTGAGGTGACCCACTCGTAATTTATGTTCTTTTTGTTTGCCTCTAGCCATGAGTATTTCGCTAACAGCTGTATTTTGTTTCACAATAAAATAGCAACTACAATAGCAGTGGTTGAGCAAACGTCAATCAAAGATGGAAAGCCAATGTAAAGAGAAAACAAAACAATCAAAGAAAACAATAACGTATGAAGACAAAAAATTAATGTGATAATCAAACGTTCAGGAATTACAAGAGTTGCAAAAAAAAAAAAAAAAAAAAAAAAAAAAAAAAACTCTCCACAACTGAAGCGTATACGGGAAGTATCAATGTACGCTACCCTGAAGGAGCAATGTCAAAAGTACTCCACGTCTGTTTAGGAATTGTTTGTGTTGCCGCGGATAAATACATGCAACGACGACGAAAACAGAACTTACGCCGCGGAGCACTCACAATAAGACAAATCGCTGTAACTAAAACAGTCCGTCAGTGTTCACAGTCAAATTTCCTGCAATGTCTATAGTACGGCTTAATAAACGCCGATTTAGGTGAGAACGCTTAGATAAAGCTTCGACACGGAGGTGCTCAGTGGAATGTAAGTGAAAGCGCTACCCTAACGCAGCGTTCACTTAAGACACTCAGTCTAGTCCGCAAAGAATGTGAGAGAAGTCCAGAAGTCCGGGCAAGTCAGTCGTGTATCAACAGAAGCTATGAAAATACGGCACCATACACACTTTTATCATGCAGTACTAAAGGTACTAATTTACACTCGTGACAAACACAGATGTGAGTGTAACCTGCATGAGGCATCTATCCTTACGAGCACATGCACCTGCAGGAGCTCATGAGGATCTATGTCTCTTGCATTTGAGGCTTGTAGATGGCATGTGGTATTTATCCTCATGAGCCCGTGCATGTGCAGGGGCCCACGAGGATCCATGCCTCTTGCATTTGAACAGGTAATCGCGGCCAGCATGAGGTATCTATCCTCCAGAGACCGTGCAACCGCAGGGGCGCATGCGGATCTATGCCCTCTGCATTTAGAATTTGCGGTCAGCATGAGGTATCTATCCGCATGAGCCAGAGCAGCTGCAAGGGCTCATGAGGATCTATGCCTCTTGCATTTGTATTTTGTAGTCAGCATGTATCCTCATGGTTCCGTGCAGCAGCAGGGGCGCATGAGGAACTGTGCCTTTAGCATTCAGATTGTCAAGTTAGTTTCGTTCCGCAGAGGTCACACTCTGCGTTTCGGTATTGACGAAGTAAACAAACACATGCAGGTAGATACGGCAACAGCGGCTGTGCCATAAGCTGCATTGTCTGTAGGGGATTGGGAGGGGTTGTCTCTGTTGGTGGCGATTGTTCCCGCCAGCTTCATGGCAACAGCAGTACTCAGGTGGGTGCCGTCCTGGTAGAGCGTCTTTCGGGGGGCTCTGTTGGCTGTGAGGAAGATGGAGGTGTGGTCCGTGAACAGAATCCTCATCTGCTCACAGGCCTCCCTTAGGGCGTCATTGGAGATGAAGGCGGGGGCAAAGAGGGGGTGTTTCTGACCTCTCGGGGGCATGATGGCAGAGGCCTGAATGCGGGCATTGGGGAAAACGGAGGTCAGAAGACGGATGAGCTGTATCCACGCCGGCTTGGTGGCAGGGCCCTGTTGCATGCAGCTGTTGATGCCGACGTGAAACACAACTCTGCGGATGTGTCGTGACTGGCGCTGATTGCGCAGCCATTCCGCCAGCTCGCTGACACTAAGCCCCGACATCGACATGTTCTGCACGACGGCGCCGTCCACAGACATCCTCCGGGCATCGACCCTTTTTAGGACAGAGTCGCCGATGAGGAGCGTGTTAATGTCGGGCCTGATGGTCTGGGCTTGCAGGTTGTCCAACGGGGTGACTGGTGATCCTGAGGTATTGGTCTCACGGGAGTCGGTGGCAGCGTTGAGTGCGGCACCGTCGTCAGTACCAGCACCTGGAACCTGCTCTTTCCCGTCGCCATTTGACAGGGCTGCAAACATGTTCTCGATGATGACGTCAGGGTGGGGGGTGTACTGAACAGTACTATTTCCTGAAGATTTGGGGGAACTGGGGGATGTCGACTTCAGGGAGGATGGTTTGGGTGTGGTGGTGGGAGAGGCGGAGAGAGCAGGCTTGGGTTTGCTTGACTCTGCTGCCACACTCAGTGCCGTAAGCTTCCGCTCCATGTCGTGTAGCTTGCTGGCATGGCTGTCTTTGCAGGACGTCAGCTGGTTTAGGCGGTCGGTATGGCCTTGCTTTGTTTTTGCCACTGGCTCTAGCGATGAGTTGATCGCTTCAGTGACAAATCTGTCTGTTGCCCTGGAATAATTTTTCAGTTTGACGTCACTGTCGCGGGCGAGACTGTCGAGCTGTGCCTGACTGTCAGACAAGGAGGCACAGCGAGCTTTCACTTCTGACAGCTCTCTCCGCGTCAGATGTAGCTCTGCCTGTAGTGTGCGGATGGTGGTTTGCATCATGAGCATCCACTCCAGTACAGGTCCATGACACAGCGCAGAGAGCTCGATAGATGGCGGGGTGATGAGGTTAGCGTTGAGAGGACTGATGACATCATCGCGCGGCGTGACCTGATCAGGTTGATCCAGTGCGTTGACCGGCGGGGGGTCATTAGGGCCGCTGGGGGAAGAGGTCCCTCTAGGTGGGGTAATGAGATTACCCTCGCCCGCTGGGCGGACGGCAGGGGTCGAGTCGCAGGCGAGCGGGAATTTCTGCACGGCTGGCTGAGCAGAGACACCTGGCGAGCTGGAGGGCGTTAAGGGCAGGTGTCCGGGGTTCGCTTCGGTGTCTGACACTTCATTGCTTGAGCTGCACTGAACCGAGACAGGATCAACGGCAAGAGGGGGCGAAGGACTGGCATGAGGGGGCTGGGAGATTAGAGCGCTGGCCATCTTGGCAACGCTGTCCCTCAGTGCGCCGAACTCGTCGTCAACCTAAGTTTTACAGCAGTTGCCTTGGGCTAGGCCTGTCCCGGTGGTATAGAACAGTGTTACTGTAATTAGTTTCCGGGTCCCGTTTAACAGATGAATGATAGTTTCATAAAGTTCACTGGGGTAGGGAGGGCTGATTGGAGCACTGGTTTTCAACGCCTCATGGTCTTTATCTCTATCTCTCCAAGAGAGGGTTACACCAGGTGGCATAGGCTCCTCTCCATATAATTTGTGTAGGGCTCTCCTCCACAGGGGTATCTTCCAGCCCTCAGTTTCGAAAGTCACTTGAATTGGATCGTTAGTCCGTATTATCTTTTCTAAGGACAGTCTTGAGCTGGCCGCAGTGGAGCGTGTGACTGGCATAGTGAAAGTATGGCGGTGCCGCCATAATCAGTTTATACTCGGGGTGTCGACATGTTTGCTGATCAGCTCGGAGTTAGTCGCCGTTACACAGTACAGAACACTTCAACATCTGGTCGACAATGATGTGCACTGGGTTGTCTTCGGCGGCCAATTTTGGCAAACCCAGGGCTCCACGAGACTTGAAACTCTTATTTCTCCTATCTCTGCTTTTATGTTTGACAGATATAGAGGCGGTCGGATGATGAGGTCAGACCCCTGACCCCTGGATCTGCGCTGGTGTGTTTACACAGTGTTGGGACTATGATGACAGGCGTAGCCAGGTCTGACGCCCCCTGTCTACAAAACACTCGAGGCCATATGAGTCACCGCACACGTGTACAAAATTTGAAAATAGAAGACAAGAGAGTTCAGTGGAAATCATATATGGAAAAACACTCATAAGTCATTACTCACGAAAAACTCCATCCTCTCGCGTGAAAAATCGTCAGAATGTAGGAGACACAATCACAAACCCGTGTGCCAAATACTTGGAAAATTCACTTAAGACACATGAATCCACTGCGAACCGGAGCACGATATGAATGCGTGCTGACGCTCCCTGAAGAAGGCGAAACTGAGATAGTTTCTGTACAAATGTGTCTTCCTGACATGTGCCATCGTCCTGTTATAACATTCTTCCGAGTTCCTTCATAAATAATCGAAGAAATATTCACCGGTCCCCTCTGTCTTGCTGGTCCATATACAAAGGTTGTGGAATCGGCTTGCACGTTTCCGCACTGAGAGAGAGGGAGAGGGAGAGAGACAGAGACACAGAGAGAGAGAGAAATGAAATGAAACTTTATTTTCCGCGGATAATAGAATAGACAGAGAGAGATGGCGAATATATGTCATGTTAGATCTGAACGTTACTGAAACATGTAGAAATGTCATTATGAAAGGCGTTACCCCCCAAGCTGTGGCACGCCCCAACCAGTACACTAGGACCTTTCCGGTCTCGAGTAGTCTCGTAATGGCGGCATGCCCCTTGGCGATTGGCTGCTCATTTGGGACGGCGCCATTTACAACTTGTACAAATCTTGATCTAGATCTGGAAAATGACTTGAAGTTTTACTGGATCTTTGTTACAGAAAGCAGTCTCAATTTAGCGGTAAGCGGTGAAAAATCCGCAAAAGGCGCACATTCTGAAAGTCTGAAATGACTTCATCACGACAAAACATTATGTGGGCGCGTTTCTGCTTATTTCAAACAAATTGATCTTTAAAACGGTCAGATCTGCACCACATGTTTTAAAAATATTTTGCACGTAAGCAGTCAGCCCCAAAGTCTGCACATCATGACACCGCAGGGATTTCCACTGGTCACGTGCTGAATTCGAGGCCGGAAGCCCTTCTGTGTACGGGTTGGAGCGTGCCATTGCTTGGGGTGCAACAAGAGGAAATCCCATCATTTTTCGGCGTCTTATAGGAGACATTCCGATCATGTTATCGTCCGTACCTGCATGTCTTGATGTCTTACAGGAGAAATTCACACCATGTTATCGTCCATACCTCCATGTCTTGATGTCTTACAGGAGAAATTCACACCATGTTATCGTCCATACCTCCATGTCTTGATGTCTTACAGGAGAAATTCACATCATGTTATCGTCCATACCTCCATGTCTTGATGTCTTACAGGAGAAATTCACACCATGTTATCGTCCATACCTCCATGTCTTGATGTCTTACAGGAGAAATTCACATCATGTTATCGTCCATACCTCCATGTCTTGATGTTTTACAGGAGAAATTCACACCATGGTATCGTCCATACCCCCATGTCTTGATGTCTTACAGGAGAAATTCACACCATGTTATCGTCCGTACCTCCATGTCTTGATGTCTTACAGGAGAAATTCACACCATGGTATCGTCCATACCTCCATGTCTTGATGTATTCAGGAGAAATTCACACCATGTTATCGTCCATACCTCCATGTCTTGATGTATTGAGGAGAAATTCACACCATGTTACCATCCATACCTCCATGTCTTGATGTATTCAGGAGAAATTCACACCATGTTACCGTCCATACCTCCATGTCTTGATGTATTCAGGAGAAATTCACACCATGTTATCGTCCATACCTCCATGTCTTGATGTATTCAGGAGAAATTCACACCATGGTATCGTCCATGCTGGAGAGGTTGCCAGACAGAGGTGCGAGGCGCCAGCTGTTTCCGGACGGTACGTAGAATCACTGACTCCATTGGCGGGGGGAGGGGGGGGGGTGAAATCAAATCGTGTGCTTGTCCGTGATTTTGGACCTTTGTTAAGATCCAAAATGTTAGACCGGCACACATGTTCGTAAGGTCCCAACTCACAGATCAACACGCATGCCCGTAAGGTCCCAAATCACAGACCCGCTGTAGCAATAGATGTAAGAGTTGTGTGAAAAACGCAGCTGTGAAGATGGAAGAGTTCTGACTCGGTGTGTGCTGGACGTCACATCACAATTGGTCGGCGGGTGACGTCAGCTAGGCACTTTCATCGTCACAGTTGAGTTTCCACTGTTTGTATGTGTCTATGATGATGACGTAACAGTTATTGGAGATGGGTCGAGCAAGTCAGACGATTGCATGCAGCAGTCATCACAGCCCTATTCCACAGGTGCACATGGAGTGTGGCTGTCAAATGTATCATTCAGTTATTTGTCAGTATCATCTGCTACAGAATAAGTCCGTGTGTACGCCCTTTCCCTGCCAACGGGCGTACATCCTGTTGCTGAAATCCGTGTTTACTGAACGACTGAAAGCCACAACTGTCCGAAGAATATGGACACAAAATGGTTTCGGTAAGAGGCATAGATTCTCATGAGCCCCCGCAGTCGCGGGGGCTCATGAGGATCTATACCTCTTGCAGTTGGGCGGCGTTCAGCTATCCTCGCACCAGCAAAGACCTCTATCATGTCTTTGTGGATTTTAAGAAGGCTTTTGACAGGGTGTGGCATGCAGTCCTTTGGTCCACTATGAAGCTGTACAACATCAATGCCAACCTGATCAAAGTAACAGAAAACCTTTACAACAAGGCCACTAGCGCAGTCTGCTTCAACGGCAAAAATAAGAAATTGGTTTAGGACAACAGTCGGAGTCAGACAAGGCTGCTTGCTCTCACCTACTCTTTTCAACATCTTCCTGGAAAGAATCATGACGGACGCTCTGAAAGATCATGAAGAAACTGTCAGTATTGGAGGCAGAACAATCAAGAACTTGCGCTTCGCGGACGACATTGATGGCCTTGCATGAACAGTGGAGGAGCTAGCTCAGCGGGTGGTAATCTGGACAGTATAGCCGTTGCGTTTGGGATGAAAATCAGCGCAGAGAAGACCAAACTGATGACCAATAAGGCCAGTGGCATTGGCACTGAAATCATGGTTGGAGGCCAAAAACTGGAAACAGTTAAGAAATTCAAATACTTAGGAGCCATTGTGACAGATAAGGGATCAAAACCAGAAATACTGTCCAAGATTGCGCAGACAACAACATCGCTGACAAGACTGAAGACCATATGGAAGGACAGAAACATCACACTCTGCTCCAAGATCAGACTGATGCGTTCCTTAGTCATCTCATTGTTCCTATATGCCTGTGAGTCATAGACCATCACAGCAGACCTCGAAAGGAGGATACAAGCCACTGAAATGAGATGTTTTCTAAGGCTGCTTGGCATTTCAAAGAAGTACCCAACGGAGAAAGAAACACGCTTAGAAAAGACGGGTACAACACAATTTATTAATATTTCGGGTAAATACCCTTTGTCAAAATAGACAAACAAACAAACATAGAGATTAGCCGCTACTTATCTTCAATGGCAGAAGGAATGTGGCCACATTCCTTCTGCCATTGAAGATAAGTAGCGGCTAATCTCTATGTTTGTTTGTTTGTCTATTTTGACAAAGGGTATTTACCCGAAATATTAATAAATTGTGTTGTACCCGTCTTTTCTAAGCGTGTTTCTTTCTCCGTTGGGTACTTCTTTGCATATTACACGCTTGGCAGTCACCTTTTTGGTCTGGATTGCTTGGCATTTCGTATAGAGATCACATCACGAACGAGGAAGTGGGAAGCAGAATCAGGCAAGCCATCGGGTGCTATGAAGACCTATTAGGCATTGTGAAAAAACGCAAACTGAAGTGATATGGGCATGTCACGCGTTCAGCAGGGTTTGCCAAAACAATCCTGCAAGGCACTGTGCAAGGAGATCGAAGGAGAGGAAGACAGAGAAAAAGATGGGAAGACAATATCTCAGAGTGGACAGGACTGAAGCTGAGCGACACACTAAGAATGGCAGAGAACAGAGTGGAATGGAGGGAGCTGTTTGCCAAGTCATCAGTGGTGCCCCAACGGTCGGCAAGACTACGGAATAGATAGACAGACAGACAGACCGACAGACAGACAGATAGATATCTGGCGTTCCTGTGGAACAAAGACAAACGCACTTCTCGACAGTATCTAATCTCATCGCAACCGCTTCAAATACCTTGACACGAGAGACTTACTCTCGTTCCACAATCCAAACACAGTTGGTCCAGTCACACCCACCGAACAACGACCAAACACACACACCGAACAACGGTCAAAAACACACACACTGAACAACGACCAAACACACACACACACCGAACAACGACCAAACACTTCACGGAGTCCGTAGCCAGTCCGTCATCCAGCTCTGGTAGCTAACCATGCGAGTCTAAAATGAGCCATTTTTATTTCAGAAAATTTCCTGAATCCCCAGGACGAATTGAAGACCCGGGAGTCTCAGGCGGGGTCACTGGCAACTCTTGGTCACATGCTTGCAGATGAACGATCCAGAGCGGGTACGTGTGTTTTTGTTTGGAACCCTGGTCAAAACTCCCCTTTTCCCCTTTCCCTCCCGCCAATCCTCCTCCTTCGCAATGGCTGACATATCTGATCGTCAAAGAGTATACGCGCTTGTACCTCACTCATCTAGCATGTGGTCAGCACGCCTTTTGAGATTGTTTTTGTAAAGCGTTGTGTGGCAATGTAACAATTGTCGCAAAAATTGTTTAGATATTTCTTGTAGTCTCCATGTGCATTATGACAATTGTCAAACTGTCACAAAGGTCGTTATAGTGGATGGCCAATGTTTGGTGTGTTTTTTTAAAGCACATTTGTTTTCTAGATCTGGTTTGATTGGTTTGTGCAGAAATGCCTCCACCCTGACGCAGTTCAAAGCGACGTTAAAAACTTACTTTTTCTCGCAGACTTTCGTGTAATCTCTACAGTATTTCTGTACACACCCCCTGCAGACTCTGTGTGTGTGTGTGTGTGTGTGTGTGTGTGTGTGTGTGTGTGTGTGTGTGTGTGTGTGTGTGTGTGTGTGTGTGTGTGTGTGTGTGTGTGTATGTGTGTGTGTGGTGTAGTTTGCTGTCTATGGTAAACTTGAACGTTGGCATTTTCTCGGAGACTTTTCAAGCCACATTCTTCAAACTTGGCCCAAGGATACTTTGTGGCGAGGCCTTTCTAAACATACCAATTTGAGTGACCTCTCACAAAGGTCAAGATCACAGGGGCTCAGGATTCAAACCCAAACTTGGTACAAAGATAGCTGAGGGTAAGACCTTTCCATGCCTACTAATTTGGTTGATCCCTCAGTAAGGTCAACGGTCACAAGAGCTGGCTCATGAAATAGGTTCAAAATAGCCACATTTTGACAAAAGGTGTTTTTTTTTTTCAAAAACAACTTTAAACCAAAACTTGCTACAGGGGTGCAGGGTTGGATCCAGGTTGGGGCAAGGGGGTTCATAACAAATTTGTAAAAATGCTATAACAAAGTCCCTTTTTGGGGTGTTTGGGACCCCCCACCCCCACCCCACCCCACCCCCCTCCCTCATTTGTTCATTCGGTCCTTCGAAGCAAGGTCTATCGCATCGCCCCCTTCCCCCCCCCCCTTTCACCCCTCCCCTCTTGCACTCATCGCTGTTTGATTTTTGGCACACCGAAAGCAAAATCTGTCGATCTGAACCACAGCCACCCCACCCCCCACCCCCCTCGGTTGCTTGAATTTTGCGACCCCTGGCAGCAAGGTCCATCGACTACCCCCTCCCCCTCCTCTCCCCGTTGTTTGATTCTTCGGCTCTTGGAAGCAAGGTCTGTCAACTACTCCCCCCCCCCCCGCCTCCCCCCCCCCCACCTCCTCCCCCCCCCCACACACACACACCCGCCCTCCTCTCCCTGTTTGATTTCTTTCGGCCCCCGTATGAAGCAAATTGTAGTGTCGAGGAGGCCTTTTGTATCAGGTTCACGGTTCCAAACAAGACGTTGGACCCACCCCCCACCCTCCCCTCCTCCCCCGCAGGAGTAAAGTAAAGTGATCCGACCCTGTCATGTGTTCTTAGAACATTTCGGCAGTCTTTCTGAACGTGTCTTAACCCATTTCGCCTGGGACCCTGAAGCAGGAAATGAATTGACCCTGATAATTCAACGGTACTGTCAGATTAGCTTGGCGCCTTCAGGAGATGTGTGTGTGTGTGGGGGGGGGGGGAGTGCCCCGTGGGGGGAGGGGGAGGTGTGCATACAAATACGTGAGGCTAGTATCTGATAAGTGAAGTTATTGCCTGGGTCACAGGAATTCGCTACACTGACCCTTGTAGGCCACCTGAGGGAGGTCAAAGGAACCATGCATTGGTACCCCCTTCGACCAAAAAGGTATTCAAGCTGTTTTGTTTACAGGAAAAAACTCAAATTCGCTTATCTTGCGCTTAAAAGACACCAATGAAATGTGGCATTTGGTCACGTGACAACATGTGGGTGTTAGCTTTGGCGCCTCGTGTTTTGAGTGAAAGTTTATGAATTTGGATTACCAAACAATGCCCCCTCACATTCAGACTGGTGCTGAGAGCGATTTTAAGGTAATTTTTTTATTTTTACAGCGTTCACATGAGGTCACAGATAGTGAAAGGACCGTATTCACTTTTCTGTTGGCTCACGTGCGAAGTGAAAGTGATTCTATTATTTCATCTTCTGTCCGTCATCCGTCTGCCATGGTCTGTGTCGAAAACTTTAACGTTGGCATTTTCTCGGAGACTATTCAAGCCATAGTCTTCCAACTTGGCCCAAGGATACTTTGTGTCAAGACCTTTCCAAACATAGCAATTTGAGTGACCTCTCACAAAGGGGAAGGTCACAGGGGCTTAGAAAATAGGTAAAAAATATATTTTGACATAATTAATTTTTTTCTAAAATATTATTCACAACTTCAAACCCAAACTTGGTACTAAGATAACCTGAGGGTAAGACCTTTCAATTCATACTAATTTGGTTGATTCCTCGGAAAGGTCAAGGGTCACAAGAGCTCAGAAAATAGGTCCAAAATAGCCATATTTTGTCAAAAGATGATTTTTTTCTCAAATACTGCAAACGTGGAGAGGGTCACAGGCTTGCAAATGTGTGTAAAATACCAATTGTTGGTAAAATTGTAGGTATTATGCACATTTTCACACAATTTTCAATCAAATTTGGCACACAGGTGATGTTAAGACCTTCCTATCATGTATACTATTTCAGTCAACTCTATGATATCATAAAGGTCAAGGGTCACGGGTGTTTGACAGCTGTGTGAAAACTAATTAGATTTTGAGAAAACATGGATTTTGCTGGTGCAAAATGTCATCTCCTTGTCACAAGGGACATACATGTTACATCTAAAATCCACATTATGGTCTGTTAAATCAAGATCTATGCCCTTTGGAGATGGGTGGCGTTTGCCTATTGATGGCACTGTTTTTATCAGTCAGCAAGACAATATCCAGATTGATCTTGCGGGTGGTGGGATCATTTTTATGTGACTGAGTATGTGTGTGTGTGTGTGTGTGTGTGTGTGTGTGTGTCTGTGTGTGTGTAGACGAAAGAGGTAAAATGGGTGACTGTCTTTACCATCCTTATGGAAAATGGGGGGGTGTATAATTCTGGGTTCCCAAGTCAGACACCCATTTTTTTCTGAGGGTTGTTTCTGCATTGTCTTGCGGTAAAGATTCATAAAAAGTTAAAAAAATCCGTTTTTCTCATTTTGGCGTTAACACATGCACTTTTGTGTTTAACAGACACGCCGGTAGTGTGTTTGAAAACTTGTCCCTCCCAGCAATGTGTGTGTTGTGCACACAGAACCCTGAAAATGAGCATGTATCATGTATTACATCACCCTTCTCAGCTATAAATAACTTCATAGCTGATATGGGTCAGGGGGGATATTTTGTTGTTTCAGGGTGTAAATTGTTGATGTTTCTACAAAATTAGGTTTGTTATTTGAGGGTGTGGTTGTTTTGTTAAAAACAAGTGTGTGGAGAAAGGTCATGTCTAGTGACAACTTTGAGATTCATGTATACGTTCACCAGGGACTTAGCCTATTCGTTTTCTACGTTTGTTTCCATGTCAGATGAAGAATATTTGATCTGAAACGTCGTTGTTTGTTTCTATTTTAAAGGGTTTTCCGCCACTATCTTCTGTTTTAGTTTGACTTGGCCTATAATTATATTCGTGCGCCGGTTGCTAAGAAGTGAAGTGATTGTATGAGTGCGCATTGTAAGAGAGGACGTTTAGACTTTGGGTGAGGCTGCTGTTGTCTTTTGTCCTGCCCGACCTTTTGGTTGAACCTGTTGCTTTATTTTGTAGGTTTGTCGATGTTATCAATGACGCATCTCCTTTTGAATTGTATGCACAAATTGATTGAATGGAAATGACGTCACAGAGTCAGCGTCGTTTCATGCGTCGTCTGCTACAGTCAGGCGTTTAGTGCAGTTAAAAGAGTGCAGGCTTGGATGGGCCATTTTCTGATGTAATAGTAAAGTATTATTTGTGTGAATGCTGTCCGTTTGAAGGAAGGTTGATTGATTGTACATTGCTTAACGTCCCGACAGCAACAAGACTTTCTCAGGACGTGCCTGCACTGCTAGTGACAAAAACTCAACAGAATATTGAATGTATGTCGCCAGCCGGTCCAATACGTTAAATAAAACCTACTCGGACATGGGGCCTAAATAAAGCTAAGACCATTTAGCAACACACATCGAATATCAAGAGCCACAGGCAGCGCAGACAGTAGGGAGAGTTTAAAAAAGGAAAATGCAGGTGAATGGACCAAGGGTAGACAGAAACACATGCCCCCGGAATATAGAGAAAAACCCACCCTGTGGGGCTGACCAGGGTGCCCCTGGGAACTAAAAAGTCCCCCAGGGCAGACCCGGTTGGGGGTGTTTGAAGGAAGGACTGGAAAGTCGAGTGTTGAGGGCAGACCGGTTGGGGGTGTTTCAGGGAAGGACTGGAAAGTCGAGTGTTGAGCGAAGAGAAAAGGCGAGGATGGGAAAAATATCCAGCACTATACGTTGGTTGGAATAGATGCATATCAGTTACGACACGCTTGTAAATTAAAACACTTTTAACCCCACCCGGGTCTGCCCTGGGGGACTTGGGTGGGGTTAACTACTTTTTATTTCCCAGGGGCACCCTGGTCAGCCCCACAGGGTGGGTTTTTCTCTCTATTCTGGGGCATGTGTCTCTGTCGGCCCTTTGTCCATTCAGCTGTATTTGCCTTTTTAAAACTCTCCCTACTGTCTGCACTGCCTGTAGCTCTTGATATTGGATGTGTGTTGCTAAATGGTCTTAGCTTTATGTAGGCCCCATGTGTTAGGTTTATTTAATGTATTTGACCGGCTGGCGACATACATTCAATGTTCTGTTTAGTATGTTGTTGTTTTTCCACAAGCAGTGCAGGCACGTCCTGAGAAAGCCTTGTTGCTGTCGGGACGTTAAGTAATGTACAATAAAACACTTTTAACATTAAGAAAAGTTGAGTTAAAAGAGGTTTTAAAACAGTTTTCATAAAAACTTTTGCCCGACACGCTTCTAAAAATAACATTTCCTTAGTTTTAAACCTTGTACCGCGCCATAAACGCCACGATTGCTTTTCAGTCTTAGCTGTCCTATAGTGTGAAATGTGGGACTTTGCCAACTGGATCCATCTGGTGCACTCCAAATGAGTATTTGTGAGTGGTTCGACGTGCAACTCAGTGTGCGCCTCTGAAATGACCTACTGATTCCACTGATAATGAAAATCTTTCATTCGTAAGAGCGCATTGAGCAGCTCTATAAACCAAAAGTGATGACCCCCTCTCCCCCACCCCCCACCCCCACCCCACACACACTTCTCCCCTCCCCCCCCCCCTCCCCCAACCCCCTTACAACCCCACTCAAACAATCATAATAGTAAAATCAACCAAAGGTATCTTTAGTGAGGTATTTTCACTGTAATCCCAGTTTTGTGTAAGAGGCACCCACTTTTTGGGTAAAAACCCTTTTTTTTTTTCCATCCAGTGGCTCTGTTTCTAGAAAATGTCTATTTTATTTTAAGTTGTAGAGCTTAGTTATAAGGTGAGTTCTAAACATTCGCATCAACTCCAGAGCCCTAGAATAAATAGAAATATGGGAACCCATTTTCACATAAAATGGTAGGTAACCCAGACTGATGGTTTTGTGTTCATGTGTGTGTGTGTGTGTGTGTGTGTGTGTGTGTGTGTGTGTGTGTGTGTGTGTGTGTGTGTGTGTGTGTGTGTGTGTGTGTGTGTCGTTTTCGCCTGCGCATTGGGTTATATTATAAATGTGAGAAATACGCCATATAAATACCATGTATTGTTATTATTATTATTTTTAGAACAATGAGCGGTTATTTTCAATAATTATCTCCCTTGAATTTTTGATAGGTGGCGTTCCACCAAGAGGATATCCGCTACTTTCTGTTTCTCGTTATCCATACCAAGTTTCCAGTCTGCATATCTAAGAAACTGCTTTGCACAATCGTGGCAATGGTGAACAAATGCTGCATTTTTCAGTGCAGCAATGTAGGTGGTTTTGCTTTTCCTAAAGATCAAGCGCTGCGAAAAAGATGGATAATTGCTGTTCGAGGCTCCGATAGTTTGTGCTTGTTGTGTACCATCTGTTGTGTGCTGCTGTGTCTCATTAGTGTCTGTTTGAGAAGGTGTCAGTGTTTATAGGTTTAAACTTTTGAATGAATTTATAATAAATCGTTTTAATACCCTTATTAAATTTATTAATAACAGTTTAGGAGAACACATTTGTGCTGAAAACAAATCTGAAAACAAAAAAAAAACCACATCAATATTAAGCATGGCTGAATTAATATAAACTAAACACAGAGGGGGCAGGAGTTGGGGGGCCTGTACGACTCAATGGACTTGCACGGTGGCATAACCATTAGTGATTACTATGATAATTTAACCACAAAAAAAACTTTCTCAAAACAATGTCGATAATTGTAAAATATATTAATAATATATTTTACAATTATGGACAATGTTTTGAGAAAGATTTATTTCTTGGGTTAAATTATTATAATATTAATAATATTAAATTATTATTATATCAAATTATAATATAATCCAAAACCAGTGCTATTAAAATATTAGTACTAATTGCAGGCTGACTAATTGTAATTTGATTAAGGGCTTTCATCATTTACTTCAAATGCAGTCTCTGCTCACAAGTTATATAGTACTGCAGCTTGTGTCCGCTACAGTCTATTATATGTGATGGAAAATACATAATTAAGCAAAATGCATGCGGTCAATCGCCCACGGTACTTCTTTTCCTCGAAAACACCCCGGAAAGCAACAAAAACTAACGAAACACCCCACGAGAAAAAGACGATTTCGGTTGTTTTTGTCTCTTCGGGGATTTTAGTTGGATTTCGTTAGTGTTTGTGTTTTTTTCGTTGATTTTTCGAGGAAAATTTCGGTTGTTTGTTGTTGTTTTTTTCTTTTACTTTTTGGGGGGTTTTGTTGGTTTTCGAGGAAAAGAACTACCCGCCGCCCAAAGCATTAAAACTAAGTGAAGAAAAAACGATAGATCTGCCGATACATGTAAATCACTGACGAACCGGAATATTCTTGTTGATCTCTAGTTTAGTAATATATTGCATCTCCCCCCCCCCCCCCCCCCCCAAAAAAAAAAAAAAAAAAAAAAAGAAAAAAAAAGAAAAAAAAAAAGAAAGAAACCAACGCATTGAGAGACATACTTCCATACGCACTAGCCATCGTTCGAAACAAGGCGGTTCTTTGCGATGATAGTGAAATTATAATAAGTAAACTCGACTGTAGTAGTACTAGTAGTAATATAGAAGTTAAAACAAGATGGTGACTTTAGGCCTCTTGGTGGAACGCCACCTATCGGAGAGTTATCGGTCCTGCGACAGCTGGGGAACGCCAAAAGCGCTCATTGGAGAGAGACAAAGTTAATCTGGCAGACGAAATGGAGCAGCTCAGGGAGGAAAACCGCTCAATGCAAGGTAAGTCAGGCATGTGTGTTCCTGTCCTTAAGTTTCACTCATGCAAACGTGTTCTAAAAGTGACCTGGGATACGTCCACCAACGACTTTATACCATTCGAAGATGGATCGACCACTCCTGTTCTAGGGTAGTGCCAGATTAAAGAACATCCAAATGTCCCAACTGTACCTGTTGACATTCGCCCCTCCTGGACATCTACAGTAGAACATGGATGGACTATGACAGTTCAAGGATAGTACCAAGTGAGCTTGGCGCCGAAGGCGCCAAGCTCACTTGGTACTATCCTTGAACTGTCATGAAGCATCCATCTCCCAAAACATGCACAGTATTAGTCAGAGGACGCCGTCCAAATTTTGTAAAATTGATATGGTCCCAGTGGGCTGAAAACACTGAAATATGCTAAAGGTTTTGATTGTGTTAATTCCTGTTGCAGAGCGCCTTGACGAGAAGGACAGAACTGTGTCGTCACTGAAACTTCAAAAGCTGTTGTGGAAGGCGGTCGTCTGTCAACGTAGCTCGTCACTAAGTCAGTGGTATTCGTCTTTGGCCATTTTGTCATGATCACTTCCTCCCAGTGTTTGTGAGTGTCTCGAAGCCTAACATCTTCCCTACCCCTGTGCGTATATTTGGTTTCTGAAATCTTCGATGATAATAATAATAATAATAATAATAATAATAATAATAATAATAATAATAATAATAATAATAATAATAATAATAATAATAATAATAATAATAATAATACAGCGCTTTTCTATAGCATCCTTCCCCACTTTACGCAGGCAAGGACGCTATAGATAAGCGCTGTATTATTATTAATATTATTATTATTATTATTATTATTATTATTATTATTATTATTATTCCATCATTCAGCGCCCGAAAGCCACAAGGGTCCAAGGAACATGAGTACAAAGTGGTCTCAGCAAGAGGCATAGATCCTCATGAGCCCCCGCAACTGCGAGGGCTCATGAGGATCTGTGTCTCTTGCAGTTGGGTCGTGTTCGATTTTTCTCGGCAGTCAAGGGGTTAATATACAATTCCCACGCTTTCTGTCAGACGTGAAGTCACTTTGCCCCGCTGACTGAGTGTCGGATTTGGGCAGACGTTGGTTACGGTCTGTGTTGACACGCCGCTGTAACCGACATTGAAACATGTAGAAATGTCATTGAGAAACAACAACAACAACAACAACAAAAATCGTTTCATGCCTTGGTGTTTTACAGAAGAAATTCGAACCAGCCTGTCGTCCATTCTGGAGAAGTTGCCAGACACACGATCAAGACGCCTGCTGTTTTCTGACGGGGTGTGGAAAATTAACTCTCTGTGTGTGCCTGTGTGGGTGCGTGCGTGACATTTTAACTCATTCAGCCCGGCGCACGTATTTCCCAAATTTTGGAGGCGTCATCTAATGACTGTGCACCTGTTGCAGGGGATGGATCGACCATGATAATTCAAGGGCAGTGCCAGATTAGCTTGGCGCCGACAGGCGCCAAGCTAATCTGGCACTGCCCTTGAATTATCATGGTCGACCCATCTCTTGCTGTAGTGCGTCAGAGCTGAGTGGGTTAAGAAGCTACCGTAAGTCAACTGTAAATATATACTGACGAGCAAAAGAAATGCGACATTTTTGGAATCATCGCAAACACGTTAGATATCCGTTGTGCCTTGGCTCAAAAAACATGTATTGATTACTTGTCCAATGTTGTGTGTAGAAGGATTTAAAATGTGGCTGGGTCCTGGCATTGTTGAGTTTAGCAGTATTCATAAGTCTGTATTAATACTGTTAGTCAGAATTCTTCATTAATGCTGTTACTGTACTATTGTATCTATTTTTTTAACAGTTTTTCATTTTACATTTGTAAGTTGTACTTCAAGTCCTCGTGATAAAGAAACGCCAATGTGTCATAAAGTGTTTTGTTTTTATCCCTACGTCACACGACCAATCTCTTTAGCTCAAACTGTACCACTTGTCCGAGCTTCAAAAACCCTTGTAGCGACTAATGGCCGACTTTGTGTAGCCCTCTTTGTGACGCATCATGGATGCCAGTTTTGTTCTATAAAAGATCACCAGACGTTCTAAAGTAGAAAGTTACTTAGTGTTGTCGAGAATTGTTGTTGAGAATATTAAACAGTGCAGCTCGCGTCGTTTTTTCAGAAATCAATAAAAGATCATGTGTCGTCCTTGTTGTACCAACTTACTGGCTTCCCATCAAAGCTAGGATTGAGTACAAGGTAGCTACTTTCGCCTTCCGTTATTTCGATGGTACACTGCCTCCCTACCTTTCCAGTATGTTAACTACTTATAAAGCTTCCCGCACCTTACGTTTCTAGCAGTGAAAAAACTTTTGAAAGTTCCGAAGGTCCTTTTGTTTCCAGGCCCCAGTCATTTAGAATTGACTTCCGAGGCACATTCGTGATGCCCCGCCTGTAATTTCTTTCAAAAGTCAGCTTAACTTAAAACACATCTTTTCCTGTCTCACTACTCTGTCTTACCAAATTCCAGTCTCTTTTCTGTTTCACAATAACATCATGATGATCCTGTGCCAGTCTTTGTTGCGATGGTTGTTTGTGCCTTGGGTGTGTTTATGTGCTGTTAATTTTAGAATTTGTATTGTAATATTTGTATTTTGTGTTGTCGCTGTCTATTGATTTGTCAGTGTTTAGGATTTAACTTTGATTAGAGCGTGCACTGCAGGGAGTTTGCGCTTTATAATTATTATTATTATTATTATTATTATTATTATTATTATTATTATTATTATTATTATTGTTGTTGTTCGCAACAACAGGCACAGTACTGGAGACGACAACGTCATGAAAGATTTTAGATTACGTCATAAGTCTATTATGTATAAATGTATATTCCTTTGACGACAGTCATGTCTGGCGCAATCCAGGTCGGAACATTTCTTCTTGATTTCTTTTAAGAAAATAGTAGAGGAATGAAAACAAATACATTTTTGGTACCCGGGGCCTGCTGCACGGATCCTTGTAGACTTTTAGACCTCCCTCAGGCCTACAAAGGGTGCGTGTAGCAAACCCTTGCCACCAATAACTTATAAACTTTTATTCATTATCTTTTTTCAGGGAGATCGTGTGGAGCGTGACGTCGACTTTACCACAGCGAGCGTGATGACCCAGTACTGGTGCGGCCGCTCCATCCCCCCCACCCCCGCCCGCCCGCCCCCACCCCCCACTCCACCCCCTGCAGCTCAAGGGGTGGTGTGGGTGTTAGGGGTAGCGCCTGTATAGGACGTGTCTGTGTATCATCATTACGACTTTTACTGTAGTTTGTGTTACCTCATGAGTCACCCATATATATATAAATGTATATTCCTTTGACGACAGTCATGTCTGGCGCAATCCAGGTCGGAAGATTTCTTCTTGATTTCTTTTAAGAAAATAGAGGAATGAAAACAAATACATTTTTGTATATATATATATATATATATATATATATATATATATATATATATATATATATATAATATATATATATATATATATATATATATATATATATATATATATATATATATATATATATATATATATATATATATATATATATATATATATATGAATAAATAAAACCAGTCCAAGAAAGCTGGCAGCACACACTCCAAATATGGATCCAAGCAGCAGTGAAATACTTAAAATATGAAGAAAGGATCCACAAACACCACGTAGTTTAGAAGGAGTTACACTTTTAATCTATGCACCCAAATTTTCGCCCTCTCAGCGAGGGCTTCTTCTTCTTTAATTTACGTAAATTATGTTTTGTTACCTAGTTATCTGTTACCTGGGCATTCCCCTGAAGAAGCCCTCGCTGAGAGGGCGAAAATTTGGGTGCATTGATTAAAAGTGTAACTCCTTCTAAACTACGTGGTGTTTATGGATCCTTTCTTCATATTTTAAGTATATATATATATATATATATATATATATATATATATATATATATATATAATATATATATATATATATATATATATATATATATATATATATATATATATATATATATATATATATATATATATATAATATATATATATATATATATATATATATATATATATATATACAGGTTGCATACGTGCTCATGGAACAGGTTCTTGGCGTGGCAGAGATACTACAGTAAGGTGCGGTTGAACCATTTCAGTTGCTTAGAAAATGTCAACACCATCCAACGGCAAGAGGTATAGATCCTCATGAGCCCCCGCAGTCGCGGGGGCTCATGAGGATCTATGCCTGTTGCTGAAAGCACTTTGAGTCCTATGTTCCTGGGAAAGCTAGGGTTGTTCTGGTGTTGAATACTGCAGAAAGACAGTCTGCGACACCTGGCACTGAAGGGGTTACCAGCGTTATCAGGCAGTAGCTATTACAAACTGTGATGCACCGTCATGCGTGTGGTGAGAAGGGGTTACCAGCGTTATCAGGCAGTAGCTGTACAAACTGTGATGCACCGTCATGCGTGTGGTGAGAAGGGGTTACCAGCGTTATCAGGCAGTAGCTGTTACAAACTGTGATGCACCGTCATGCGTGTGGTGAGAAGGGGTTACCAGCGTTATCAGGCAGTAGCTGTTACAAACTGTGATGCACCGTCATGCGTGTGGTGAGAAGGGGTTACCAGCGTTATCAGGCAGTAGCTGTTACAAACTGTGATGCACCGTCATGCGTGTGGTGAGAAGGGGTTACCAGCGTTATCAGGCAGTAGCTGTTACAAACTGTGATGCACCGTCATGCGTGTGGTGAGAAGGGGTTACCAGCGTTATCAGGCAGTAGCTGTTACAAACTGTGATGCACCGTCATGCGTGTGGTGACAAGGGGTTACCAGCGTTATCAGGCAGTAGCTGTTACAAACTGTGATGCACCGTCATGCGTGTGGTGACAAGGGGTTACCAGCGTTATCAGGCAGTAGCTGTTACAAACTGTGATGCACCGTCATGCGTGTGGTGACAAGGGGTTACCAGCGTTATCAGGCAGTAGCTGTTACAAACTGTGATGCACCGTCATGCGTGTGGTGAGAAGGGGTTACCAGCGTTATCAGGCAGTAGCTGTTACAAACTGTGATGCACCGTCATGCGTATGGTGAGAAGGGGTTACCAGCGTTATCAGGCAGTAGCTGTTACAAACTGTGATGCACCGTCATGCGTGTGGTGAGAAGGGGTTACCAGCGTTATCAGGCAGTAGCTGTTACAAACTGTGATGCACCGTCATGCGTGTGGTGAGTCATTCTTCTGGATCATACCTCCAGGCCGTACGGTCCAAAATCACAGACCAACACAAATGTATTGTCATCCTCTTACTGACGAGCACATGAAATGCGACGTTTAGTCTGGACTCACCGGAAACACTAAAGTGTCCTCTACATCTCACACTAAAGTGTTTCCCATGATTCCAGAAGTGTCGCATTTCATGTGCTCGCCAGCATGATCTATCTGTATGATGTATGTATACGTACACAAAGTTACTCCTTCTTGTTAACCCTTTTAGCACCAAGGTCCCATATCTCAAATTTTGGAGGTGCTGCCTAACGACTGTGTACCAATTGTACCAGTTGTAGCAGATGGGGCGCCAAGCTCATCTGGCACTACCCTTGAATTATCATGATCAATACATCTCCTGCTGCAGGGTCCCGGGGCTAGAAGGGAATAAATCGATACGCTCCATGGCAGGCTTTAGCTGCTAAATTTCACCCATACAACGGGCTGTCAATGTTGTCTTGCTTGAACTGCGACTTGTCTACCCTTCTTTTTATACCGTCCATGTGAGTAATGATAATAATAATGATAATAATAATGATAATAATAATAATGGTAATAATAATGATAATAATAATGATGATAATAATAATGATAATAATAATGATGATAATGATGATGATGATAATAATAATGATAATAATAATAATAATAATGATAATATTATTAATAATAATGATAATAATAATATTGAAAATGATAATAATAATTATGATAATAATGATAATAATATTGAAAATGGTATAATAATTATGATAATAATGATAACAATAATAATAATAATAATGATAATATGATAATATTAATAGTGATAATAATAATGGTAGTAATGATAATAATACTAAAAAATATGATAATAATGATGATCATAATAATAATGATAATAATAATAACGATAATAATAATAATACCGGGTTTTGCATAGGCGCTTTACCCAATTCTGCGAATCGGCTCAAAGCGCCGCGAACTGAACCCAACACGCACGCTCACGTGACACACACGCATTCACTCTGAAGACTAACCCAGTACAAGACAAACACAGGACGTTCACGTGTCAGCTCAGCTACTGAGGTTTTGGAAACTTTGATCGCTTGTATTTGACATTTATAAAGTGGCCTAAAACCGGTACCGAAGTGGAGTGGGAGGAAGAGCCGGAGTACCTGGAAAAAGAACCCCCGCCGGTCCGCCCGAATTAACGGTGCCACTTACTAGAAGAACCCGGTATCGAACCTCGCACTTTTAGCATTGGTGGCAGGCGCCTTTGCCACTGCGCCACTGACTGCCCCGTGGTACATGAGTTGGCACTGTACCACAGTTTTTGCTCTTCCTTTTAGCGTAAGGCAAGGCCGAACTCTCCTGGGTACAATCTTGAACAAGAATAGAAAAGTCTTTCAGTTTACGACAATTAGCCCTGAGTCCCTACAGCAGGAGATGGATTGACCATGACAATTCAAGGGTATTGCCAGATTAGCTTGTCGCCTTCAGGTACCAAGCTAATCTGGCGCTACCCTTGAATTATCATGGTCAATCCATCCCTGCAACTGGTACATAGTCGTTAGGCAACACCTCCCAAATTTGAGAAATGGTACCTTGGGGCTTATGGGGTTAAACTGTATAATTCAAGTCCGCCCGTTTGTCCAGCCTCATTGTAAGACATGCTCAGAACATTGATGAAGGCGATAGTGCGACCTATTAACCCTTTGTTGCCGGGAGCAGGTCGCTTGAAAAGAATGGCAGTTTTCTGTTGTCTGAGGGCTGCCATGATAAATACATAATGAATGTGCACGTTCTTTACTTCCATCATAACATTTCTTCTTTGGATTGTGAGAAAGATAATTTTATCCCATTAAAAACTACTTTAGAAACATTAAAGGAGTATCCAAGGGAGAAAGGAACACTCTTAGAAAAGACAGTTACAACACACCCAACGGAGACAAAAACACTCTTAGAAAAGATAGTTACAACACACCCAACGGAGACAGAAACACTCTTAGAAAAGACAGTTACAACACACCCAACGGAGACAGAAACACTCTTAGAAAAGACAGTTACAACACACCCAACGGAGACAAAAACACTCTTAGAAAAGACAGTTACAACACACCCAACGGAGACAGAAACACTTAGAAAAGACAGTTACAACACACCCAACGGAGACAAAAACACTCTTAGAAAAGATAGTTACAACACACCCAACGGAGACAGAAACACTCTTAGAAAAGACAGTTACAGCACACCCAACGGAGACAAAAACACTCTTAGAAAAGATAGTTACAACACACCCAACGGAGACAGAAACACTCTTAGAAAAGACAGTTACAACACACCCAACGGAGACAGAAACACTCTTAGAAAAGACAGTTACAACACACCCAACGGAGACAAAAACACTCTTAGAAAAGACAGTTACAACACACCCAACGGAGACAGAAACACTTAGAAAAGACAGTTACAACACACCCAACGGAGACAAAAACACTCTTAGAAAAGATAGTTACAACACACCCAACGGAGACAGAAACACTCTTAGAAAAGACAGTTACAACACACCCAACGGAGACAAAAACACTCTTAGAAAAGATAGTTACAACACACCCAACGGAGACAGAAACACTCTTAGAAAAGACAGTTACAACACACCCAACGGAGACAAAAACACTCTTAGAAAAGATAGTTACAACACACCCAACGGAGACAAAAACACTCTTAGAAAAGACAGTTACAACACACCCAACGGAGACAAAAACACTCTTAGAAAAGATAGTTACAACACACCCAACGGAGACAGAAACACTCTTAGAAAAGACAGTTACAACACACCCAACGGAGACAGAAACACTCTTAGAAAAGATAGTTACAACACACCCAACGGAGACAAAAACACTCTTAGAAAAGACAGTTACAACACACCCAACGGAGACAAAAACACTCTTAGAAAAGATAGTTACAACACACCCAACGGAGACAGAAACACTCTTAGAAAAGACAGTTACAACACACCCAACGGAGACAGAAACACTCTTAGAAAAGACAGTTACAACACACCCAACGGAGACAAAAACACTCTTAGAAAAGACAGTTACAACACACCCAACGGAAACAGAAACACTTAGAAAAGACAGTTACAACACACCCAACGGAGACAAAAACACTCTTAGAAAAGATAGTTACAACACACCCAACGGAGACAGAAACACTCTTAGAAAAGACAGTTACAGCACACCCAACGGAGACAAAAACACTCTTAGAAAAGATAGTTACAACACACCCAACGGAGACAGAAACACTCTTAGAAAAGACAGTTACAACACACCCAACGGAGACAGAAACACTCTTAGAAAAGACAGTTACAACACACCCAACGGAGACAAAAACACTCTTAGAAAAGACAGTTACAACACACCCAACGGAGACAGAAACACTTAGAAAAGACAGTTACAACACACCCAACGGAGACAAAAACACTCTTAGAAAAGATAGTTACAACACACCCAACGGAGACAGAAACACTCTTAGAAAAGACAGTTACAACACACCCAACGGAGACAAAAACACTCTTAGAAAAGATAGTTACAACACACCCAACGGAGACAGAAACACTCTTAGAAAAGACAGTTACAACACACCCAACGGAGACAAAAACACTCTTAGAAAAGATAGTTACAACACACCCAACGGAGACAAAAACACTCTTAGAAAAGATAGTTACAACACACCCAACGGAGACAGAAACACTCTTAGAAAAGACAGTTACAACACACCCAACGGAGACAGAAACACTCTTAGAAAAGACAGTTACAACACACCCAACGGAGACAAAAACACTCTTAGAAAAGACAGTTACAACACACCCAACGGAGACAGAAACACTTAGAAAAGACAGTTACAACACACCCAACGGAGACAAAAACACTCTTAGAAAAGATAGTTACAACACACCCAACGGAGACAGAAACACTCTTAGAAAAGACAGTTACAACACACCCAACGGAGACAAAAACACTCTTAGAAAAGATAGTTACAACACACCCAACGGAGACAGAAACACTCTTAGAAAAGACAGTTACAACACACCCAACGGAGACAAAAACACTCTTAGAAAAGATAGTTACAACACACCCAACGGAGACAAAAACACTCTTAGAAAAGATAGTTACAACACAATTGTGTTGTAACTGTCTTTCCTATGCGTGTTTCTTTCTCCGTTGTGTGCTTCTTTGCATTTTACACGCTTGGCAGTCACGTTTTTGGACTGGATTGCGGTTGTTGTTGTTGTTGTTTTGTTTTGGTTTTTTAGAAACATTAAAACTGTACAAAACATTGATCATGTCTCCTTTCATTCTTTTTGCACTTTTTGTGGCAACACATTTTTGGGGCGGCCCTCAACGCTGTACGGTGCTTTGGCAGCTGTTGATGCGAGGTGCATTGAAGTTAGTCTTTGTGGCCGCATAGATTTTCATAAGCTGAACCCAATGTAAACCCATTCACGCATAATTTGTTTTGAACTCGCGTTCAGTTATCGATCGACCGAAACCACTGCTTGTCCCACAGCTGGCCACGGAATATTGGTTTCAGCAAGAGGCATAGATCCTCATGAGCCCCCCGCAATTGCGGGGGCTCATGAGGATCTATGTCTCTTGCAGCTGGATTGTGCGCACTTTATCTCGGCAGTAAAGGGCGCTCTCAGGTTGAGGAAGCCACTGAGCAGGAAGGCAATGACTGTTCATCCAGATAGCCAGAGGAGTCAATTTCCTCACTATTTGGTTTAATTCCACAGTCGAGTCCCCCGGCAGTCGTTCTTAACCTTTTATACCCCATTGCCGCATTTCACAGATGTTAGAATTGCCACCCAACGACTATGTACCAGTTGCTGGAGATGGATCGACAGTGATAATTCAAGGGTAGTGTCAGATTAGCTTGGCGCCCGATGGCTCGAAGCTAATCTGTCACCCCTTTGAATTATCATGGTCGACCTACCTCTTGCTGTTTTGCGTCGGGAGAAAAAGGGTTAAATCCTTCAGTTTCGGTGTAACGGCCGATTATTGCATACCTTGGAAAACGCTGTAATCGGCCATTACACGGTATACGGCGGGTTTGAAGTCAGTCGTCGTCTCCCCTTATTTGATTTTCTGTCCAAGTATATACTCCAGGTTAGGTTAAGACACAAGTTCTATGTTTCTTTCTTTCCTGTGTGGTTTCATTCTGAGCGGTTCATCTACGAGAGTTCGGGAGCATTTACCTGAAACTAGCGAAATTGACCCTTTCAGCTCTAGTGACATTGATTTCGTCCACGTGCACTGTCACTGGCTGATAATGACGTACGTGGACACAAAGACTTCAAACAGGATACTCGATCTAAAGTCACATGATCGACAGCCGGGGACCCTCTCTCTGGCGGACACAATGGCGACTGGCGGCTCTGCGTCTGTGACCAGCAAGCTGGACTGCGCCGTGTGTCTAGAGCGGTACCGCCGTCCCAAACTGCTGCCATGTTTCCACACGTTCTGCCAGGCGTGTCTACAGACTGTGGCCGGTACCTCGTCCTCCTTCCCCTGTCCTGCCTGTCGGGAACCCGTCATTGTGCCGCCCGGGGGGGTCGGGGCGCTGCAGGTAAATAGTGCGTAGGAATAGAATTGTTCAGATAACTGTTGCTGCATGACTGAACAAACATTCAGATTCGAACCCCCGTTTCCGAGTCAGAATGTACTTTCCGTGATAATTATGTTTAACTCACTCAGTCCCGACAGACCACTGCAAGATTTGTCTCGACCATGATAGTTCAAGGGTGGTGCCAGAATAGCTTGGCGCCTAAAGGCGCCAAGCTATTCTGACACCACCCTTGAACTATCATGGCCGATCTGTCTCCTAAATTGTAATGCGGTCCTCAGAGTGTGGGTATTTTGTACAGTGAGTTAAATTATCTCTCGTCTTTTTCCTTTGTAGCTACCAGCCAGCCTTTAACCCTTCTCCTGCCAACTTACTTGTTGCTGAAATCTGTGTTCACTGAACGACTACAAGCCACAACTGTCCAGACAAATTTTGCTATATAGCAACAATAAAGTTATCTTGAATCTTGAGAACATGGCCGCAAATTGGTCTCATCAAGAGGCGTAGATCCTCATGAGCCCCCCCCCCCCCCCCCCCCCCCCCGCAGTCGCGGCGGCTCATGTACATCTAATGCCTCTTGCAGTTAGATCGCGGCGTTCCCTTTCTCTTGGCAGTGAAGGGTTAACATAATGAAGAGTATTACGGGGGAAGGCGAGGTAATCCGAGTCTATGCGAGATTTGGACTGGAAGGTAATGAGGGAAAATCCCACCCGGCCCATACCGACCCACCAGGGAAGCGAACCCTGAACCTTGTACGCCCCGAGCAGACAGCGCCAGGGACTGCACTGTTCGACCTTCCGCCCTTGTTTTGTGAAAAGCAGAATGCTCCCTGACTTGCGGAATTGTTTGGTAATCTGTAAGGTCCAAACTCACAGACCAGCACATTCATGTGCGCTGACGCATTATAAATCAGGACAGAGATAAGAAGACCTGTGTTGAACCCAGATCAAAAACGTGACTGTCAAACGTGCACAATGCAAAGAACGACCCAGCGGCGAAAGATACGCGCTTGGAAAAGACAGTTACAACACAATGTGTTGTACTTGTCTTTTTAAACGTGTTTCTTCCTCCGCTGGGTCCTTCTTTAGACATATTGGAACAATCGAGGACTACGTGGGCAGTTGTACCGCAAAGGCACTTTCTTCTTTTTTTAAATTCTTTACAACGAACTTTCTGACGATGTAACAATTGTCAAAAAGATCGTACACACTCCACGAACGCCCCCCACCCGGGTCTGCCCTGGGGACTTGGGTGGGGTTAACTACTTTTTAGTTCCCAGGGTCACCCTGGTCAGCCCCAGAGGGTGGGTTTCCCCCCTATTCTGGGGCATGTGTTTCTGTCTACCCTTGGTCCATTCACCTGGTTTTTCCTTTTTTAAACTCTGCCTTCTGTCTGCACTGCCTGTAGCTCTTGATATTGGATGTGTGTTGCTAAATGGTCTTATGTTTATTTAGCGTATTAGACCGGCTGGCGACATACATTCAATATTCTGTTTAGTTGTTTGTTTTTTTCACAAGCAGTGCAGGCACGTCCTGAAAAAGTCTTGTTGCTGTCGGGACGTTAAGCAATGTACAACCAACCAATCCACGTATGTCGTAACAACATATGGTATGTCACAAAGGTGCTGGTGGCTCCATTAGCTTTGTGACAATTGTTACAATGTCACAAGAGACTTTGCCCTAAGTGTGCCTGTCGTATCCGTTGTTTGAACGATCTATTACATTAGACGCTGGCATCTTTGCTGTCAAGATGGAAAATCGCTGCTGGGGGTTTCAAGCTCCCCCAAAACCTCACCACTCACACTGAATCAAATATAGCCGATACCTGCACATTTATTGGCTATATGTGTGCTTGTCTGAGATTTTGGCCATTACGGTTTTGAGGGTTGTTTGTTTGGGTGGGTTGTTTATTTGGTTGGGTGTTTGGGTGGTAGGGTGGGTTGGTTGGATTTTGTTTGTTTGTTTGTTTGTACGTGTGTTTGTTGTTGTGTTTTCCCCAAAGCAAATGACAGGATTAGGGAGTGCGGGGCTGGTGCGAGGTGACCATATCAGAATAACCCGTTAAGTGCCGTGAAAGTTTAAACACCACCCAACTGCAAGAGGTATAGATCCTCATGAGCCCCCGCAGTTGAGGGAGCTCATGAGGATCTATGCCCCTTGCCGACACCACTTTGAATCCACGTTCCTGGCACAGCTATGGTATCTTGATGTTGAATATCCACGTTCCTGGCACAGCTATGGTATCTTGATATTGAATATCCACGTTCCTGGCACAGCTATGGTATCTTGATGTTGAATATCCACGTTCCTGGCACAGCTATGGTATCTTGATGTTGAATATCCACGTTCCTGGCACAGCTATGGTATCTTGATGTTGAATATCCACGTTCCTGGCATTGCTATGGTATCTTGATGTTGAATATCCACGTTCCTGGCACAGCTATGGTATCTTGATGTTGAATATCCACGTTCCTGGCACAGCTATGGTATCTTGATGTTGAATATCCACGTTCCTGGCATTGCTATGGTATCTTGATGTTGAATATCCACGTTCCTGGCACAGCTACGGTATCTTGATGTTGAATATCCACTTTCCTGGCACAGCTATGGTATCTTGATGTTGAATATCCACGTTCCTGGCACAGCTATGGTATCTTGATGTTGAATATCCACGTTCCTGGCACAGCTATGGTATCTTGATGTTGAATATCCACTTTCCTGGCACAGCTATTTTATCTTGATGTTGAATATCCACGTTCCTGGCACAGCTAGGCTTTCTTGGTGTTGAATAAATGAAAATTGCAGAAACACAGTCTGCGGCATCTGGCACTTTACGGGTTGAACTGGTCATGTATAGTACGCTTGTATAGTACGCTTGTATAGTACGCTGTATAGTACGCTTGTATAGTACGATGTATAATACGCTTGTATAGTATGCTTGTATAGTACGCATGTACAGTACGCTTGTATAGTACGCTGTATAGAACGCTTGTATAGTACGCTGTATAGTACGCTTGTATAGTACGCTGTATAGTAGGCTTGTATAGTACGCGTGTATAGTACGCTTGTATAGTACGCTGTATAGTACGCTTGTATAGTACGATGTATTGTACACTTGTATAGTACGCTGTATAGTACGCTTGTACAGTACGCTTGTATAGTACGCTTGTATAATACGCTTGTATAATACGCTTGTATAGTACGCGTGTATAGTACGCTTGTATAGTACGCGTGTATAGTACGCTTGTATAGTACGCTGTATAGTACGCTTGTATATTACGCTTGTATAGTACGCTATATAGTACGCTTGTATAGTACGCTATATAGTACGCTTGTATAGTACGCTATATAGTACGCTTGTATAGTACGCTGTATAGTACGCTTGTATAGTACGCTGTATAGTACGCTTGTATAGTACGCTGTATAGTACGCTGTATAGTACGCTTATATAGTACGCTTGTATAGTACGCTGTATAGTACGCTTGTATAGTACGCTGTATAGTACGCTGTATAGTACGCTTATATAGTACGCTTGTATAGTACGCTGTATAGTACGCTTGTATATTACGCTTGTATAGTACGCTTGTATAGTACGCTTGTATAGTAGGCTGTACAGTACGCTTGTATAGTACGCTTGTATAGTACGCGTGTATTGTACGCTGTATAGTACGCTTGTATAGTACGCGTCCTTAACAATTTTAGAGCGACATTTTTTTTTTCAAACAATGCTGATTAGGAAAAGTGATCATCTAATTTGGACCTCATTTATTTTTCAGGTTGGTGTGCCGTCAAAACACCAAAAATTACGGTTTAGTCGCTGCCCTTTGGGAAATTACGCAGTTGAACTATATTAAAGTTGAAATGTATGTTCTTTTCAGTCCGACTAAAGTGACCACTGACGTGGATCACATGTACAGAATTTATACTTATTAGTTTGTTGGGTTTTTTTAAAGGCTGTCAGAAGCCTTGCAAGGCCGGACTGTGGAACAGATATTAAAAATAGCAAAGATCGTGTAAGGACATAGATACGTCAGTGTTGGTCAGTGATCCATCACCAACCTGACGGAAGCGAACCGCAGACTCTGCACTAATCTGTAGTGTCGACACAAAGTGGTTCAGCAAGAGGCGTAGATCCTCATCAGCCCTCCCAAATGCGGCTACCACGTAACGCCCAGCACCTGCGGGGGCTCATGAGGGTCTACGTCTGTTGCAGCTAGTGAAGGTTTGTACACTATGAACACGTTCCGAAAGTGGTGTGTCGTAGTCAGCCCGTTTCACCTCATCACGGCTGATGTAGAAAATAAAGCGCATGTTGTTGATAAATGACGTCTTAACCCCTTCACTGCCGAGGGGAAAAGTAAACACGATCAAACTGCAAGAGACATAAATCCTCATGAGCCCCCCGCCACTGCGGGGGCTCATGAGGATCTATGTCTCTTGCCGAGGCCAATTTGTATCCATGTTGCCTGTACGGTGGTGGCTTTTGGTCGATGAAATAACCAAGGTTTCACAAAACAAAAACAAAAATGTGCGTACAACATTCGTGCAGTGGCTGTATAGGGTTTAGTTCACAAAAAGTCATGATATTGTTTGTTTGTCTGTCTGTCTGCACCCTCTCTCAAGCGCTGTGAGTGTCTCAGTATTCGCCAGAGGGTTGCGCCTGCCTGCAAGCTGTCTCTGTATTTTAATTTGCAGACCAACTTCTACATTGTCGACGACTTGGAGAAAGAGACAACTCTCGCCAAACTGTGTGATGTGTGTGCTGACCAAAGGGAGGCCACCCACAAATGTCTGCAGTGTAAACAGAAGTATTGCGGCCCCTGCAGGCAAACCCACGACGCGTACACGGCCTGTCGTTCCCACACCATCACCTTGTATCAGCCACACTCCAGTCAAGGCGGGAACACGAGGAACAAAACTGTCACCCAGCGTCATGAAGACAAGTGCCTGAGGCACCCCAAACACGAGCTGATCATGCACTGCACCAAGTGCACAGTCAACATCTGCATACAGTGCAAGCTGACGTCACATGAAGGTCACCCCACACAAGACCTTGAGGACGAAGAAGCGAAGGTGCTGGTCAGACTACAAGAGCGACTGCAAAGGCTGAGTGAAGATGGCGTGATTTTGGCTGGCGTGCTGGCGACTGCCGACAGTGAATGCACGAGACTGCAGGAGATGAGAGAGCAGACAGGAAAAGACATCCTTGCCCGGGCAGACATCCTCACTCAGTGGGCCACGCAAGCCATGCAGACGGCACTCCTCAGTATCCACATTGCCACCGAGGAACACACCGCTCGTCTGCGCTTGCTCATACAGCACGTGCGGGACCAACATGCAGCAGTGGCCGCTCAGTATGATCACGTGACTCGCGTGTTGGACCGTGACGTGCCTGGCGACATTGTATCCCTGGAAGCTCAGCTGAGAGAAGTGAGTGTGGACAGGACAGAGATGCTACTGCTGAAAGACGCCCTGAGAAAGGAAGCGGTGGGGTTCACGTGCAGACACAGTGCCAGTGCCGTGACCTTGAACGATATGCTGACCTTTGTGGGCGTGCTGGAGAAGGCGGGATCAGAGGAATCTACCGTGGCGTTGTCAGTAGTCCAGGATGATAACACCGCAGCAGGCGCGCCAGAGAAGGAAGAGCCAGACGTAGCCACCTCGCAGCGTGACCAGGCAGTGGGCCGAAACACGCAAGCGGCTGATACAGCGACCACAGCACCACAGGCTGACACAGCGACCACAGCACCACAGGCTGACACAGCGACCACAGCACCACAGGCTGACACAGCGACCACAGCACCACAGGCTGACACAGCGACCACAGCACCACAGGCTGACACAGCGACCACAGCACCACAGACTGACACAGCGACCACAGCACCACAGGATGTGTCAAAGGTAAAAGAGGCACCGAGACTCATCACCTACTCCCATGATCCAAGCTCATGTCTATACGCCATTTGTCCCACCAGTCAGAACCGACTTTGGGTTAGCCATGGCAGACCATCGCATGATTCTCGCGTTGAATTGTTTGACGAATACGGCAGCGTTGAGGAAGGAATGGATGATTTTGCTTTCACTAATGCTGTCACAATCCTAGAGCACATCACAATATCAGCTAATCCCAATGGGACTCAGATCATCTGGATACAACCCGGAGGAAGCCGTGGTGAAATAGACATGGTTCAGGATCACTTGCGGCCAGTATGTAAAAGTTCCCCGAAAGGAACCTATTTCATGGAAAGGCGTTACTGCGGTAATTCAAACGGCTTCTGCGTGGTTTCCTTTACTTCTCTCCAACCCTTACGGTGGAAGACGGAGAGAAGGCTGGGCAAGTTGCCGGAGACTGTGTGTGACGCTTCGGCAAACAGAGACACGATTGCTGTGATAGCTGAGAAGCAATCTGATGCGGTGACACTGTACAGGAAAAACAGGTCCGGCCACTCGTTCTACGCAACATACACTCCGGGTAAGGGTTTATTGCCAAAGGACGCCTGTTTCTGCGTGATTGGCGGGCGGGAGATGCTGCTGGTTCTTGTCGTGAAGGAAAATCGAGTGCACGCTATAAACTGTACTGACGGCTGTCGGCTTGTCGGTTACCTGAATACTGGGTCCATGGCTCTGCGTGATCCACGTTGCCTGGCCACTGACTACTACCACTATGTATGGATCGGATGTAATGGCGGATGTGTAGTGCGCGTCCCTCTGTAAATTAACCCCTCCCCTGCCACTGTGCGGACACTTTTCTTTCTGAAATCCTGGTTCATTCAACGACCGAAAGCCAACACGGTCCAAGAAACGTAAATATAAACTGATCTCAGCAGGAGGCATAGATCCTCATGAGCCCCCGCAGTCGCGGGGGCTCATGAGGATCTATGTCTCTTGCAATTGGATCATGTTCACTTTTTTCTGACTAATGGGGTTAATGTCTACATGCATATGCACACTAAGGGAGATTACCACTGCCTTATGTCTAAATGTGTTTGCTACGTGGTTACTTGTTGTCTGCCCGCTGTTCCTGCCTTGTTGCATTACGTGGCGTGCATTGTGTCAGCAGGCCTAGAAGCCAGATTCAGAACCGAAACCACACCCACAAATAAAGACGGTACATGTCGCAAGCAACGATCGTGTTATTTGTGTATACAAGTATACTTTACATTTCTGTGCTTGCATACGGGAAGTAAACATTGAATATGTGCTACTGCATGGATCATGTTTCACCATATTGCTCGGCTAAAAGCGAATAAACCACGAGTAAGCATGTCACCAAACTTCGACATTTCTTTAGCGCTTCGGCGTGGGGCAGCTAAAATGATCACTGACAAATCGACCCGGCGCAAAATCAACGCGGAACTGCACTGCCTCGCCTAGTTAAAAAATTTGTGATGCCTTACAGAAATATCTTGATAGCAAATGTGCGTCTCTGTGTCTCACTTGCACATCATTTTATTCTTACCTTGACGGCCTGCTCGGATGCGAAGAAACAGCAAATGGCTGCCAGTCGAGCAGACGCATAGACAAAGTCTGACGCAAAAACCGTCTGATATATGACATAAAGATTATGGTCAAAGCGACGTCATACAAATGACGCCAGATGGACAATGTAATACAGATATCAAGAGTGTGAGGCCACAGACCGACGAGGGGGAGGTGGGAGGGGGCTTGATGCGTGAATTTTGCGGGATTTCTTTTCCGGTTTTCGCGATTGCATTTCTTTTCCATTCTCGTGACCCATGAAAACAGTTCGTTGTGAAGCGTGAAAGCCAATATAAGTTTTTCGTGATTCGTGAAAACGTCCAGGTTATTTTCCTGAAGCGTAAAACTCTGTTGTCAGACTGTAAACAATAGTATTACTAATAACACGCGTAGTGTTACTAGGTTTTACAATCTGACAACAGAGTTTCACGCGTTCATAATCTCTTTCACTGGCTGAACACTCTGACAACGTCTGGAAGAGGGGGGGGAGGAGGTTTCTTACTAGTAGTACTAATCTTACTAGAAGTATAGGATGAGGTTTCTTACTAGTAGTACTAATCTTACTAGAAGTATAGGATGAGGTTTCTTACTAGTAGTACTAATCTTACTAGAAGTATAGGATGAGGTTTCTTACTAGTAGTACTAATCTTACTAGAAGTATAGGATGAGGTTTCTTACTAGTAGTACTAATCTTACTAGAAGTATAGGATGAGGTTTCTTACTAGTAGTACTAATCTTACTAGAAGTATAGGATGAGGTTTCTTACTAGTAGTACTAATCTTACTAGAAGTATAGGATGAGGTTTCGTACTAGCTCCGCATGAAACCACAAGCAAAAGCAAGAAAAAACAAACTTCAATCAATCAATCAATCAATCAATCAATCAATCTGTCTCTGCCTTGCGCCGACTAACTTAGGCCTAGCTGGGATTATTAAATCTAAACCTTAGCAAAGTTTCGCAGCTTTTGTATAAATATCTGACAGGTGGTAGATTGCAATAAACTAGAACTATCACGTGACCAGGGACACGAGTTAAGCCCTTGGACAGAAGATCAAACAGCGGAGATGAATCCCGACTTAACGTCGCCACATACCGTGTAATAGGTGATTATAGCGTTTCCTAGGGTACTGCAATAATCGGCCGTTACACTGGGTTTTGAAGGCTTTAACTCATTCGAGACGTGCCACCTCCGGATGCACGGCATAAGCCGCCACGTCTCGACACAGCGGTAGATAGGTCAAACACGATCATTCAAGGGTAGTGGCAGATTGGCTTGGCGCCTGATAGCGCCAAGCCAATCTTTTACTACCCTTGAATTACCATAGTCTATCCAACTCCTGCAACTGGTACATAGTCTTTAGGTGACACCTCCACAATGTGGGAAATGCGGCCTTGGGGTTAAATGGGTTAAAAACGGGCTGTGGACATACACCGCCGGAATTGTGGCGAAATTGACGCCTGCAGCCTGGCTATCTGGATGTTCAGTCGGTGGCTTCCCGCTCAGTCAGTGGCGTCCGCCACCCGACAGCACCCTTCATCGCCGAGGTGAAGCGCACGCAATCCAACTGCAAGAGACTGGGATCCTCATGAGCCCCAGAATCTGTGCCTCTTGCTGTTACGTAATCATGTTCCTGGGATGAATAGTTCTCTCGGGCGTTGAACTAAGTTTTTCAAAAAGACACATGACGATGGCATGGAAACAAGGCCATCGGGCCAACGGCGGCCGACGTTGGCCCGATGGCCTTTGCGCACTGGCAGGGTATCTGATACGTCATTCAGCTGCTGATGCCTCTTGCAGATACGGGTAATATTGCTCGGTCAAGAGTAATGTAAACACATGATTGGCTAACAGTAGGTGTTTTAAAGTGATAATAGGATTCGACTCGTCCGATATCACGTGACCACTTAGCCTCGACCTGCGTTTTTAAAGCCAAAAAAACGAACTTAAATAAAATGAATAAAAATTATATTTTTTCTCTCAAGTAAAACAATAAATCAAACTGCTTACTATTTAGCACGGCGAGAAAAGAAAAGAAATCTGAAAACGCGTTGTTTTTCTTCAGATAGCGCAGCCAGGGGGAGGTTAATATGATGGAGCAGCCCGTGAACTGAGCGAGGATAGCACAGACATATACAGCGCAGGAATTGTTGGTGGGTGGTGGGATGTTGCATGTGTGTGTGTGTGTGTGTGTGTGTGTGTGTGTGTGTGTGTGTGTGTGTGTGTGTGTGTGTGTGTGTGTGTGTGTGTGTGTGTGTGTGTTTGTGTGCGTGTGTGTGTGGGAGGGGAGAAATGGTGGTATGGTACCATAACGAATTCACGACGATTTATTTTGCGATTAACGAATAACGAATAGATAGCATAACATTTACGTTGGTGGTTGGAAAGAGACGCCAAAGAGGGGAGAAGGTGTCGCTTTCATAATCTCTCTCACTGGCTGAACACTCTGACAACGCGTGGAGGGGAGGGAGGGTGGGTGGAGGTTTCTTACTACTGGTAAGACTAGTACTGCTAGTAATATACCTCATCCCATACTACTAGTAAGACTAGTACGAAACCTCATCCGATACTACAAGTAAGACTAGTAGTACTAGGAAGAAACCTCATCCCATACTACAAGTAAGACTAGTAGTACTAGGAAGAAACCTCATCCGATACTACAAGTAAGACTAGTAGTACTAGGAAGAAACCTCATCCCATACTACAAGTAAGACTAGTAGTACTAGGAAGAAACCTCATCCCATACTACAAGTAAGACTAGTAGTACTAGTACGAAACCTCATCCCATACTACAAGTACGACTAGTAGTACTAGGAAGAAACCTCATCCCATACTTACCGCTTTTTCTACCTATTTTTCGGACAAAATCCAAACTCTGCGCAACACACTCGACGCTCTGCCTTCTCCGCCTTGTCCTCCCAACCCCACCTTTTCCGGCACTCCCCTCTCGTCCTTCCGCCCCGTCTCTCAGGATGAAGTCCTCAAGAGCATAAAGTCCATGCCCTTCAGAACCTGCGAACTAGACCCTCTACCAGCTTCTCTCTACCGTGTCGGCCTTCCAAAACTTCTGCCCTTCATTACCGACATCATCAACGCATCTCTAGAAAACGGCTCCGTCCCCGATATCTTCAAGTCCGCCATCGGCAATCCTCTCCTCAAAAAACACAACCTCGACCCAAATGAACTCAAGAACTATCGTCCAATCTCCAATCTCTCTTTTCTGTCCAAGCTTCTTCAGAAGGTTGTTCTCAAGCAGCTCAACCTCCACCTCACCGACAACAACCTCCTCAGTCCATTCCAGTCTGCCTATCGCAAACATCACAGCACTGAAACAGCCTTTCTACATATCTTAAACGATCTGCTTCTCTCCACCGACTCGGGCAACATAGCCCTTCTTACACTACTCGATCTCTCTGCCGCCTTTGACACTATAGACCACTCTATCCTCCTCCACCGACTCCACCACTCCTTCGGCATCACTGACTCTGCTTACTCCTGGTTTCTCTCTTACCTCTCTGACAGACAGCAGTCCGTCACCATCAACGGCGTCTCTTCCAACCCAGTCACGCTCTCCAGGCGGAGTTTCACAGGGTCTCATCCTGGACCCGGTCCTTTTCACACTCTACACCTCTCCTCTGTCCAACATCATCCAGTCTCACCGCATACACCACCACCTCTACGCTGACGACTCACAACTACTAGACAAAGACAAACTCGACAACACCCAGTCACTACTGACTCGCACGGCTGACTGCTACGAAGACGTGAAAAACTGGATGACAGCAAACAAGCTTAAACTGAACGACGACAAAACGGAAGCCATGCTGGTAGGCACTCGCCAGAAACTCTCCCAGCTCCCTCCCTCTCTCCACCTTCAACTCGATAGCACCCCCATCTCCCTCTCTGACTCGGCCAAGAACCTCGGCGTTATCCTCGATTCCTCTCTGTCCATCACCAGCTTCGTCTCCGCCACGGCCCAGGCATGCTATTTCCACCTCCGCCGCATCAGTCAGATCACAAAATACCTCACTACCGAAGCTGCCATAAAACTTGCTGTCTCTCTCATCTTATCTCGCATCGACTACTGCAACTCTCTCCTTTCCGGCCTCCCTCAATCCACCACTTTCACTCTCCAACGCGTCCAGAACAATGCTGCCCGCCTCGTCCTCAGAAAGAAAAAATCCGACCACATCACATCCCTGCTCAAACTCCTTCACTGGCTCCCCATTCCCCAACGCATCCAATACAAAATTCTGTCTCTCTGCTACAAATCCCTGAACAACTGCGCTCCTGCCTATCTCTCCAACTTACTTCACCCCTACACACCTTCCCGATCCCTCCGCTCTGCCTCCGACCCTCTCCGCCTCCACATCCCTCGCACCAAACTCAACACTTTCGGCCCCCGCTCCTTCTCTGTCTACGGTCCATCCACCTGGAACACTCTCCCACTCTCTCTCCGTCAGAAACACTCGCTCTCCTCCTTCCAGTCCGCCCTCAAAACCCACCTCTTTCAACAGTTTTAGCACTATATCACCACACTCCCCACCCCAAGCTGACCGTCGTAATGTATTTCACTATTTGTGGTACGTGAGTCATTGTCTAAAGCGTGCGCGTGCGTGCGCGAGTTGTGAGTGCGCCCTTAGAGTTATAATTATTATAAGATAAGCGCATTATAAATATCGTAATTATTATTTTTATTTTATACTACTAGTAAGATTAGTACTACTAGTAAGAAACCTCATCCCATACTACTAGTAAGATTAGTACTACTAGTACTACTAACTGATTGACGATAGATAGTGTAGATTTACTCCAAACGTGAATTTAGCGAAGTTGGCCATTTCAGCTCTCGTGACCTTGATTTCATTCACTTTAACTGCGTGATACATAAGTGGAGAGAAGGACCTGATAAAGGACACCTGATCCAAAGTCACATGATCGTCACCCGTCAATCCATCCACTGACTGACAAAATGGCGACTGGCGGATCTGCGTCTGTGACCAGCAAGCTGGACTGCGCCGTGTGTCTAGAGCGGTACCGCCGTCCCAAACTGCTGCCATGTTTCCACACGTTCTGCCAGGCGTGTCTACAGACTGTGGCCGGCACCTCGTCCTCCTTCCCCTGCCCTGCCTGTCGGGAATCCGTCATTGTGCCGCCCGGGGGCGTCGGGGCTCTGCAGGTAAATAGTGCGTAGGAACAGAATTGTTGCGATACCTGTTGGTACATGATTCAACGAACAATCTGACTCGAAACAGGGGCCAATTGCATGAATGAGCTTAGTCCTGCGCCGGCCACTACGCAAGGTGCTCCGCAATAGCGGGGTGAGTGTTGTAGCGCTATAGCGGGGTAAGTGTTGTGGCGCTATAGCCGGGTGAGTGTTGTGGCGCTATAGCGGGGTGAGTGTTGTGGCGCTATAGCGGGGTGAGTGTTGTGGCGCTATAGCGGGGTGAGTGTTGTGGCGTTATAGCAGGGTGAGTGTTGTGGCGCTATAGCGGGGCGAGTGTTGTGGCGTTATAGCGGGGTGAGTGTTGTGGCGCTATAGCGGAGCACCTTGCTTAGTGGCTGGCGCAGGACTAAGCTCACTCATGCAACTGGCCCGTGACCTACATTCTCAGTCCGAATGTTCTTCAATCATATTAATAGTGGTTTTTCTTTCTTACTTTTCCTTCTCTTTCTCGAGTGTGTCTACCAACCAGTTTTGAACAGGGGCGGATTGGGGGGGGGGGCGTGTCCAGACCCAAACTTCTTTAAAATGCTATAACAAAATCCCTTTTGGGGGTGTTTGGAACACCTTCCCCCCCCCCCCTCCCCCCGGTGGTTTGATATTTTTGGCGAATGGTGAGAGTCCCCACCCCCGATTTTTCTGCCCCTGGAAGCAAAGTCTAGCATCGGGGAGGCCTTTTGTATGATGTTGAAGGTCCCAAACAAAGGTTGGAACCCCTCCCCCCTTTTTTTGAGGTAACTGATCCGCCCCTGTTCAACACGATGAACTGAAGATTATTTCCGGTTATTGTGATCGTGTGTTTTCCGACCTACTCTCCGTCCTAATGTGTGTCGTCTTCTCGAAAAATGGAGACAGGGCTACAAGGCGCGCCCTGGATGATAATGCGTAGCGCGTACACCAACGCGCACAGGCAATCATGTCATCTAACTGTATGAGATCTCAACTCGCTGGAAATGTTGAAAATTCTAATCCCTATCTTGCAATTCCGGCCCCCCAGGGAATCGAACCCTGAATCGTTTACACAAGGGCACACAGCTCTGAAGTTGTTTGGGGTTTGCGTCATGCGGGCAGCAAAGACTGTCTTGCGGCGATGAACCTGAAGAAGACTGAACAGAGAACCGAGTCAAGATCTGTCGCTTGACAAACTTCAGACTTATAAGCGTGGTAAACTATTATAAGTTATTGATAGCAGGGGCTTGCTGCACGGACCCTTGTAGGCCTTCGGGGTACAAAGGTTTCTTTGACCTCCCTCATGTTTGCTGCACGGACCCTTGTAGGCCTGAGGGAGGTCAAAGAAACCTTTGTACCCCGAAGGCCGAAGGCCTGAGGGGTACAATGGTTCCTTTGACCTCCCGAAGGCCTACGAGGGTCCCTGCAGCAAGCCCCTGCTACCAATAACGTAATAGTTTTCATTTCTCCACTATTTTCGTAAAGAAATGAAGAACAAATCTTCCGTCCTACATCGCGCCTTAACATGACTGACGTAAATGAAATATATCGTATTTATACATAATAGACTTATGACGTA
>BTPG01000001.1:2754358-2852081 GCA_036245525.1 Semisulcospira habei | reverse complement strand
GTGTGTGTGTGTGTGTGTGTGTGTGTGTGTGTGTGTGTGTGTGTGTGTAGCGGTCTGTAAACCGTCTCTGCATTTTCATTTCCAGACCAACTTCTACATTGTAGGCGACTTAGAGAAGGAGACAACTCTCGCCAAACTGTGTGACGTGTGTGCTGACCAAAGGGAGGCCACCCACAAATGTCTGCAATGTAAACAGAAGTATTGCGGCCCCTGCAGACAAACCCATGACGCGTACACGGCCTGTCGTTGCCACACCATCACCTTGTATCAGCCACACTCCAGTCAAGGCGGGAACACGGGAAACAAAACTGTCACCCAGCGTCATGAAGACAAATGCCTGAGGCACCCCAAACACGAGCTGATCCTGCACTGCACCAAGTGCAAAGTCAACATCTGCATACAGTGCAAGCAGACGTCACATAAAAGGCACCCCACACAAGACCTTGAGAAAACAGGTACCAGGGTGAAGGCCATATTACAAGAGCGAATGGAAAAGCTGTGTGAGGAGGGAGCGGTTCTGGCTGGCGTGCTGGCGACTGCCGACAGTGAATGCAGGAGACTACAGGAGACGAGACAGCAGACAGAAAAAGATATCCGTGCCCGGGCGGACATCCTCACTCAGTGGACCACGCAAGCCATGCAGACGGCACTCCACAGTATCCACATCGCCACCGAGGAACACACCGCTCGTCTGCGCTCGCGCACACAGCACGTGCGGGACCAACATGCAGCAGTGGCCGCTCAGTGTGATCATGTGACTCGAGTGCTGGAAAGTGACGTGCCTAGCTACATTGTATCCCTGGAAGCGCAGCTGAGAGAAGTGAGTGTGGACAGGACTGAGATGCTACAGCTTAAAGACGCCCTGAAAAAGGAGATGTTGGGGTTCACGTGCAGACACAGTGCCAGTGCCGTGACCTTGAACGATTTGCTGACCTTTGTGGGCGTGCTGGACAAGGCGGGATCAGATGAATCAAACGTAGCGTCGTCAGGAGTTCAGGATGATAACAGAGCTGGCGCGCCAGAGAAGGAGGAGCCGGAAATAGCCAACCGGCAGCGTGACCAGGCAGTGGGCCGAAACACACAAGCGGTTGATACAGCGACTACACCACCACAGACTGTGACAACGGTAAAGGAGGCACCGAGGCTCATCATCTACTCTTATGATCCAAGGTCATGTCTACTCGCCATTTGTCCCACCAGTCAGAACCGCCTCTGGGTTAGTCATGGCAGACCATCGCATGATTACCAAGTAGAATTGTTTGACAAATTCGGCAATGTTGAGGAAGGAATGGACGATGTGGCTCTTACTGATGTGATCACAATTCTAGAGGATGTCACAATATCAGTAGAGTTCAATTCATTTCGTTCTGAGATCATCTGGATGCAACCCGGAGGAGGTCGAGGTGAAATAGACATGGAACAGGATCCTTTGCGGCCAGCATGTAAAAGTTCACCGAAAGGAACCTATTTGATGGAAAGGCGTTATCGCGGTAACTCACAAGGCTACTGCGTGGTTTCCTTTACTTCTCTCCTGCCCTTACAGTGGAAGACGGAAAGCAGGCTCGGCAAGTTGCCGGAGACTGTGTGTGACGCTTCGGCAAACAGAGACACGATTGCACTGATAAACAAGCATCAACCTAACTCACTTATATTGTACAGGAAGAGCGGGTCCGGCCACTCGTTCTACACTCCGGGTGAGGGCCTTTTGCCAAAGGACGCCTGTTTCTGTGTGATTAACGGGCGGGAGATGCTGCTGGTTATTGTCGTGACGGAAAACAAAGTGCACATTGTAGACCACACTGACGGCTGTCGGCTTGTCGGTTACCTGGACACCGGGACCCTGGCTCTGCAAGATCCACGTTGCCTGGCCACCGACTACTACCAGCGCGTGTGGGTCGGCTGTAATGGCGGAGACATAGCGCTCGTCTGCCTGTGAACCGAGTCTACACACTCCTGTGGTTTTGGCATCTTCTTCCTCTGCACTGGATCTGTTTGACCTAGCCTCACGCCTTCCCGGTTGGCGGTGGACGTCGGCCCAGTGGCATTTTGCGCATTGGGTTGTTTGTTTGTTTGTTTGTTTGTTTGTAAGCATCCTTTTTTTCCAGCAGTGGTCCCCTGAGGGGCCGTTATGTCCGGTCCGCGACACGCCACAGCAAGATATAGCTCGACCATGATAGTTCAAGGGCGGTGGCAGAATAGCTTGGCGCCTATAGGCGCCAAGCTATTCTGCCACCACCCTTGAACTATCATGGTCGATCTATCTCCTGAATTGTAATGCAGTCCTCAGAGGATAACTCCAACATGTGGGTATTTCGTACCTCGGGCACAATGAGTTAAGCATTGCCACGAGCACTGACGTACCGGCAGACAACAGAACAGACATGGTTAAGATTTGCGCCGAGTTATCACGTGCTGATGATGTAGGGACGAAAACTTATATATAATGTGACTAATTAACCATTCGACAGTCGGCAGCGGTTTGTGTCGCGGTGACTCCTGCAGGAAGGGTCAAGGTCAGGGTTAGGGTCCTGCAGGAAGGGTCAAGGTCAGGGTTAGGGTCCTGCAGGAAGGGTCAAGGTCAGGGTTAGGGTCCTGCAGGAAGGGTCAAGGTCAGGGTTAGGGTCCTGCAGGAAGGGTCAAGGTCAGGGTTAGGGTCCTGCAGGAAGGGTCACGGTCAGGGCTAGGGTTCTGCAGGAAGAGTCAAGGTCAGGGTTAGGGTCCTGCAGGAAGGGTCAAGGTCAGGGTTAGGGTCCTGCAGGAAGGGTCAAGGTCAGGGTCCTGCAGGAGTCATGGCGACACAAACCGCTACCGCCACCCGGAGGGCTAACCCCTTCCCTGCCACCGTGCGTATTCTGTACGGACATTTTTGTTTCTGAAATCCTGGTTCTTTGAACGACCAAAAGCCAACACCGCCCAAGAAACATGGATGCAAATTGGTCTCAGCATCCTCATGAACCCCCCGCAATCGCGGGGCCCCATGAGGATCTATGTCTCTTGCAGTTGGTTGGTTGTACATTGCTTAACGTCCCGACAGCAACAAGACTTTCTCATGACCTTCCTGCACTGCTTGTGAAAAGAAAAAGAAAACTAAACAGAACATTGAATGTATGTCGCCAGCCAGTCTAATACGCTAAATAAACCTACCACATGGGGCCTAAATAAAGCTAAGACCATTTAGCAACACACATCCAATATCAAGAGCTACAGGCAGCGCAGACAGTAGGAAGAGTTGAAAAAAGGAAAATACAGGCGAATGGACCGAGGGTAGACAGAAACACATGCCCCAGAATAGAGGGGAAAACCAACCCTGTGGGGCTGACCAGGGTGACCCTTGGAACTAAAAAGTAGTTAACCCCACCCAAGTCACACAGGGTAGACCCGGGTGGGGGGCTCTTGCAGTTGGCTGCCCGTCAAATTCCGCTGCCAGTACAAACTTGCAATTTTCGCCTATCGGCATTTTGACGGATCTCTCCAGCCGTACCTCTCAGCCAAGCTGTCTGCTTATCAGCATCACGCACCCTCCGTTCCTCCAGTGAAAAACTGTTAAAAATCCCGAAGCTTAACATGAATACTGTCGGGGAGCGTTCTTTCATCTTTTTAGCCCCAAGTGTGTGGAACTCGCTGCCAACTGAAATGCGGAATCTGCCCACAATGTCACAGTTCAAGGCTCACTTAAAGGTTTTTCTTTTTTGTCGGGCATTTAACATTTAGCTCATCTTTAGCTAACTGTTGACTGACTGCCACCTATTCTGATCCCAGAGGAAGTGAATGTAAGGTGTTGGGAAGAGATGGGGTGGTTTAAAGTAGTGTATAATCGTGCGTGTGTCTGAGAGAGAGGGTGTGCTGTTGTGCGTGCGCAGTGAGTCCAGTGTTTTCCTGGAGAACAGCTCTATACAAGAACTATGTATTATTATTATTATTATTATTGGATCGTGTTCACTTTTTCTCGGTAGTGAAGGGGTTAATGTCTACATGCATATGCATACTACGGGAGATTACCACTGCCTTATGACTAAATGTGTTTGCTACATGGTTACTTGTTGTCTTCTCACTGTTCCTGCCTTGTTGCATTAATGCCGTTCTTAATTGGACGAACCTACCCGTACATTTGTCCGCCAACTCTGACGATCTAGACTTCGCGATCTCGGGCGAACCAGGTTTGTTCTTAATTGGACGATCCAAAGATACGGCGAACTAGTTCGAAGTAGTTCGCGAACATCGGCAAACCATAGTTCGCTGTCGGAAAAAAAAAAACATCGCATGACATGTTGAGCAATCCAAGGCGACCCTTTTCTCTGATTGGTCAAAACTTTTACCCTCTTCTGCGTTGGAGGTAAGAAGATAGTCACTGATCCAACAACCATGGCGGACGGCGATATTTTACTTTCGTGCGAAGAACAAGACCTATTTTATTTATTTGTTGGAGGCGCAACGCTGTTTGTGGGATCCCTCCTGCAATGAGTACAAAAACAAAAATCTTACAAATCGCAAAGCGGTATTGCGGCAGACATTTTGAACTCTTTCGCAGACCAACTTCCGCCGAACGAAGCACTTCAATTAATGAAGAGATCCGTGGCGAACGTAGTTTGCTCAAGTTCGCCTAGGTTCGTTCAACCTCAATTAGAAACAAACCAAAAGATCGCCGATCTTCGCCGATCTAGGTTTGCCTATCAAATTTTCGTCCAAATAAGAACGGGCTTAATTTTTTACGTGGCGTGCATTGTGTGAGCAGGCCTAGAAGCCAGATTCAGAACCGAAACCACACCCACAAATAAAGATGGTAGATGTCGCAAGAAACGATCATGTTATTTCTGTATTCTTTCTGTGGTTGCATACCGGAAGTAATACATTGCTGTGGTTGCGTACAGGAAGTAAACACTGCCCCACGAAGAATTTCTAATGCATGAATGATATTTTAGCGGTTGTCGGAGTACAGCCATGCCTACCCACTCCATAAAGTACTCCCTTCTTTGACATGTGTATTACAATTGAAATACTGTATAACGCAAATTAATATTTATGAATTTGCTTGATATACAAGTATTTTCCTCCTCAAAAACCTTTGCATGCCAAGAAGACGCAAACCGAACGCAAAATACGCCATATTAACCCTTTTAGCTCCAAGGTCCCATTTCAAACAATTTGGAGGTATTGCCTAATGACTATGTACCCGTTGCAGGAGATGGATTGACCATGATAATTCAAGGGTAGTGCCAGATTAGCTTGGCGCTTGAAGGCGCCAAGCTAATCTGGCACTACCCTTAAATTATCATGGTCAATCCATCTCCTGCTGTAGGGACTCGGGGCTAAAAGGGTTAACAAGCTCCTTTTGCCCGCTGCTGACCCCTTGGGTGTCGATAGCGGTTTTAGTCGCGATGATTTCTATAGGAATAGGGTTAGGCACATTCCTATAGGAATAGGCACATTCCTATAGGAATCATCGCGACTAAAACCGCTACCGACACGCCAAGGGCTAGTTACCGTTACTTGTTACTGTTTACGTACTCTCCAAACTTTCCCCCCATACACACACAAGAACGGAGAACAGACAGCAGCAAACTCACGAAGGGAATCGTTGTACAAGTAAAACTGACTTGATGCCCGCTAGCATGTCTCACGAAAGCGATAACCTCAGAAAAGGTCTAAACAGACAAACCTGCTGGCATTTTCCGTCATTATCCTTGGCATAAAAATCTTACAGGATTTACAATAACACTTACCACTATAGAGAGGACGGGTGTATGTATACATAACCAAACGACTTTTTCGAACTTTTGTCCTCGGTGGTATTGACTTGACCATACAAATTAGGTCGTCTGCAAATGTTAAATCTCAACGTCAAAAAAGAGACAGCAGAAAACTGATGGACTCCAGGCAAATGTAAAGTTTTGTTTTGGACTGGGTACAAATCTTATATAATGGCCCAAATTTTGCTTCATATTGTGCCGATAACCAAAACATGTGATTACTCGACCCAAATCGAAATGTCCCCGGCTAACGCCTCGAACAGTTTGATTTGGGTCTCGTACTCACATCTGCCGGTTATCGGCACTATACCAAGCAAACTGTTGTTCACTATACTTGTACAACAATACGGCACCATACCAAACACAAACAAGGAGATGAGAGTATTGTTTATTTTCGAAAACAGAGTTAGTTAGTTAGATGTGTCTAACGCCGAGCAGGCAACTAAGGCCATCTCACGTCGGGTAGGGTGAAGGCGGCGGTCATCAAACAATATATTTAACCCATTCAGCTTTGACGCACTATAGCAGGAGATAGGTCGACCATGATAATTCAAGGGTAGTGCCAGATTAGCTTGGTGCCTGTCGGCGCCAAGCTAATCTGGCACTACCCATGAATTATCATGGTCGACCCATCTCCTGCAACAAGTGCATAGTCGTTAGATGACGCCTCCAAAATTTGGGAAATACGTGCGTCGGGCTGAATGAGTTAAATAGACACTTTAAATATTTCTGGCTAATGTCTACAGACGAGAAAACAGCCACTGGCAACAGCAATGAAAATCCCGCTTTTCGCAAACATGGACATAACTGTGAGACATGGGCATAACTGTGAGACATGGACATAACTGTGAGACATGGACATAACTGTGAGACATGGACATAACTGTGAAACATGGACATAACTGTGAGGTTTCGTTTGAAACGAACGACTCGCAACTACGAACGAGCGCGAAATCACGGCCGACACACAACACTCCAAACATCTCCAAGAGGCATTGATCCTTATGAGCCATCCAAGCTCATGAGGATCTATACCTCCTGGAGATGTTGGAGTGTTGTCTTTGCTTGTAGTACAAGCTGCCTGTCCGCCGTGCCTTCACGACTCAAAAACTGTATTGTGTCAGTTTGGCCGACACAATTTTCTTTTGTTGGGATCAGTATGGTAAAACAGCAATAGGGCTCGGGAAGCTGACGTCATCACGCCAGTCGTGGCGGCCATCTTGTGAGGATACGGGACTAAGCGCTCATAGGGAAATCGCTGTTTTTGTAATGTCAGGAAAGTCCTGACGTACTATAAGCAATAACAGCAAGTCTTGCCATCACTGTATGAAACCGCTCACCAGAATCTGTTTTCGTTTGTTTCCAAAGATAAAGAAAAATGAAAGAAAAACGTGTTGAAACACTATTTCGCTACTATACGATGACTATGGTATCCTCTTAAGATGGCGGCTGACGCACCGACGTTGCTAGGCAACGCGGGGAACTTCCCGAGCCCTATAAAGGATAGTCACAGCAGTCATAATTGTATTGCTACATAGTGTACACGCATTGTTAAGTATATACATTTAAAATATATTACAATATCACAGTAATTCAGAGTGTATCCTCACCTGTACATACTGACACCCGCAGGAACACACACCCGCACACCTGGCCAACTGTACCTTCTCGTGGAACTAACACACGTTGCTGAATATATGCTAAATCAATAAATGAATCCTGTTGAAGAGTTCGCCCTCGTTCGTTGTCGGGAGTCGATCTTTTCAAACGGAACCTCACGGCTGGTTTTTGCAAAACAACGGCAGAACTTCTGCTCTGTAAAGGGTAAAGGCGGCAAGTCTATTTTTGTTTAAAGCGAGATTGTAACGTTTTTACAATAAAAATGTCGCTTTGCACAAAAATAGACTTACTGTGTATTGCCATCGTAGGGAGGGGAGATGTGGAGTACTCAGTGCGCGAAGGCCCTTGGACCGACGTCGGCCCGAACATCTTTTGCTAATGGAGTATATACTTGGATTGGAAAAGAAATATTCGAGCAAAATATACACAAGATGAATGAAACACACACTTATGAAACAGCAGATTTCACAAATAATGTTGGTCCATTAAAACGCCATTTCAACTCCGACAGTGATATGCGCACCAAAAAAATGATCTAAATACAGCAACAGATCTAAATGCATGCATGTACATAAATTATGTTCTGCTCAACAACTAAGGATATTATGTTTAGCATGAAATTATTGTAATCACTATGAACACGTGAAAAAGGCTCATGGCCCCGTGGCCCTGCTGAGTTTGTCAACAGTCGGAAACAGCATAAGACTGACAGAGAGGTCGTGTCATTTGGCGAGCCATGCAGGGTTAAATTACACTGGAACGCTTGAGGGGGGGGGGGGGTACAGGCACTCACATTTGGGCAAATCCTCACGGGGACGTCCCCTAATGGCACTTCCTAACGTTTCCAGAGACTCCGCCAGGTGCCCGATGATGTGTACTGTAGTCAGACAACGTGGTACAGTCCGTGAGCCAGGGCCCCAAAATAGGCCAACCGGTACCATTCTGGCGGGCAAATTCTCGGATAGATTTTTATATGCTCAATGCCCTAGGGATAGAAAAATCACGGGAGACTTTTGGATCGAGTAGCTTTTTGTCTGTTTACACATGATGTTTAACCCACCCTCCGGGCAGGGTTAAATGTGGGCAGAAGACGGACCTCAATGCAGCCGGAATGCTCAATTGCTAAACTCGTCTTTCAAGAATTTACAGCAACTGGCTACTCAGCTGTGCGCCGACTTGATCAACGCACCGGAAGCCACCATATTTTGACTCCAAAGCCGGTTTTCAACAAGATTTCATACAGTCATTGTTCACTGCAGACGGTTCCGCATTCTTGTATCTCAAACGCACGGTCATCGAAAACATTGAATCTCGTAGGCATAATATCACATTATTGGCGCCCTATGGGTCTGGGGCCATATGCAGCGAGTTCAGAATTGTGCTGCACGTCTTATCGTCCGCGCCTCACAGCATCAGCCCATCACTCCTATGCTGAGACAACTTCATTGGCTGGCAGTCAAACAACGAGTCTCATACAAAATCGCCTGTCTGTGCTACAAAGCTATTAACTACTCTACCCCTGCCTATTTCGCTGATCTTCTTCAACTATACACTCCCTCCCGCTCCCTCCGTTCAATCCCACACCCGGGTCTGCCCTCGGGGACTTGGGTGGGGTTAACTACTTTTTAGTTCCAAGGGTCACCCTGGTCAGCCCCAAAGGGTGGGTTTTCCCCTCTATTCGGGGGCATGTGTTTCTGTCTACCCTTGGTCCATTCACCTGTATTTTCCTGTTTTAAACCCTCCCTACTGTCTGCACTGCCTGTAGCTCTTGATATTGGATGTGTGTTGCTAAATGGTCTTGGCTTTATTTAGGCCCAATATCGTAGGTTTATTTAACGTATTGGACCGGCTGGCGACATACATTCAATGTTCTGTTTTGTTTGTTTTTTTCACAAGCAGTGCAGGCACGTCCTGAGAAAGCCTTGTTGCTGTCGGGACGGTGAGCAATGTACAATCAATCAATCAAGCCCTCCGTTCAAGTAGTGACACGCGCCTTCTCAGAGTCCCGCTCTTCAAATACAAAACCAGAGGTGACCGTTGTTTTGCGCACGTTGGACCAGTTGTGTGGAACTCCCTCCCTATAGACATTAGACATTATCCCTTATTCACTGCCTTTAAATCTGCCCTAAAGACCCACCTGCTCGATATCCCAATGTAGCTCAGTTCTTTGTCATTATGTACCTCTGTGTGTGTGTGTGTGTGTGTGTGTGTGTGTGTGTGTGTGTGTGTGTGTGTGTGTGTGTGTGTGTGTGTGTGTGCGTGCGTGTGTATTGCAGAATCCGTTGTTTTTCTGGTTTTATGACCCCCTCCACTCCCACTCTATATTTGTAAAGGTCTTAGAGCTTATTTAAGGATAAGCGCTATATAAGTAGCCATTATTATTATTATGCACATTGCATCATTAAAAGTAATGGCACATTAGGACTAAACGGTCATTTGTACATGGACCATTTGTACAAATCTAATGGGAACGCACGTTGTCAAAACCCGTGCCATTAGTTAAGGGCGACTTTATGTTTGGACTGGAGGGAGTCCCTTCCGCTTTGACAAGTGGGCGCATGCGCAGTTCGTGCTTTATAAACAGCTACTATGAAAATCTCGCTTTTCCCGAATATTATGGACTAACTGTTTTTATCTTCCTCGGGCAGACATCCAACGAGGACTGAAAATAGCCAAGCACGAGATCCCCGTGCATCTCACACAACGTGTATTGGCTTTTCACCACCACCACCGCACAGTAATCGCCCATTAGGATCGCTAACGGTGGGGTACAGCGGTATTCAATTTAATGAATCGTTAGGCCGCTAAAAGAGGTCATGCATTCCGTTAAAAGGCAGATTTGTGACCATGAACCAAAATGGCGCATTAGCACGGATAATGGCGGGACATGCATACAGACCCTGGTGCTCTGGCCTTAATTGCATGAATGAGCTTAGTCCTGCGCAAGTCACTAAGCGAGGTGCTCGGCGCCAGCGGAGCACCTTGCTTAGTGACCTGCGCAGGAATTAAGCTCTCTCGTTCAACACAGACCTGTCCTTTTTTTTTCAAACAAGCCCAGTTTTCGCCTGGACACAAAACCATATCGCATCTGAGAACGTGACAATCACATGCAATTTATCGGCGACCGAACTAAATATCCTCAGCAAATGTTGAGCAGTATGTAAGAAAAGAACCAGTAAAAAAAGATGCAAACATTGTAAAACGTAAATTTTAAAACAAAATACTATGGTGATACTACTGCGTTCAGAAAAACAAAAACCCTGACGCCTGGCTGAGGCTGAAAATCCCAAAGGTCAGGAGCTGTCCTCTTAATTTAAAGACACGAAGACAGACCAACCATGATGATTCACGGGCGGTGCCAGAACAGCTTGGCGCATGCAGGCGCACCGTGAACTATCATGGTCGATCCATATCTTGTTTTAGTCTGTCAAGGCTGAACGGGTCAAGGTCATCTCGCCACCCTAAAGTACAACCCCTGAACTTGGTTCAGGCATAGCTAACTGATTAATCTATCAGATTTAGTTCTGGTCCCCTCCTTGGCACCTGCGCCTCAGGCGTTCGACCTCGTCCTTGAGCAGTTTGACCTGACCTGCAAACACGGTGAACATGGGTCAAAGCAGTCAAGGATTAAAGTACCATTACGCGTAAATATAAAGACACATTTCAGCACCACTTGTGTTCATGCCTTGTCGACACACCTAATGAACTTTTAACAGCAGTTTGGACACGCAGCAAACACACACGCATAGTCGCGCTTATTTATTCTGCGCACCCGTTAGCGTGTCAATGTGGTGTTTAGACGAGGGAGGAGTGATAAACATATTTTAAACGGAGGGAAAGAGGACTGAATGCGATCCTGGGAAACAACTCACTAGAGACTGCTTTGTTGTGAATGACAACAGTAGTGTCAAGATACTGGTTAGGTGGAGTAAGACAATTCAGAAACGCGAAAAAACTCTAGTGATCGCGTTACCGGTCATGTTGCGTCACCCTCTGTGCCCCGTGACGGCAGTGATCAGTATGTTTAGAGCGCTAGGCCCAGCGCCTCCTAAGGCACCGGCCTTCCCCATTCGGGGATCAGAGTTCAACAAACGGTTGCGAGAACTGACCTCTGCTGCTGAAGGGGTTTATACAAGCCACAGCTTGCGGCGTGGTGCGGCTACCTGGGCCATGGCTTGTGGGGTGCCCGGCGAGGTGGTGAAGTGTTTGGGGGACTGGAAAAGCACTGCATACCTATCATACTTGGACCAAATACCTCAAAATATTCAAGATTTCTACAGAAGTGTACTTATTCAGAAAATACCGACACCTTGAACACTCGACTTTTCTCTCAATTGGGTGAAAAAAAAACCTGGCGTTTTTCCCGTTAGGTTTGGGCAGGAAACAACCAGTAAACCTATAGTCCACAAGCTAGGAAGGTCTACCGTGCACCCCCCCCCCCCCCCCCCCAGTACTCAATAAGATGGGTTTCAAAGTGTTCCTTAGTATGTCCTGAGATGTTTAAGCCATGTTCCCCGAAAATCCTTAAGAACACACCAGAGATATAGCCGATGGCGCAAGGGTACCCCCATTCACGCTCTTCGCAGGTGCTAAAATGAGGTTGAGAAACATTTTCCTCTAAATAAATCAGAATTCATTCCAGAAACCCAAATCAGGCAATATTATGTCGAGGCACACCTTCTGCATCCTCTGCAAAAAAACAGAATGAAAACATATTGAATCTCTGGCTCACAGTGAAGGTATTTGTGCACCCAGTAAACGACCATTTCCGCGAAATCGCAAAAAAAAGACAAAAATAATGTGTCAGATGCCTTCAGACATTTTCTATAGCACTGACAGTCCATTTTCAGGTTTACATCATTAAAACAGGATGTCACAAGTATTATAAACTTGACTAGGTGATGCTGTGATCACTGTGAGTGCCACAGTGGTTGATTTTGTATCCCTACCCCCAAGTTGTAAAAATACACAAAATTAATTAGAAAAAAATTGCTTACGTTATTCCATTTTATTTTGACCTCTCTTTACCTATTAAGTTTCAATAATGTGAGCATAAAGTGCAAGAAAATAAGGAAAGTCGGCATCCTTTACGGTACATTCGTGGTGAATGATAACTTTTTCCCATTTAAAATTGCCGAATTGGGAAACGTACGTTGTTTCCGGTGCCCACAGAAATTGTGTACTCAACCGATAGGTCTTTGTTAGGTTTTATTGGTTAGGATAGAGTACCACAGTTACTCCCAACCTGATTTTGTGATGCTATGATGCATTTAGGGGCCACAGTGGCTGAATCTGCTGCCCTACCCCCATTTTACCAGTACGCAAAGTAACGCAAAATAATCATAAAAATTGCTTACATCATACTCCTCTGTTTAAATATTTTTTGTTGCCAGTTTTTTTTGTAAAGTATGCATATTGAGCATAACAAGTTGTGATCATTTCATTAATTTCAATGTAACCCATCAATTTAATTGTAACTATTTTTAACTGGCTGGTCTTTTATGAGATATTTTACCTAGCGTAAGGCGGGTCTAGTAAGGTCTCCCCTTTTCCTTTCATTTATTTTCATCATGCGTGATAAAGTTTCATGGTTCCTAATAGCCAAAACAATGTTATCAAAATACTTAGTTTCCACATGTCGACCACGAGATCTCCACTTAAACCTTCTGCAACGTTCAATTTTTTTATGGCCGTCTTTAAATCTTATATTGTTCTGGATGCCAATAAGTGAGCTGTCAAGAGCTAGGCAGCATGTTTTCAGAGTTTGGTGTATAGGGGCGTGTCTTCTGGTCAGAACTGCCAGCAGACCGCTTCTGTGTATGGACATGTTTGGAGAATGTGCTAAGGAGACTGATTTTCTACGCCAAATTCGCATAGGGCTGTTTCCGCATGACCCAATCCTTCGAGGTGAGTCCAGCAGGGTCCTTACGGTCTGTGAACATTTGTGAAAGTTGTTAAAAAATGACAAGGCTTTTTCAGGGCCCTGGAAAGTCTGTAAATTTCAGTCCTTTTCCTTAAAGTCTGTGAAAGTTTGTACAAAATTACAACGTGCTGGCAGACTTTTGTCTACTTCTTTTTTTCTTTTTTTTTATCCCCCAATTTGTGACTATTCCATTGCGAACGATCATGCTGACGCTTGTTGCAAGTGATCTATATTTAGCTCTGATCATAAAGTGACTGCATGGCCTTTCTGCCAAACATTCTGATTGGTTGTTTACGCTTCTACCGAAGTCCGCCATTCGCTAAGCGTTCTTTTATTTTGGTATCTCTTCATGCATTAGGCACGGAAGCTTCAAATAATTGCTGATACAGAGTGATCTGATTAAAGTGTGTAAACCTTCAGGCTTCATTTTGGGTTTGTGAAACGTTCCTGATTTTCTGTATGGACCCAGTCCAGAGTAATCAGTGTGTAGATGAAAGATGGTGGCCTGGCTCTCCCTGTTCAGCTTGTTGATGTCATCTGCCCACGGGCTGCAGCCACCATTCTGCTGTTGCCAATCACTTTGTTGTTGTAGTGTCTCCATTCCCAGCTAGTCCAGAATGCACTGGAATCCACTGCAGCACTATTTTGTGGACAGGGCATCCAGTCTATCTTGAAGCTTCTTGGTGAGATCAGTGGATCAAGCTGCTGCCTTTCCCTAGCTAGTGCTCTGCTGCTGTGTTGAGCACCTGCAGATCTGTACGATAGTTGGAGCTGTTGCCACCAGCTGGTAAGGAGAGGGAGGTAGTAGTGCGGTCTGCACAACAGATGTACACGCCACTTCCTTCATTCCGCACGGCATCTTGTGTGGTATCACAGCTGCTGTGAGGGAAGCGCTTGTGCACAACCTCCAGCAAGATGGCTTTGTGCGGTGCCGCGACCTTTGGCAAAGAGTCCTGGAACATTGTTTATGTTGTCTTGAAGGCTCTTTCGAGATGTCCAGGTATCTGTAGGGAGCTGTTCACACATCTTTGGGCTTGGTTCCAGGACGTCAGTGTTAGCCCTTTGCAGGACCTTCAGTTGGCGGTTCAGATTTGGGCGGTTCAGATTTGGACATTTCTGACGGTTCTTGGTCTGCTCCATGCTGTCGGTGTTTAGTAAGTTTCTTCATCGTGTGTGCTGTTCTGCATTCCAGTGGCTCCAATGTCCTCCATTTCCTAAATTGGGGTGCTCCAGATGGCTCTAAGAATGTCACTGCATCATGAGAATGACCCATGTTCTGCATCTTGTCAAGCCTGGCTTTTTGGGTTTTGCAGGCAGTGTTTCATGTTGTCGATGTATCTTGGTACCGCACGACTGGTCTGACCGAGCAGGTGTTTGCTTGTGCCAGGATGCTGTAATTTGCGCCAATGTGGTCCCCACCAGTTTCTTCATCAGAGACTTTTCCTTTTTGCAGCTCTAGCTTCCATGGCTTCAATGTGAGGCCTCCACGTGAATCCAGTAATTTATTTGTTGCCAGTAAAGTTGGCCTGTCTGTCTTTGGTACTCGAAGGTCTCCAGTTTTGAGGTGACCTCTTCCGTCTGATTGAAAGAGATGGTCTAGCTCAGTTTGACTGGCCTCTTTCAGTCCAGCTGCTGACTCTATTGGCAGCATCCTGGATTCTGGAGGATGCTATTTCTTTATGTTCTGCTGCGCTCCACACTGCAAAGTCATCCGCATGGAGGATGTTCGAGACGAACCTTGGTACTGTTGTACTGATGTCATTAATGTAGACCAAAAACAGCATTAGACACAACATCTCCCTGAGGTACACCTTCCCCGAGTTTGACAAGAGTGCTGAATGTGCAGACGATAGAAGCTTCAGCGGCAGCCCCTGTTAAGCATGCCTTAAATAAAAAGAATTACAATTAAATTGATGGGTCACATTGAAATTAATGAAATTATCACAAATGTTTATGCTCAATATGCATATTTTGTTAAGAAAACTGGCAACAAACATATTTAATCAGAGGAGCAATTGTTATGATCATTTTTCGTTCCTTTGCGTACAGGTAAAATGGGGGTAGGGCAGCAGATTCAGCCACTGTGGCCCCTAAATGCATCACAGCATTATAAAATCAGGTTGGGAGTAACTGTGGTACTCTTTCCTAAACAATAAAACCTAAAAAAGACCTATCAGTTGTATACACAATTTCTGAGGGCATCGGAAACAACATACGTTTCCCAATTCGTCAATTTTAAATGGGAAAAAGCTATCATTCACCACGAACATACCGTAAAGGATGCCAACTTTCCTTATTTTCTTGCACTTTATGCTCACATTATTCAAACGTAATAGGTAAAGAGAGGTCAAAATAAAATGGAATAACTTAAGCAATTTTTTCTAATTAATTTTGTGTATTTTTACAACTTGGGGGTAGGGATACAAAATCAACCACTGTGGCACTCACAGTGATCACAGCATCACCTAGTCAAGTTTATAATACTTGTGACATCCTGTTTTAATGATGTAAACCTGAAAATGGACTGTCAGTGCTATAGAAAATGTCTGAAGGCATCCGACACATTATTTTTGTCTTTTTTTGCGATTTCGCGGAAATGGTCGTTTACTGGATGCACAAATACCTTTACTGTGAGCCAGAGATTCAATATTTTTTCATTCTGTTTTTTGCAGAGGATGCAGAAGGTGTGCTTTGACATAATATTGCCTGATTTGGGTTTCTGGAATGAATTCTGATTTATTTAGAGGAAAATGTTTCTCAACCTCATTTTAGCACCTGCGAAGAGCGTGAATGGGGGTACCCTTGCGCCATCGGCTATATCTCTGGTGTGTTCCTAAGGATTTTCGGGGAACATGGCTTAAACATCTCAGGACATACTAAGGAACACTTTGAAACCCATCTTATTGAGTACTGGGGGGGGGGGGGGTGCACGGTAGACCTTCCTAGCTTATGGACTACTGGTTTGGTTAGATGTTGTCTTACATGTTTGACAAGTGAGAGTCACGGGAATAAAACGCCTCCGTTATTTTTGCCCAACTGACAGAAAAGTGTTGCCGCCGCGTGTTCAGTGTGCGTGAGGAAGTAGTGTGGAGCTGAGCGTGAGACTGAGGTGTGATAGAGCGTGTGGTCGTGTGCGCTGTTCTGACAAAACCTCGCCCAAGTTCTGGTCCGGAACTCTGGCCAGCCATTTATTGGCCGAGAGGGGCGATTATGTCAGAACAGGGGCGCACTGAAGGGAAGGAGAGATTTAGATCTGAGAAAGGGGAGGGAAGGGGGAGGCATGAGAGTGACTGGAGTTTAAGTGGTGTTTAGACGAGGGAGGAGTGATAAACATATTTTAAACGGAGGGAAAGAGGACTAAATGCGTGGGTGGGGGGCGGTGTCCGGTAGCGGAAGTACTGAGTAGGTGGGGGAATTTCCCGACTGTGGAATGCTATGATGAGAGATGGAGATTGAGAGAGAGAGAGGGAGGGTGGGAAAGCCTGTAGGGGGTGAGTGCGTAGGCGAGTATGAGAGGAATGAAAGCAGTGTGAATGCGTGGGCGGTTACAGGAGTGATAAGGGAGGGTACCGACCGAATACGCCAGTCAGCAGCAGCAGTCAGGCGACAGCTAGAAATTGAAAACCCACCATCCAACCCCAAGCAACCACCTTTGTAATCTGCTGCATATAAAGTGTCCATAATTTTTTCCTTTGTTTTTGATAAGCATGTTCTATGTAGCACATGATAAGTCTGGCAACTACCTTACATTTTCTTTGTTTGTTTGTTGTTTTTATTATGAGATAGTACTATATTGAACTGAATTGCCTCGGCTCAGTTGTACGCAGGTGGTTTTTTTTTTTTTTTTTTTTTTTTTTTAATGGAGGTCCTTTTTGTGTTCGGATTTGTTGTTTTGTTTTTAGTTTGTGTGTATTATTGCAGGGAAGGGGGGGGGGGGGGCAGGAAACAACCAGTAAACCTACTGGTTGGGTTAGATGTTGTCTTACATGTTTGACAAGTGAGAGTCACGGGAATAAAACGCCTCCGTTATTTTTGCCCAACTGACAGAAAAGTGTTACCGCCGCGTGTTCAGTGTGCGTGAGGAAGTAGTGTGGAGTTGAGCGTGAGACTGAGGTGTGATAGAGCGTGTGGTCGTGTGCGCTGTTCTGACAAAACCTCGCCCAAGTTCTGGTCCGGAACTCTGGCCAGCCATTTATTGGCCGAGAGGGGCGATGATATCAGAACAGGGGCGCACTGAAGGGAAGGAGAGATTTAGATCGGGGAAAGGGGAGGGAGGGGGGAGGCATGAGAGTGACTGGAGTTTAACTATTTTTTAGCGGTTTCTCGTACGGATAGCGTTGTATTTATAGAACGGAGTGCAGTCATTGTCAGGTTACATGATATTACGATGACCTGTGCTGAACTGGATTCTCCTGTGTCTAAGTGAACCATAGTTAGACCTGTGTGTAATTTTTCATAACCATCTGTTACAAAAGTGCATATTTGAACTGTTACCGCGGTAGTGGGCGTTTAACGAATGTCTCCTTCATAACGACCTGACAACAAGGTATCACGAAAGGGCTAGCTTAACCCTTGAACTGCCGGGGCCAGGCCAACGCTACCCAGCTGCAAGAGACACAAATCCACATGAGCCGCTGCTGTCGCAGGGTCTCACGAGGATTAATATCTATTTTTATTTAAAAGAAGATATTGCAAACTTAACTCAAGTGATACATGAGGACAATAGAGACGCAGACTACGGCCACGTATCCCAAAACAGCGCGTCTCCAATATGTTAACCCATTTAGCCCCGAGTACCGTCAGGCGCCCAGATAATCTGGCACTGCCCTTGAATTATCATGGTCGATCCATCTCCTGCAAATGGTGCATGGTTGATACGTGACGCCTCCATGGCCGTGGGGTTAAATGGGATAATCAAACGATAGTTTAACACCTTCAATAACAGGCCATCAGAGGATGGTCACTGAATAGCTACTGGACTCTTGTCCGCCACGTGTTTAACCCTCTGGGTGTCGGTAGCGGTATTAGTCGCGGTGTTTCCTGAATGAATCATCGTGACTGAAACCCCTACCGACAGACAAGACATGCTAGCTGACTGGGAGGCTTGCTGTTTCACTTGTGACTCTCCTTCTGGTCCACACCAACCAGCTCGTACACCTGTCCTGATTCCAGTCACAATTTCTCAAACCCATGGCCCGTCGCCTCAGCTGCAGATAGGACTTTTCAACTGCCAGTCCATAGGCACCAAAGAGAAACGTGCGGCTGTTGGTCACTTTGTCTCAGACATCAACCTGGACATTATGTTTCTCACTGAAACGTGGTTAAAATCTCATGGAGATGAAGCCAGGTTAGCTGACATGACACCCTCTGGCCATGCAGTGAAGTCATTTCCGCGTGCCTCTCGTGGTGGTGGACTTGCTTTTGTATACCGCTCATGCCTGCAGCCTGTTGTCACTACAAGTGATACGTTTCCATTCCAGCACAGGTCTTTTGAACTATCAGAACTAACACTGTCTCTTCAGCACATGGACATTCATTTTTACCTGCTCTACAGGCCACCCCCCAACAAAAGGAACCATCTCTCAGATTCTCTTTTCCTGGAAGAAATCCAAGACCTGTTTGAAGTTTGCAACTGTCAGAGAGGAAAACGTATCATCTTGGGAGATTTCAATTTCCATTTTGATTCACCTGACAGTGCCAACAGAGTCAAGGACCTGATCGACCAGTATGACTTCCATCAGTGTGTCACAGTTCCTACTCATAAATATGGCCACATCTTGGACTGGTTCCTCCATCGTAAGACACCCCACCCGGGTCTGCCCTGGGGGACTTGGGTGGGTTAGGTATTTTTTAGTTCCCAGGGTCACCCTGGTCAGCCCCACAGGATGGGTTTTTCTCTCTATTCTGGGGCATGTGTTTCTGTCTACCCTTTGTCCATTCACCTGTATTTGCCTTTTGAAAACTCTCCCTACTGTCTGCACTGCCCGTAGCTCTTGATATTGGTTGTGTGTTGCTAAATGGTCTTAGCTTTATTTAGGCCCCATGTGTTAGGTTTATTTAATGTATTTGACCGGCTGGCGACATACATTCAATGTTCTGTTTATTTGTTTTCACAAGCAGTGTAGGCACGTCCTGAGAAAGCCTTGTTGCTGTCGGGACGTTAAGCATGTCATCGATTGCAATGTCAGAGGCATATCATCTTGGGATTTCAATTCCATTTGATTACTCAGTGCCAACAGTCAGGACCGATCGACGTGACTTCATCGTGTGTCACAGTCTACCATCGCCCTCTGGTGGTCCTCCTTGGTGGACCTCACATCTGATCATTTCACAGTTGTGTGTGAGCTGAACACTGCAAAGCCTGTGTGTCCCCCAGCCACGATTGTCCGCCGCAATATTCGCGGCATTGATCGTAATGCATTACAGACTGACATTACACAGATGCTGACCGACCATCCAGACATTGACGCCATCACCTACAATAGTGAACGTCGCTGCCTATGCCCCTGCCGCCATGCGTCAAATCCACACCGATAAGTCCAACCCGTGGTTTACTCCGGAAGTGACTATAGCCAAGCAAGAACGTCGGCGTGCTGAGCGTGCCTGGCGTAAATCCGGACTCACTGTACTTGTAGTGTGATCACCGTGGTTTACTCCGGAAGTGACTATAGCCAAGCGAGAACGTCGGCGTGCTGAGCGTGCCTGGCGTAAATCCGGACTCACTGTACTTGTAGTGTGATCACCGTGGTTTACTCCGGAAGTGACTATAGCCAAGCAAGAACGTCGGCGTGCTGAGCGTGCCTGGCGTAAATCCGGACTCACTGTACTTGTAGTGTGATCACCGTGGTTTACTCCGGAAGTGACTATAGCCAAGCGAGAACGTCGGCGTGCTGAGCGTGCCTGGCGTAAATCCGGACTCACTGTACTTGTAGTGTGATCACCGTGGTTTACTCCGGAAGTGACGATAGCCAAGCAAGAACGTCGGCATGCTGAGCGTGCCTGGCGTAAATCCGGACTCACTGTACTTGTAGTGTGATCACCGTGGTTTACTCCGGAAGTGACGATAGCCAAGCGAGAACGTCGGCGTGCTGAGCGTGCCTGGCGTAAATCCGGACTCACTGTACTTGTAGTGTGATCACCGTGGTTTACTCCGGAAGTGACGATAGCCAAGCGAGAACGTCGGCGTGCTGAGCGTGCCTGGCGTAAATCCGGACTCACTGTGCATAAACAGATTTATGACATGAAGAAACTTGTTGTCAATCAGACTGTGTTGAAAGTGAAAACTGATTTTTACTGCTCCAAGATGCTTGAAATTGACACTTGTAAAAAATTGTTTGCCCTTGCTGATAGCTTGCTTGGTAGATTTCGTGACTCTCCCCTTCCCACCAACATCCCAGCTGCTCACTTAGCCAACGCCTTTTGTAGCTTTTTCACCGACAGGGTGACGTCCATTCGAGACAGCCTTGATGCTGTGCGGTGCGCCCATATTGACACCCACCCTCCCCATATTGATCACCCCTTTGTCGAGTTCACTCCCGTCTCTGAACAGGCTGTTTTTGACATTCTAAGAAATGCCCACCTAAAACGTGTGAGCTTGACCCCCTGCCAACTTCACTGGTTTTTGAAAACATCGGAATTCTTCTGCCCACCATTACCAAAATCTCAAATCAGTCCCTTGAGTCAGGCATCTTCCCGTCAGAATTCAAATCAGCCGTTGTCAAACCTCTCCTGAAAAAGTCGAATCTTGACCCCAACCAGCTAAAAAAACTATCGCCCTGTTTCAAACCTACCCTTTCTGTCCAAAGTTCTTGAGAGAGTCGTTCTGACACAGCTCACTAAATACCTACAGTCAAACAATCTCGTCCATCCGCTTCAGTCTGCTTACCGTGCCGTGCACAGTACTGAAACTGCTCTCCTCTGTGTCGTTAATGGCCTCCTAAGTGCCTATGATGAAAACCAGATCTCAGTTCTTGCCCTGTTAGACCTATCAGCTGCGTTTGACACCATGGACCACTCCATCTTGCTCCAACGTCTAGAAAACTACTTTGGTATTTCTGGTAAAGCTCTCACCTGGTTTCACTCGTATCTGTCTTCCCGTCAGATCAACGTCTCTGTCAAGAACGTTCTTTCTGAAGCTGCTGCGCTAGAGTTTGGTGTCCCCCAGGGCTCTGTCCTGGGCCCCATTCTATTTACGCTGTACACTCAGCCTCTGTCTCAGGTTATCGCATCGCATTCAACCGATCATCACATGAATGCGGATGATACACAACTTCGGAAATCTGCACCTCCAAACAGCTCCAGTCAGGCTATTTCAGATGTTCAGAACTGTATCTCAGATGTTAAGTCCTGGATGTGTGAAAATAAACTTCAGTTAAACGAGGGCAAGACGGAAGCTCTTCTTGTCGGTGCCTCTCGACTGCTGCCCAATTCTCCTGACTCTATGCGCATTTGTGACGCACCTATTCCATTTTCTGATTCAGTTCGCAATCTTGGCGTTTTGCTTGATAAAGATCTTCAATGAAGGAGCATGTAAATCATACCTGAAAAACTTGCTTTTCTGGAATTAAGACGCGTCAGTTCTATCCGTCATTACCTCACTACTGAAGCTACCACCAAACTGGTCGTCTCCTTAGTCTTGTCCCGCATTGATTACTGCAATGCCCTCTTAGCTGGCCTCCCTCAGTTTCTCATTCAGAAATTGGAGCGAGTTCAGAAATTGTGCTGCACGTCTCATCGTCCGCGCCTCACAGCATCAGCCCATCACTCATATTCTGAGACAACTTCATTGGCTGCCAGTCAAACAACGAGTCTCGTACAAAATCGCATGTCTGTGCTACAAAGCTATTAACTACTCTACCCCCGCCTATCTCGCTGATCTTCTTCAACTATACACTCCCTCCCGCTCCCTCTGTTCAAGTAGTGACACGCGCCTTCTCAGAGTCCCGCTCTTCAAATACAAAACCAGAGGTGACAGTTGTTTTGCGCACGTTGGACCTGTTCCTACCTATAGACATCAGACATTCTTCCTCATTCACTGCCTTTAAATCTGCCCTTAAGACCAACCTGTTCGATATCCCAATGTAGCTCAGTTCTTTGTCATTATGCACCTGCGTGTGTGCGTGTGTGTGTGTGTGTGTGCGTGTGTGTGTGCGTGTGTGTGTGCGTGTGTGTGTGTGCGCGTGTGCGTGTGCGTGTGTGTGTGTGTGTGTGTGTGTGTATGCGCGCAAGTGTGTATTGTAGAATCCGTTGTTTCTTTGGTTTTATGACCCTCTTCACTCCCACTCTTTATTTGTAAAGCGCTTAGAGCTTATGTAAGAATAAGCGCTATATAGTTGCCATTATTATTATTATTATTAGACAACGAGTTAAAATGTTGAAATGACTGCTTACGGTCGGATTGTTCCTTTTCCTGTAAGTAACGCTTTTTCTGATCTTCCTGTTCACTGATCCGTGACCGAAGCTGCTCCTCACGGGTGTATGCCTTTCTCAGCGCTGCGGCCCCTGTCGAGATTTCGTCTGGAAAAAAATAAAGGTTATACCCATGGATCAGAAAATACCGCCAAATACGGTTATAACCATGGATCAGACAATACCCACAAATAAGGTTATACCCATGGATCAGACAATACCCACAAATAAGGTTATACCCATGGATCAGAGAATACACCCAAATAAGGTTATACCCATGAATCAGACAATACCCACAAATAAGGTTATACCCATGAATCAGACAATACCCCCAAATAAGGTTATACCCGTGGATCAGACAATACCCCAAATAAGGTTATATCCATGGATATAGACAATACCCCCAAACACGGTTATACCCTTGGATCAGACAATACGCCCAAATAAAGTTATACCCATGGATCAGACAATACGCCCAAACACGGTTATACCCATGGATCAGACAATACCCCCAAATAAGGTTATACCCATGGATCAAACAATACACCCAAATAAGGTTATACCCATGGATGAAACAATATCCCCAAATAAGGTTATACCCCATGGATCAGACAATACCCCCAAATAAGTTATACCCATGGATCACACAATACGCCCAAATAAGGTTATATGCATGGATCAGACAATACGCCCAAATAAGATTATACCCATGGATCAGACAATACCCCCAAATAAGGTTATACCCACGGATCAGACAATACCCACAAATAAGGTTATAGGCATGGATCAGACAATACCCCCAAATACGGTTATACCCATGGATCAGACAATACCCCCAAATACGGTTATAACCAAGAATCAGACAATACCCCCAAAAAAGGTTATACCCATGGATCAGACAATACCCCCAAATAAGGTTATATGCATGAATCAGACAATACCCACAAATACGGTTCTACCCATGGATCAGACAATACCCCCTAATACGGTTATACCCATGGATTAGACAATACCCCCAAATAAGGTTATACCCATGGATCAGAACATACCCTTATATAAGGTTATATGCATGGATGGATTGATTGATTGTACATTGCTTAACGTCCCGACAGCAACAAGGCTTTCTCAGGACGTGCCTGCACTGCTTGTGAAAAAAAACTAAACAGAAAATTGAATGTATGTCGCCAGCCGGTCAAATACATTAAATAAACCTACATGGGGCATAAATAAAGCTAAGACCATTTAGCAACACACATCCAATATCAAGAGCTACAGGCAGTGCAGACAGTAGGGAGAGTTTTAAAAAGGCAAATACAGGTGAATGGACAAAGGGTAGACAGAAACACATGCCCCAGAATAGAGAGAAAAACCCACCCTGTGGGGCTGACCAGGGTGACCCTGGGAACTAAAAAATACCTAACCCCACCCAAGTCCCCCAGGGCAGACCCGGGTGGGGTGTTATATGCATGGAGCAGACAATACCCCCAAATAACGTTATACCCATAGATCAGACAATACCCCCAAATATGGTTATAGCAATGGAGCAGACAATACCCCCAAATAAGGTTATACCCATGGATCAGACAATACCCCCAAATAAGGTTATACCCATGGATCAAACAATATCCCCAAATACGGTTATACCCATGGATCAGATAATACCCTCAAAAAAGGTTATATGCATGGATCAGACAATACCCCCAAATAAGTTTATACCCATAGATCAGACAATGTCCCCAAATAAGGTTATACCCATCGATCAGACAATGCCCCCCTATAAGGTTATACCCATGGATCAAACAATATCCCCAAATAAGGTTATACCCCATGAATCAGATAATACCCTCAAATACGGTTATACCCATGGACCAGACAATACCCCCAAACACGGTTATACCCATGGATCAGACAATACCCCCAAATAAGGTTATACGTATAGATCAGACAATACCCCCAAATAAGTTTATACCCATGGATCAGACAATACCCCCAAATAAGGTTATAGGCATGGATTGTACATGATTTATTGTACATTGCTTAACGTCCCGACAGCAACAAGGCTTTCTCAGGACGTGCCTGCACTGCTTGTGAAAAAAAACCCAGAATATTAATGTGTGTCGCCAGCCGGTCCAATACGTTAAATAAACCTACGACATGGTGCCTAAATAAAGCTAAGACCATTTAGCAACACACATCCAATATCAAGATCTACAGGCAGCGCAGACAGTAGGGAGAGTTTAAAAAAGGCAAAAACAGGTGAATGACCAAGGGCAGACAGAAACGCATGCCCCAGAATCGGAAAGGAAACCCACCCTGTGGGGCTGACCAAGGTGAGAACTTAAAAGTAGTTAACCCCACCCAAGTCCGCCAGGGCAGACCCGGGTGGGGGTTATACGCATGGAGCAGACAATACCACCAAATAAGGTTATACCCATGGATCAGGCAATACCCCAAAATATTGTTATACGCATGGAGCAGACAATACCCTCAAATAAGGTTATACCCATGGATCAGACAATACCCCCCAAATAAGGTTATACCCATGGATCAGACAATACCCCCAAATAAGGTTATATGCATTGAGCAGACAATACCCCCAAGTAAGGTTATACCCATGGATCAGACAATACCCCCAAATATGGTTATACGCATGGAGCATACAATACCCCCAAATAAGGTTATACCCATGGATCAGACAATACCCCCAAATAAGGTTATATGCATTGAGCAGACAATACCCCCAAGTAAGGTTATACCCATGGATCAGACAATACCCCCAAATATGGTTATACGCATGGATCAGACAAAACCCCCAAATAAGGTTATACCCATGGATCAGACAATACCCCCAAATACGGTTATACCCATGGATCAGACAATACCCCCAAATACGGTTATACCCATGGATCAGACAATACCCCCAAATACGGTTATACCCATGGATCAGACAATACCCCCAAATACGGTTATACCCATGGATCAGACAATACCCCCAAAACGTCTTCAGACACACTGCGGCCGTCGTGGGCCCGAGGAGCCTTGCTTACTGTGTACATGAGTTAACTGGGTGGGTTTAACCCCTTCTACCCCAGACACACCACAGCAAGATATGGATCGACCATGCTAGTTCAAGGGTGATGCCAGAATAGCTTGGCGCCTATGGGCTGACTGACTGACCGACCGCCTATGGGCGCCAAGCTATTCTGGCATCACCCTTGAACTATCATGGTCGATCTGTGTTCTGCACTACGATGCAGTCTTCAGAGGACAACGGCAACATTTGGGGATTTCGGTCTTGGGGTAGAATGAGTTAACGCCGAGCAGGCGACTAAGGCTATCTGAGGGGGGGGGGGGGGGGTCAGACAATACAGGTAATATCCGCCAATCAGACAACTAGGTCCGACAAAGGCTGGCCAAGACCGTAAGTAATATCCGCCAATCAGACAACTAGGTCTGACAAAGGCTGGCCAAGACCGTAACACATTCCAGACGTGATGGTTCCAGATACACGACATACACGGGTTCGAATGCTGCATGTCTGGAGTGAGTTAAGAATTAGCAGGGAAGGACAAAGGACGGGGGTAGATAGACACTCAAGAAACGGGTATCGCCGCCAAAAGGCAAAATGAGAAAATATACTGATGGAGCAAACGAAATGCGACACTTTAGTGTTTCCGATGTCCAAAATGTCGCATTTCCTTTGCTCGTCAATATAATACGACTAGGTTCAGCGTATCCCCCCCACCCCCCGCCGCCCCCCCCCCCCCACCCCACCCCGCCCCCACCCGCCGCTAGTATTGCTGCCCTCCTTCGCGCTGGGACGCGCACACACACACACACACACACACACACACACACACACACACACACACACACACACACACACAACTTCGCTTTTAATATTTAGCTCATTATAAGCCGTGACACACTAAACATGATATGCATCGACCATGATGATTCAAGGGTGGTGTCAGAAATTCTTGGTGGTTCTCGGCTAAACGCTATCCTGGCTACTCACCTCTCTCTCTCTCTCTCTCTCTCTCTCTCTCTCTCTCTCTCTCTCTCTCTCTCTCTCTCTCTCTCTCTCTCTCTCTCTCTCTCTCTCTCTCTGTGTGTGTGTCTCTGTCACACCCTTGAAGATATGGTCGATACGTCCCTTAAGCTGTCCCGAAGTCTCCACAAGACGTACGACTACCAGATATCGGAATACCGGTCGGAATCAAAACTCGGCCAAAACTGCACGTGGTTGTAGGAAAACAGTGATACTGAAAGCCCGGACAAACACGCGAAATCGCATGTTTGTCCGGGCTTTCAGACCACTGTTTCCGTCAAAAGACCGGCAGTTTCTGACGCACTTGTAATTTCCTGAAATGTTCTGTTGCAGTGTTCATTGTTCAGTTGGTTACGTCTGACCGTCTTCACAATTCAATCGTGACATTAAGACTCAAGACGAACCACCTCCACACTCCCTCACCTTTGTACTGCTCGACATGCTGCTGGATAGACTCCAGTTGCGCTCTGGCCTGCTGCGCCTCCAGGTTGGCTTGCTGTGCGTTCAGTTTTAGCGGCATAACGATTCGCTTTGCTTCACTCAGCTGGGCTGTGTAGCAAAATAACCCCTTTACCGCCGGGAAAGGTCAACACCACTCAGCTGCAAGAGGCATAGATCCTCATGAGCCCCCGCAGATGCGGGGGCTCATGAGGATCCATGCCTCTTGCTGGTCGCTTTCATATTTATTCCCATGCAGGGCAGGTAATAATAATAATAATAATAATAATAATAATAATAATAATAATAATAATAATGAATATTTTTAAGGCGCCTATACTTTCGATAGAAAAGCTCTAGGCGCCGTACAAATGACATACTAACATTCATACACCTTGCATCCTACAGCACATACATTCCCTAGCATACACACTCACGCAACAAGATATACAAGGAAAATAAGCTTAGCATTGTCTCCCCTTTTCTTTTCATTTAAGCTTAGCAGAGTCAACACACCAAGAAGAAATGCTCACACACACCAAAGATGTGCGTGTATCATAACTAATAACGGATTACACTAGGCAGCTCTCACTGACAACGAAACATTATAATGGTGAATGCACCTCTAAAGGAATAAATCCATCTTTAAAGACTGCTGGAAACTATTGGCTGATTCAACATATCTGAGGGACTGTGGGAGTTTATTCCAAAGAAATGGTCCTTGGTATGAGAAAGACCTCTCGCCAGAAGACTTTGTTCTCACAGTCGGAAAGCGTAATACTTTAATGTCTGCTGACGAACGGAGCTGTGTTGAAGGTGTGTACACATGAAGAAGCTCAGAAAGATAGACAGGGCCAGAAGAAGGATGCAGACACTGACAGGTATGACAGATGGACAGAACTTTGTATTGTACTCTAGATATGGTAGGTAACCAATGGAGTGAACGCGGGATGCGTGTGATGTGGTCTGACTTGTTTGCCTTGACAACAAGCCGTGCTGCTGAGTTCTGCTCCCTCTGAAGCCAATCCAGAAGGTACAGAAGACAGCCACACAGGAATGCATTGCCGTAATCGAGTCGGGACAAGACAAAGGAGCGGGCCAGCGTTTTGGTGTCTTCTGGTGTGAGAAGATGCCTGATAGAACTAATGCGATGCAGTTCAATAAATGCAGATCTACAGGTATTCAAAACGTGTTGTTTTAGTGAGAGACTGCAGTCAATGGTGACGCCAAGATTTTTTCACCTGAGCAGAAAAACTAACTTCAGTGTCTAGGATTGTGATGGACTGCGGTAAGGAAGAAGATATCCTGTTGTATCTTCATTCAGTTTTAGTTTGTTGGCTATCATCCATGTTCTAACATCAGAAACTGACTGTTGCACACACTGGCATCGACCTGCTGAACATGGCCTGACTTATACAACTGCGTGTCATCAGAGTACGCGTGGTGAGAAATTGGGCGTGCAGCTATGATACCGGACAAGGGCTGCATATACATAATGCAGTGCAGCGCCCTCCTACCCATCTTTTTTAATATGTAGTTTAAACAATTTTATTTGCCTGTCAAGTCTCCCATTTTTATCAAACGGCATTGAGAACGTTGTGCTCTCGCAGACCCTGGAGGGTTGGGTGGAAACTATTCTTCATCGCCGCTGTCAAAATTATCATCGTCCTTGTGGTTTGTCAGCAGTAACAGCAGTCGTCATCGTCATTGTCATCAGTGACCTGGTAACATCCTCCACACTACCTGTGAGCTCCTCAATGCGCGCGTCCTTGCTGGCGGTGGTGGCGTTCAGTTCGTCTTGCTTCTGACAGTAGAGGACCTGGAGCTGGGCTCTCTCAGCCTGCAATGGCGCCATCTGGCGGCTCAGCTCCATCACGTACTCTGTGCCGAACACAATGGCACACACACTTAGAGTCGTAAGGTACAAGATGAAAGACAAGCGAGTGGTGCAGTTGGACCCGTCTTCAGCACGCACCTCTCTTGTAGAAGGTCGCAAACGACAGGTGCTCGCTCAAGGCAAGTCTTGGTACGCAAGAACGTGTCACCCTTTTATCCCCAAGGTCCCATTTCTCAGATTGTGGAGATGTTGCCTAACGACTGTGTACCAGTTGCAGGGGATGGCTTGACCATGATAATTTAATGGCAGAGCCAAATTAGCTTGGCGCCTGAAGGCGCCAAGCTAATCTGGCACTACCCTTGAATTATCATGATCGATCCATCTCCTGCTGTAGGGATCCTGGGCAATAAAGGGCTAAAGATGGCGACGTATATTTTGTTTCTGAAATTTTCGTTCATTCCACGACCAAAAGCCACAACCCTACAAGGAACATGGATACAAATTGGGCTCAGCAAGAGATATAGATCCTCGTGAGCCCCCGCGACTGCGGGGGCTCATGAGGATCTGTGTCTCTTGCAGTTGGATCGTGTTGACTTTTCCCCGACAGTGAAGAGGTCCAAGATGGTCTTGATTGACAGGTGGCCTCTCACACGGACGGTCGCTCACAGCAGGCCCTGCATCGAGGGGCAGGGGTCGAAGTGTGAACATTTTGTTATCTGAGAACAGAGACATGCTATGTATGTCAATACACATCGTGGCAACACGACCCTCCAACCACGCCTCATGATCAACACAAGTTGTTGTTGCCGTTGCTGCTGCTACTGCTGATGTTAATGTTGTGGTGTTGTCTTTTGGTCATCATTATTTAATCCCTTCCCTTCCACTGGACAAAAACTGTTGGAAATTCAACGTCAAGGATCCCAAGCCGTCAAAGAAAGATGGACAGACAGTGGTTTCAGCAAGAGGCGTAGATCCTCATGAGCCCCCGCAACTGCGGGGGCTCATGAGGATCTATACCTCTTGTAGTTGAGTGAGGTCTCAGCAGTTCTGGTTAATAAAAGCAGTACCAACCCTCGGCCACGACCTTCTGGGTTTGCAGAGTGTCTCGGCACAGCGTCAGGGTGTTCACCTCCTGCTCATGGCGCGTTGCCTTCTTCTCGGCGACCTCAGCTCGCTCTGCAAACGTACGTCAACTTCAGCGTCACGCACAAGCACCAGTTCACCGCGCAGTTGGATTATCCCGGGCAAGTCTATGTGGCCCCAGCAAAATGCTAGGAGAGGAAAATATCCTCTGGTCGGCGTCAGCCTTAGGGCGCGTTTCCATGCAGCTACGCGACAGCGGCGCAGTAAGTAAAAAATACTTGAGCAGTAGGCGGAAAATCCTTCGTGCGTTTCGATATTGCGGCGCGACACGCTGCATCGCACCCTTATTTATATTGTTTAGAACTGTTTCGATTTGTTGTCGTGTGCTAAAAACCACGCTCCCTTATCATTAATTTGGTATTAATTTCAGTCCACTTAATCAAATTTCAAAAATATAAAAAAAAAAGATTTAAATTTCCAAAATTTCACTAGCTCGCTTGAGCTTGCCCTTAGCACCACGTGAATGTTCTGTGTTTATGTACAGTGTGTGAGTGAATGCGCGTGATTCACGTGAGCGTGCTTGTTGGGTTCAGTTCGCAGCTATTGAGTTATATTATAAATATGAGAAATGCGCCGTATAAATACTATGTATTATTATTATTATTATTATTATTATTATTATTATTATTATCATCAGCAGAATCACCTTTGAGTTGCTCGTTGGGACGACAGTTTTTGTCCCACAGCAGTCGAGCCGCTTTTGCGTCGCGCATATAAAAACACTCTTCGTTTATTTATAGGTTCTTGATTCGTGTCGTGGCGCGCCGCTATATGGAAACACCCCCTTAGTTTGCCCGCGCACAGCCGGGCCAGCTAAACCCGACGTCGGCCGAGCAACTTTGCTCGCTCCCCAGTAGCTAAACGTCTTCGGACCCACGACGGCCACAGTGGGTCCGAGGACCAGTGCTTACTGGGCTGTTGTTTTGTTTGGGTTTTTTCCTTATTGCTTTTATCATGTTCATCCTCTACAAATCTATGTCACTAGACAGCAATTTCCTACACCCATCTGTAGAGACTATTTCAGTGTCAATTTTAATCAGAGAGGAAAAATATAAACATTTCAACTTTTCCTTTCCTTTACGTTAGTTTTAACATGTCACTCAGGAGGCATAGCCGTGGGTAAGATGACTTGCAACATTTTGGCGACTGGTGTTTTAGGTGCGGTGGACTGTGATTTGGGGTTTTACGGCTCCAGGCTGTAAAGTCCAATGTCTGAGAACAGCATACACAACTTACCTTGCATTGTGGCAATCTCAGCCTCCAAATCTGTCCTCACTTCAGACAGCTGACAAACGGCGACTGTAAATTAAACGATTGAAAGTATATTCCGTGACGCTTGTGGGTGTAGTCCCTAGGTAGACCCACACAAGGGGATTACAACAAACATACACTTCTATGCAAATGAGATCGTTATGCTGTACTCCCCTGATAGACCCACTCAAGGAGTACGCAACAGGTACACTTCCATTCAAATGAGATGCTGAGGGTGTACTCCCCACTCAGGGAGTACCCGCAAGTACACTTCTATTCAAATGAGATGCAAAAGCACAAGTACACCATGCGAAGCATCTCATTTGAATAGAAATGTACTTGAGGCGTACTCCCCGAGTGGGTCTATCTGGGTGTGTGCAAACGGTACAGGGATACGTGTTGAAACATCGAGTAAGCTGCACAAAATACGTTAGAAAATGCAACAAGCTCAACATCACAACTACCCACTGACTACTGTTCTGGCGCTGTCAACATACTCAAGCCCTACCACGCCAAAAAGGATGTAGGGCCCGGCGCCACCAAAAAGTGATAATCTGCGAATTTGGACCTTACGGCTTGGAGTCGCAAAGTCCAACTTCACAGATCAGCGAACGCAATGATTAGCCTGGTGGCTTACCTGTCTGTTCCTCAGCAGTAGTCCGGCACGACTCGGCCTGCTCTCGAGCCCGTGCGAGCTGGGCTGTCAGGTCCTCCACCTGACTATTCAAGTCGTCTCTCTCACCTGCACGTCAACACGCAAGGTACACAGTGCGTAATATATTTTATATGCATTCAGCCTGTTCAGGATACAGTCAGATTCTCTCATAGCTAGGTCGGATTCCAAAAGTCCGATGATATACAACACTTTTGTCAGAGGTTGTGGCTACTAATGTTTTGTGTAAATTACTTCGCGTTTGCGGAGTTCCGCCTCGACGCACTACAACTGGAGACGGCTCGACCATTATAATTCGAGGGTAGTGCCGGATTAGCGTGGCTCCTGGTGGCGCCAAGCTAATCGGGCACTACCCTCGAATAATCGTGGTCGATCCATCTCCTGCAACTGGTACATAGTTGTGACACCTCCAAAATTTGGGATATGCAGCCGCCCGGTTAAATGGTTTCACAAATTTGGGTCTCCGGGAATTTTCTTCACATAAAAATTTCACTGTGTATATGCCAGCGGGGAAATTTCACTGTGTATATGCCAGGAAGAGGATGAAAGAAGCCAAAGAAGATTGGATTGAAGACCAGTGTTGTAGCGTGGAAGAGGGCATGGCAAACGGCAACAGCAAGAAGGCTTATGAAACGCTAAGGACCCTCACCAAGACTCAACAGCGAACAGCCACAGTCATCGAAGACAGCAGCGGCCAACTCCTTACGGAAAACACTGCTGTACTAAACAGATGGACTGAGTACTGCCGAGACTTGTATAACTACAAGGCTGAGCCAGACACCAGCATCCTCCAAAACAACCAGGCTGGGGCCAGGAAGGCTGAAGACCTGCCAGTGTTAGCTGAAGAGGTGGAAGCAGCCGTACGCGGCCTGAAGGGAGGAAAGTCTCCAGGTGTAGACAACGTACCTGCTGAACTGTTGAAACATGGAGGAGAAGTAACAACGAAGGTCCTCACTACACTCTGTCAAAAGATCTGGGAGCAAAAGAAATGGCCAGTAGAATGGACACAGTCTCTAGTGATCCCGCTCCCCAAGAAAGGAAACCTGAAACAGTGCCAGAACTACAGAACTATCAGTCTGATAAGTCACCCTAGCAAAGTAATGCTTAGAATCATTCTCAACCGCCTCAAAACTTTCGCCGAGGAACTGCTGGCAGAAGAACAGGCTGGCTTCAGAGTTGGAAGAAGCACTGTAGATCAGATTTTCAACTGCCGTGTCCTGATCGAGAAACATCTGCAGCATCAGCGCGAACTCTACCACAACTTCATTGATTTCAGGAAAGCATTTGATCGCGTCTGGCACGACGGACTCTGGCAAGTCATGAGATCGTTCAACATAGAGGAGGGACTGATCCAAATGATAGAAGCGCTTTACAAGAACGCCTGCAGCGCGGTTCTACTTAACAATCAGTCAGGCGAGTTCTTCAGGACGACGATCGGTGTCCGTCAAGGATGCCTGCTCTCTCCTGTCCTTTTCAACATATTCCTGGAGAAGATCATGCAGGAAACCCTCCACGACCACCATACTTCAATCTCTATTGGTGGCAGATCCCTGTGCAATCTTCGATTCGCAGACGATATTGACCTCATGGCAGGCAGCAATAGTGAGCTCCAAAACCTGACAGACAAACTTTCAAGTAGCGCAGGGTCTTATGGCATGGAGATCAGTACGGATAAAAGCAAAGTGATGATCAACACCACAAGCGACAGCAGCAGCAACATTCACATGAACGGCCAGAAGCTAGAAGAGGTCAATAGCTTCAAGTACTTGGGAGCCACCCTGTCCAAAGACGGTAGTTGCATAGCAGAGATCCGTATCAGGATAGGTACAGCAACATCCGCAATGGCCAGGCTGGACAGGATATGGCGAAGTAACTCCATCAGCTTCACCATCAAGTACAGGCTTTACAAGTCCCTCGTAGTGTCTATTCTACTCTACGGCTGTGAGACTTGGACACTGCTTGCAGACTCAGAAAAGAAAATCCAGGCCTTTGAGAACAAGTGCCTGAGGAAGTTGCTCCGCATCTCGTACCGCGAGCACAAGACCAACGAATATGTACGGAGCATCGTCACTTCCCCGGTGGGCCCACATGAACCCCTTCTGGCAACCGTGAAACGGCGCAAGCTTGCTTGGTTTGGCCACGTGACCCGACACAACACCTTGTCCAAGACTATCCTCCAAGGCACTCTCGAAGGAAGTCGTCGGCGAGGTCGTCAGAGAAAGAGTTGGGTCGCAAACATAAAAGAATGGACCGAACTCGAGATGCCAGACTTGCTTGCCACCGCCCAAAATAGAACTCAGTGGAGAGCACTGTCTGTTGCTGCTGCCTTTCAGTCCCCCCAACGCCCAGTTCGGGCAAGGGACTGATGATGATGATGATGATGCCAGCGGACTCAACAAGCCCAAGTTTGTTATACACAAGTATTTGTTTTCATGCCTACGTCACACGACCAATACTTGGGCGCAAACCATACCATGTGACCGAGCTACAAAAACCCTTGTAGCAACTAATGACGGACTTTTGTAGTCCTCTTTTTGACGCGTCTTCGATGCCAGTTTTGTTCTATAAAAGGTCACCAGACGTTCTAAAGTACAAAGTTACTTAGTGTTGTTCGAAACAACAGACATACTACTGGAGACGGCAACGTCATGAAAGATTTTAAATTACGTCATAAGTCTATTATGTATAAATGTATGTTCCTTTGACGTCAGTCATGTCTGGCGTGATCCAGGTCGGACGATTTCTTCTTGTTTTCTTTTACGAAAATAGTGAAGGAATGAAAACAAATACGTTATTGGTAGCAGGGGCTTGCTGCACGGACCCTTGTAGGTCTTCGGGAGGTCAAAGGAACCATTGTACTCCTCAGGCCGTCGGGGTACAATGGTTCCTTTGACCTCCCTCAGGCCTACAAGGGTCCGTGTAGCAATCCGGCTACCAATAACTTATAATATGCAATTTTAGAGGAAACAAAGTGTGATGGTGCCCTTTTAACTCATTCGAGACGTGCCTCCTCCGGATACGTGGCATAAAGCGCGCATCCGGAAACGGCACGTCTCGAATAAGTTAAAAAGACGTCTAGACCAGGAGCTGTAGCCGATTAGGGCTTGAAATTGTGTCTGGCCTGGCCTGCTTCAATAGAGACATGCTGGCTGTGATGGCAAAGGACACTCCAATGGGGAAATCTCCGCAAATGAGAAAACTTGAATGACCATCTTCGGCATCATAGGCAGAATTCAACAATTACACAGGAAAACAATCCTTCCCCAGAATCGCACCCACCGAGACAGGCAAGAACAAATTACTCACGAGCAAAACTGTCCAGCTGTTCTCTCAATGTCGCCTGGCTCTCAGAAACATCTCGACGGGAATCTGTTCAACAAAGCGTAACATTAGTTACTCGTACGTATAGCGATGCGGGACGGATCTGAAACAGGGGGAGGGGCAGGGGGAGGGGGAGAGGGGGGCGGGGGTTGGGGGAGTCGACCGGCTCCGGAAAAAAAATTGACGAATTTTCTTCGACTTAAATTTTATTGTCGTTACTTTCGTCTTTCGCTTCTCGTTTCTCTTGCACATCTAACACTGGCTGATAAAATATAATGGGAAAAAACACCTACCACCATATAGGCAGCACGCCGGCTTCATGGCCTTCTTCAGCCAATGTTGCCGTGTGACAGTATGTAAAAATAGCATCACAATGTAAACAAAGAATGACGTAATAGGTGATGCAAATGTTCTTCAGAAATTGCACATGTAGATCATGATGTTATCACGAAAGGGGCGTACATAATACGTATATCTTCAATCTGCGCCTAATAACATCGCAAGCGCACACCCACAGAATCACGCATGCACACGCATAATCACGCATGCACTCACACACGCACGCACGCACGCACACGCACTCTCTCTCTCACTCACACACACACACACACACACACACACACACACACACACACACACACATACTTGCTATATCAGTCTCAAGCGCTGATCTGACTTGCCGCTCTTTCTCCAGTTCCGCCACAAGTTGCTGCTGCCGTGTCCTACACTCGTCTGAAACACGTCCACACAACATCCCCTTTCACAACCTATCTGCTGATTCTCTGTCCTGAAGCATGTCAGGGGGAAGGTGGTGGGAGGGGGGGGGGTATCCGGCTTCATTACTGGAGCACAGCAATATAGAGTACGCGCAATTACAAGAGGCATAGATCCTCATGAGCCCCCGCAATTGCGGGGGCTCATGAGGATCTATGCCTCTTGTTAGATTTAATCAACCTGACTGTTCTGTCTCCTGGTACTGTGCGTGATGGCGTGCAGACATAAATAATAATAAATAATAATTACGGTATTTACAATGCGCTTGTCTTATAACAATTATAACTCTAAGCGCGCACTCACAACTCGCGCACGCATGCGCACGCTTTAGACAATGACTCACGTACCACAAAATTACGACAGTCAGCTTAGGGTGGGGGGGGGGTGTGGTGATGTTATAGTGCTAGAACTGTTGGAAGAGGTGAGTTTTGAGGGCGGACTGGAAGGAGGAGAGAGAGTATTTCTGACGGAGAGAGAGTGGGAGAGACATACAGATTACAGCTGAGCTAGGACAACCATCATTTTAACATCTTCAAGCGCACTACATTGACTTTAATACTGTGTCCAAAGCACACTGGCCGCCTCAAGGGATCAATCGCCCCGTGTGACTCTCTGGAGGTAAGCACTGTGTCGGCTTTTAGACCTTGTCGAAGAGAAAACCTGCTGCATGGTGAGGGGAACAAGGGACGTAACCTGTTTGTTGCAGAAGCCAACACTCGGTCATCGGAGCAAAGGGCAAAGGACGTTCTCGTCTGGTAGGAAGCGTTGTAATTGTAAATGGGAGTTTCCGGCACTTACGGCGAAAAGCGGAAGTCATTAATAAAACAAAATTGCGGAAGACAAAGACACTTACCTAGTGACGAGTTTTGTTTAGAGACGACCGCCTTCCACAACAGCTTTTGAAGTTTCAGTGACGACACAGTTCTATCGCGCTCGTCATGGCGCCCTGCAGCCAAAAATAACACCATCAAAACCTTTAGTATATTCGAGTGTTTTCAGCCCGCTGGGACCAAATTAATTTCACCAGATTTGGAAGAAATCCTCTGATGAATACGCACATGTTTTGGGCGATGATGCACCATGGGAACTCAAGGGTAGCACCAGGTTAGCTTGGCGCCGAAAGGCGCCAAGCTAACCTGGTACTACCCTTGAACTATCATGGTCTTGTAAGTTTTCCTGGTGTAGATGCGTCAATCTCATAAGGTACAGTTCGGACCTTTGAATGTTCTTTCATCTGGCACTATCCTAGTACTAGAATGGTCGATCCCTTTCCCAATGGTACAAAGTCGTTGGTGGACACATCCCATATTAGTTTTAGAAACACATTTGTATGAATGTAACTTAAGGACTGGAACACACACATGCCCGACTTACCTTGCATGGAGCGGTGTTCCTCTCTCAGCTGCTTCATGTCGTCTGCCAGCGCAGCTTTCTCTTTCTCCAATTGTTCTGCGCAAACCAATCAAAATCAAATGAAGACAAAACCTGTTTTACCAGAAGAAGAAGAAAAAAAAACATGTTCTCTTAAGCTGGTTGGCCATAACAATAACGACTCTTTTGACAATGTGACAATTGTCACACTGTTCGTATGGACTCTAAGGGATCAGCCTTGCGACAACTGTTACATTATTACACAGCTTTTCACAGTTCCATCATGCTCATCACTAGCTCATACTCCGCGCGCTAAGTATAGCACCTCAGTCCTATACTCACCCAATCTCCCATCTCCACACCCCCCACCCCCCCCCCCCCACCCCCCACCCCACCCCACCACACCGCCCAACAACAAAAAAAAAAACCAAAAAAACAAACAACTGAGAAGTCCGGAGTTAACTGACCATATGTTAACCCTTTCAGTGCCGAGAAAGTTTACACACCAACCAACTGTATGACTGAGGCATAGATCCGCATGAGCCCCCGCAGTTGCGGGGGTTCATGAGGATCTATGCCTCTTGCTAAGTGGGGCATCTCGGGGTTATTTTTGGGGTGAAAAACTGAGACCGTTTGTTACCAAAGACCGCTGAAAGACAGTTTGCGGCACTGATAGGGTGAAATATGCCTAACGCCGGCCAATCATCTCAGACTACAACTTCTTACCGTGTGACCGTATCACAGCCAAACACACACACACACACACACACACATGATCGCAGTCTGTACACATCATCATGACCAACACCGTGTCATTTCACAGTCGTTTGACTCGATCCTGATAAACTACAGGTATAGTGGGGCAACTCCTGGTGGAAACAGTACACGCACCAAGGGCAATTACTCAGCGCTGGAAAGACAAAAGGTTAGATCCCCTTGGGACCTTTTTGTCTGTCCAGCTCTGAGTACATGCACTCATGTCCCCCTTGGTACATGCACTATTTGACTCCATCAGATAATATGTCAGCCATTGCGAAGAACGAGGAAGGGGTGGGGTGGGGGGGAGTATAACAAAGGACAGATAGGTGTGGTAGGACCGGGTGGGGGTGGAGGCGGGGGGGGGAGGGAGGGGGGGTCGGGGATATTCTACACACAAACCAAAAATACGTACCCGTTTTGGACCGTTCATCTGCAAGCATGCTGCCAATAGTTGCCAGTGACCTCGTGTGGTCCTCCCGAGTCTTCAGTTCGTCCTTGAGACTCCCGAGATTTTCTGAAATAAAAATGATACGTTCAGACTGCCCTGGCCACCTAGCACAGGTAAGAAACGTCAATAAGAGCGCACGCAGCCTCTGTCTTCCGTTGTATTCTTTTTCTACATCCGCTGGCACTAATCTTTAACCCGTTTAGCGCCATGGGCACATTTCCTGAATTTTGGAAGTGGTACTTAACGACCACTTGCAGGAGGTGGATTGACCATGATAATTCAAGGGTAGTGTCAGATTAGCTTGGCGCCTGAAGGCGCCAAGCTAATCTGGCACTACCCTTAAATTATCACGGTCAATCAGTCTCCTGCTGCAGGGCGTTGGCGCTGAATGGGTTAACCGTTCTTCGTCATCACTGACTGTCAGCATTATGCTCTCAGCCTGTGTGTTTTGGCGTCTCCTTTTTGTGTCTCTGAGATTTTTTAAGCGCTTAGAACAATGTGACAAATGTTGGGTTACAGCGCTTATAAATGCTATTATTATTATTATTATTATTATTATTATTATTATTATTATTATTATTATTATTATTATTATTGTTATTATTATTGTTATTGTTGTTGTTGTTGTTGTTGTTGTTGTTAAGTGCATTGCCAGATTAGCACGGTGCTTAGCAAACTGTTACTCCCAGAAGTCATTCTTAAGAAATATCCAACAAACGAACACGCCTAGAAAGAACAAGTACAAAACTTGTCCCTTCTAAACGTGTTTCTCTCCTGTTGGTTTTGCCTTCTCTCTCTCTCTCTCTCTCTCTCTCTCTCTCTCTCTCTCTCTCTCTCTCTCTCTCTCTCTCTCTCTCTCTCTCTCTCTCTCTCTGAGACTTGACTGTGACCTTTTCTTCTGGCAACGCTAGAGATGCATGGAATGGTCTGAACGGCATGATGGGTAGGCAGCAAAAGAAACAAGCCAGGCTCTGCACTGGGAATCCAGTTGAGATGGCCAATGATCTAAATCGTTTTTACTCACGGTTCGATGGCAGAAACCTTAGTGATAACTGTGATGAATTGTGCCAGTCCATTGTGCCGGAACCTTTGTCAATTACTGAAGAGGAGGTAGTAAACATCTTTTCTAAGCTGAATGCACACAAAGCACCTGGACCAGATGGGTTAGGTGGAAAAGTATTGAAAACCTGTGCAGGTCAATTGGGGAAGATCTTCACTACTATCTTTCAGTTCCTGCTTGATCATCATACTGTCCCTACGGCTTGGAAATCATCAATCATTGTCCCGATTCCTAAAAAAAACCAACGCTCATGAATTCAACGATTTCCGTCCAGTTGCATTGACTTCTATTCTGTCAAAATGTATGGAAAAAGTGGTGAGGAGGCATCTGTTAAATGATGTTGCCGAACTACTGGATCCATTCCAATTTGCTTACAAAAACCATAGGGGTGTGGAGGATGCATGCCTTACTCTGTACAATCTTGTATTTCAACATCTTGAGAAATCAAAAGCACATGTGAGAATTCTTTTTATTGACTTTTCTAATGCTTTTAATACTGTTGAACCACTGATGCTTTTGCAGCGTATGATGGACTTTAATGTGAACACAAACATTATTCTGTGGGTGCGAGACTTTTTGAAGGACAGGCCACAACGTGTAAATGTACACGGCAGTCTGTCTGACCAAATGGTGCTAAATTCAGGCTGCCCTCAAGGTTGTGTCCTCTCTCCGACATTGTTTACTATATGCACAGACCATATGCGTTGTCACACTGCCACTTCTCGTCTCTTAAAGTTCTCAGACGACATGGCCCTTGTACGCCTACTCCAAAAAGAAGACAGTCTGGCTGAGTACTTTGCACAGATAGCAGTATTAGAGTCATGGTGCAAAGACAGTTTTCTGGAAATGAATGTACAGAAAACCAAGGAACTCGTCATTGATGACAGGAAAGTTGATGACATTTTTGTACCTTTCTCAATTAATAATCAACCTGTAGAGGTGGTCACTGAATTTAAATACCTTGGCACAGTCGTGGATAGTGGGCTGTCCTTCACTGGAAACACCGATCTGATTGTGAAAAAAGCAAACCAGCGTCTGTATCTTCTTAGGAAACTGAGAAGTTTTGATGTCAGTTCCAGGGTTTTAGAATCCGTTTATAGAAGCCTGATCGAAAGCATACTGACTTTTAACATCACTGCTTGGTATGGCAACCTCAGTATGAAAAACAGGGGCAGACTGTCACGTATCGTCAGAACAGCTGAGAAGATCATTGGCCTAGGACAGTACCCAGTAGATGATCTGTACCATAGAGCTGTCCGAAGGATAGCTGCTAGCACTGTCAATGATCCTCGTCACCCACTATCTGATCAGTTTCAAATGCTACCATCAGGCAGACGTTTCAACATGCCACTTGCCAAAAGGAATGTTTTTAAGAAGTCTTTTATTCCAACTGCTGTCTCGATTTTGAACTCTCGTTTATAACGCCGCGATAAGTATGATCTACTTAACATTACCTCCCATCTTGTGACAGATTAGAAGAAGTACCCAACGGAGAAAGAAACACGCTTAGAAAAGACGGGTACAACACAATTTATTAATATTTCGGGTAAATACCCTTTGTCAAAATAGACAAACAAACAAACAGAGAGATTAGCCGCTACTTATCTTCATTGGCAGAAAGAATGTGACACATTCCTAGACACATTCTTTCTGCCAATGAAGATAAGTAGCGGCTAATCTCTCTGTTTGTTTGTTTGTCTATTTTGACAAAGGGTATTTACCCGAAATATTAATAAATTGTGTTGTACCCGTCTTTTCTAAGCGTGTTTCTTTCTCCGTTGGGTACTTCTTTGCATATTACACGCTTGGCAGTCACCTTTTTGGTCTGGATTGTGACAGATTGCTTGTGATAGATTGCTGCAATGATAACTTTTCATGATATGTTCTTGTAGCGTTTGTTAATGTCTTATATTGTTGTTTCATGACGAGCCGAAAGGCAAATTTCTGTCGTGCCTGGACTCGAACAGACAATAGAGTTGTATTGTATTGTATTGCATTGTATAAAATGGTTCAGATTTTGTCCTAACCTACGCCCAGTACTTCTTGGCGTAAACAGTCTCCGACAACCCCACTAGCAAAAGGTCTTCGGGCCCACGACCGCCGCGGCGGGCCCACGCACATCGGTACTGCGGGCGTCGTGGGCCCGAGGACCTTGGCTTGCTGGGAAGCGAGCCGACTTTCTCTCAGCCCGACGTGTCCGCACCAATCTCTACCGGCCGGAGGAGCGGAGTCCATCCCTCCAGCTTGAAAAGCTTGGAGCAACTTATGAGCGAACAATTGGTTTGTTTGTTGTTGTTTTTTTGTTTGTTTGTTGTTGGGTTTTTTTTTTTTGGGGGGGGTTGTTTTTTTTTCAAACAAGGGACAAACACGTCACAGCTAAACTTTGTCATTAACCCCTTCGCTGCAGTGCACTTTGCGTCTGAAACCACCTCACGCTGATCGACAGTCGCGCGAAGGACGCAGATCAAATGGGACTAAAACAGCGGCATGAGCAACAGATGTCTCAACAGCGGCACGAGCAACAGATGTCTCAACAGCGGCACGAGCAACAGATGTCTCAACAGCGGCATGAGCAACAGATGTCTCAACAGCGGCACGAGCAACAGATGTCTCAACAGCGGCATGAGCAACAGATGTCTCAACAGCGGCACGAGCAACAGATGTCTCAACAGCGGCACGAGCAACAGATGTCTCAACAGCGGCACGAGCAACAGATGTCTCAACAGCGGCTGCGGGGGCTCATGAGGATTTATGCATCTGGCGGCTGGGTAGGTTTCGCCTTCTCTGGCAGGTAAAAGGTTAATGGAATCAGTGAATGGAATGAACGAGTGTGAACGCAACTCACCGTTAAGATGACCCATTTTTCCTTCCAGATCCTTAATAACGCCATCCCTTTCTGCAAGCTGACTCTGCAAGGCAGCCATCTTTTCCTCGGCCGAACCTACACAGATCAAGAGATGATAATGAGCGATACAGTGGGAATACAAGTGCGGACGGGTACTAACCCAATGCGCTAGAGGCCATCAGGTCGACGTCTGCCCGATAGCCTTTTGCGCATTGGGAACAGCCACTCATCTATAAGGACCGTTTGCAGGATTACTCCCTAGACCCGGGGTATATGCCACAAGCGTACTTCTGTTCAAATGAGACGTGTGATTGGCGTTTATCGGTTACCGTGATTCGTGATTGCAGTGTGATTATCTTCGTGATCCGTGGAGAAAACAAAAGAGTGCGTCGTGAAACGCGGAAGCCAAAACAAGGCCTTCGTGATCCGTGAAAACGTCCTTATTATTTCGTGAAACGCAAAAAGCCTGACTCCTCCACCTCACCCCACCCCACCCCACCTCGCACGGACACACGCACACACACACACACACAGACACACACACAACACACACAGACACACACACACACACACAGACACACACACAGACACACACACACACACACACACACACACACACACACAGTACCACCCGCCACGGTTATAGAGCTTGTGGCCAGGGAAGGTGAAAATGTTATGAAAGTGGTACTTTCTGCCTTTACCTTTTTTTATCGTAAAACGTGAATGAATCACAAAATTATCTTTCTGACTCCGAGATAGTGCCCTTCACATGCTCCCCCCACCCCCCCCCCCCCCCCCTCCTCCCCTTCCCCTTCTCCCTCCCCTCTCCTCTCCCCTTCCGCCCCCCCCCCACCCCCACCCTCCACCCCGACCCACCCCCAAGACAAGTACAACCGGCGCGTCCTATTTGAACCAGAACCTGATATCTCAAAAAAGACCGTTTTGAGAAAATCGCAAAGTTTTGAGGCGCGCCCATACATCTGCTATCGCGCGTACGAAGCTGCGAACTGGTGTAAATGTTCATAATGGTTAGAAATATCATCCCCAGTGACGCCGAGTGGATACCAACATCAGATGTTTCACAACAAGAATTTTCCATAGTTAGCCTGTTTTGGCATAAAATTGCACTGTGAAATAGCAAGAGGCAATATTATGCCAGAACCGAATATTGGACAGTATATGGTCCTGGCTGTAAACATCATATACAGGTTGTTCGTTTTTTTATCATGCCAAAACCGTATATAAGGCCAAAAGTCTGCTTTGCCTCCTACACAATCAAGGCAAAACGACAAAAACATTTTAGGCAATAACCGCACAAAAGACAAATGCATGTTTTTGCCGTAATAAATAGCGAGGCAAATGCCTAAAAATATTAGGCAATAACCACATACATGACAAATGCTTGTTTTTGCCATAATAAATAGCGAGGAAAATGTGCATATATTGTGTGCAAAACCGTTTATCTTGAGATGTACAAGATTAAAACTAAGTTATAAAGTGTTTCCTTTTGACTGAAGCTGTTCATTTCTGTCAGATTTCACCGTTTTACAAACAAATGAAAGCAGTCAAGTGTGTAATAAATCGTTCCAAGTAGCAGTACTGCAAAATCTATCTTTATGTCCGTCTACATGTCTGTCTCTCTTTCTCTCACACACACACACACACACACACACACACACACACACACACACACACTATGTAGCCATACACACTTTTCAGTCTATTAACTCGGTCATTTATTTTTAAGTGGTATCGTCTCACAAATTTCCACCCACAGCGTTTTCAGCACGTGCAGCCGTATTAAAGTTTAAAGTATTAACTTGTTAAATGTTTTTATTAACTATTTGTCTATGAGCAAAAAGTTGTTTCATATTTGTGAAAATTCATGTTATCATACTAGTAATGGTACTGATAACGGCAGTCTTGAAAGACGTGTATTTATAAAGAATACACAACATAACATGCAAATCATGAATCTGAGTGTTGCAAAATAATGTGGTAGTTGTGTACGTTCCATCTCATGGTATGGACACAGAAAAAGAAGAACGAACAAAGCTCAAAGCAATGCATCATTTTAAAACTATACTATAAGTATAAGGGTACTGGCACATGGTCAGTTTACGTTGTCCAATACATTTACATAAACAGAGAAAAAATTGTATTATGTGATTCATTATTACAGTTCTCCCAGCTGTTTTTATCTGTGTATGCAGCAATGAATCACAATGATAAAATATCATACGAATCTAAGCATCTAAATTGTATGTGAATGCTGAGTTTTAAAATATGCCATCAAAGTCATCTGCATGGTCACAGAAAAACAAATTGGCAGCACTGTCATCAAATCAGTAAAAGAAACAAACAGATCAGTCCTCATCTGTATCATTTTCATCCTCAACGTCTGATTCTGGGAGACGGTCTGGAACAGACTTGTTGCTTGGCAGATTCTCATAGTAGCTGTGGCAGTCTCTTGGAATCACTCCTAAGCGAAAGAGGTCAAGCAGATCTTCTTCTTGTCAGAGTTAGGTATTCTGACAGAGTAGCGGCTAGGAAGAATATCATCAAAGGAGATGCGCTTTGACGACTTTCTGCGACTAGTTCCTCTGATCTTCAGTATCTTGAAGTCTTCAAACATTCTGTACTTGTAATAAAAGGTGTCTGGCTCTGTCTTCATGAATCTGAGCCATTTGATGCCATCCAGTTGACCCGTTCTCCTTTCATATCTGTCTTTGTGTTTCTAAGACGTCCACTTGCCACTTCTTTAAAGTCATAATGTCTTCATGTGTGAGCGGAATGACCAGGTAGGGAGCTGTAGCTCGCGATGTCTGTATGATGGTATGCCACTGGCTCGGGACACTGATGGTAGCTGTTGCTTTTGCTTTTTTCAATTGTGGAGTGCATAGCATCGCACTCCATCTGAGTGTACCCTGGCTCTAGGAATTTCTGGTCAATCGTCTCAATGTGGTTGATGGTCTGGACGGCATGATGGAGAGCAGGGCCACAAACTGATTTCGGTTTTGACCACCACATGTGTCTGAATATAAGATGACATGCTTGACACATACAGGCAGTGACTGAAGGTAGAGCAGGAGGCATGTGCCCACTTCACACGATCCTTTCTGACCTCGGTCTCATTCCAGATGTAGCAGCATCCGTGTTTATCTTCGAGTGAAAAAAATAAACTGCAAGTTTGCGTTTGTAGTATGCTGTGCTGACCTTCGAATGGGGATTTGACAGCACTGCCTGCATATCAAACGTTGCTACATGTACACCTGGGTCGGCTGTGGCTGCTTTTTTTTTCTTTTTCTTCATCTTCTTTTCTAGCCTCCTTCTTCCTCTCTTGGTGTTTTTTGTACTCCTCGTCTGCCTTCTCGGTCACGCTACCCTCCTTCTGATCATTCATGAACTTTGTGCACGTGACGCACAAGTCTTTTTTCGGCTTATGGAACCCATAATTGTAATCCGAAACAAAGACTTCTCGGTAGTATGCGCTGGATACAGCAGGTACATTTTGTTAACCGAAAGTCCCGAGTCAAGGTACTTTCTTGCTGTTCTTTTCCGACAGTAGTGTGACTCCACTGCTGGAAATGATTCAATGTGCTCTGTTACTTCTACCCGTTGATGCTCCGGCACTTTGTTACTAGGGGCGTGTCTCCCTCTGTTCTCTTGTTACTAGGGGCGTGTCTCCCTCTGTTCTCTTGTTACTAGGGGCGTGTCTCCCTCTGTTCTCTTGTTACTAGGGGCGTGTCTCCCTCTGTTCTCTTGTCCGGTGAAGGCTCCGTCTTTGCTGTTTTCAAGGGCATGTTGTATATAGAAATGACCGATATCCAGGGTCTTCATGAAGAATGCTTTGCAGACAGGAATTGCTAGTCGTCCACAGTAAAACTGAAATGTCGCTTAACATTTCGTGTTTTCTTGACTGGGTTCTTGTCTTTGTCCAGGTAAGTTCTTGTTTCTTATTCTGTCACGTGTCTACAGACAAAATCCTTCTGCCTTTCGTAACTGGACAGCATGTAAAAACTCTGAAAGATGTCTTCCCGCTTGCTTTCATTTATTGCTTCTGTGCACTTGCGCTTGCACTTGGAGCAGTCAACCGGCTTGACCGTCCTCTTTCTCTGTACCTTTCCTTTGCTTGTACAGTATTCCTGGCCAGCAAGCTTCAACCTCTTTCGGACGTTTTTCTTCCATTGTGAAGGCTGCGCTGTTGTTTTTCTACCTCGCTTTCTTTTTGGTGGTGTTGTAAAAAGAGGAGACTGCATGTGCCGGCTTCCGTCTGTCACTTTTGTTGGGGTTTCGTGGTGAGAAGTCTGGGGTGAAGCTGGAGGGGAGTGGTTGGAGCAGTCATTTGGCAGATCATCACTTAGCTTCGACTGCGACTCTGCTGTCTCATGTTACAAAACGCTGAATGTGCACGCCTCACTGGCACACATCCATCATAATGCTCAGGCAAACTGGGCGGAGCAAAGAGAACCAGGTATATGGGGTTGAATATATCAGACATCACCAGACTTGGGTGTATATCGATGATTGGCCTGGACTTTCTGCTGTGAAATATCCTGACCGTCCCTTCTTCTGGTGACGTTTGCCAGAGCCAGTGGGAGCAGGTCATTTGCATCGGAACTCGTAATTCCGGGCTGGTACAGCTCCTGTAAGCTACCTAAAGCATCCAGGTACCGATCATTCTCAGATTCTGCTGTGGAGAGAAAAAAATCACTGTTGGCAGAAAAATTCTCTTCGATATGAGTGCAGAGAGCCTGTCTAAGAGACTTAGCATCCGGAAAGTTGACATGATACAGTGCTGCATTAAAAAAAACAATCCCCATCACCATAGACTGGTTTGCGTTCAAGAGAATTTGATTTCATGAGCTCATTCAGTCTCTTTGTGTGGACTCGAATGGCTATGTCAATAAGACTGTGTGATTTAGCATGCACCCGCTGTGTACGGTGTGGCTGAAAGAGTTCATTAATATTAAAATGATCTTCTTCCACGTCTTCCTCGGGTAACACGTCATTGTGTACATCGGAATCGTCTGAATTAATGTCGTCACTTTGCGGCATATAGTCCGGGGCATGTGCACTGTCATCAGTCATGTGACCTGTTGATAGAGGATGCAGCAATAAATAGGTGCTGGAAAGATAGATGATATGCACGCACAAGCTGCATGAACAGCAATTCTGAACGTGATCTTCATATGAATATATATTATTATTATGTTATATTATAATATATATATATATATATATATATATATATATATATATATATATATATATATATATATATATATATATGTGTGTGTGTGTGTGTGTTTGTGTGTGTGTGTGTGTGTGTGTGTGTGTGTGTGTGTGTGTGTACTATATATATATATATATATATATATATATATATATATATATATATATATATATATATATATATATATATATATATATATATATATATATGTGTGTGTGTGTGTGTGTGTGTGTGTGTGTGTGTGTGTGTGTGTGTGTGTGTGTGTGTGTGTGTGTGTGATCTGTTAGTCTATCAAGCTATTCAGTAGACTTTTCAATTAACAAATCAGTAAAAACGTTCTCTCATTCTAACGAAAATATAAATTAACGTCAGTGGATGATTAACATATAATCATAACACACACATGTGCACGCAAGCCGATTCACACAAAAGTGTGCACGCACCCAAGTGAATCCCTTATAGCCACGCCCCTATAACCCCTCATCCCTCAACATCTCTGTATCAAGGGCAGGGACAGGCTTGAATCAAAAGAAATGTATGTAAACGTGTACCTTCACTGTGTTGATCTGCTTCATCTGCTGGTGTAGAGTCTGTCATCACAACTTGCTCTGTGGAATCATCGCCCCTGTCAGATCTGCTGTCTGATGTGTCCACAGTCTTCAGTTCTGAGTCACACTGCTCGCAATGTGTGTTGTCCCGGGTGTCTGTATAATCAGCGTCTTTACCAGAAAGGTCGTCATCATTCCTGCTATCGTTACCTTCAGAAAAACAGAAATCATATATCACATTAAATACACGTATGACACACACAACGAGAGGCGTGCATTTTAATTATATTGATTTGATTTGTCGTTTCACAGTGAAAATATCTAGAATCGAAATTAGCATAAAACAAAAACGAAAACAAATGTATGAGCAGACAAATTAAGCTGCTGAAGTACCTTAACGGTGGATCAGGGACAGAAAACAAGTCACCATTGCGGTAATCTTTTTTTCTGAGGTGAGGTTTGACAGGTTTCCTCAACATCTGTTTCCCTATTCCCTTCTCTCTCAGGTGTGTAGTCAGAGAAGGGCTTGACTTGCTCGGGGCCGTCTCTTCCATCAGATGGGTTGTTTGTGGTCCTTTTCTTGTGTAGCTCGTCAGAAGAACCCATGAGAGTGTCCGCCATGGCTTGCTCATCGATGCCTGACCATTCAGCATCCATGCTGGCTGGTATATTCTGCAATTATCGAGACGTCTTTATATCTTTTAGGAATCATATTAAAATCACTTCACACACACACACACACACACACACACACACACACACACACACACACACACACAGAGAGAGCCAGAGAGAGAGAGAGAGAGAGAGAGACGCACACAAACAGCGTGTATGTGCACATTCGAACAAGTTATACATCATCCATTTACAGAACAAAGGTACTCCAAACCTCTGTAATTACTATTGTAGGGACAGCGAATATAATTATTATTACATGGCAGTACATAATCCTGGAAGGAACAGATAAATTATACTGCCTGGCTGCATAAATAATAACCCTAAAACGTTTTCAAATGAAAGGTGGCTTACCGTTATAATCAGCAACCCTGGACTGTTCTGGCTCACGAAAAACAACTGTGCCTGTCCTTTCCTCTCGGCAAACTGATGTAAAACATTTCGTACAAATGGAAAAGAAAGAATATTCCAGATCCAGTTAACTCGTGAAGTTCTCATCACAGAGCTGTACAGGAACAGAGCCTTGCCAGGTATCAAAGCAGCAACAACTCAAACTAATTTCCCTCTGTGTCTCTAAATGTTCATGACTATGTAAGCATACTATCGGCTTGTGACTGGAACTGTGGCGTGTGAACTTCTCAGGGAAGTAAACTTTCCCACAGCTCCCACAGCCTTGGTACTGGCCGGTATAAACAGACTTGTCATGTCCAGGTGTCTGGTTTTGGTCCGATGCTGCATGCTAAAGGTATGTAGCCAAACATAAACAACCTCTACATATCTGTGTCTGGTCGAACTGAAAAGGCATTTCTCTCCTTATATCTGATATTTGTCTGGTTTTGGCAAGATATAAATGTAGGATAAATGTAATTTTTTTCCATACCATACCTGCATATCTTAGACATATCTTGCTTTGGCATAAAATTATATAACATGTTTCATAGTCACATATTTATGCCAAAACTGTACATCTGACTTTTAATCTGGTTTGACCTAAAATTCTTCTCTGAATACAGGGGAATAATTTTATGCCAGATCTATATATCTTCTCTGTCATCTGGTTTGGCATAGTATTAAACCCCCAAACAGATGGAATAATTTTATGCCAGATCTATATATCTTCTCTGTCATCTGGTTTGGCATAGTATTAAACCCCCAAACAGATGGAATAATTTTATGCCAGACGTGCACATAACGTGATGTGTGGATCTGTCTGGAAAAAAACACAGAAGTTTTTAAATTCTAAAACCAACAATGATGAATAACTTCACCAATTTCGTGGTCACGAGTCCAAGATTTTGATAAGTGATAGAGCAGCGATTTCTTAAGATGTTTACATAAAAATCCAATTTTAGCATATCTTGATATATCAGGTTCTGCTTCTAATAGGACGCGGCGTGTCAGTATGACGGTGTTGGGTGTGTTTGTCCCCACACTGTTGATAAACGGGTCACGGTGACAGCTCAGGAATGAACACTTACGCCGTGTGCCTTGCCCCTCTGCCTGCAGCTGGCCGATGACCTTGTCCTTCTCACGTAACTCGCCCTTAAGCTTTGCCAGCTCACCTGCACACAAGGAAAAAGGACCACGCTACAACCCGACAGGCAGCAGACCCGCGGACCCACCTTGGCTCTGGCTGGCCAGCGTACGGCTGTGGATTACACTAACGGGTCTGTGCGAGGGCCGGCTGAGGCCAACGTCAGCCTGTGCAGCTTTTGTTGTTAACCCATTTAACCCAAAGTTTCCCAGACTTTTCACATGTCACGTAACGACTACGTACCAGTTGCAGGAGATGGATCGACCGTATTTCGATGGCAGTGCCAGATTAGCTTGGCTGCCTGATCTTCTTCTTGGCTTGACTTCGCGAACGAAGATTCTATAGGGCTTGCCCACGTCGTTTGCAGGCATTTTCGAGGCTGCGGAGGCCAATCCGGGACAGGCAGGTTCGACCGCAGTGGCTGCAGGGGAAGGTCTGGTCAGGGTTCTGAGTTACGACAACTCTGTTTTTTCTTCTGAGCCGCTTGTCCTTAAGGTTAGCTCTGCGAGAGTCCTCAAAGGAGACGGCTGCCTTGTGAATGGTGGAGCGCCAGGTGTCACGGTCCGCAGCAAGCAAAGACCACTGGCGGTGGTCGATTTGGCAGGCACTAAGTGACTTCTTGAGACCGTCTTTGTATCTCTTCTTTGGTGCCCCTCTGTCTCGGTGTCCAGTGGCGAGCTCGCCGAACAGAGTGATCTTGGGTAGGCGATGATCCTCCATCCTGGAGACGTGCCCCGCCCAGCGAAGCTGTGTCCGCAGCAGCAAAGCCTCGATGCTCACAGTTTAAGCCTGTTCAAGGACCTCGACGTTGGTGACATAGTCACTCCAGTGAATGCTGAGGATGGTACGCAGGCAGCGCTGGTGAAAGCGTTCGAGGAGTCGTAGTTGGCTGCGGTAGAGGGCCCAGGACTCGGAACCGTACAGCAGGGTGGTGAGGACGACAGCTCTGTACACGCTGATCTTGGTGCCTTTTTTCAGCTGTTGATTGTGCCTCACCCGCTTGAACAGTCGCCCGAAAGCACTGTTCGCTTTTGCCAGCCTGTTGTCCAGCTCCTTGTCCAGCTTGGCGTCTGACGTGATGATGCAGACAAGGTAGGTAAACTGGTGTACAGACTTCAGTTCGGACTCGCCGATGGTGATGTGGGGAGGGCGATGCGCTTCTTTGGGTGCCGGCTGATGAAGGACCTCTGTCTTTTTCAGACTGACCTCAAGTCCAAAGAGCTGGGCGGCATCTGCGAAGCAGGACGTAATGCGCTGCAAGGCTCTCTCTGAGTGTGCAACGAGGGCAGCGTCATCAGCAAAGAGCAGCTCACGAATCAGTTGGTCTAGGGTTTTCGTGTGGGCCTGCAGTCGTCTGAGGTTGAACAGGCTGCTATCGAGACGATACCTGATGTACACTGCGTCGTCATCGTCGAGGTCCACTGTGGCCTGCTTCAACATCATGCTGAAGAAGATGGTGAACAGGGTCGGTGCCAGCACGCAGCCTTGCATCACGCCGTTGCGAATGGTTCTGAGAGGTCACTGTTTAGTCTGACCTGGCCTTGCTGGTCCTCGTGGAGGTGGACGATCATGTTGAGGAACTTTGGGGGACAATCTAGTCGCTCCAGGATCTGCCACATACCTTGCCTGCTCACAGTGTCAAACGCTTTTGTTAGGTCGACAAACGTTACGTACAGCCCTTTGTTCTGCTTGCGGCACTTCTCCTGAAGCTGTCTCAGCACAAAGACCATGTCGGTGGTACTCCTGTTGGCTCTGAAGCCACACTGGCCCTCTGGGAAGTGGTCTTCAGCGATGGCAGGTACCAGCCGATTCAGGAGCAATCTTGCGAGAATTTTCCCGGCAATGGACAGCAGGGTAATTCCACGATAATTAGAGCAGGCAGACTTCTCTCCTTTGTTCTTGTACAGGGTGATGATGACTGCATCACGGAGATCCTTTGGTAGTGTTCCTTTTTCCCAGCAGCAGAGAAAGAGGTCGTGGAGCTTGTTGTGCAGTGCTGGGCCTCCATGTTTTCAGATCTCTGGCGGGATTCCGTCAATGCCTGCTGCTTTGCCACTCTTGAGCTGGTGGATGGCTGTGAGGGTCTCTTCGGCGGTGGGCGGTTCGTCCAATTCAACCTTTAGTGGAAGGTGTGGGATTTGGAGGATGACTGTTTCTTGAACAGTGCGCTCAGCGCCAAAGAGGTCCTGAAAGTATTCCGACCAGCGGTTCAAGATGGAGGTATTATCTGTGAGGAGTGCCTGTCCATCAGCGCTTCGCAGGGGACTTTGTACCAGGTGCCTAGGGCCATACACTGCTTTCAGTGCTTCGTAGAAGCCCCTGTAGTCACCGTTGTCAGCGCAGAGCTGGGTCCTCTGTGCGAGTCTGGACCACCACTCGTTCTGGAGCTCTCTAAGCTTCAGCTGGAGACTGCTGCAGATGAGGCGGAAGGCAGACTTCTTCACAGGGCAGGAAGGCTGGGATAGGTGGGCCTGGTGGGCGGCTCTTTTTTTTTTTGCTAGAAGTTCCTGGATCTCTACGTCGTTTTCGTCAAACCAGTCTTTGTTCCTCTTTCTAGCAAAGCCCAAGACTTCCACAGAGGATTTTACAATAGCAGTTTTCAGTTGTTCCCAGAGTGTTTCAGGGGAGGAGTCTGCTGGATCAACTGTGTCTTTGAGCATGCGCTGTAAATCGGCCTGAAGGGCAGCTTTCTTGTCGTCACGCTGAAGGCTGGCAACATCAAGCTTTTTCTTGGGGGGGGGGGGGGGTCTTTCTTGGGTTTCAGCTTGAGGCGGAGCCTGAGTTTGCAGCGAACAAGGCGGTGGTCAGTGTGGCACTCTGCGCTGGGTATCACTCTGGTGAGGAAGACGTCACTGCGGTCCCTCTGACGCACTAGGGCATAGTCGATAAGGTGCCAGTGCTTGGAGCGAGCATGCATCCAGGTGGTCTGTCGACTGTCCTTTTGCTGGAAAGTAGTGTTGGTGATGACAAGTTGCTGCTCTGCACAGAGCTCCAACAGTAGGCAACCATTGTCATTGCAGTTCCCAACGCCATGCTTGCCGAGGACTCATTTCCAGGCTTCAGAGTCTTGGCCCACTCTGGCGTTGAAGTCGCCAAGGATGATGACTTTGTCGTCTGCAGGGGTGCTCTGCAGGAGGCTGCGCAGGTCAGAGTAGAACATGTCTTTTTCTGCAGGCTCTGCCAGGAGGGTTGGGGAGTACACACTGAGAAGGGTGACGTATTGCTGGTGTCTCAATGGGAGGCGCATGGACATGATGCGGTCGGAGTGACCCGTTGGTAGGTTTTCCAACTTAGTCGCAATGGGGGTCTTCACCATGAAGCCCACGCCTGAGAGCCGTCTTTCTGATGCAGGCCTGCCTGACCAGTAGAGGGTGTAGCCAGCGCCAAGTTCTTGGAGGCTGGCTTCCTCCGGAAGGCGTACTTCGCTGAGCGCGGCGATGTCGATGTTTAACCTCCGCAATTCATGGGCAATGAGGGCGGAGCGACGTTCAAGGCGTCCGCTGTCTGCTGTGTCGAGCATGGTTCGGATGTTCCAGCATGCTACGTTGAATCCGGTCGTGGTCGTCATGAGAGTGGATCCATTGTTTTTTCTTGTTTTCTGACCGCATGAGAAGATGCCCGTTGACCGCGGCTAGCCAACTGGGGTTACGAGGGGATGAGCTTTGGTTAGGCCACCTTTTCTAGACCCCTCTCCGTGTGGAGCAAGCAGTGTTGTCCCTAGAGAAGGCTGCTTGGTCGTTCAGGGTGTGCCGAGTGACGTTGTCATCCCCAGGTCAACATCAGGCGACCAATATCCTGAACCGCCTGCATGCAGGTTTGAGACTGCGGCCTCCAGTGACATCTTTCACCTGCCGTTTTGCCCCTTGCCCATCGCTACAGGACTTGGAAAGTCCGTGGGCGTTTCCTAAAGCCTGCGCGGTGGAGCTTTTTTGGTGGAGTGCAGTGTGCGTAGTACTGGCCCCACCCTTTAAACCCTTGGTTCGTTTGCCATGGCCTAGCAAGCTGGGACGGTGGCATCGAGGTCCTCGGGTCGTAGGTTTTATATCAGACTGTCCTTGTCTTAGTCTCTGGCTCAAAAGCCTTCCCCGGAGACACGAGGGCTTTGATGTCAGGGGTTTCCTCCCTTAGCCTTTCCGCAGCCAAGCGGCCAGGCCTGCAAGGCAGCAGGGGACTCGTGGGGGCCGGGGTTGTCTATGTCCCGTGCAGATGTGAACATCTGCCCACTGCCCAGACGGTGACACTTACCAGAGGAGAAAAATCCAACGCCGGAACCCGGTATCGAACCTCGCACCTTTGGCATTGGAGGCAGACGCCTTAACCACTGCGCCACTTCCCCGCCTTCACTTCAATGATAGTGCCTGATTTAATCTGGCACTATCATTGAATTATCACGGTCGATCCATCTCCTGCCGCAGTGCGTCGGGGGTAATTAGGTAAACAGTTATCATCATGTACACAGAGACACTGACAGTGACACATACCGTAAGATGCATCTCGTGAAAACTTGATCCATTCAGCCATGACGCACTACAGCAAGAGATGGGTCGACCATGATAATTCAAGGGCAGTGCCAGATAGTCTGGCACTGCCCTTGAATTAACATGGTCGATCCATCTCCTGCAACTGGTGCATAGTCATTAGATGACGCCTCCAAAATTTGGGAAATACGTCGTCAAAACTGTCTCTCTCTCTCTCTCTCTCTCACTCACTCACTCACTCACTCACTCACTCACTCACACACACTTACACTCACACTCACACACAAATTGTAATCCTTCCAGTATATCGACGGACCATGCTTCCATGGTTTGACGGATGATCACAGTGGGAAAAGTAATGTCATGATACATAGTATGTCAAAACAGCGTACCCCGTAACTGTTGAGTTTGTTGCTCAAGTTGCTGAATTGCGGCATACTTCTTGTGAATCTCCGAAAAGTAATCATGCATCCCAGCGGCAGACTCTAGAAAATGAAACAAAAAGACGGCAGCACGAAAAATTTTAAAACTGTGCAAAATAATCCGAGTGTTTAAGTAAGGGGACAGGGGGATAGGGAGAAAGGGATGGGGAGGGGATTAACCCATTCAGCCCTAACGCACTACAGCAGGAGATGGGTCGACCATGATGATTGAAGGGTAGTGGCACTACCCTTGAATTATCATGGTCGATCCATCTCCTGCAACAGGTGCATAGTCGTTAGATGACGCCTCCAAAATTTGGGAAACACGTGCGTCGGGCTGAATGAGTTAAACTTCTTTACAGTAAATTGTATTTAAAAGAATGTAACCGTAATCAGGAGATGATCAGCTCGATAGTAGTGTCTGATTAGCTTCAGATCAGCTCAGGCGCCAAACTAATCAGACGCTACCCTTGAACTATCATGGTGAATCCATCTTTGTAACCGTTCAATAAATGCATGCACACATGTGGCAATTCTGAAGGCCTCCTGCTGCTAGCTGGGTGTAGGATCACAGACATAATTAACCCCTTCACTGCCAGGCATCACGGACTTCGCGCCTGAAACCGCTGGACACTGACCGACGTTCGCGTGAAGAACGCAAAAGAAACGGAACCAGACGTGGACTCAAACAACACAGGACCAACAAGAGACAGAAATCCCCTATGACCCCACCCCCCCCCCCCACCCCCCCACCCCCGCAGGAGCGGAGCTCATGAAGATCTACGCCTCTTGCAGCTGGGTATAGTTCGCCCTTCCCCGGCAGTTAAGGGGTTAACTGTATAATCGACCTGCCATGGTCGACCTGTCTCCCACAGCCATGAAGCCGTCGTTCTGGACGCCTCAACACTGTGGACAGCTAAATTCACAAGACGGAGGAGTTCCGGTGCAGTGTGTGCCGGGATTTGCGTCAAAGTACGTAAAAGCTCATTGGGCTCACGTCGGTTGCTACCGGTCTGCGCACAGCTGTGCGCAGACCGGAAGCGACCGACGTGGGCCCGTTGGCGTGTGCTTGATGGGGTTCGGACCCGCATGGCTGTGAGCTTTTCGCAGACTGTGGAGAATGACCTTCGGCCATGCCAGTCGGCCCGGGCTACAGTGTAGCACATTACGGACAGCACATGTGTGCTAATCTGTGACTTTGGACCTTGCGGAATGTGTGCTGGTCTGTGAAAAGGTTCAGAATTACAGACCAGCTCTAGGCGCCAAGCTATTCTGGCACCACCCTTGAACTAAAAGCCACACATGGATTTCACAAAAATGCAGTCAGTGATTCTACGTACCGTAGTCCGGTAACAGCTGGCGCCTTGCACCTCTGTCTGGCTGCCCCTCAAGCACGGACGATAACATGGTGTAAATTTTTCCTGTAAGACATCAAGACATGGACGATAACATGATGTGAATTTCTCCTGTAAGACATCAAGACATGGAGGTATGGACGATAACATGGTGTGAATTTCTCCTGTAAGACATCAAGACATGGAGGTATGGACGATAACATGGTGTAAATTTCTCCTGTAAGACATCAAGACATGGAGGTATGGACGATAACATGGTGTGAATTTCTCCTGTAAAACATCAAGACATGGAGGGATTTCTGCATGTTTCAATAGCGGTCAAATTTAACATGATATCTATACATCGGATTCCTGCTTTCCTGGAAATGCTAGTGCATGTGCGGTGCAAAGGCGGATCTGGCGGGGATTGGGGGGGGGTTTCCAGGGGTTCCTAAAACTGGACCCCCCCCTCCCCATCCACCCCCCCCCCTCTTGCTCTGTGTGTGTGTGTGTGTGTGTGTGTGTGTGTGTGTGTGTGTGTGTGTGTGTGTGTGTGTGTGTGTGTGTGTGTGTGTGTGTGTGCGTGCGTGCGTGCGTGCGTGCGTGCGTGCGTGCGTAAATCTTTTTATCCTTGGAAAATAAAGATGCTCTCTCTCTCTCCAGTCTATAACTCAACGGACACAGAGATTACTCCGAACTGAGGTAGTCGCTACAGCTCCAAAAACGCATGGCCCCACGAGCTCCTTAGCATCCGCGTTATCGCGGAATTGTTTATATTACAGCGGACGGCAGACGAAGCCGTCCCGTTTCTCACTTTCCTTTTTTGTCCCTTGTCTCCTTGACTGCGTGCGCAAAATAAGGTGAACTTGTGTGAAATCATTGAAAATTCACATCAACTTCATTTAAAAACAAATGAACTCTAGAATTTTTTAGTGCGTGTACGGGTTAGCGCATATTTTGGGAAAACAACAGGCGCACAGGCCTCTTTTCGTGTTTGTCCTTGCTAAACTACAACATTCTCACAGAGAGAAAGAGAGATGAAATGAAACTTTATTAAGAGAGAAAAAAAAAAACAAAAAAAAAAACAGCCTAGTGATAATAAAGTGTAAAAAATGGTTATAACTAAATAGTGTATACACGGTATAAGTGAAGACACAGTCGTACTATCCGTGAACTGAAAAACTCGAAAAGCTTTTGGTCAGGCATGGAGCCGCAGGAGCCAAAGGGAGGGGAGGAAATACGGTCTCAGCGGGTTTGATATGTGCCAGATATCTCTCACGACAGCTTGATGATAACTGACTCGCACCCACACTTGCCGGAATTCAGGGACCTTTTTTTCTCTGTCCGTTGAGTTATAGACTGTCTCTCTCACTCTCTCTCCCTCTCTCCCTCACTCTCTCTCTCTCTCTCTCTCTCTCTCTCTCTCTCTCTCTCTCTCTCTCTCTCTCTCTCTCTCTCTCATTATCTCATTTTGGCATTGATAACATTGATTCAATGATTGTGTACAATTGCGTCACGCGTTCTTTGGAACTAGAGCGGCTGACGCGTCATATGGAACTTGAGTACCCAGTGCGTCACTTGGAACATGAGCGCTGACGTCGATCACTTGCCTCCCGCTCGCAAGAAAACCTCTATCCCTATATCGCACTGGTATCATACTGGCATATTACTACTTCCTTGCACTGTGGTACCATTTCTACAGCTCCCTGCCAATGCATCCATGTATGACTGTCCAGTGTGTTCGTGTTAGCAAGCTGGCGGACTAGTTCACTCCAGTGAAGGACACTAAACTTTAGCCATGCCCCCTAACACGAGATCTATCAAAGCCAAATGCTCCATTGACTTGGAAAAAGTTAAGAAATCAAAAGACTGGCATCAGATCACTTTTGAAACGAATGGTCTTAACTTGCCGGTGTGGAGGCATGCTTTAAGAGAACGATACCAGTTTGCATACAAACCCCCTGAGCTTTCTTCTACATGGGCTGACTTCCAAAAAGACCACACTAAGACGCTCTCCCTCAACCACCCCCTGGCCATTGACCTTCCTCCTGAGCTTTTTAAATCTGTGCTTGATCTCTCGCTAGATGGAAATAAACTATTGAAAATCTTCATCTACTATACCACGGGCACAATTCTAGTTCAGGGGAAGGCGTGTGTGGACTGGGTGCAAGAGGAATTCGACAAACTGAGGTCAGTCGTGAACCTACTCCTCCCCACTTATCGCATGTCTGGTGTATCGCCTGATCAACGAGCACTGCCACCATGCGCCACTATGTGCTCACAGCTCACTAACACTGGCGCAACGGACACGGTCGGTGTAGGTCTTGAGCAGGTAGAAGGAAGTGCCAATAACGATCATGTCCAAGACAGCGCCACTGATATGACTGACAGTGCAGACTCAATCAGCGTGACTGGCGGTGCCGATGTTGCTTCAGCCAGCTTGGACCACAGTGGCTGTTCCTGTGACGCCACCCCATCTGCGGCCAGTTACCACTGTGACAGCCCGGGCGGTTGCCCCCCTCTCCCCGACACCGGTTCTGCATTGCAACCGTCAACTTCCAGGCTCCAAGCTGACACGGCCAAGAAGCTAACGGAACTTGGCCGTGTTGTTGATAGTCTCGGTGCTGCGATCAGCTCTCAGCACGACACGGCCATGTGTGCAGTGTATGATTTACAGAAGGAGGTGAGAGAGCTGGTCCGGATTGAGATTCGAGACATCAAGGCCGATTTCCAGCAGCAGCTTGAACAGCTTAGTTGTCGTGTCAAGTCACTGGAGGCTGAAAACAAAAAACTCAGGTCTCAGCTTGGTGACCACAACAAAATCTTCACTTCCCTGCGCATCACTTCCCCGCCTACCACGAAGCAGATTACAGATACACATACGGGTTGCACTCTGTTGTCAACCAAACCTGGCCCATCCCTAGCCTCATCTCAGCCCCGACGGTCCGTTCCCGCGGACCATTCCCCGCCTGCCACCAACCTTGCCAAGATTCGCTCAGTTGGTATGGCTTCCCCCTTATCCATTGAAAACTCCGGCCTCACCCCTTCCACTCCCTCGCCGAGCCAGCCCGCACACAACACTGGCCGAGCCTCATACCGTGACGTTGTAGTCGCCGGCGCCGTGCCTGTGTCCAATCGCTTTGCTGCCCTCTCTGTTGACGGCAACAAGAACGATCAGGCCGAAGACACAGGCACGGGGTCGCTACGCAACACGTGCCGCCCCAATCAGAGTCAACATCAGGATCACCCCTTCCCCGCCGACGTCTTGACCAAAGAGAGGATTTGGCCTGGGGTCCCTGCTGTGCTAATAGGTGATTCAATCTTGCGAGAAGTGGGTAGCAGGATTGTATCACCGACTGTACCTCTGCAGAAGATCTGCGTGCCGGGGATGTCCATTGCTGAATTGATGGCGTGGCTCGACATGCAGCCTCCTGCACCGCACATTGTTTTAGCCGTGCTGCATGTCGGCATCAACACATGCAAACGCCGACAAGTGATCAGTGTGGACACCTGGGCCAAACTCCTCACACTAGTCAAAATTAAGTTTCCATGCGCCGCCGTCAAAATGTCGTCTGTCCTGCCTGCTTTTGGTCGACACCCCGCCAACAATGCCATCATACCTTCCAACAGGAACCTGATGGCGGCGTGTGATCAGGCGAGGGCTCTGTACATTGACAACGTGCCAGTGTTTCTGTCTCGTGGTGGGGCCCCACGTAAACTGCTCTACAGACAGTATGATAATTTCCATCCAAGCACTGAGGGGGCCTTGCGACTTGCTTTCAACCTTAGGTCCACTGCTCGTGCAACCCTGCCCTCTGTGCGGTCTAGCTTTGCCCACCAGCCTGGACTGCGGCCAACTCTGTGTGACGACCCCCTGCAATACGGACCCCCCGTGGCGCCTCTAGGAGGCTTGCACCGTAACGGTCACCTGCCCATTGAACTCAGCTATAACGTTCCCCTCCTCCCCACCCCACATTATCCCCAGTCAATGACCTCGCAGCGTGTTTCCTACATCACCTGTCCAGAATATCAGGGGCGGCATTATGAGACCCTCGTCTGAGTGCATTGTAGTGTGAACCCACCCTGGTTGCCTTCCTCGATTCTCATCGGTGGATCGATGGGGACAAACAGTGTGGTCTACTCATCATCCCTTGCCTGAGTACAGTGACATTCTCAACCCACGCTCACTGTCTCCCTCGATTCGTTCTGGCGTATCGACGGAGACGACCTGCGCGGCGTACCATGATGTGTAATTGTCGTATTTATCAGTCCATATGTTGTCTCCCTCGCTTCTCTGCTGTGAGTCGACGGAGCCACCCAGTGTGGCACCCACCTTCACTCTCATATATTGCCCACACTCATTAGATGGAGCATCACACCGTGATCATTTTCTGACGTCTGAATCTAACAATCTGGCAAACTGTTTAGTGTCCGACATTGAATCTATAGCGTATTAATTGATTAGCCTTTTGGATTTATTTCGTGCACCGAATTTGCTTCTGTGTATAGTGTGTGACGATCATTATCTTCCTGCATTTTCCGTTTCTTTCAAAACTGAGGTAATAGACTCTTCTTGTTATAGCGAAAGAGCCTATGTCTTTATCGTATATTATACGGTCTACGATCAGTGACTAATTTCATTCGCTTTTCAGACCGTCAGGATACATTATTTCCCCTACGCGGGACGTGACGCTAAGGAGCCGGTATTTATATCGCAGATACGGTATATTATCAGTGACTCATTTGCCTACAGAACGTATCAAAACTTTATTTCCCCGACGTGGGGAGTGACGTTGCCTGCAGAGACAAACCTGAGGTAATAGACTCTTCTTGTTATAGCAAAGGAGCCTATGTCTTTATCGTTTTTTGTACGGTCTAATATCAGTGTCTCATTTCAATCGCTTTTCAGAACGTCACGATACATTATTTCCCCTACGCGGGACGTGACGCTAAGGAGCCGGTATTTATATCGCAGATAAGGTATATTATCAGTGACTCATTTGCCTACAGAACGTATCAAAACTTTATTTCCCCGACGTGGGGAGTGACGTTGCCTACAGAGACAGTGACAGAGCTTAAATTTCAGCTCTGTAGTTTCTCCTGTATTTTGTTTAACTTTGTTAGCGTTCATACGCATTCATTTGTTCTTATTTGAATTTCGTACACATTTTTCCGCTAACGTGTTCATTCATCATGCCTGCCTGTAGCCCAACTGTACCCCAGTGTTCGCTGCAAAAGCAAGATTTACGAATAGGGCATCTTAACATCTATCATTTATACAACAAAGTGCCCGACGCCAATGTTTTACTTTCACAACCCCAACCCTTTCATGTATTTGGATTTACGGAGTCTAGACTCAGAGAACATATTAGTGACGACTCGATCTCCATTCATAATTATACTATATTCCGTAGAGATGCATCATCTGCTGGTCATACAGGTATAGCTGTGTACCTTCATAACTCTATCCGCCAATACGTTACCCGCCGTATGGATTTAGAGTCTAGTCACGTGGAAAGTTTATTTCTTGAATTGAAATGCGATAAATCTTCCCCCACACTTATCGGTTTTATTTATCGCACCCCTTCAGCAACATTTTCATGGTATGATGATTTTGTTACCATGATGGATAAGGTGCAATTACGTAACAACAAAGACATACACCTTCTAGGCGATTTTAATATTGACCTTCTCACGACTGGTCATGCGGCGTGGAATTACACCACCTCATTATTTGGCCTGCAACAGATGGTTCGGTCTCCCACACGAGTTTCTTTGTCATCCGCCACATTGATTGACCACATCTACACTACAAATGTATCTGCTGTCAAGAACATCCATGTGCCAAATGTAGCCATTAGTGATCATTTTCCTACTTGTTTTCATCTTTCAGTTAAACGTGATAAACCCCAGCACAAACAACACACTACTATCACCTACAGGTCTTACAAAAAATTCAACACTGATGACTTTCTTCGAGACCTATCGAACATGCCCTTTCACCTTATTTATAACACTAATGATCCCAATGAAGCCCTAACGCTTTGGTACAAGCTGTTTCTTTGGGTCCTAGATAAACATGCCCCACTCAGGACTAAACGAATTAAAAACCCTACCCTTCCGCCTTGGTTGTCAAACGACATTATTCATGCGATGAAAATAAGAGATGACTTAAAACGGCAGAAAAAATTTGCAGATTTTAAAAAACAACGTAATTTTGTAAAATCCTTAGTTAGAAAAGCACAGAAAACGCTTGCGGAAAAAGTTATCGCAGAGGGTAAAGATACCCGAAGTGTCTGGAATGCAATCAATTTGTTTACTAAGCGGAAAAGTTCCATCCCTGCTGCTACATCTCTAGGCATGGATCCAGACGACTTCAATTCCCATTTTTTAAATATCGCTGAGTCCCTTGTACAGTCTTTTCCCACTTGCAGTGATAGTTACAGTTGTTCTGCTAAACTGCGCACACACTGTGAGTCTGCAGCAGGTGCGTCCTTCTCCATACCTCTTATGACAGTGTTTGAAGTTGGTAAGTATATTTCTACTCTAACCAGTAAATCGTGTGGCCTGGATTGAATAAATAACATGGTACTGAAATTGTCACTTCCATACACAGCTGACTCCTTGACATTTATATTCAACCTTTCTATCACCCAAGGTATTTTTCCAGATGCCATGAAAGATGCTAAAGTTGTCCCCATTCCCAAATGTAAAGATCCCAAAAGTCCAAACGATTTCCGTCCTATTTCAGTGTTATCAATATTATCGAAGCCAATTGAAAGACACATTCACAAGCACCTACTCCAATTCTTGGAGAATCAACGCCTACTCCTATCTCTTCAGTCCGGTTTTCGACCTAAACACTCGTGCCATACTGCACTCGTTCACATCGTTGACTCTTGGCTCTCATCAATCAATAATTCCAAATTAAATGGTGCAGTTTTTCTGGACCTAACAAAGCATTTGATTTAGTCGATCACAACATTCTTTTAAAGAAACTTTCAGTGTATAAGTTTGATTTGAACTCTATTGCGTTTTTCTCATCCTACCTAAGTTGCCGCCGACAGAAGGTGTACTCGAACGGAAGGTATTCGAAAGAAGGTATAGTGAGGCACGGTGTTCCCCAAGGATCTATCCTAGGGCCTCTTTTATTTTCTTTATTCATCAATGACCTGCCTCTTTCCATCTCAAATCCTACGGTAAAATGCGAACTCTTTGCTGACGATTCCACGCTGCATACATCAGACGATCGTCTCATGACGCTAAATTGTATCCTCCAGCAAAGTCTTGATGAAGTGTTAGATTGGTGTACGCATAATCGCATGCTCCTCAGTACTTCTAAAACCAAAAGCATGTTGATAACAACCCGCCAAAAGCATCAGCTACGTCCTGCCCCTTTGATACTTTCACTTGGTGATAAACCTATCCAACAGGTATCCAAGCACCGCCTACTGGGAGTTGTACTTGACGACCAGCTCAATTGGTCGTCGCATATTGACAGTTTGTGCAAAACCTTGTCCAGAAATGTATTTCTGCTCTCTAAACTTAGACATATTCTTAGTACAAAGTGCTGTACATTGTTTTTTCACGCGCACATTAAGAGCCACTGTGATTATGCGTCCTCTTTGTGGGACGAATGCAGCGAACGTCATATTAAAAAAGTCAACTCGCTATATCGTCGTTCAGTTAAAATAATTATTCCACACCCTACTTCCACAGACCAAAAGATAAAATCTCTTGGCCTGCTTCCACTGAAGGAACAACTCAAATTTAACAAATGCGTCCTCATGCACAAAATATTTCATTATCAAGTCCCCGAGTATCTGTGCGCGCTATTTAACTTCAGCCCTAGGCATCAGCTACACACGAGACATGGCTTGCTTCATTTACCCCGACCCAGGATAGATCTCTACAAGTCAAGCCTTCTATTTTCGGGCAGTTTTGTCTGGAACTCATTGCCATTGAACATTAAATCATGTTCAGGTAAAACCCATTTTAAACGAGCTTTGCGAATGCACTTCCATTCAGCCTGACTTCACAGTTTGCCATATCAGAGTATTGTTGTTGATAACACGTGAAAGTCAAGTATTTTCTCTTTCTCCTTACATTTGTAAACTGATAATCCTTGGTCTTGTCGGTGTCGCTATATGCTCTTGATGCTGCTGATTCTTTGACACTGTCTTAGCTGAGTATAATATTAATGCTATGCACTCATTTATTTCTCTTACTTTTGTGTTGGTGGCAGTTACTACTTCTCCAATACGATTTTTTTTCCCCCTTTCATTGATTCACCTATTGTGTTTTTTTTTTTTTTTTCGTAGTTTTTCTTCTTCTTATTATTATTATTGTTATTATTTGCATGCTATGTTTATTTTCCTGTTATGTTGTTTGTTTACAGGACAGCTTGTAAGACAGGCATTGAGTTGCCTAATAGCTTTATCCTGAATAAATAAAGATTCATCATCATCATCTCTCTCTATCCGCACAAGATGTTACGTCAGTTCATATCTTGTGTTGTCTATACAGTATTGTTGTAATATTGTAATTGTAACAAACCCCACAAAAAAGGATTTTAAAAAGTCAGCGTCCGTCAAACGCTTACTGATCAGGGGTGATGACTGTCCGCCGACGTCAGGGGAGGCTATCCCGGAGTCTGGAGTGTCAGCATGGCCACGACCACGTCCACGGCCAAAGCCACGCGGTGGCGCAGGGGTACGGTATCCCGAAGGACTTGCGGTAGGTACGGAGAGCGGTGACGGTGGTGGTGTGCCACTTTCTGAATCCAGACCGGTGTGCCCGGGCAGTCGGTTTCCAACGTCTGCGTCGTCAGGTGACCCGTCCTTTGCAAGGTCTCTTCCGTTTTCAGTCGTTTTCAGTTTGTTAGACGATGCATCTGTTTTTTCCTTTGGTGGGCGCTCTATGACAGTGGCATCTGTATCTGCACCATCAGTGGATTCTTCATCTGTATCGCATTCATCTTCTGCATCAGAAACATCTTGTTCAGGAGACGCTGCTTCCGCTCCGGTCTCTTGTTGATCTGTTTCGCCAGCAGCACTGTTCTGAGTGTCGCCTCCGTTCTCCACTGTTTCTCGTTGAGGATCAGCAGCACGACCCAGGCCTCCTTGATGACCTCCCTTGCCCTGATCACCAGCTGGGTCGTCTCTGGCAGCACCTGTCTCATTTCCATTTCTGTCATTTGTGACGTCGGCTCTGTTCTCCTGTGTCCCAGTTCCTTCACCTAGACACATCCTTTTATTACTGTCCTGGTCTTGACTGACCTGTACAGGTAAGTCGCGGCGATCAGTGCTGCCACCTATCATCTCACCTCCGCCATATACATCCCCTTCTGTATTGCTGTTGCCTCTGTGCCCACCCCCTCCAGAGCTTGCTGCTGATGGTTCCTCTTGGTCGCCGTGTTCCTTCCCTTCCTTGTTGCCAGTGTTCTGTGTTGTGTCAGTCTTCATGTCTCCAGGTCGCTCTGTCGTCTCTGTTCCTCCTTGTTCACGGTGCGCTCCTCCAAACACGAAATTCTTGGTACGGGCCGTCTGACGTGGTTGTTGAAATGTAAATAATGATGCAAACGATGATTCTTGTGCTGCAGGCTTCGTTTCTGGACGCACGGCGCGGGGCGGTGAAAATGGCTGAAATGTGAATGGAGGTTGAAATGGGAATGTAAATCCTGATGTAAATGGCGTTTGTTTTACTACAGGCTTCGTTTCTGGCCGCTCGGCGCTGGACGGTGAAAATGAAGGTGGAAATGGGAATGTGAATACTGGCGGGTGGTTGAGATTCGGATTAGAGACGCCCTTGTCTGTTTCCTCCAATCCTTGCTTGTCTCCGCGTCCGGATTCAAACATCGACCAGGAAAACGCCGCGGATGGTTGGATTCCTTTTGGATCTGTAGTCCCTCCGTGAGATTTATTGCAGTTTCGTCTTTTGTCCAACTGCCTGCCAGCTTTCTTGTCGAGTTTTCTCCCGGTCATGAAGACTTTTCTGTCTGTGTTTTCTTTATCGTCAGTCTGCTGCTGGTTTTCAGAGTTGTTTCCGTTCAAGGCCGTTACAGGTTTTATGACCAATGATAGCTACACGTCCCTCCGCTTTCTCAGTCTCAAATCTGCACAGACAGAAAACAAACACACAACATGTTGCAACAAAATGTAAATGTTTCAGTGACTTTTAGTCTCATTGCAGTATTGACGGTCACCGTTTTTATCTGGATTTTTCATGGCAGTATTGTATGTGTGTGTGTGTGCGTGTGTGGCCAAGTTTGTTCGTTTGTTTTGGTTTCTTTTCTCGGTGTTTTAGTCTCCGTTTTGGGGTTGTTATCTCATTCTGTAAGGTCATTGTTGGCATAGAAGTGATAATCAGCGCTGACTAATCGGCGTTTGGATCAACATACATCTGACGCATCGTGTGATGTACGGAACTCCCGGTATATCACACACTGGCGGAGGTTGACACAGAGAGTGATCTGAAATATGGTTAATCGACCTGTCGGTCTCACTTGCCTGACACAGTTCAAGGTGTGAGATCAAAAATGTTAATCAATCTTGTGTGAACCTTTGCTTGTGGTGACATCTTTTCATTATCGCGATCAAGGAGACTGATAACGGAACGAAACCACTTCCGGCCATGGATATGAGATTGAGGGGTGGGGGGGGGGAGGAGGTGGGGGGAGGGGGGGAGGTATTATGTTAACCTATGTAACCACAAAGCAGCATTTGCCAAACTTTAAAGATAGCACCTAACAACTATATGTACCACATGCGGGAGATGGATCGACCATGATAATTCAAGGGTAGTGCCAGATTAGCTTGGCGCCATTAGGCGCCAAGCCAGTCTGGCATTACCCTTGAATTATCACGGTCGATCCATCTCCGCCTGTTGCGTGTGAAGGCTAAATAGGTCAACGTTCGACGATGTGTAGCAGACAGAGCTGCCCAGCTGCCGACGGCCTAAGTGGGTCGCTTCCAGTGGTCACGCTCCAGTGACAGTAACTTAGTACGCCCGTTCCATCCGCAAGCGGTACGGATTATCATATACCGCAGCAGCCGCCGGGCCTCATGAGGATCCATGCCACTTGCCGGCCGGCTCAATTTCATGTCGGGCCTGTAAATGGTCTAAAAGGCATTTAAACCTTGACGGGCATTTAACTCCCCAAAATCTGCTTTCATGAAACACTTAACTGCCCGATTGAAGGTCCGTAACAGCCCATAAGTTAACGTACCCCACCCCCTCCTGTGAGTGCCCTTAGAGGCCGGTAACTCTCGTTTCCAAAATGGCAGCGATCATTGCAATATGTGCTAGGCGTCAACGACTGAGGAGGAGAGATCGTGTTTTCCGCGACAGAACAAATGCGTTAGATATATACGACGATGTAAAGTTGTATAAAAAGTTTCGTTTTCGTCGGCAAGAAATCTTTGCTATTGTGGACGACGTGGAATCCCGGCGACATCGAGGTGGCAAACCGGAAAGGTTCAATGCCGGCAGCAATGCAGGTAACTGTACTGAGTAGAGAGTTGTGTATTTTACTCTTCTATATATATGCACATGAGGTTTCTCCATCACCACTCGTTCTTTGTGTGCCGTATTTTTTCGATATCTGCATCGTATAAAAGAAACAAGAAACAGTTGAAGGGTATTAACTCAATCGAGGAAAACAGCATTTGTGTGTGTGTTGACAGATATATAAAATCTGATTCTTAGACTGCATCAGTGCATGAGTTCAGGATTGTGATTAGCCACTCTTTGACAAATAAAATAAAGTCAACCCCCTACCATTTCACTAAGTTTGAGAAAGTGATGGACTAACCGCAAGAAGCAAAGTTTGTAACTGAGTATTTGCAGCAATGGTGTGCCATATAAAATGAGCCAGATACTTATTCGTATTGATCAACAGAAGAAAAGAACAATATGTTTTTTCGGCACAACTATTCATGTTAGGAAGTGATAGTGTACATTACAAGGTAAGAGCATTATTATGTTTTTAAACCTAAATCCACACTTTTTTACGCTATTATATCAATTCTAGATGCTTTTATCGTCCCATTCGCCTTCTCCTCCCTCCTTTTCTTCCTGCGCGAAGGCATTATTGTCTTCTTTTTGCTGTTTACGTTTTCTCGCGCCGGAATCAGCTTGACGGAAATCGCAGAAACGCATCATGCGCATGCGCTGAGAGGGAATCCTCCGAGATTTCATGTCAAGGTCAATCGGCTATAAATAGAGAGGCTTTTTTTCTATCGGCCCTGCTATCAGCCCGTCATGAAAGCCTCACGCGTACGACAAGTTACAGGCTTGCAGCAAACAGGCATTTGGGGTTAAACTGCCCCTTAAGTTGAAAGCCCGACATGAAATCGAGCCGCTGCAGGAACAGAGCGTCTGGACTGCGCGCCTCACGTGGAGCCAGCCGGTAGGACTTCCTCGGTCTGCGAAGGTGATAATCAGGAGACTGAAGTCAGCGGGGCACCGCCACCCTACCAGCGAGCAGCATATCAGGCAGATCAGTGGAGCATGTTGAATGGGAGGAAGTGCAGTCATGGGGGACGGATGTCATGTCAGGGGTCAAGGTGTCAAAATAAATTAGATCCTTCACTGCCGATAAAAATCGTACACGTGACTACCCAACTGCATGAGACATAGATCCTCATGAGCACCCGCATTCGCGGTGGCTTATGAGGATCTATGCCTCTTGCTGAGACCGATTTGTATCCATGTTTCATGGACGGTTGTGGCTTGTGGTGGTTGAATGAACAAAGATTCCAGAAGCCGAGTAGACGTCCCGTGGCAGGGGAGGGGTTAATGGCCAGTCAGTCCTTATATACTTACTTACGCCTGTCACCCCTACCCGGGTATAGGCCGTCGACGAGAGACCTCCAGCAACTCCTGTCCTGTGCTTCTCCTTCGATTCTACTCCAGGTGGTTCCCAGTCTCTTGATGTCTGCTTGGAGGTCTCGACGCCAGGAGTTTCTCGGCCTACCTCTTTTCCTCTTTCCCTGGGGGTTCCATGACAATGCCTGCCTAGTGATACTGGAAGCTGGCTTTCTCAGACTGTGACCGATCCATCCCCATCTTCTTCGCCCAATTTCATTCTCTGCTGTTATCTGCTCTGTTCTCTCCCAGAGTCTGACGTTGCTGATCTTCTCTGGCCAGTGGATTTTCAAAATTCTTCTAAGGCAACTGTTCATGAAGGTCTGTACTCTGTTGACTGTGGTTTTTGTCAATCTCCATGTCTCTGCTCCATATAGGAGAACTGCTTTTACATTGGAGTTGAAAATCCGGACTTTGGTGTGTTGTGACAGCTCTCTGGAACTCCACACTTTTTTCAAATGGAGAAAGGCTGCTCTGGCTTTACCGATTCGTGCTCTGACATCTGCATCAGTGCCGCCTTTTTTGTCTATGATGCTCCCGAGATAGGTGAAGGACTCCACCTCCTCCAACGGGGTGCCAGCAAGCAAGACTGGTTCTTCCCTGGTTGCGTTCAGCCTCATTGTCTTTGTTTTCTGTTTGTGCAGTCAGTCCTTGCCTCAGGCTAATTCACACTTTAGCAGACCCAGTCACAAACCAAGCAGCTGACGCAAGGGGGAAATTGCCGTACAAGTCAGATACAGTGCCCAAAACAGCCTAGTCAGGCAAGACTGACTTCGCAAGACATTAGCACATCAAAAAAGACCTCTCTCTCTCTCTCTCTCTCTCTCTCTCTCTCTCTCTCTCTCTCTCTCTCTCTCTCTCTCTCTCTCTCTCTTCTCTCTCTCTCTCTCTCTCTCTCTCTCTCTCTCTCTCTCTCTCTCTCTCTCTCTCTCGCGAGCGAGCGAGCGAGCGAGTGCATACATGCGTCAGTGTGTGGTATGTGTATGTTTACATGTCTATGTCATTTATGTAGTAGATGTAGCAACGGCAAGTTTGAAAACTGGTCCTGTTACCAATAACTTCTACCGTTGGAAAATAAAGGTTCATTGTTCATTGTTCATTGTTCTCTCTCTCTCTGTGTATCTTCGTTAACGATCTACCGTTACATGTAACGTGTAGTGAGACTGAGTGTGACATGTTTGCCGACGACTCAACATTACATTCCGCTGGTAAAACTGTGCCTGAAATTGCAAATAATCTTCAAGAGAGTCTTCATGAAGTCTCTCGGTGGTGTAATGAAAATCGCATGCTTGTAAATCCCACAAAAACAAAAAGCATGCTTATCACAACCCGCCAGAAACATCAGCTCATACCTCCATCACTCAACCTTTCTTTGGACTCCATCCCAATTGAGCAGGTCAGTCAACACCGCCTGCTTGGAGTAATAATAGATGATGATCTAAGCTGGCATAACCACCTATACTATATGAGAAAACAGTTGTCCAAAAAGTTGTTTTTACTTTCCAAACTTAAAACGATCATTGACCTTAAGACGCGCAAACTATTTTTTAATGCCCACATTAAACCACACATTGATTATGCCTCAACAATATGGGATGGCTGCAGTGAAAATCACTTCAAGAAGATAAACTCATTATACAAGCGCGCTGCTAAGCTTATCCTCCCTGATCCGTCTTTATCCACTGATGCCAAGCTGCAGGCCATCGGACTTCTCCCTCTGGTTAAGCACCTCGCACTAAACAAATGTGTACTGATGCACAAAATTCTTAACGAGAAAGCTCCACCTTACTTATCTAGGCTCTTTTCGCAAACTGAAAAAAAATACAGCACCTCCAGGAACAGTCTCTCTATAAAAAGGCCCCGTATAGACCTGTTCAAATCTAGCCTGTCTTATTCAGGTGCTCTTTTATGGAATTCACTTCCTCCCAATATTCAACAAACCACGTCCCTCTCTCTGTTTAAAAGTAGAGTACATGATTACCTTTCTAAGACAACGTTATGCTGATCCTTTCTTCTTCTTTTTTTCTCGACATAATACGCTTCATGTTTTTACATTTTTGCTATTTTTTTCTCCCCATCTAGCCTCCAAATTGTTTGTTCTGTTTTCTAACTTGTTTCTGATAGTACACAAAATATCATACCTACTTATATGTTAGATAATTATGTGCGCACGTACGTGTGTATGTGGATGTACAAAAGTGCGCATGTGCACGAGTACATGTATATGTATGTATGTGTGCGTGTGTGTATGTGTGTGTGTGTTAGTTTTTGTTGTTTTGGTTGGTGTTCCTTTTTTTTAAGTAGCTTAGCAAGGACAGATTGTAAGAAAGGCCTGCGCGCCTAATATCTCAATCCTTGGAAAATAAAGTTTCGTTCGTTCGTTCTCTCTCTCTCTCTCTCTCTCTCTCTCTCTCTCTCTCTCTCTCTCTCTCTCTCTCTCTCTCTCTCTCTCTCTCTCTCTCTCTCTCTCTCTCTCTCTCTCTCTCTCGGGGGTTCATGTTGTCACCCCCAGAAACGACTGTGGCTCAGATGGTCAACCCCTGCACCAGAACACATCAGACCGTGCCGTCAGTCACACCAACCTTCCCCGCCGTCAGTCGCCAGCTGAACACCTTGCCACTTGCCGTATCCAGCCGGACGCTACACATCTCGTCATCAGTTGATGATATTAATCATTTCATCTCTGCATGTTTGGTCAAATACCATCATAGCAGTGCACGTGTGAGACGTGTGTTTACGGGACCTCGTATCTTATAATCGACTCGAACTCCTTACTACATGCAGCGCACTTTTGTCTTGTGTCGACTTACTTTCTATTGCTCATGTGACTGTCTATATAGACTATAGATTTTACGGGAAAAGTCAACTTACTTTTATTATTATTATTATTATTATTATTATTATTTTAATATTTTTCTTTCTTCCCGTTAAAGCTTATCTGAGCAAGTCAGATCAGTGAATATTGGCGAGTGCTCGTTACATTTTTCCAGCCTCACAAATATTCTCTTATTTGTCTTGGATAACGTAAACGCTTTGTCTAAATAACGTACTCCCCCTCCGCCCCTTTCCCCCTCTCCTTTCTGTTTAAATTTCGCTTTTTCCGTGAAGTTTGCTGTTTGTTTGCCTTACATTTGTTACTTTTATTACTCGCATACTACTTTTTGTTCCTGTATTCTACTTCCCCTTAGTTCCATTACTTATTTTTAACGCCAAAATTACCATACAAGATAATGTGCAAAGTTGAAAAGGCCAAAAATTTCGAATCGGACATTTAAATGTATATCACCTGGCGAACAAAGTGCCGGACGTTTGCGTTTATGTTAATTCACCTAGTTACTTTCATCTCTTTGGTATAACCGAGACACGCCTTGCCTCCAACATCAGTGATGAGGCCATCGCCATTTCAAATTACTCCATTCTTAGGCGAGATCCGTCAGTCCAGGGTGAGACAGGTGTAGCGGTCTACATCCACAACTCAGTTAAACGCATAACCCGCAGGCGCCGAGACTTAGAAACTAGCAGTGTGGAATGTATTTGGATAGAGATTAGGCAATCTAAATACCCTCCTTTACTTGTTGGGTTTCTTTACAGAAATCCTGCGGCCAATTTTGAGTGGTCTGACAACTTTGTACACTTGATTGATAAAACAGATATTCATAAAAGCGAACCTCTTCTTCTAGGGGATTTTAACATTGACACTCTTAAACCTCACCCATCATGGGAGTGTACCACTACCTTAGAGTCGGCCTTCAACAAATGGTAACATCGCCCAGATTTGCAGCCTTGGCTACTTTGGACTGCGACGTAGACACCCTTGCTGGAAATATAAAAGAGGTGTTACTTTCTACAGCAGAAGAAGTGCTGGGGAAGCAGAGGAAGCGCAAACAGCCCTGGGTCACCGATGACATCCTCGATCTCTGTGATGAGAGGAGAGCCTGGAAGAAAAAGAGAGGCCAAGACCTCACATCAGCAAACAAGTACAGACTTGTCAACAAGAAGATCAGGAAGAGGATGAAAGAAGCCAAAGAAGATTGGATTGAAGACCAGTGTTGTAGCGTGGAAGAGGGCATGGCAAATGGCAACAGCAAGAAGGCTTATGAAACGCTAAGGACCCTCACCAAGACTCAACAGCGAACAGCCACAGTCATCGAAGACAGCAGCGGCCAACTCCTTACGGAAAACACTGCTGTACTAAACAGATGGACTGAGTACTGCCGAGACTTGTATAACTACAAGGCTGAGCCAGACACCAGCATCCTCCAAAACAACCAGGCTGGGGCCAGGAAGGCTGAAGACCTGCCAGTGTTAGCTGAAGAGGTGGAAGCAGCCGTACGCGGCCTGAAGGGAGGAAAGTCTCCAGGTGTAGACAACGTACCTGCTGAACTGTTGAAACATGGAGGAGAAGTAACAACGAAGGTCCTCACTACACTCTGTCAAAAGATCTGGGAGCAAAAGAAATGGCCAGTAGAATGGACACAGTCTCTAGTGATCCCGCTCCCCAAGAAAGGAAACCTGAAACAGTGCCAGAACTACAGAACTATCAGTCTGATAAGTCACCCTAGCAAAGTAATGCTTAGAATCATTCTCAACCGCCTCAAAACTTTCGCCGAGGAACTGCTGGCAGAAGAACAGGCTGGCTTCAGAGTTGGAAGAAGCACTGTAGAGCAGATTTTCAACTGCCGCGTCCTGATCGAGAAACATCTGCAGCATCAGCGCGAACTCTACCACAACTTCACTGATTTCAGGAAAGCATTTGATCGCGTCTGGCACGACGGACTCTGGCAAGTCATGAGATCGTTCAACATAGAGGAGGGACTGATCCAAATGATAGAAGCGCTTTACAAGAACGCCTGCAGCGCGGTTCTACTTAACAATCAGTCAGGCGAGTTCTTCAGGACGACGATCGGTGTCCGTCAAGGATGCCTGCTCTCTCCTGTCCTTTTCAACATATTCCTGGAGAAGATCATGCAGGAAACCCTCCACGACCACCATACTTCAATCTCTATTGGTGGCAGATCCCTGTGCAATCTTCGATTCGCAGACGACATTGACCTCATGGCAGGCAGCAATAGTGAGCTCCAAAACCTGACAGACAAACTTTCAAGTAGCGCAGGGTCTTATGGCATGGAGATCAGTACGGATAAAAGCAAAGTGATGATCAACACCACAAGCGACAGCAGCAGCAACATTCACATGAATGGCCAAAAGCTAGAAGAGGTCAATAGCTTCAAGTACTTGGGAGCCACCCTGTCCAAAGACGGTAGTTGCATAGCAGAGATCCGTATCAGGATAGGTACAGCAACATCCGCAATGGCCAGGCTGGACAGGATATGGCGAAGTAACTCCATCAGCTTCACCATCAAGTACAGGCTTTACAAGTCCCTCATAGTGTCTATTCTACTCTACGGCTGTGAGACTTGGACACTGCTTGCAGACTCAGAAAAGAAAATCCAGGCCTTTGAGAACAAGTGCCTGAGGAAGTTGCTCCGCATCTCGTACCGCGAGCACAAGACCAACGAATATGTACGGAGCATCGTCACTTCCCTGGTGGGCCCACATGAACCCCTTCTGGCAACCGTGAAACGGCGCAAGCTTGCTTGGTTTGGCCACGTGACCCGACACAACACCTTGTCCAAGACTATCCTCCAAGGCACTCTCGAAGGAAGTCGTCGGCGAGGTCGTCAGAGAAAGAGTTGGGTCGCAAACATAAAACAATGGACCGAACTCGAGATGTCAGACTTGCTTGCCACCGCCCAAAATAGAACTCAGTGGAGAGCACTGTCTGTTGCTGCTGCCTTTCAGTCCCCCCAACGCCCAGTTCGGGCAAGGGACTGATGATGATGATGATGAACATCGCCCACTAGAGTTACGCCATCATCAGCCACTGTTATAGACCATATTTATACAAATAAACCGCTGGCAATTAGCAACGTTCACGTTGGTAGTCTTAGCGTAAGTGACCACTATCCGGTAAGCTGCACGTGGCTGTCCAAGCTTCCAAAACTAAAAAAGCAAGGACATACGTGCATAACATACAGATCATTTAAAAAGTTCAATGAAAATACCTTTCTGTCTGATCTAGCTTCTGCAGAATTTACTGAAGTGTACAATGAAACCGACCCAAATAAAGCACTAGATACGTGGTATCACATCTTTCTCAGAGTGCTAGATAAACACGCGCCCTTGAGACAACAAAGAGTTAAATACGCCACTTTACCACCCTGGCTGACTGCGGATCTCATCGAGGCCATGGAGCACAGGGACGAGCAGAGATGAGAGAAGCGTTTCACCGATTACAAGAAAGAACGTAATCGAATAAAATCCATGGTTCTGAAGGCAAAGAAATTACTTTTCGATAAAGTTATTCACGAAAGTAAAGACTGTGCCACAATATGGCGTGCGATAAATTTAGTTACTAGAGGCACGAATAAAAGCACAACTCCTTTACCGCCGCATCTCACAGCAAACAGCTTCAACAGCCTCTTCGTTTTCGTAGCAGAATCATTAATCCCGCCGGGAACTGAGTCGCATGACTATGTATGCCCGGACAACTTAGTCGATTTCTGCAAGCAGAGAACTGCCGGCACAAAACCTTTCATCATACCCACTATAGCGGTCCATGAAGTTGGTAAATTAATTACATCCTTGTAAAATAAAAAAAATCATCAGGACTGGATGAGATTAGCGCGAAAATACTCAAGATATCCCTCCCATACATTGTAGAGAGTATCACTTATATCTACAACCTCTGTATTAATTTTAATTGTTTTCCAGACTCATTTAAAGACGCGAAAGTAATACCTCTGCCTAAATCTAAAGATCTTAGTGAAATTAATAATTTTAGGCCCATATCACTTCTACCTGTTCTGTCCAAGCCCTTAGAACGGCATATTCACAAGCATCTATCTATATACCTGGAAAGCCGAAAATTAATCTATTCATTGCAGTCGGGCTTCAGATCAGAACACTCATGTCACACTGCGCTGATACGGATGATAGACACCTGGTTATCTTCCAACAACGACTCAAAACTTACAGGAGTCATGTTTCTAGATTTTCGTAAAGCCTTTGATCTAGTAAACCACGAAATACTGATCAAGAAAGTATCCATGTACACCAACAACTCGGCGTCGTTTCTCAAATCCTACCTCGAAGGTAGAAAACAAAAGGTATTACTAAATGGCTCATACTCGAATCAAGGTTTAGTGAAGCATGGTCCCCTATTCTTGGTCCCCTTCTATTCTGCTTGTTCATAAATGATCTTCCTCTTTCGATAAAAAATGAAAGCGTTACATGTGATATGTTTGCAGATGATGCTGCTGTACACACACCAGATAAGGATATATCAAACATCAATTCACGACTGCAAAACACACTGCAAGATATTGATGAATGGTGCAGTCATAATATTATGATTTTAAACCCGGTAAAAACGGAGAGCATGGTAATTAGCACCCGCCAAAAACACCAGTTTGGCTCTCTCTCACTCAGTCTGTCCCTTCAAGGCAAAACCATCAGCCAAGTTACTAACCATCGCCTGCTAGGAGTCACGGTGGACAACCAGCTTAGGTGGCAGCTACACATCAGTAACGTTTGTAAAATTGTCTCCAGAAATCTGTACATCTTAGCAAAACTTAAACACATTACTGATATGGAGACACGTCAACTGTTCTTCAATGCCCATATTAGATCGCATACAGACTATGCTTCTACTGTGTGGGATGGTTCGAGAGATGTCAATTTGAAAAGATTGAACTCTCTACATCGGAGAGCTGCCAAACTAATACTCCCTGATCCCAGCTTAACTACTGACCAAAAATTGGCAGCCTTAAAAATTCTGCCCCTGAAAGATCATCTAATTTACAATAAGGGAATGGTTATGTTCAAGGCATTAAACGATAAGCTACCCCGATATATCACATCGCTATTTACCGTCCAGTTATCAACATACTCCAGATCAAGAAAATCCCTTATTGTGCCGCGACCTAGAATTGATCTCTATAAAACGAGTTTGACGTTCTCTGGCTCTAGTCTTTGGAATGCCTTGCCTAGAAACGTCACGACATCAGCTACTTTCTCCTCGTTTAAAGTCAGTCTCATCAAGTACTTATTTTTGTCAGCAGCATCCCCGTGACTGTGCACATATTGAAAATACTATTTCTCATTATATCATTAATTGCGCGTATCACAGGTTTCGACTGATGACTCATATTTATTCGGTACAGCTTGTATGTAGCCAGCTACTCATATGACTGACTAGATTAAGCGTGTGTGTGCACGTGTGTGCGTTGTGCGTGTGCGCACGTGTATATTAGAGATAGAGAGTGGCGTGCTCAAATGTGCATGCGTTATGTATGCGTATTAGGTTGTGTGTATTCTTATTATATTATTTTAATTAAACCTCACAACATGTCATTATGCCCGACCAGTAAAGTTGGTAATTCCTATGTCACTTCCCCCCAACATTTTTTTTTTCTTTTTTTCATTCTTGGCTTGTGCTGTGTCATGTAATTTTTTTTCCTTCTTAGTAGTAGAAAACAATTAGTACGATAGTAACTCTGTAATCAGCAGATTAGCAACGGCAAGTTCGAAAAATGGTTGTTACTACCAAAACTTTTACCGTTGTCAAATAAAGGATCATTGTCATTGTCATTGTCTCTCTCTCTCCGTCCCTCCCTCCCTCCCTCACACACACACACACACACACACACACACACACACACACACACACACACACACACACACACACACCTGTGCAAACTCCATTTGGAGGTCTTCATCGAGTAGAGAGAGAGAGAGAAAGAGAAAAAGAGGTCCACCCCACCCTAATTACTTATCTTAAGTTAATTCAAATTAATCAGCCATTTTGACAAACACCTTCCATCACCCTTACAAAGTCCCTATCTTTTCCTGAGTACAAGGTACATTTTTAAATCAAACCTAGTCGGCAAACTGGCGCACCGCATTATGTACCTATACACGCGCGCCGTCCACACAAATCCCTTTGTCAGCTACATGTCAATTTCGAGAAACACTATGCTTCTTGATTATTTGGGACTGGCTTTATATAATTACACGTACGGTGGTACGGTCTCAGGATAACACTGCAATAACACCGCAATGTATTCTGGGAGCTTACCTGTCTGGGCTTGTCAGTGGGGTGTGGGGGATAGGGGTGGGGGTAAAGCCTGTTAGCATAAAATTGTTTGTGACTACAATAATTTTTACACACAACACACGAGGTGTGAATACAATATTTTTTGCACATAACACAGAGGGTGTGAATATGCCACCTGGGTGTTGCCTATGCTATCTTGGGTTAAACAAATTTTTTTTGCACATAAATGCGATCTAAGAGGTGTGTCACATATTATTGGCAGAATAGGAAAATCCAGAGGTCGTCTTTCTCTCTCTTGGCTTGACTTCGCGAACGAAGATTCTATAGGGGTTGCCCACGTCGTCTGCAGGCCTTTTCGTGGCTGCGGAGGCCAATCCGGGACAGGCAGGTTCGACCGCAGTGGCTACAGGGGAAGGTCTGGTCAGGGTTCTGAGTTACGACAACTCTGTTTTTTCTTCTGAGCCGCTTGTCCTTAAGGTTAGCTCTGCGAGAGTCCTCAAAGGAGACGGCTGCCTTGTGAATGGTGGAGCGCCAGGTGTCACGGTCCGCAGCAAGCGAAGACCACTGGCGGTGGTCGATTTGGCAGGCACTAAGTGACTTCTTGAGACCGTCTTTGTATCTCTTCTTTGGTGCCCCTCTGTCTCGGTGTCCAGTGGCGAGCTCGCCGAACAGAGTGATCTTGGGTAGGCGATGATCCTCCATCCTGGAGACGTGCCCCGCCCAGCGAAGCTGTGTCCGCAGCAGCAAAGCCTCGATGCTCACAGTTTCCGCCTGTTCAAGGACCTCGACGTTGGTGACATAGTCACTCCAGTGAATGCTGAGGATGGTACGCAGGCAGCGCTGGTGAAAGCGTTCGAGGAGTCGTAGTTGGCTGCGGTAGAGGGCCCAGGACTCGGAACCGTACAGCAGGGTGGTGAGGACGACAGCTCTGTACACGCTGAGCTTGGTGCCTTTTTTCAGCTGTTGATTGTGCCACACCCACTTGAATAGTCGCCCGAAAGCACTGTTCGCTTTTGCCAGCCTGTTGTCCAGCTCCTTGTCCAGCTTGGCGTCTGACGTGATGATGCAGCCAAGGTAGGTAAACTGGTGTACAGACTTCAGTTCGGACTCGCCGATGATGATGTGGGGAGGGCGATGCTCTTCCTTGGGTGCCGGCTGATGAAGGACCTCTGTCTTTTTCAGACTGACCTCAAGTCCAAAGAGCTGGGCAGCATCTGCGAAGCAGGACGTAATGCGCTGCAAGGCTCTCTCTGTGTGTGCAACGAGGGCAGCGTCATCAGCAAAGAGCAGCTCACGAATCAGTTGGTCTAGGGTTTTCGTGTGGGCCTGCAGTCGTCTGAGGTTGAACAGGCTGCCATCGAGACGATACCTGATGTACACTGCGTCGTCATCGTCGAGGTCCACTGTGGCCTGCTTCAACATCATGCTGAAGAAGATGGTGAAGAGGGTCGGTGCCAGCACGCAGCCTTGCTTCACGCCGTTGCGAATGGGGAATGGTTCTGAGAGGTCACTGTTTAGTCTGACCTGGCCTTGCTGATCCTCGTGGAGCTGGACGATCATGTTGAGGAACTTTGGGGGACAACCTAGTCGCTCCAGGATCTGCCACATACCTTGCCTGCTCACAGTGTCAAACGCTTTTGTTAGGTCGACAAACGTTACGTACAGCCCTTTGTTCTGCTCGCGGCACTTCTCCTGAAGCTGTCTCAGCACAAAGACCATGTCGGTGGTACTCCTGTTGGCTCTGAAGCCACACTGGCCCTCTGGGAGGTGGTCTTCAGCGATGGCAGGTACCAGCCGATTCAGGAGCAACCTTGCGAGAATTTTCCCGGCAATGGACAGCATGGTAATTCCACGATAATTAGAGCAGGCAGACTTCTCTCCTTTGTTCTTGTACAGGGTGATGATGACTGCATCACGGAGATCCTTTGGTAGTGTTCCTTTTTCCCAGCAGCAGAGAAAGAGGTCGTGGAGCTTGTTGTGCAGTGCTGGGCCTCCATGTTTCCAGATCTCTGGCGGGATTCCGTCAATGCCTGCTGCTTTGCCACTCTTGAGCTGGTGGATGGCTGTGAGGGTCTCTTCGGCGGTGGGCGGTTCGTCCAATTCAACCTTTAGTGGAAGGTGCGGGATTTGGAGGATTACTGTTTCTTGAACAGTGCGTTCAGCGCCGAAGAGGTCCTGAAAGTATTCCGACCAGCGGTTCAATGAGGAGTGCCTGTCCATCAGCGCTTCGCAGGGGACTTTGTACCAGGTGCCTAGAGCCATACACTGCTTTCAGTGCTTCGTAGAAGCCCCTGTAGTCACCGTTGTCAGCGCAGAGCTGGGTCCTCTGTGCGAGTCTGGACCACCACTCGTTCGGGAGCTCTCTAAGCTTGAGCTGGAGACTGTTGCAGATGAGGCGGAAGGCAGATTTTTTCACAGGGCAGGAAGGCTGGGCTAGGTGGGCCTGGTGGGCGGCTCTTTTTTTTGCTAGAAGTTCCTGGATCTCTACGTCGTTTTCGTCAAACCAGTCTTTGTTCCTCTTTCTAGCAAAGCCCAAGACTTCCACAGAGGATTTTACAATAGCAGTTTTCAGTTGTTCCCAGAGTGTTTCAGGGGAGGAGTCTGCTGGATCAAATGTGTCTTTGAGCATGCGCTGTAAATCGGCCTGAAGGGCAGCTTTCTTGTCGTCACGCTGAAGGCTGGCAACATCAAGCTTTTTCTTGGGGGGGGTGGGGGGGGGGGGCCCTTTCTTGGGTTTCAGCTTGAGGCGGAGCCTGAGTTTGCAGCGAACAAGGCGGTGGTCAGTGTGGCACTCTGCGCTGGGCATCACTCTGGTGAGGGGGACGTCACTGCGGTCCCTCTGACGCACTAGGACATGGTCGATAAGGTGCCAGTGCTTGGAGCGAGGATGCATCCAGGTGGTCTTTCGACTGTCCTTTTGCTGGAAAGTAGTGTTGGTGATGACAAGTTGCTGCTCTGCACAGAGCTCCAACAGTAGGCGACCATTGTCATTGCAGTTCCCAACGCCATGCTTGCCGAGGACTCCTTTCCAGGCTTCAGAGTCTTGCCCCACTCTGGCGTTGAAGTCGCCAAGGATGATGACTTTGTCGTCTGCAGGGGTGCTCTGCAGGAGGCTGCGCAGGTCAGAGTAGAACTTGTCTTTTTCTGCAGGCTCTGCCAGGAGGGTTGGGGAGTACACACTGAGAAGGGTGACGTGTTGCTGGTGTCTCAGTGGGAGGCGCATGGACATGATGCGGTCGGAGTGACCCGTTGGTAGGTTTTCCAACTTAGTCGCAATGGGGGTCTTCACCATGAAGCCCACGCCTGAGAGCCGTCTTTCTGATGCAGGCCTGCCTGACCAGTAGAGGGTGTAGCCAGCGCCAAGTTCTTGGAGGCTGCCTTCCTCCGGAAGGCGTACTTCGCTGAGCGCGGCGATGTCGATGTTTAACCTCCGCAATTCATGGGCAATGAGGGCGGAGCGACGTTCAGGGCGTCCGCTGTCTGCTGTGTCGAGCATGGTTCGGATGTTCCAGCATGCTACGTTGAGTCCGGTCGTGGTCGTCATGAGAGTGGATCCATTGTTTTTTCTTGTTTTCTGACCGCATGAGAAGATGCCCGTTGACCGCGGCTAGCCAACTGGGGTTACGAGGGGATGAGTTTTGGTTAGGCCACCTTTTCTAGGCCCCTCTCCGTGTGGAGCAAGCAGTGCTGTCCCTAGAGAAGGCTGCTTGGTCGTTCAGGGTGTGCCGAGTGACGTTGTCATCCCCAGGTCAACATCAGGCGACCAATATCCTGAACCGCCTGCATGCAGGTTTGAGACTGCGGCTTCCAGTGACATCTTTCACCTGCCGTTTTGCCCCTTGCCCGTCGCTACAGGACTTGGAAAGTTCAGTGTCATAGTCCGTGGGCGTTTCCTAAAGCCTGCGCGGTGAAGCTTTTTGGTGGAGTGCAGTGTGCGCAGTACTGGCCCCACCCTTTAAACCCTTGGTTCGTTTGCCATGGCCTAGCAAGCTGGGACGGTGGCATCGAGGTCCTCGGGTCGTAGGTTTTATATCAGACTGTCCTTGTCTTAGTCTCTGGCTCAAAAGCCTTCCCCGGAGACACGGGGGCTTTGATGTCAGGGGTTTCCTCCCTTAGCCTTTCCGCAGCCAAGCGGCCAGGCCTGCAAGGCAGCAGGGGACTCGTGGGGGCCGGGGTCGTCTATGTCCCGTGCAGATGTGAACATCTGCCCACTGCCCAGACAGTGACACCAGAGGAGAAAAATCCAACGCCGGAACCCGGTATCGAACCTCGCACCTTTGGCATTGGAGGCAGACGCCTTAACCACTGCGCCACTTCCCCGTCTTTCATTGCTCTATAAAAAAAATACCAGCCATTATCTCTCTCTTCTTATGGCCGAAAGTGACGTGTTAGCCTAGCTTGGCTTGACATTTGAGAAAGGGGCGTTCCAAACGGCTGAGTCTATTCCAATTTTAATGGGGGAGTTTAAACAAGACCTAATCATGAGTTTATCAAGCTGGGCAAGCTTTGGGGTATTCACAACATAACACCTGTTGTTGTGTAGACTAGTCCATTATATTACATACCTTTCTAGTCCAGAAAGGTAGGCATAGTTTTTCTACCATATACCTTCCATGTCCAGGGTGCTATGTAATTTCAATTTTCAAGCAATAAAATAAAGAGACAGACCAGAGAGGAAAAAAAAAGAAAACTTAGACAGGATTTCCATTGTCTTAAGCTGACCACTATTTTACAAGTACTTAATAGGTAACCTATAAGTTAAGTACAACCGACAACTAACTTTGTAAGTAACCTTGTAAGTTGTTATAAGTTAGTTGTCATAAGTACTTATAAGTGACTAAAAATCAGTTTTTGTAAGTGACTTGTCCTAAGTTCTTAAAAGTTTTTGTCTCAAGTCATCAGGTTACTTGGACAATTTTGTCAAGTTATTTGGACAACAAAATAACTTTTTTTTCTCAGTAATAGTCTGGAGGTGGAGCAGATAGGCGTGTCATTTCTCTGTGAATTGTATGACAGAAATAAAGAAATACTTATCTTTACTTGCTTAGAAGACCTTGCACTTTTTCCATGGTCTCTTTCATTCCTATCTTTTACCCTCTTCTAAAAAAGATGCCTTTAGTTTTTCAACATTCATGGGTTGACTACGCATCTTATTTTGAATTTCAGACTTCTGCCATTTGTAATTGTTCAGATCATCCTGCACTCTCTTAAACTCATCATCATCGATTGTATTGTTTTCTAAAGCTTTGCTGATAATAAATTTCATACTGCTCAGCTTTGCTCCAGCAAGAGTACCTAATGCTTCATGCTTTTGTAACTTCTTATGAAATCTTTTGTTAAGGGCTTCCAAACCAAAGCATGTCAGGCATGTAAATACACTTCCACCTTCAAGTGCAATCCCAATGACACTCCCCACTCCCGTTGCAAACAGAGCAACACCCCCCCGACAAAGCAACAGGCTGAAACCATATCCACAGCCATTGTTGCATAGTGTACAAAATTAAAAGCCCTGCTATACCATCTTTTACACCTCGAAAATTTTGCATCTTCACCTTCTAAATACTTCACTGCATCTGTAATTATTTATTAAACAAAACGAGTCTGCCTGTAATCTTTCATCAGGCGCAAGAAGTATTTGTGGATACAAGGGCACAATTTATTATGGCAAATATTTTTTTTATATTTAATCAGCGATTACATTTCTGCAACTCCTCTGGGGTGTATAATTTGCTAGCGTAATAAAACGCAACAAGATATATTTGTGTTAGGTTTATGTAATTTAATGAAACATTAACTACTACTTTAGCAGCTGTGTGGCTGCTTAATACTTCTACATCTGTGCCTTTCCTAATAGCAATAAAGACTTCTGCTGACTCTGTCACTGAGTTATCCCACATAAGTTTGATTCCCTTCACAATTTTTGCTTCTTTAGCATCATCCCAAGGTCTCATGATAATTTCAAAAACTATTGTGGCTTCTCTAGCTATGGTAAAGTTTGCTGGTGTAGCTGGTTGCGACTTTCCATCTGTCGCCTCCATTTTCAAAACGCGTATGGAATGGAAGGCAGCAAAGATCTTTCGCGATCTGTCACACCCAGCCAATCATCTCTTCGAGCTTTTGCCCTCTGGCCGGCGGTTTCGTGCTTTGAAAGCCAGAATCTCTCGATTCAGATGCAGGTTTTTTCCAGAAGCTGTCCTCAGTTCATCACCATCCATGGAACAACGTGATTCCATGATTGTGACATAGGACTGATTGTGTGTAATACTGTGTTTATCTATCCTTAGTGCTGTATACAGGACGATCGCCAACTGAGTGTATGACATGATGAATGCATGTGCAGCCCTACAAGTGAGGATGTATTTTACTGTCGCCATGTCACACAAAAATCCTTGTAACGTTTTACTTGGTGAATAAATGTCAAATGTCAAATGTCACAACAGAAGTGTCAGATCTACCCTTTTAATTTGTAAGCAGATACCTTTGTTTCTCATAGTCTTGTAGTTTTAGTTTATCTCTGCTATTATTGTCTGCAGAGTAGTTCGGAACAAGACTCACAAGCAACGGACCAGAGTTAAAAGCTCTTCTAAAAATTAAGTTTATTTCTTCAGAATATACATAAGGACTAATAAATTCAAACTGTATGTCCCAGTCTATTGCTAGAGCAGCTGCAGGAACAACTACCCACTTATTACCCACATGTTTAAAGAGGTGGAGCACATTATTTGCAGGACTAGGTACAGTAAGCTGATTAAGTTTAGGATACCTTCTTTCTGCGTCATCTTTCACGTCATGAATTACTTTCCTTTTGTACATTCCAGTGGAATCAAGTTCAAGACAATACAATTTTCCCATCTCTCCTTCTTTATCAAAACCATGCACATCACTCAAATCATTTAACTCTATTACTGGACACGCAATTTGTGTAATTATAGGTTTCGGGCCAATACTCATATTATTTATCAAACAAAAAATCATCTATCTGAACATGTACCATACCATCCTGATTAGTTACAGATAAACACAGTGATTCAAAGAAACTGGCACCTACTTTTTTAAACTGCAAATTTTGAAATCTAACAAATACGTTTTCACAATAGGCAGCATTTTCAGCCAGCAAGCATCTTAACAAAGTTGAAGGCACACCATTGTGTACATTTTCAGTCGTGTTTAATTCTCTCAAATAAACTTTTAGTATTTTATGTACTGACAAATTAACAGGATATTCTCCAGTTATTTTATCTTTAGATGTCGTAAATGGCCAACCCTCATCCATAGCAGGTACAGGATATCCACCTATTAAACCAAGTAAATATGCAAGTTTACCTAAAAGTGCAGGCCAACTACCTTCTGGAATTCTAATGTAACAAGTAAGTTAGCTGGATTTAAAGTTGCTTTAGTTTTTAATTCACTTTGAAACCAGTTAGCTAAAGTACAAAAGTCATAATACCCAGTTTTAAAGGTTTCAGCAAAGATACCACCATCAACAGATAAATAATAATTATCATTTTCTACATTAAACCACTTTACAGTGTAGAACATTCATAGATAGCTACAACCTTGTTACCATCTCGATTATCAATTCCATTAGTTAACCATACTGGTTTGCTTGTATACGCGTTTCAATTTAATGTGGTTGCCAGATACAATGTCGCACCTACCTATGACCAGAAAAGAATCCAACTAAATCAGCTCGACATAGCTGTGTCGGAAGGAGATTCATTTCAAGTAAAAGTTCCAAATCCTTATGATCATTACTTAAACCCGCCAATTACAGATGATTCAACTGCAAGAAAGTGGTCCTCAAGTCCATTACAGATGTTCCAAAAACCAGCTATGTTCAACTATTGGCTGTGTTGTTTCTTTTACAGACCACTTGAATCACTCAAACAAACTGATGTCAGTGTGTCGTTTCCACATGTATTACCAGCTTAGAAGAATACTGTCAGAACGCCATGCTCCATTACCCACTGAATCCAGTTTCAACCAGTTTAATAACACAATGGATATGTAAGCGTTCGAACGCATCTGTAATGAATTTAATTATTAGCACCAAGTATGACTTTGCACAAAACTTGATGATCACCATGGCATGGCAACATTGTATTATGCCCTCAGTCACAGGCAATACCCCCAAGATTACTACCCCAGATACCCTTCATTCACACAGAAAACTGAAATCTGGTTAGGCTCAATAGAAAAGAAACAGTCTAATGCCTGGACCACATTTGTCTTTGAGTACATTTTTGAGTAAATCAAGCAATTGTAACAACAGCAGTACGTTAGAATGTTCACCCACCCCTCATTTGAAAAGTCACACAAGACTGGTCCAGTCAGTAGCGAGTGTACCCACCGGTTGCAGCCAAGCATTCGTCGTAGGGCCGAGGACGTTTTGCTAGAAGGGCAGAGAAGTCCACCGGACTTCCATTTCATGGAAGGTTTCAGAACACGGATGGGACACACACACACACAGACACACACACACACACACACACACACACACACACACACACACACACCACTTAGTCACTGAAGAGCAAACAGGTAACCAAACCTGAACTGAAAACTCCATCAACTTAGAAACAAGGAAAAGGGGAAGTTGCACCTTCTGGCAAACTGACGATGGTTAGAAATCCGGGACGCCCGCTGATGAATCACAAAATCCAGAACAAGGCTGACTTTCCGTTGTCGTCGCCACACAAACGGACTCTCGCCACTAAATGTGTGCCCAGCGCCTAAATTTTCGTTTCACCGGATCAGTAAAACAAGGCGCTGAAATTACTAATAACACCAAACAGCAACAACATGTATTTTAAAGACAGACCTCGTGGAACACGCCCAAATGGTCGCGCCGGCGTTCTCAGTACCTGTAGGCGTCACTGACCTAACGTGGCGTGGCCTGCAGCACCGGTATGCCTATTTCTGGAAAACGTCCTTCAGCCTCATTAAAACCCAGCGTGTAGATAGTATCTGCAGTGGATCATGATAAGACTATGTCTCTTCTGGGAATCGATCGTTATCCCCGCACGGCGGTCTTCGGTGGTCGAATCGTGTTCAGTTCTGGAAACTGAAAGCACTGACCTCGATGTGAACTGCTTGGTACTTTCTGTGAACTGCTTGGTACTTTCTGTGAACTGCTTGGTACTTTCTGTGAACTGCTTGGTACTTTCGGTTTTGCTGGCTGGATTTTGCTGACGCCAGTTAAATGGCTTGTCACAGCGCCGCCACAGGCATGGGATGATCGTCAGACAGACTAACCCACAGGCACGGGATGATCGTCAAACAGACTAGCTCACAGGCATGGGATGATCGTCAGACAGACTAGCCCACAGGCACGGGATGATCGTCAAACAGACTAGCTCACAGGCATGGGATGATCGTCAGACAGACTAGCCCACAGGCATGGGATGATCGTCAGACAGACTAGCCCACAGGCACGGAATAATCGTCAGACAGACTAGCCCACAGGCACGGGGTGATCGTCAGACAGACTAGCCCACAGGCATGAGGTGATCATCAGACAGACGAGCCCACAGGCACGGGGTGATCGTCAGACAGACTAGCCCACAGGCATCGGGTGATCGTCAGACAGACTAGCCCACAGGCACGGAATGATCGTCAGACAGACTAGCCCACACGCATGAGGTGATCGTCAGACTGACTAGCCCACAGGCACGGGGTGATCGTCAGACTAGCCCACAGGCATGGAGTGATCGTCAGACAGACTAGCCCACAGGCATGGGGTGATCGTCAGACAGACTAGCCCACAGGCACGGGATGATCGTCAGACAGGCTAGCCCTATACAGAAAACCCACCCTGTGGGGATGACCAGGGTGACTCTGGGAACTAAAAAGTAGTTAACCCCACCCAAGTCCCCCAGGGCAGCCCGGGTGGGGTAGAATTTAAAAGTGCATGCGTGTACATTCTGTATCTATTTTGACGCACTACATTCTCACACGTAAATTATGTTTTGTTACCTAGTTACCTGTTATCTGGGAATTCCCCTGAAAAAGCCCTCGCTGAGAGGGCGACAATTTGTGCAAAGAATAACAGTGTAACTCCTAGTCCTAAACTACGCGGTGTCTGTGGATTCTTTCTTCGCATTTTAAGTATTTCACTGCTGCTTGGGTCCATATTTGGAGCGTGTGATGCCAGCTTTCTTGGACATGTTTATTTATTTATTCATATATATTTTTTTTGTTTGTTTTTTTTTTAGTAAAATGTTTTTTTGGAGATAGCAGCAGCCTGAAACATATTCTGCGCGTGACATTCTTTTCCCTAAAATTCAATTGACCTTTGACCTGCAGAATTTTGGCCAATCCTTGAGTGGGAGGTTGGAGTGCAATAAGGTCAATAAAGTTTCGCAGACCCTGTCCGTAGGGTGGGAATGCCGCGGGGATATAACCGTCTTACAGAGCTGATCGATTTCTCCCTAACGACTCTCTCGTGCCTGTGTGGGCCACTAACTTTCCACAGCGTGATCAGCAGTACTTGTGCTTGTAATGCGGCGATTCCTCACACACCGCCAACTGTACACCTTCCGCCCAGTTGCACGGGTAAGCCTAGTCCTGAGCCGGCCACTAAAGCAAGGTGCTCCGCTATAGCGCCACTACACTCACCCCGCTATAGCGGAGCACCGTGCTTAGCGACTGGCGCAGGTCAATGCTCACTCATGCGTTACAGCGGAGCGCCATTTTTTTTTTTTTTTTTTTTTTTTTTTTTTGTAGTGGTTGGCCGCAGTCAACCGAAATTTGCAAAGTCTTAGGCATCTACAAAAAAGCTATGAACATCAGTGCCTGCCCGCCCTAGCTGAGATCGGACAGTTCCCTGTGAGCATCAGAGTATCGGTCCAAGTGATAGGTTTTTGGCTTCACGTGCTGAACTCTGACAGCACCTCCTACCTCAAACAGGCGTATCACGAACAGCTCGAGACCACCGCCACATGGGTCGCCTTCACTAGACAAATTCTCTGCTCACTGGGCTTTCGCCACGTGTGTGATAACCAGTGTACATTCAGGGGAAACCTCACTTAAAACAGCCCTCCATAGAAAACTAGATACTGGAACAGAATTAAGCGGAGCAACACATCTAGACTGACATTCTATAACAAAGCAACTGATAAATACGGAATACAAAGCTACCTTGTTATCACAAAACTTAGTACGAGAACACAAACAAGCCCTCACGAAGTTACGAGTTGAGTGCCCACATGCTAGAAGTAGAAAGAGGCAGGAATACAAACACACCCCGGGAACATTGACTATGTAGCGCGTGTGGAGTAGTAGAAGACGAAATACACGTGCTAGACGATTGCAGTCTATATAATCAGCTCAGAACCCAGCTAGATACAAGTGCAGACTGCCATAAGCCAAGCCAGCTACTAGTGGTTTATATAATCAGCTCAGAACCCAGCTAGTTACAAGTACAGACTGCCATAATCAATCCAGACCAAAAAGGTGACTGCCAAGCGTGTAATATGCAAAGAAGTACCCAACGGAGAAAGAAACACGCTTAGAAAAGACGGGTACAACACAATTTATTAATATTTCGGGTAAATACCCTTTGTCAAAATAGACAAACAAACAAACATGTTTGTTTGTTTGTCTATTTTGACAAAGGGTATTTACCCGAAATATTAATAAATTGTGTTGTACCCGTCTTTTCTAAGCGTGTTTCTTTCTCCGTTGGGTACTTCTTTAGACTGCCATAAGCCAAGCCAGCTACTAGTCAGGGAGGATGCACAAAGCTAGTTACAAGTACAGACTGCCATAAGCCAGCTACTAGTCAGAGAGGATGCCCAATGCTAGTTACAAGTACAGACTGCCGTAAGCCAGCTACTAGTCAGGGAGGATGCACAATGCTAGTTACAAGTACAGACTGCCGTAAGCCAAGCCAATATAGTCAGGGAGGATGCACAATGCACTCTAGCAAAGTTTGTATTTGACTGATTCTCCACAAGGGAGATAAACGTAACAACCAAACAGCATAGATACTGCGTATCCCCCCCCCCCTCTCTCTCTCTCTCTCTCTCTCTCTCTCTCTCTCTCTCTCTCTCTCTCTCCTCTCTCTCTCTCTCTCTCTCTCTCTCTCTCTTCTTGTTCACGCATCGGACCTTTGGAGACGCTACAAGACCGGACGGAACCATGGGCCACGCAAAAATCACCGGCGGCCACCTCCAGCTTACGTTCCACTTAATGCGCCTGGACCGCCAGCCACCAGACAGGAACGTCCGAATACGGACGGGACTCCACGAACACAGAAGCCGCGCGATGAACACCAATGAACTGACTTACTGCCGACAGAAAAGTGCCTAATTCCGTATGTACTGAACGAGCTTAAAGAATGATATAAAGTAATGTACATGATAGTTCAACCCAATCCCTCTGTGTCATTTGGGCCCAGGACTATAAATGCTGTTCTGTTCTGTACTGTTCTCTACCAGTTTGACTCTACAACTGATCAACTGGGCTGACCATCATTGGTCGACTAATTGAGCAGCGCATCGTCGACCTGCCACAGACAGCAACTTGGTACTTTTTGGTCACGGCCTAAGGACAGACAACTTGCATTCACCTGGTCATTCAACACCAAAATAACCTGCCTGTCCCAGGAACATGCATTCAAAGTGGTGTCAGCAAGAGGCATAGATCCTCATGAGCCCCCGCACCTGCGGGGGCTCATGAGGATCTATACCTCTTGCAGTTGGGTGGTGTTCAGATTTTCTCGGCGCTGATTTTCACGGGTTGAAGCCAGCCGGTCAGTGGCGGTGACACGCCAAAATTGCGGGCTGATCACTCTGTCTTTAGAAGACCGACACCGTGTCACTGCCTGTGGAGTCCGCCACTACCGTGACCGGGGAGACTTCATCATGGCAGTACATTAGCGTGACGGGAGTAAAGGCGAACGCTAAAATGACTTGTACGCCAGACCGGGTGGTTGGTTATTTCGGGTTTTAACGTCCACGGCACCAAAGTGATAATGGACGGCCCTGACGGGCGGGTTATGGGGGACAGGGAAATCTATTGCCTATGGAGTACGACCTGAACGCTGATCAACTCAGGCGCACTCCAACTGTGCCACTTTGATTTACCAACACCTTTCAACGGACATGCTATTGAGTGAACAAGCCCGTCTTTTCCCCCTGGATTGCGAGTCCAGCTACCGGGGCCGGGACGGGGATTCGAACTCACGACCCGGCGATTCCTCTTCGCTCTCCTGCTCCGACGCTTAACCGCCTGAGCTATTTCGGACTCTCAGGCCAGACCGGCGGCCGACTCGGCGTCACTAATGGCGTCAGCGAGAACTGATGGCCGAGTCTGACGTAGTGTTTACACCAGGCCACGGACCACAGTGCTGTTTCCGTACTGTCCAGTCTCTTAGCCTTGGTCAGTCCCAGTCATCCCCTATTTTTTCAATTCCCTAAAAAACACTACCGCCCACCAGCTGCACATTTGCCATGCACAAAATATAAAAAAAAAAAAACAGCACATCACCCGTCTCATTTCTTGGTTATGAAACTGGTTCCTTACCAACCGCACACCCAAGCACAGCTGAAATCAGCGTGCCCCTCAAATCACTACGTCAAAGGCAACTCAACATAGGCCCACAATTGTCCACTGGATAAGCTCAGGATGGTATGAATCAAAGCACCAAACATGTCTCCTCTCAGCTAACCACAAATTTCCAACAAATTCCAACATTCAGCCCAACTGCAAATTTTCAAACAAGGCAAAAATTATTTTTAAAAACACGGGGCCTCTTACTGCCTAAACTTCCCCATTTAAATGTATAACGTGACCTGTCAGAGAAACTGTCCCACCTGAACACCATTCAATCTGCCATCAGTGCAACCCTTAGACAATAACTATGTCAAACCCAAAGTGACACCCTTGAAAGTTGCTGCATCTTTATGTTATGGCCCATTATGTGAAATGCCTTGATGTGGCGTTTACAATGCTGTTGATGTGTTGGATCATGCATATCTGATGCCATGAAAAACAGCCTAGATATGGTCAGAATGCCTCCAAAATTGGCATGTACATCAAGTAATATATCTGATCTTCAGAAATGTTGCATTTGAGACACAGGCACATGAAAGTTTATTTTTTCATATTTTTCCATTGCCTACCCCCCTACTTTTTCTGTTTTTCCAAGTTTACACACGCATGCAATACACTCAAACTGACTTCTGGTGGGCTGGACAACTGAAAAAAAGTTACCATGACACTGACACTGATGGAAAATGAGCTTTTAGACCCAAGGCCATTTCCTTGTGTATCTTAGGGCAGCCCAAAAGACAACACCCAGGCATCCTCATTGACCCTGTTGTCTGGTGACAACAAGCTGGAAGAGGCCTGTAACCAGCTGCCATGCCCTATATGCTGCTGGCAATCTTTCCCTAGGCAAAAGGGGTCATGAAACAGCTCTGCAATTTAAACATTAAGTCTACTGAGCTATCCCACAGGAAAAAGACTGCATAAAACAACCAAAACTATGCTACGCGGGACACACCGCATACCCAAACAAGTCTCTGGAGTGCTTATTTAGGAGGTAGCAGAGAAAAATGGTTATGTACAGTTCATTTTTATATAAAACACACTTGTCAGAGTCTCAAAACACCTCAGCTCATCTTGCAGATGCAGTAGGCATGTGTGTGCCAAACTTGTGAACACTCCTGTAAAAGCCTGTACTGGTGCCTGCAATTGCTGGCACCATAACAATGCACTCAAATGAGCTTTACGCAGTGTACAAGTGCTTGTGTTTTGGTTTAGAATAGACACCAGAGACATCCCTCATGACAATTACAGCAGAATGACACCTCAGATGCAACCAGTGTCACAGGACCATGCAAAATAACACTTCTGCATGTCACATTATTTTGGCCGCTTATTTCACTCTGAGGTCATCTGTCTGATAAAATGCACATGCTAACACTGTTTCATTGTAGTTTTTATCTTAACCTTTGACCTTAAGCCCCCAACCCCCCCCCCCCACCCCACCCCCTCTTTCCCTCCCCCCCCCCAACCTCCAACCCAAACCCCTAACCACCCCACCCTACACCCGCCCCACACAACTTCAATAACTGAAAGAGTGAATTTTTTTAAGCATTTATCAAACTGAACACCCCAAACCCCACCCCTTTCAAGGTCAAGGTCAAAGGTCACAGCTCATGGTCGAAGGAAAGACTCGTGACTACCTGTAAGACAAAAAAATAAATGAGCAAACACACTAAACCTAGCTCATAGTGCAGGTAAACAGGGTGTTGCCACACAAAACATGCCAAAACGCCTATAACAGCGATTTTTGGGCAAAATTTCAAATTTTTCATGATTTTCTTACTTTTCCAACTGCAAACATCCAAACTCAATGATCTGGTTACACTAAACCAGTTTCCGGTCTATGTCACATATGACATGTGGTGCACCTGACAGGCCACGGACCACAGTGCTGTTTCCGTACTGTCCAGTCTCTTAGCCTTGGTCAGTCCCAGTCATCCCCTATTTTTTCAATTCCCTAAAAAAACACTACCGCCCACCAGCTGCACATTTGCCATGCACAAAATACCAAAAATAAACAGCACATCACCCGTCTCATTTCTTGGCTATGAAACTGGTTCCTTACCAACCGCACACCCAAGCACAGCTGAAATCAGCGTGACCCTCAAATCACTACGTCAAAGGCAACTCAACATAGGCCCACAATTGCCCACTGGATAAGCTCAGGATGGTATGAATCAAAGCACCAAACATGTCTCCTCTCTAAACCACAAATTTCCAACAAATTCCAACATTCAGCCCAACTGCAAATTTTCAAACAAGGCAAAAATTATTTTTAAAAACACGGGGCCTTGCACTGCCTGAACTTCCCAATTTAAATGTATAACGTGACCACCAGACTGAACCGCCTGCCTCACTCAGCTGGCCTCGATACCAGCGTCTGCGCGCTGATCAGTTAACTCTTATCATTCGGAATACACCAGTGTGTGAAATAAGTTTGACTAAAATAGTTCAAGGGTGGTGCCAGAATAGCTTGGCGCCTAGGCGCCAAGCTATTCTGGCACCACCCTTGAACTGAAGCCATTGGTCTATATCTTTATCTGTAAGTACTATTATGTAGCTTGCATATGGCAGTGCACAAATTTGAAGCTTTTAGCCTCAGTATGATATGGGTTAAAAACTGCACTTGACTGCAGCAACATTGCCGCGCATGCACAGGCACGTCGCACAGGCAAAAGCCCACCCGGCTTATTCCCAATCAGAGACCAAGGTCCTCGGGCCGCCGTCAGTATTCGCTGGCCACCGCGCACGTCCGTGCTAATACTGACGTCGGCCCGAAGACATCGCTTTACGGCATTTTTTTTTTTATGGCGCTGCACCTCTCAAGGTTTCGCGTCTAAGTATTTGACAGCTTAAAACAAAAATGTCTTACCTGGCATCTGCCTGTACGTGAACTAGATCGTGTCGTCCAACTTGAACAGGAGAGTGCCGATAATTGTCCACATAAACACAGTCGCAGTAAACGCTAACCCTAATCCGGACTCTACAGCACGGCCACAGGGCTATCCCATTCCATACTGCATAGTACAGACAGCAGGTGGAACACCTGAAGTATCTTGGCGTTCTGTAACCGTCCAGCGTCGTCCGTCCAGCGTCGCACTGTCTGAGAAAGTCAACAGTGAATAAATCTTAACACTTTGCTTCCGGGGTATCCGATACGAGATGTCACCTTGACCTAACCTGTCCCATGCAACAGCTGACGGTGCGGCTGACACATTTATAACTGATTACCAAAAAAAATAGCTATCAGTAGCGCTTTTTGTCGCTGTGATTCCCGCAACAAAATTCATCAGACAGTTCTGCCGCTTCGTGGCGTCACACTGAACCAAATAAGGCGGAATTAAAAATTAAAATAACTCTTGTGCCGGCTTCAATCTGCCCCAATGCGGCTGAGTTGGTATACCTCACCCTGTGCCTAGGTTAAACGCACCAGCGGCGCTATTGTTGATATTTTCGCACCAGACCAGTCGCTCGGACCGGTCATGTGCACCAGATCGGTTTAGAGCGTGTGCTTTCTGCACCTGTAATGAGCAATCTCGGAGAAAGAATCACGTGACCGTCGTTTGATTGCTGCAAAATAAGATGAATAAAGAATAAACTCTTTCCCAGGTGCAATCCTGCAACTGATAATGCATCCTTATGCTAGTACCAAGAAACATTACGCGATTTGGCAGATTTGAAAAATAGCTTTTTTCCTCAATGGTGGTGATTTTTCGACATCTGCATCACTTTGTCGCAGAAAGCACCGTCATAGTTGAAGTATGAGAGATGAGCGCACTGCAAGTACAATGGACTTGATTCAGGGGCGTGGGGCATAACACAAACCTACGCCATCTCTACACAAAACTGGCGTGTTAGGGGAGGTCAAAAGCACTAAAATGTAAAACCGGAAACAAACCGTTTTTCCAGTGCGATTACAATCTTCCGCGTGAATGTACGAGACCACACTACAAGTGAAAAAGCCTACCTGCGCGCGCAGTTCTGGTGCACATGACCGGTCCGAGCGACGGGTCTGGTGCAATACTAGCAACAATGGCGCCGCTGGTGCGTTTTCTAGGTACAGGGCGAAGTATACCAACTCAGCCCCAATGCGCGCACACCGACTGCCCTGCCAACAACATAGCAACTTCCTCGGCAACAACAAGCTTACCTTGTGCAGTCCCTTGTGCATGTATGGACAGGGAAGTGTTGGTTATTGACTAAATGCAGTGTCCTCAGTCACGCCATCATGTCCCCCATCCGAGCAGTGCAGTCTTAGTGTCGTGCTCGCTTACCGTGGCCGGCCCACACTGACTCGAGTCGTGCAGGAAAGCTGCGTGTTGTTGTCAGTGGCCTTCGATTATGCAGTGTTCACTGGCTGCGCGTGTCAGGGTTGCTGATAGATGTGTACACTGATAGCCCGGATTACGTCAATATCAGGGACAGAAACTGACACTTGCGGCGGAAGCAGGGGCTCATCTTGAGGCTGGGGGTACAGGGGTTCCGGACTCCTCCCTCCACCCCGCACCCGCACCCCCTGCCCCTCCCTCCCGGCCAACAAATTATTTAAAATGCTATGACAAAGTACATTTTTGGGAGCTCCTTTCACACCACCACCACCACCACCCCCCCCCCCCCAAACTCCCCACCCTCACCCCGTTGTGTGATATTTCGGCAAGAGTTGAAAGTTGTGACACAGGCTCCCCCCCCCCCCCCCCCCTTGTTTGATTTTTCGATCACTGGAAGAGAGAAGGAAGGGCCCAAACAAAAAGAAGGAACAACGCCCCATCCCCACCCCCACCCCACTCAATCCCACCCCCAACCCCTGGTAACTGATCAGCCACTGGTAAGGACACACCAACGGACAATGCTCTACAGAGGTGAATCGGGGATGTGGGGGGGGGGGGGAGGTTCCAGTGGTTCCAGCAAACAAATTCTGTAATGATATAACAAAGTCCCAATTTGGGACGTTATAAACATGCCCCCCACCCCACCGACCTTTGTTTGTGTTTTTGGCCTACCCTCACTCCCCACCCCCCTTATTTGTGTCAGACTGAAGGCGCCCAACGGCATGAAGGACCACCCCCCCCCCACCCCCACTCCCCACCCCTCTCCCCGCCCTCCCCTCACCCCCCCCCCCCCCCCCACCTCTCTCTCTAGTCTCTCTAGGTAACTGTTCCGTCTATGCTCTAAGTCGATGCATATATTTTGAGACAGAAGCCCTTGCGGCTTTAATGGGCATTAGATTCTCATGAGTCACGAGAGACTCATGAGAATATAATGCCTGTTGAAGCGGTGAAGCCACAGGG
>BTPG01000001.1:2651858-2751858 GCA_036245525.1 Semisulcospira habei | reverse complement strand
TGTTGTACCCGTCTTTTCTAAGCGTGTTTCTTTCTCCGTTGAGTGCTAGATTAGCTTGGAGCCCTCAGTTCACTCACGCTTCTGGCCCCAGATCCGCATAAGAGCAACAGGTGTATTATCGGTGTAAGCAGGTGTATTATCGGTGTATACAGATGTATTATCGGTGTAAACAGGTATATTATCGGTGTATTATCGGTGTAAACAAGTGTATTATCGGTGTAAACAGGTATAGTATCGGTGTAAACAGGTGTATTATCGGTGTCAACAGGTATATTATCGGTGTAAACAGGTGTATTATCGGTGTAAACAGGTATATTATCGGTGTATTATCGGTGTAAACAGGTGTATTATCGGTGTAAACAGGTGTATTATCGGTGTAAACAGGTGTATTATCGGTGTAAACAGGTATATTGTTGGTGTTAACATGTAAACAGGTGTAGTATCGGTGTAAACATGTGTATTATCGGTGTAAACAGGTATATTATCGGTGTATTATCGGTGTAAACAGGTGTATTATCGGTGTAAACAGCATATTATCGGTGTAAACAGGTGTATTATCGGTGTGAACAGGTGTATTATCGGTGTATTATCGGTGTAAACAGGTGTATTATCGGTGTAAACAGGTGTATTATCGGTGTAAACAGGTATATTGTTGGTGTTAACATGTAAACAGGTGTAGTATCGGTGTAAACAGGTGTATTATCGGTGTAAACAGGTATATTATCGGTGTATTATCGGTGTAAACAGGTGTATTATCGGTGTAAACAGCATATTATCGGTGTAAACAGGTGTATTATCGGTGTAAACAGGTGTATTATCGGTGTAAACAGGTGCATTATCGGTGTAAACAGGTTTATTATCGTTGTAAACAGGTATATTATTGGTCTTAACATGTAAACAGGTGTAGTATCGGTGTAAACAGGTGTATTATCGGTGTAAACAGGTGTATTATCGTTGTAAACAGGTATATTATTGGTCTTAACATGTAAACAGGTGTAGTATCGGTGTAAACAGGTGTATTATCGGTGTAAACAGGTGTATTATCGTTGTAAACAGGTATATTATTGGTCTTAACATGTAAACAGGTGTAGTATCGGTGTAAACAGGTGTATTGAATATCGATCTTGCTGCGTGCGACTCATACTGCGCCAGGGGCGGATCTTGTCGCGGGAGGAGGGGTATTTCCGGCCAGTGGCACGGTGCTTTCTCCACCAACATCATTTGAATGTTTTTCGGCGGTGCCCCCCACCCACCCCCCTCCCCACCCCCCACCCCCCTTCCCCCCTCCCCTCCAGTAAGCAAAGGTCCTCGGAGCCACGACGTTTCGCTACTGGGGCCCCACCTTTCTCTTGAGTGTGCCAATTCTGAAGCAATGCCTTCCCCCTCCCCTTTCCCCTCCACCTCCCCCCCCTTCCCCCCTCCCCTCCAGTAAGCAAAGGTCCTCGGAGCCACGACGTTTGGCTACTGGGCCCCACCTTTCTCTTGAGTGTGCGAATTCTGGAGCAATGCCTTCCCCCTCCCCTTTCCCCTCCACCTCCCCCCCCCCCCGCCCCCCCGCTTTATTTTTTCAGCCAATGAAAAGGTGTTACTCCTCCCTACCCTCCGGTCTTCGATCTTTTCTTTGCAACATAAAGGTATCTCGTCTGACTTACGGCAAGACAACCATTGAGAATCTGCTTTATCGCCAGACTTGAGCACTCGGAGCATTCCCTGTTCAATTCATCTTCATAAAGTGGACCTGACCCAGTGCGCAAAAGGCCATTGGGCCGACGTCGGCCGCCGTTGGCCCAATGGCCTTTGCGCACTGGGGTGTAGCTCACTGTGGTAGGGTGTTCTACTCCCATCTCAGTGACAATTTACGGGTTCGAACCCAGCTGGGTCAAAATGTGTTCAGACCCTATTCGGTGCCCCGTCTTTAATACAGTCTTCGTGGAGGACAACAAGACGCTAAACCCTAAACGCGAATAACGCTTGAATAAAGTAAAACCTGGCACTCGGCCAGAAACTGAAGACACGAGTCCTTATCTGTTCCAACCCAATGAGCCCATTTCCAGGCGCGGTAACTCGTTTCCGCTCCAGTGCCAAAACACCGCGGCTGGAAACAAAGCCGCGGCGATACTTGAAAAGCTCAAGGGTAGCCGAGTGCCGGCTTGGCTTGCCGCCTCTCCAGGCTTTTCCAGACGCCAACTGGCGCTAACCAGGCACTACTCTTGAAGTATCAACGCCTGGCATTTATTCATGTCCCCTTTTTCCTGTGCCGCACCTTCAAGCACTACACAAACTTGAACTTTCGCTCATCTTCCTCTCTCTTTACCGTCCGGGGAGCTAGGTGACTCGTTGGTAGAGGGTTCGATTCATTCCACTTCCGAAAGGTCGCGAGTTCGAACCCAGCTGGGGTCGAAATCTGTTCAGATCCTATCCTGTGCCCCGTCTTTGAAATCACCTTCGTGATGGACAAAACGTTAACCCCGTAAATAACGTGTTCTATCTCTGTGTATCGGGCTACACTGATACCATGCTGATGGCGAGCGGTCCGGAAGATCGTTCGACTCTGGAAGAGAAAGAGATAACAGCCCAGCCAGCAAAGACCCTCGCGGGCCGTCGTCGGTCGCAGTGGGCCCGCGCATTGCGCGGGCCCACTGCGACCGACATCGGCCCGATTGTCTTTTGCTAACTGAAAAAGATAAAATTAAACTGCGCTGAAAGCTGGAGATACTGGATGTGTCGCAAGACTTCTGTGTCCAACGCCTGAGTTCAGGACGCACCGACCGCTCCCACCACATTTTACTTGAAAACTTGTGCGACCACAAAAACCACGATGAAGGTTGGAGTCCCGTTTGCGTTCCTATTGGCAGCGATGCTGGTGGTCGCGGCAGCCACTGGGGAAACCCTCCACGACGGCACACCTCCCCTGCTGCCCGAGCAGCGACTTGAACGATTGGAAAAGCTGCTCAGTCAGCAAGACGGGCGTCTGCGGCTCCTTGAGGCTGAGAAACGACAGTTACAGGACGATGTGGAACTTCTGCGCGCCCGGGCTAAAGAGCTAGCGTCGAAAAACCAAGAACTGGAAGACAAGGTTTCTCAACTTATGGCCGAGAACGCGGCGTCCAAAGACAACAGTCACAGTTCTAAAACCATTTTAGTGAAGAAGACTCAGAAAACGGAGAGTGTAGACGACACCACACAAGTCTTCCACGAGTCGGTGCCGAAAGTTGAGGCTGCGCAAGTGACAGACGAGAGGTCGACTGACGTGTCCACTAAAACTAGTGACTTAAACAAACAATCGCGCGACATGCACGTGCCGTCACGTGACGTGTACACACGATCTGATGACCTGCCAGCCCTTGAGCCCGTGGTGACCCAGCTGGCGCAGAGGGTGACGGAGGTGACTGCTGAACTGCTGGCGTTGAAGAACGCTCAGTCCCTTCAAGGAACGGCCATTCAGGAGGCGGGAAATTCCGTGTACGTCCGCTGGGGGGCGTCGGCGTGCCCCAATACCACTAGTTCTCAACTGGTGTACTTAGGCGTCATAGGCGGGGCTTGGTACAACCACGCTGGGGCCGCCACCAATTACCTGTGTCTTACCATGCAACCTGTATTCAGCGATCACGTTGTTCCTGGCGCCCACGCCAATCTTTACGGCGGCGAGTACGAGACCTTCGATGAACATTACCAGCTGGATCCGGTGTGCGCCGTGTGCCGAACCCAGCATGCATCAACCATCATGGTGCCCGGGACCAACGTCTGCCCTGTCGGGTGGACCACCGAGTACAGGCAAGTAAACCAGATAGCTTGAGCATCAGCTCTTATTTAGTTTTGCCGAAGAAACGTTTCAGGAATGGTGTGAGATAATGTTCCTGAAACCAATTTCTGGCTTCCCGAAATGCACTATAAAAAATTTTTTAAAGCGGAATGATCTCATGATAAGTTTTGTCTAACTATTTATAACAGTATTTAGTCTAAGTTCTGGCTAACTGTTTATAACAGTATTTAGTTTAATTTCTGTCTAACTGTTTATAACAGTATTTAGTCTAAGTTCTGGCTGTTTATAACAGTATTTAGTCTAAGTTGTGGCTAACTGTTTATAACAGTATTTAGTCTAAGTTGTGGCTAACTGTTTATAACAGTATTTAGTCTAAGTTGTGGCTAACTGTTTATAACAGTATTTAGTCTAAGTTGTGGCTAACTGTTTATAACAGTATTTAGTCTAAGTTGTGGCTAACTGTTTATAACAGTATTTAGTCTGACAGGACCGACATTTGTAGCCCGCGGTCACTTCATATTAACCCATTCAGCCCTGACGCACTAGAGCAGGAGATGGGTCGACCATGATGCTATTAAATTCGCCCCACCGCGACCAGTCCTAAAAAGTCCCTTCTATACAAAAAAGGGACTAAAAAAGGACAAACTTACTTTACTCAATTTTCGGAAGTTAGTCAACTATTTTGTCCTTGTTTTTCCGAAGCGTCTTTTTGTTGTTGGCTATTTCCTGGGCCTGTCTGCTGAGAAAAGGGACATATTTTATCTAACCCCCGTGTGTCTATAGTGCCTTGTTTTTATCGCAATAACACCGGTCTTTCCGCTTCGGAAAAACTAGGACAAAATAGTTGACTAACTTCCGAAAATTGAGTAAAGTCACTCACAAACCAGATAGGTGAGTAAAGTCAGTTTGTCCTTTTTTAGTCCCTTCTTTGTATAGAAGGGACTTTTTAGGACGGGTCGCGGTGGGGCGAATTTAATAGCATGTCCATGATGTCATAGGCGGCCAGGCCTAATCCTCTGACAACTGAAGTAACAAGATAAAAGTTACATCATGTCTAGTTACGCCAACTGACCTCGCTGCTGAAAGTACATTTGGCGCGAAGTGTGTGTGCGTGCGTGCGTGCGTGCGTGCGTGCGTGCGTATGTAAACACGAGAATCAACGATATTGCTGTACACACAAGCTTGAAACTTGGCGAAATACGTTCTTCAAGGGGTGGCTAAGAGAGCCTCCGAGCATATTGTAACTGGACGTCTCATTGGAGACATGAAAGGCCGTTAATAGAAAGTCGGTTGACCCGGATTAGAGTCTGTAATTTGTGTCATATTTCAAGTACTTGACATTTTGGATATAGCTTGTCTGGATAAAGACATTGGATGATTTTGTTAGCCAGCTTTGTATCTCTTCAACTTTTTGAATAACAATTAATTCATTTTTGCAAGTTTTGAATCCACTATATGGTTCACATCAGTCAGCCCTGGAAGAGGCTGTGTGGAAACAGAACATTCAGCCCTGGAAGAGGCTGCGTGCCTTTCTGATGAGTGACGTGAAACATCAATTTCGTCACTGTGTACACGGCGTCGTGAGACTAGCGATGCTATGACGTCAAGCTTATAGTGACGTCATTTTGCTGCTCGTGCTAGTCTTCTTCAGAATTCCTGTGGCTACTCCAGCCCACAGAGCGTACTAATGGCGGGAAGCGCCGTGTCTCCATCTTTATTTGTGTGCGCCGGCGTGTGTGTTTATCAGAGGTTGGCTTAGAGAGGAGGGAAATGGATGAGAAGGATAAGCTTAAAAATATGAACAACTCATTCTACCCCAGACTCACCACAGCAAGATAAGAATCGACCATGATAGTTGAAGGGTTATGCCAGAATAGCGTGGCGCCTATGGGCGCCAAGCTATTCTGGCATCACCCTTGAACTATCATGGTCGATCGGTGTCCTGCACTGCAATGCAGTCTTCAGAAAACAACGGCAAAATTTGGGGACTTCCGGGGTAAAATGAGTTAAACTGAGAAAAACGCATGTGAAGGCCCCGCCACACATGCCCGATTTTGAAGCTGATTCTTGAGCAGTTTCGAATCGGAGTGTGATCGGACCGGACTGCAAAAACGTGTGCACTCGGCTGCCACACATTCCCCGACTTTCTTTAGCCGACCGGTTTGAATCGAAGATCAAGGTCGTACCTGTTCAGCGAAATGGCTGCTAGTTTGGACAGTGATGATGATGTGCTTGCATTATCAGCAGTTTTGCATCATATTCGGGAAGACTGAGGCGGGCGAAACATCGGCAACGAAGGTGGTTGACTGATCTTCCGCCATTTGCAAACTGAAACGACGTGCTTTGCGAGACGCGCTCTGATTGGTTGAAGCTTACAATCCGGGCCGATTCGGATCGGAAAAATAGAGCAGTTTCTAAACACCCGTTTACGATCGGATCGGATAATATATGACGTCATCCGATCGCAATCGGATCGGAATCGGCTTCAAAATCGGGGCACAACCGGCAAGTGTGGCGGGGCCTTGAGCTCCAAACAACAATACGGTAGACTTCGGCATGAAATCCTCGTTTTGTTCAATAGGAGACATTTCACCATCAGAATCAGGTCAAAGACAATAGGTAGAGACCCTTGACAGCGAAGACAGCTCTCATATAGAAAAGACTTTATGGGTTATGGTCATCCCATCTTGTTTTCTGAAAGCCTGCAAGGTAAAGGCCCCGCCACATGTGCCGGTTGTGCCCCGCTTTTGAAGCCGATTCCGATCCGATTGCGATCGGATGACGTCAATTATCCGATCCGGTCCCAATCGGCTGGGAATCGGGTGTCTAGAACCTGCTCTATTTTTCCGATCCGAATCGGCCCCGGTTGTAAGCTTCAACCAATCAGAGCGCGTCTCGCAAAGCATGTCCCGAGTTTGCAAATGGCGGAACACGCCTGTTGTGATCAGTACCACCGCCGTTGCTGATGTTTCGCTTGCCTCTTCCCGAATATGATGCAAAACTGCTGATAATGCAAGCACATCATCATCACTGTCAAAACTAGCAGCCATTTTGCAGAACAGGTACGACTTTGATCTTCAGGCCCCGCTACCTGACATGCCCGGTTTTGAGGCCGATTCCCGATCAGTTTTCGAATCGGTAGGTGATCGGGCCGGACTAAAAAACGTGTGCACTGCCACACATTTCCCGACTTGTTTAGCCGACCGGTTTGAACCGAAGATCAAAGTCGTACCTGTTCTGCAAAATGGCTGCTAGTTTTGACAGTGATGATGATGTGCTTGCATTATCAGCAGTTTTGCATCATATTCGGGAAGAGGCGTGCGAAACATCAGCCTCACGAAGGTGGTACTGATCACAACAGGCGTGTTCCGCCATAGTTGCAAACTACGACATGCTTTGAGAGACGCGCTCTGATTGGTTGAAGCTTACAACCGGGGCCGATTCGGACCGGGAAAATAGAGCAGGTTCTAGACACCCGATTCCCAGCCGATTGGGACCGGATCGGATAAATGACGTCATCCGATCGCAATCGGATCGGAATCGGCTTCAAAATCGGGGCACAACCGGCTCGTGTGGCGGGGCCTTTCGGTTCAAACCGGTCGGCTAAACAAGTCGGGAAATGTGTGGCAGTGCACACGTTTATTTAGTCCGGCCCAATCACCTACCGATTCGAAACTGATCGGGAATCGGCCTCAAAACCGGGCATGTGTAGCGGGGCCTTTACTTGAACTTGCTACCGATAACTTGTAGTATCACCACCTTCAGGCAGCTAGCTAAAACGGCCAACACGGGATAACTGACTTGTTATTATTTATGAATAACGATCCATGTTGGTGAATTTGGATGTCATGTCCTAACTCATTATTGCGTATGAACGTAACTGACACAGGCAGCAGCAGAGAAACACGTTTTCACTGTTTGTGTTGATTGACCGTATCAGCCTCTGTTCAAGTTGTTCAGCTGAACATTGCGTCACCCTACTGAAACCGGGCGAGCGTTCTGCATTAACCCCTTCCCTGCCACTGTACGTGCGTGTTTGTTTCCGAAATCGTGCTTCATTCAACGGCCAAAAGCGTCCAGGAAACATAGATATATATTGGTCTCAGCAAGAGACATAGATCCTCATGAGCCCCCGCAGTCGTGGAGGCTCATGAGGATCTATGTCTCTTGCAGTCCGATTGTGTTCACTTTTTCTCGGCAGTGAAAGGGTTAATACGATGTTCATGTGCGATAGTCTAGTAGAACCACAGGCATGGGATGGTCATTCAGTAATAGGTCTTATTACGCGACGATCGACGGATGCCTGTGAGTGATAGAGACCGATGCTGTAAAACGATAGGAGCCTGACGACCATAGGGGCCTGACGACCACTGATTGGGGCCTGACGACCACTGATAGGGGCCTGACGACCATAGGGGCCTGACGACCACTGATAGGGGCCTGACGACCACTGATAGGGGCCTGACGACCACTGATTGGGGCCTGACGACCACTGATTGGGGCCTGACGACCACTGATTGGGGCCTGACGACCACTGATAGGGGCCTGACGACCACTGATTGGGGCCTGACAACCACTGATAGGGGCCTGACGACCATAGGGGCCTGACGACCACTGATTTGGGCCTGACGACCACTGATAGGGGCCTGACGACCACTGATTGGGGCCTGAGACCACTGATAGGGGCCTGACGACCACTGATTGGGGCCTGACGACCACTGATTGGGGCCCGACGACCACTGATAGGGGCCTGACGACCACTGATAGGGGCCTGACGACCATAGGGGCCTGACGACCACTGATAGGGGCCTGATGACCATAGGGGCCTGACGACCACTGATTGGGGCCTGACGACCACTGATAGGGGCCTGACGACGACCGACAGGGGCCTGACGACCACTGATAGGGGCCTGACGACCACTGATTGGGGCCTGACGACCACTGATTGGGGCCTGACGACTACTGATAGGGGCCTGACGACCATAAGGGCCTGACGACCACTGATAGGGGCCTGACGACCACCGATAGGGGCCTGACGACCATAGGGGCCTGACGGCCACTGATTGGGGCATGACGACCACTGATAGGGGCCTGACGACCATAGGGGCCTGAAGATGTACGTGCTTTGACTAAATGCAAACCCGCTGCGCCACCTTGATTTACAAGTATACTGACTTGAGCTATTGACGCGGTGGCGTAGCGGATTTGCATTTAGTCAAAGCACGTACAATCATATCGTCAGGTCCACTATGATATGGTCGCAACTGATTGCGAGTTGCACCTCGGTGAGGCGGTGAGACAAACTGTGTTGTACTTGGTAACATGCATTTGGAACTATAGCGCTGATTGATTGATTACTTTACAGCGGGTTTCTCATGGCCGGGTATTACGCCCAAGCGGGTGGGTCAGAGTTCATCTGCGTCGACTCGGCCCGTGAGAGCCGGTACTCAGGGGTTACGGACGAAAACGGCAGCCTCCTCTACTACACCATCACTCAGTGCGGAAGTCTGCCCTGTGTCCCGTACGTCGACAGCAAAGTGGTAACGTGCGCCGTCTGTTCCAAGTGAGTCTTGCCGCGGATGTCAGTGTGTTCCTGCTCAGAGGACTGGTCAATCGTGGTGCTCATTTCCTTCACCGCCAGACGCAGACTGTTTTCCAAACCGTTGTCAACGTTCCCCAGCCATCCTGGACATGGATTTCTGCAAGAGGCATAGATCCTCATGAGCCCCCGCAACTGCGGGGGCTCATGAGGATCTATGCCTCTTGCAGGTGGTGGTGAACTTTTCTCAGCAGCTAGGGGGTTAGGTGGGAGGGTTGGTTCGTCCTCCTACAGTAGTCTGTCGCTGCCAGCGGGTGGTGGATCGTCCTTGATAGTTGAAAGTCAGTAGTATGTAAGTGGTTTGACGCCTCTTTAAAGGGACACCATGCTAATCACTACCATGGGGCTATTTAAAGTTTCCTCATCCTTTGTATCAAACTGGTTGTCTCCCTCGATCCACTGCTGCTGAGTGAAACGAGGACGACAACCAGTATGATCTTATTGTAGTAAGTAGCATCCCCCCCCCCCCCCCCCCCCCCCCCCCCAGTATGACTTTCTTCGGCCGACCTACAGCAAATCAGCAAATTTGTTTGTCACATTGTTTTGTGTACAGTCTATCATAGCGATTAAAATGAAAGTGTGCCTGTCTCTTGTTGCGCTCGGGGTTGTGTGTGACCAGGGGCGGATCTGGGAGAGGGGGTGCAGGCATTCTTTCCAGGACCCCCCCCCCCCCCCACCCCGGGCCCAAAATTCTTCAAAATACTGTATGTCACTTTTGGGGAGTTTGGGAAACCACCGTTTGATTTTTCGGCCGGTAGTAACTACGACCTGGTGTCTTTATGTGTCAGGCTGAAGTCCTAAACTGAAAGCTGGAACCCCACCCCGTGAGGTAACTAATCCGCCCCTGGTGACTTTCTGTGTGGGATGGTTATTGGGGTTTAACGCCGAGCAGGCGACTAAGGCCATCTCACGGCGGTTTCTGTGTGTGAGAGATAGATAAATCTGTTACAACAGGGACTCACGAGAATCTGTGCCTATGTCTATTTCTAAAGTGTAGAGGGACATCTTGCAGTGTGTGGGTAATTGTAGAGGGACATCTCTTTGTTTGGGTAATTGTAGAGGGACATCTCTTTGTTTGGGTAATTGTAGAGGGACATCTTGTGTGGGTAATTGTAGAGGGATATTTTGTGTGGGTAATTGTAGAGGGACATCTTGTGTGGGTAATTGTAGAGGGACATTTTGTGTGGGTAATTGTAGAGGGACATTTTGTGTGGGTAATTGTAGAGGGACATTTTGTGTGGGTAATTGTAGAGGGACATCTTGTGTGGGTAATTGTAGAGGGACATCTTGTGTGGGTAATTGTAGAGGGACATTTTGTGTGGGTAATTGTAGAGGGACATTTTGTGTGGGTAATTGTAGAGGGACATCTTGTGTGGGTAATTGTAGAGGGACATCTTGTGTGGGTAATTGTAGAGGGACATTTTGTGTGGGTAATTGTAGAGGGACATTTTGTGTGGGTAATTGTAGAGGGACATTTTGTGTGGGTAATTGTAGAGGGACATCTTGTGTGGGTAATTGTAGAGGGACATCTTGTGTGGGTAATTGTAGAGGGACATTTTGTGTGGGTAATTGTAGAGGGACATTTTGTGTGGGTAATTGTAGAGGGACATCTTGTGTGGGTAATTGTAGAGGGACATCTTGTGTGGGTAATTGTAGAGGGACATCTTGTGTGGGTAATTGTAGAGGGACATCTTGTGTGGGTAATTGTAGAGGGACATCTTGTGTGGGTAATTGTAGAGGGACATTTTGTGTGGGTAATTGAGAAAGTCGTGCTCTCTCAGACCCTGAAGCATCTCACCGTCAACAATCTCTTAAATCCCCTACAATCAGCCTACCGCGTGAGTCACAGCACGGAAACAGCTTCACTGAAAATCATGAATGACTTGTTGCTTGCACTGGATGATGGTCAGGTTTCTGTTTTAGCTTTGCTGATTCTGTCTAGCGCATTTGATACGATTGACCATAGCACCCTGTTCTGTCGCCTTGAACGTGTCTTTGGTATCCAGGGACAGGTTTTTGATTGGTTCAAATCACATTTGTCTAACCGGTCACAGACTGTTTCTGTCTGTGGTCATCTTTCAGTTGCAGCCCCTCTGTGTTTCGGAGTACCCCAATGGTCAGTTCTTGAGCCTGTGCTCTTCATTATGTATGTGCAGCCCTTGTCGGGTGTCATAGCTGCACGTCCAATTTCTCACCACGCGTACTCTGATGACACGCAGTTGTATAAGTCAGGCCTGTTGAGCAGGTCGATGCCATCATCCAGTGTGTGCAACAGTCAGTTTCTGATGTAAGAACATGGCGGCCAACAAATTAAAATTGAATGAAGATAAAACAGAACCCATGCTAGTTTCCTCTACCAGAATATCTTCCTCCTTACCGCAGTCCATCACAATCCTAGACACTGAAGTTAGTTTTTCTGCTCAGGTGAGAAATCTTGGCGTCACCATCGATTGCAGTCTCTCACTAAAACACGTTTTGAATACCTGTAGATCTGCACTTATTGAACTGCGTCGCATTAGTTCCATCAGGCATCTTCACACCAGAAGCCACTAAAACGCTGGTCTGCTCCTTTGTCTTGTCCCGACTCGATTACGGCCATGCACTCCTGTGTGGCTGTCTTCAGTACCTTCTGGATCGTCTCCAGAGGGTGCAGAACTCAGCAGCACGGCTTGTTGTCAAGGCAAAGAAGTCAGACCACATCACACCCATCTTGTGTTCACTCCATTGGTTGCCTATCACATCCAGAGTACAATACAAAGTTCTGTCCATCTGTCATACCTGTCTGTCTTCTTCTACTGGCCCTGTCTATCTTTCTGAGCTTCTTCATGTGTACACACCTTCAAGACAGCTCCGTTCAGCAGACGTTAAACTATTACGCTTTCCGACTGTGAGAACTCAGTCTTTTGGCGAGAGGTCTGTCTCATACCAAGGACCATTTCTTTGGAATAAACTCCCACAGATAATTATGTTGAATCAGCCAATAGTTTCCGATAGTCTTTAAAGACATTTATTCCTTTAAACGTGCATTCACCGTTATAATTATTTTATTTCTGTTTTTGTTGTTGCTGTCAGTGAGAGCTGCCTAGTGTATCCATTATTAGTTGTATGGTACACATATCTTTGGTGTTTGTGAGCATTTCTTGTTGGTGTGTTTACTCTGCTAAGTTTATTTTCCTTGTATATCTCGTTGCGTGCGTGTGTATGTTAGGGCATATATATGTGATGTACGATGCAAGGTCTGTGTATGTTAGTATGTCATTTATACGGCGCCTAGAGCTTTTCTATCTAAAGTATAGGCACCTTAAAAATATATATTATTATTATTATTATTATTAATTGGAGGACATCGTGTGTGGGTAATTGTAAAAGGACATCTTGCAGTCTGTGGGTAATTGTACAGGGACATCTTGCAGTGTGTGGGTAATCGTAGAGGGACATCTTGCAGTGTGTGCGGGTAATCGTAGAGGGACATCTTGCAGTGTGTGCGGGTAATCGTAGAGGGACATCTTGCAGTCTGTGGGTAATTGTACAGGGACATCTTGCAGTGTGTGGATAATCGTAAAGGAACATCTTGCAGTGTGTGGGTAATCGTACAGGGGCATCTTGCAGCGTGTTGGTAATCGTAGAGGAACATCGTGCAGTGTGGGTAATCGTAGAGGAACATCGTGCAGTGTGGGTAATCGTAGAGGGACATCTTGCAGTGTGGGTAATCGTAGAGGGACATCTTGCAGTGTGTGGATAATCGTAAAGGAACATCTTGCAGTGTGTGGGTAATCGTAGAGGGACATCTTGCAGCGTGTTGGTAATCGTAGAGGAACATCGTGCAGTGTGGGTAATCGTAGAGGGACATCTTGCAGTGTGTGGGTAATTGTAGAGGGACATCTTGCAGTGTGTTGGTAATCGTAGAGGAACATCGTGCGGTGTGGGTAATCGTAGAGGGACATCTTGCAGTGTGTGGGTAATTGTAGAGGGACATCTTGCAGTGTGTGGGTAATCGTACAGGGACATCTTGCAGTGTGTGGGCAATTGTAGAGGGACATCTTGTGTGGGTAATTGTACAGAGACATCTTGTGTGGTTAATTGTAGAGGGACATCTTACAGTATGTGGGTAATTGTAGAGGGACATCTTGTGTGGGTAATTGTACAGAGACATCTTGCAGTGTGTAGGTAATTGTACAGAGACATCTTGCAGTGTGTGGGTAATTGTACAGGAACATCTTGCAGTGTGTGGGTAATCATATAGGGACATCTTGCAGTGTGTGGGTAATCATGATCACCAGTCCACCATCCTAGTACAAGTAATCAGTCACATAATTACAAATGAAAACTGTTCAGTGTTTCATTAAATTTTTATGTTTCTTCAGTACTTTGTTAATATGATCTTTCTTCACAACCAAAACAGTGCAAGTCACAGTGAAAGTTACACGTATAGTGTAAGTTAACGCAATCTTATTATATTAGGGACATAAAGCGTGTACACTAATTTCAGAACATTCTTTCTTATGGCAGCTTTCAGACCTAGATAACATGAAAAGTGTAATTCTGTTAACCATAAGCCCCAACATGTCACAACAGGGTGTGGAACGACCATGATAGTTCAAGGGTGGTGTCAGAACAGCTTGGTGCCTGTACCACCCTTCAACTATTATTGCCGATCTATTTCCAGAACTGTGATGTTGACCTCCGAGGATATTGTAACAAAATTGCTTATTAATTTTGATCCTCAGGAAATGATGTAACCTTTTTCACCCCAATGTCCCATTTCTAATGACTATGTATCAGTTGCAGGGGATGGATTGACCAGGATAATTCAAGGTTAGTGCCAGATTAGCTTGGCGCCTTCCGGCGTCAAGCTAATCTGGCACTACCCTTGAATTATCATGGTCAATCCATCCCCTGCAGCTGGTACATAGTGGTTAGGCAACACCTCCCAAATCTGAGAAATGGGACCTTGGGGCTGACAAGGTTTAAAGTTCCACGTGAACGTAATGCAATCGTGTGGATAATTGTCATCAATGTGTGTCTGACATTTAGAAATGCAAGGCTTTCAGCTATGAGGTCCAAAACCACAAATTAGCCCACAGTGTATTAGAGTTAGTTTAGTAACTGTCTGATATGTCCCTTTTACAAAAAAAACAAAACAACACCCACCTTATCACGGGATCCGACAGTTCAAGAACTGTGCGATAAAAACATGCGGCTTAAATCATATACAACAATGATGTACATGTCTACATTCACACACAGGTAATGATACAATTATCTCATTTGACCCTTCAGCCCTGACGCACTACAGCAGGAGATGGGTCGACCATGATAATTCAAGGGTAGTGCCAGATTAGCTTGGCGCATGTCGGCACCAAGCTAATCTGGCACTACCCTTGAATTATCATGGTCGATCCCAATAGGTGCATAGTCATTAGATGACACCTCCAAAATTTGGGAAATACGTGCGTCAAGCTACATGAGTTACACCCAAGGCCGCATTTTCCAAAATGGTCACTGAACGACTATGTACCAGTTGCAGTGGATGGACTGACTGTGATGATTCAAGTGTAGTGCCTGATTTGCTTGGCACCTGACTGCGCTAATGCTAATCTGGCACTACCCTTTACTATTGTGGTTGATCCAACTCCTGATGTGGTGTGTCAGGGCTAAGTGTCTTAACCGATTCCATCCCGAGGCTGATTTTGTACAATTTGCTTATTGTCCTATGAAGGCTGCAGTACAGATTAGGAGAGGGAGCAACTGTTTTTGTTCAAGGGTGGTGCCAGCATAGCTTGGCGCCTCAGACGCCAAGCTATGCTGGCACCACCCTTGAATGTCAGACAAATTCATTTCAAGCAATGGGTGTATTTCAATTAAAGCCAACGTCACAACCAAACCAACCACACAAAGCGTAATCGTATAAAAAGCACCCATCACCACAGACAGGCTGAAGCGCAAAATTCTCGAAGATATGAATCTAATAAAAGACAGTAACACAGTCTGCCTGCACAACGGCACAGAAATATGACACAGCGGAACATGGGAGATCACCAGCCACTATAGAATGGACCATCAGGTAGATAGATGGCTGTGGACACCATCACCTGTAACCATTCAGCCCTGACGCACTACAGCAGGAGATGGGTCGACCATGATGATTGAAGGGTAGCGCCAGATTAGCTTGGCGCCTGTCTGATATGCCCCTGTTAAAAAAATCCCACCTTATCACGGTATCCGACAGTTCAAGAACTGTGCAATAAAAACATGCGGCTTACATTATAATTATATAACTATCCCATCTAAGCCACTCAGTTATGATGCACTACAGCGGGAGATAGGTCGACCATAATTCAAGAGTAGTGCCAGATTAGCTTGGCACCTGTTGGCGCCAAGCTAATATGGCACTGCCCTTGAATTATCATGGTCAATCCATCTCCTGCAACAGGTGCATAGTCGTTAGATGACGCCTACAAACTTTGGGAAACACGTGCATCGGGCTGAATGAGTTAAATCCTCAGGATGATTTTTTTTTTATTGCTTATTGTCGCATGAAGGCTACATCACGAAAACGCGACAGCGTTTGAGCCAAAACCACTAAGCCACCACGAATACACAGTGAAATGCAGGGCAGCAAGTTTACAGAACAATAGTTAATACATGATCGCCAAAATTCACCGGCGTCAAACTCATTACTGGCTGATGCTACAGTCCCGTGGATTGTTGTTTGCGGTAGACAGCACCCACATGAACACGCCAGCACGTCAAACCATCAATGAACGTTTGTGTAATCTGATTTCATAGTATGTCAAAAAACGCTCCAAAAAAAAATTCAGACCACTGAAACTTCTGCCTGATAAAAAATTGTGTGTGTATGGCAGGACATACATCAGGATATCACATCAGGCCGGTCACTCACAACAGGTTCTGCTGTACTGGTTTCTCATCAGGCCGGTCACTCACAACAGGTTCTGCTGTACTGGTTTTCTCATCAGGCCGGTCACTCACAACAGGTTCTGCTGTACTGGTTTTCTCATCAGGCCAGTCACTCAAAACAGGTTCTGCTGTACTGGTTTTCTCATCAGGCCGGTCACTCAAAACAGGTTCTGCTGTACTGGTTTTCTCATCAGGCCGGTCATTCAAAAAAGGTTCTGCTGTACTGGTTTTCTCATCAGGCCGGTCACTCACAAAAGGTTCTGCTGTACTGTTTTCTCATCAGGCCGGTCACTCACAACATGTTCTGCTGTACCGGTTTGTGAATTTTCACATCCTGTTTAGCCCTCGTTTGTTACAGACTATACTGACCGATCAGCACAAAAGAGGTGTAACTACCAGTACACATCTGTTCCACTTAACTCCTTGTACCCAAAGACTGAAATCCCCAAATGTTGCCGTCGTCCTCTGAAGACTGCAATGCAGTGCAGGACACAAATCCACCATGATAGTTCAAGGGCGATGCCAGAATAGCTTGGCGCCAACCAATCTCTGTAACTCATTGTACCTCAACACCGAAATCCCCAAACGTTGCCGTCATCCTCTGAAGACTGCAATGCAGTACTTACTTACGCCCGTCACCCCTCCCAGTGTATAGGCCGTCGACGAGAGACCTCCAGCGACTCCTGTCCTGTGCTTCTCCTTCGATTTTACTCCAGGTGGTTCCCAGTCTCTTGATGTCTGCTTGGAGGTCTCGACGCCAGGTGTTTCTCGGCCTGCCTCTTTTCCTCTTTCCCTGGGGGTTCCATGACAATGCCTGCCTAGTGATACTGGAAACTGGCTTTCTCAGACTGTGACCAATCCATCCCCATCTTCAGGACACAAATCCACCATGATAGTTCAAGGGTGATGCCAGAATAGCTTGGCGCCGACCAATCTCTGTAACTCATTGTACCTCAACAACGAAATCCCCAAACGTTGCCATCGTCCTCTGAAGACTGCATCGCCGTGCAGGACACAGAACGACCATGATAGTTCAAGGGCGATGCCAGAGCTATTCTGTCATCACCCTTGAACTATCATGGTCGATCCCGTATCTTGCTGTGGCGTGTCTGGGGTAGAATGAGTTAACGGTACCGTCTGTAGCAGTCATGGGGTTAAATTATCCAATTCAACCCCAAGGTCGCATTTCACAAATATTGGACGTGTCACCTAACTACTATAGTACCAGTTGCAGGAGATGGATCCACCATTATAATCAAAGGGTAGTGCCAGATTAGCATGATGGCGCCAAGCAAATCAGACACTACTCTTGAATTATGATGGTAGATTCATCTCCTGCTGTAGTGCGTCAGGGCTATTGACGATACAGGCAGAGGGACTGGACACAGACAGTCGCAGCCCGGTTAACCCTTTTAGTGCCAAGGTCCCATTTCCAAAATTTTGCAAGTGTTACTTAACGACTATGTACCAGTTGCAGCAGGTGGATTGACCATGATAATTCAAGGGTAGTGCCAGATGAGCTTGGCGCCTGAAGGTGCCAAGCTCATCTGGCACTACCCTTGAATTATCATGGTCAATCAATCTCCTGCTGTACGGACTCGGGGCTAAAAAGGTTAATCATGTAAGCTGAAGGCAGTGCTTCGTTAGCTTGATGCAGGGACTGAGCTGTCAGGTGTGTACAAATTCACAAACTGCACCAAGTCACAAATGCTTTCTGGGAGAGGAATACACGGATCGGAGTGCCAGACACAGCCTGACGACCGGCGTGAAGAGCACGGTGACAACCGGCAGACTGTAGTACTGAAGATAGACAGACACGTCCTGTACAGGCACTACCCCTAAAACCCACACAACCCCTTGAGCTGCCGGAGGGAGGCAGCGGCCGCGCCAGTACTGGATCATCGCACTCGCTGTGGTAAGGTCGACATCACGCTCCACAAGGTTACCCTGAAGAAAAAGATCATTGATAGAACATTTGACATAGGGAACTTGTCTTTCCTGAGAAGGGCATGAAATACATAGGCAATGTAACACACACCAACTTCACAACATATACAAGAATGCGAGTACTAATATTAAAATAAAAGAAAGGCAAAGCCCTTATGGCTCATGTGTATGAGCGATCCATACATGTCTAACAATAAGTAAAGGGATGGATTCTGCACTAACAAAATCCATGTTTTCTCAAAATTTAATCGGTTTTCACACATCTGTGAAACCCTTGTGACCCTTGACCTTTGCGATGAGTCGACTAAATTAGGATACATAGGAAGGTCTTATCATCAGTTTACTTTGTGCCAAATTTGATATGTTTGCACAAATGTTGATAATAACTATAATTATTGGCATTTTATACACATTTGTCGACCTCTTGTGACCCTTGACCTTTTTCAAGGGGTCATCCAAATTAGTATGCATAGATAGATCTTAGCATCATCCCTGTGGCAAGTTTGGGTTTAAAGTTGTGAATAGTATTTGAAAAAAAAAAAACATTTCTTGTCAAAATACATGTACGGATATATTTTACCGATTTCCTGAGCTCTTGTGACCCTTGACCTTTCCGAGGGATCATCCAAAATAGCATGCATAGATAGGTCTTACCATCATCAGGTATCTCTGTAGCAAGTTTGGGTTTGGAGATGAATAGTAATTGAGAAAAAAACATTTCTTGTCAAAATATGGCTATTTTTTTACCTATTTCCTGACCTCTTGTGACCCTTGACCTTTCCGATGGGTCATCCAAATTAGTATACCTAGATAGGTCTTACCATCAGGTATCTGTGGAGCAAGTTTGGGTTTGAAGTTGTGAATAGTATTTGAGAAACAAGAAAGGCAAGGCCATTACGGTTCACGTGTATGACCGATTTACATATGTGTGAACTTTGTGACAAGGGCTGCCTTCTGCAGCAGCAAAATCAACATGATCAGACAATGCTAGCCTTCACACAAAACACTCTTTAGCATTTTATCCACGCAATATTGCATAAAGTTGACGAGAAGACAAAATAAATATGTAGGTACAACATATGCAATACATCTGACTTAAGGAAGCTCAAAAACTTTAGATTTTAAGTTTTAACACACGTTGCATACCAACACTATTTCATAGGTCACCAGTCAAGACTGCTATTTCTTTTTTAAAAAAGGCAGTGTAATACAGATTTTCTAGTTCCACGCAAAGAAAGAGGCCAGTATTGTAATATATATCCTGACCATTTAACCTTATAGCCCCAACACACTAAAGCAGGAGATGGATTGACCATGACATGGGTGGGACCGAAAAAAGTTGAATTCTGAAGCGGGGGTCTTGGGGCACTTGGGGCACTTTTTAAGTGAAAAAAAAATAATAAAATAAAAAAACTTTTTTTTTTTTTTTGGTAAATCAAGAAATCCGGCTGTAGCCGCAAAAGTCCCACCCATGCCATGATAATTCAAGGGTAGTGCCAGATGAACTTGGCGCCTGAAAGGCACCAAGCTCATCTGGCACTACCCTTGAATTTGAAAGCTGACGACTGCGAGTGTGGGGTTTAATGGGCGTGGAAAAACACAAAGTGGCGCAACATGCAGGAGACCTTGATGAGACCATGTGGCCACAGGATGACAATATACGCCTCTGACAATATACGCCTCTCACTATATACGCCTCTGACAATATACACCACTGATAATATACACCTCTGACAATATACGCCTCTGACAATATACACCTCTCACTATATACGCCTCTGACAATATACACCACTGACAATATACGCCTCTGACAATATACACCTCTGACAATATACACCACTGATAATATACACCTCTGACAATATACGCCTCTGACTATATTATATATGCCTCTGACAATATACGCCTCTGACAATATACGCCTCTGACAATATACGCCTCTGACTATATTATATATGCCTCTGACAATATACACCTCTGACAATATACGCCTCTGATAATATATGCCTCTGACAATATACACCTCTGACAATATACGCCTCTGACAATATACGCCTCTGATAATATATGCCTCTGACAATATACACCTCTGACAATATACACCTCTGACAATATTTTTATATACGCCTCTGACAATATATACCTCTGACAATATACGCCTCTGACAATATACACCTCTGACAATATACACCTCTGACAATATACACCTCTGACAATATACGCCTCTGACAATATACGCCTCTGATAATATATGCCTCTGACAATATACACCTCTGACAATATACGCCTCTGACAATATACGCCTCTGACAATATTTTTATATACGCCTCTGACAATATATACCTCTGACAAAATACGCCTCTGACAATACACCTCTCTGACAATATACGCCTCTGACAATATACACCTCTGACAATATATGCCTCTGACAATATACGCCTCTTGCAGAAGCAGGCAGAGCCACTGGCAGCGAGACCTACCATTCTGGTCTGGCAGAGGGACTTACCATTGTGTCGGACAACTGTACAACATTGCTAACGACGGCCGTCTCCACACGCTGAGCGTAAACAAACATCACAAACAGCATGGCCGTCCACTGACCGATTACAACCAGCAAACACACCCTGCAACACATCATGCACTGAATCAAATAGACAAACTAACACCAAAAACAAAACAGTAAAATTAATTTTTCTCTAAAATGTATTTTTTCGAAAAATACTTACCGATGACATGACTGTCTGGAAATAGTCTACTTGCTTACCAATTTTAGCCTAAGACCCAAAGGGTCCCCCCACGAGGCTCTCGGGGATCCCAAACAGGGACGAGAGTAGCCTCCCCTACCCATCCGGTCACGTGCCCGGTGGTGTCTCCTTTAGCCAGTTGTCTACGGAGTTACCAGCGGCAAGCGGGGAGGAGGGAGGGACCTCCGAGTCATGTCATCGGTAAGTATTTTTCGAAAAAATACATTTTAGAGAAAAATTAATTTGTTTCCTCAAAACACATTACCGATGACATGACTGTCTGGAAGAATGCCAAAAAGGAGGAGGGTGCCGCAGAATCCCTTTCTGAAATCTCATTAGGGACGAGGGCGGCCCGTCACTCCTGATTACACACTCCCGACAATTTTAGCGAAGTGCATACCTAAGGCGCCAGGGGCGCCTGGAGGGAGTGCTGTGCCGCCGAGATGTCGCCCACCAGAGAGAGGTTGTCGCGCTGGGCCGTCAGGTCGCGGAGGGAGAAGCGGGCAAAGGTGGTTTCGGCCCGCCATCCCACTGCAGCCACAATGTCCTTAACCGCGCAGTTGCGGTCGAAGGCGAGACTTGCGGCCATAGCGCGAACTTCATGGGCGCGTATCCTGAGGGCCTCGGCTCCCTGTGGGGAGAGGTCGCAATAGGCGGACCGTATTACCCAGCGGAGCCAGGAGGAGATCGTTTGGGCAGAGATGTCAGTTCTGCCGGCGGTCAGAGGCAAAAAGAGACGAGTCCGTCCCCTCCGTACGGACTTGGCGCGACGCAGGTAGATACGGAGTGCACGCACCGGATCTTGCTGCCGAGTCTCCCGAGGAAGGTCGGGCCCCTTAAGCGGGCGAATGACGATGACCTGAGGCGCCGTCAAGGGAGAACGAGTCTTAGCGAGAAAGGACGGATCCGGGAGAAGCTGAACGGAGCCATCCACCCGGAACTGCAGGCAGGAAGGGCGAGACGAGAGCGCGTGGAGCTCGCTGACGCTGGCTGCCGTGGCGAGGGCCACCAGGAAGCAGGTCTTCCGAGTCACGTCCGCGAAGCTGGCCAGATGGAGCGGTTCAAAACGGTCCGAATTCAGCCAGGTGAGGACCCAGGGTAGATCCCAGCGTGGAACGAGGGAGCGGGAAACCGGACGCTGCAAGCCGAAATGCGCCATAAGGTCGGCCAGGTCCTTGCAGGCACCAGGGTCGGGACGGCCGAGGTGACGGTAGGTGTCGGCAATCATGGTCATGGAAGAGCCAAAGGAAGAAGTCCGCGAGCTGAGGGGTCGTCAGATCAACGGGGGAGAGACGACGGTCAGAGCACCAGGCACGAAGCACTCGCCACTTTCCTTCGTAGACACGTCTGGTGGAAGGTCTGCGGGCTGAAGCGATAGCGTCCACTGCCGCACTCGAGAAGCCTCTAGCGGAGAGGGCGTGCCGCACAATCGCCAGGCGTGTAGGAGAAGTCGCTCGGGGCAGGGGTGGAAGAGCGGCTGGCGGGGCTGCTTGAGCATCGTGCGAGGGGTGGGAAGTGGAAGGGGCGGATCCGTGGCGAGACTGAGCAGGTCGGTGGTCCAAGATCTGTCCCAGGAGAACGGGGCCACCAGGAGAAGGACTGCGTTGCACCCCCGGAGCTTGAGCAGGACTTTGGGGACCAGGACCGTCGGAGGGTAGGCGTAGGCAACTAGTCCGTCCCAAGAGATCGAGAGCGCATCGACCGCCCAGGCCAGCGGGTCGGGAATCGGGGAGACGAAGAGGGGAAGCTGGTGGTTCCACCTGGTGGCGAAGAGGTCGACAAGGGGAGTCTCCCAACGCTCGCAGATCAGGCGAAAGATGTCCCGGCGCAGGGTCCATTCTGTGTGAAGAAGCTGGCCCCGCCGAGAGAGGGAGTCTGCCAAAACGTTCAGGTGACCTGGAATGTGACGGGCTCGTAGGGAGATGCCGCGGTCCTCGCACCAGCGAAGGAGTCGGTAGAGAAGGATGCAGAGGTCGGGCGAGCGGGTCCCTCCCTGCTTCTGTATGTAAGCGACGACCGTGGAGTTGTCGGAGAGGACAAGGAGGTCCTGTGTCCGAAGATCGGGTTCCCAAGCGCGGAGGGCCTGCCAAACTGCATTCAGCTCCAGCCAGTTGATGTGCCGCGAAGCTAGGTCCTCGTTCCAGTGGCCGGCCGCATAGCGAAAACTCGGGAGAAGGTGAGCGCCCCACCCGGCGAGACTGGCATCGACGCAGAGAGAGAGACGGGGCAGTGGTGAGGTCAGGGGAATCCCGGAGCCGAGCCAAGAAACGTCCGTCCAGCGAAGCAGATGGGGCCGCAGCATAGGAGGTATCGGCACCAGGGTGGAGAGACCGCCGGAGGACGGTCTCCAGTGGAGGAGAAGATGCAATTGAAGAGGACGAGAGTACAGACGACCGAGGGGAAGGAGATCTGCCGCAGCACTCATCAGGCCGAGGAGCTGGAGCCACACCCTGGCGGGGACAGCCGCTTCCTGAGCTACCAGACGGGCGAGATTGGCGAGTTTCTGGATCCGCGGCTCGGGAAGACGCACTAGGTTGCGGTCGGTCACAAACTCCATCCCCAGGTGCACAAAGTGGCGAGAGGGAGTGAGGTCGGACTTGCCGGCGTTGACCAGGAAGCCGAGGCGAGATAACAGGAGGAGAAGCGCATCCCTGTCCAGGAGAAGAGAGGCCACCGACTGGTTCCGCAGAAGAAGGTCGTCCAAGTAGTTGGAGATCGGGCTGGAAGAAGAACGACGGGCTCTGGCTACCACGGCGTTCATGATCCGCGTAAACACCCACGGACTGAGGTTGAGACCGAAGGGGAGGGCCCGAAACTGGAAAACAGTCCCGTCGATGGCAAAGCGGAGGTACCGGCGGGAGGCAGGATGGATTGGGACGTGCAGGTAGGCATCGGACAGGTCCAGGCTGACAGCGAAATCCATGGGCTGGACGGCCGCACGAAGGGACCTGGCTGTCTCCATCCGGAAGGACGGGGCGGCGATGAACCGATTCAGGGCGGAGAGATCGATGATCGGCCTCCACTTGCCTCCAGGCTTGGGGACGACGAATAGTCGGCTGTAGAAGGCGGGGGAGTCGTGGCAGGCGACGACCTCCGTAGCAGCTTTCTGGAGAAGAGCAGCGACTTCTCCGCGAAGGGCATCGGCCTTGGGCGGGTCTGACGGAAGCTCGGTCCACAGGGGGGAGCGCCGAAGCGGGGGCGGGGAACGAAAGGAGATGAGAAGACCGACTGAGACAAGGGAGAGGATCCACGGGTCGTCCGGAAACAGGGAGCGCCAGACGTCTCCGTGCAGAGCGAGCCTCCCGCCGACAGGCGACCCCGAAGCGGTCGGCGGGGGCGGAGGCGAGTAGAAGTCAGGGGGCCCTCCCACGCCCAGGGCGGCGGGCGGGCTTGGGCCAGGCCAGAACGGCAGGTCGGGCAGAACGGGCAGGACGGGCGCGGCCAGGACCGGGCGCACGGGAAGAGGAGAGAAGACGGGAGGCCGAGGCGGAGGCAGGGGCCGTCGCGGAGGGTCTGACGAACCGCAGGGCGCGACCCGAGGCCTTGCGGGTTGGCGGAAAGCGAGACGAGGGGGCGCTGGGCCAACGGTCCTTGTTAGCTTCCTTCAGGGACTGCCAGGAAGGGCCGAAGAGGAGCGGAGCGCCGACCGGGGCCCGGCGTAGCTGGGACTTCACCTCACGGGGAAGACCCGGGCAGGACTGGAGCACCACATCACGCCGCATCAAGTCACAGTTGGCGGCCGCTGCCATGGCGTTGACGGACGAATGGTAGGCCGCTCGGTTGGCTGCAACAGCCAAGGTGTGAAGATCCGACAGCAGGGGAGGAGCAGAGGGAAGCCAGGCTGCCTCGATACGGCTAATGAAGGCTTGTGTGAGGAGCTCCAAAAAACCCGAACAAGCGAGGGCGTTACGGACGAGTGAGGCGGTACGTTCTAGGCCGCGAGGCAGGACACGGTTGAGCTGGGAAGAGCCGCCGGCGAGCACCAGCGCAGGCGGATCCACCGGAGGCAGCGAGCACGAGAAGGATTGCGAGTGGCCGGCGTACCAGGACTGCCGAAAGGCGATGTCGACACCGGAAGGCCAGCGGCGGTCAGAGAAAAAGTCCGAGTCGGAAGCGGAATCTCGCTGGAGGTGCGCAGACAGGGCGTCAGCTAGGTCGCGGAAGGCAGGCGGCTGGGGAAGCGACTTGAATTTCTTAACCTGCCGAGCAGCGTCCACAAAGGCGGCCGCTTTCCTCTTCAGCGGTGGGGAAGGTGGGCAGGCATCCGCGGGAAGGCACGCCGCGATCAGACGGGCGGCGTCGTCCAAGGCTCGGAGAGTCTCGCCACGAGGAGAGGACAGGGTAGCTGGAGACGCTGTATCCTCCGCTTGAGAGGGCGAACGGCTGCCGGACCCAAGCAAGGCCGACACGGAGTCCTCGGGCAGCAGGCTTAAGGTCTCTCCATCGATGGCAGGCGATGGCAGCGGGGAAGACCGAAGCACCGTAGGTAAGCCAACGCGCGCAGGCGGTGGAGGAGGAGCCGAGGGGCTACGCTGACGCCGGCGCGGGGAAGTAAGAGGCGAAGGGCGTCGGGAACGATGAGAGCGTCGATCCCGATGAGAACTACTGCGCCGAGAACGAGGCGGAGTCCTGTCGTCTCGACGACTCCGACGAGAGGAGTGTGGTGAGGGGCGCCGAGAGGAACAGCGCTGCGGAGAACGGCTGCGCCGACGGGAGGCATAAGAGGAAGTCGAGCGAGAGGACGACGAATGCCGGGGGCTATGTCTCCTATCCACGCGACGAGGGCTAAGCCGACGGTCGACCTCAAGGCGCCTGGAAGAACGGGGACGGTCTCTTCTGTCCCGAGGAGGAGGAAAAGGTGACAACCGTCGCGGTGCCCGGGGCTCAAGGAGGGGGGCACGTTGCGGACTAGCAGCTGGGGCCGAAAGGCCACGGTGAAGGGTAGAAGGCGACGACGGTCGCGGTGCCCGGGGCTCATGGAGGGGGGCACGTAGCCGGCTAGGCGACTCGCCGGAGGAGTCAGCGGGCTTAGGAGGGGGGGCCATAAGGCCAACACGTCTAGTAACAGGCGACCAGGGTCGCGGTGCCCGGGGCTCAAGGAGGGGGGCACAACTAGACGGAGAGGCCGAAAGGCCGACGCGTGTATCGACGAGCGACAAAAGTCGCGGTGCCCGGGGCTCAAGGAGGGGGGCACGGAGCCGGCTTGGCGACTCGCCGGAGGAGTCAGCGGGCTTAGGGGGGGCCACAAGGCCCACGCGTCTACTAACAGGCGACAACAGTCGCGGTGCCCGGGGCTCAAGGAGGGGGGCACCATGCCGGCTTGGCGACTCGCCGGAGGAGTCAGCGGGCAAGGGCGGGGCGGACACCGTAGCAGGAATAGTCTTACCAGGCAGACGAGGCGTGCGTTTCTCCACTTCCGAGGAGGGGAGCTTGACTGGGTCCCGGCGTGCTGTGACAGGTCGCTCGCGCCGGTAGAACCTCCAAAGCTCCGACCAACGAACCTCCGGCCACGAAGAGCAGACAGCGCAGGCGAGGTCCGAGGAGCAGCCAGAACACGGAAGACAGACTTCATGCCGGTCACTAGGCCACTGAAAGTCGCCGCATCGGGGACAGGTGCGCACTTGATGACTGCAACACAAACCCAAAGATGAAAGGCGACCGGCGGCGGGAACTAACCCGCCTACATAACTTCCGAACCAGGTAAACGAGTGAAGCTCACGACGAAACGCGAGAGAGAACCAAAAAGTTCGAGACGAGACCGACGTCCGGCCCAGCCGGGCGAGACGTAGGCGGCGACCGAGACGTTACCTTTCCATGGCGGAGCGCCGAAGCACAAACCACCGTGAGCGATGGAAGCCGAGAAGCAGAAGAAGGCCCCAGGCCCAGCAAACAGCACGAGGCACAGACGAGGGCTAGCAGAGAAGAAGGCGACGCCAGAAGCAGAGACGAGAGGCTAGGCGAAGAGAGGCCGGTCGAACCGTACACAGTCTATGAAGGGTCAGAGGCTCAGGTAAACGCGTGCGTACGCTAACAGCGAAGTAGACAACTGGCTAAAGGAGACACCACCGGGCACGTGACCGGATGGGTAGGGGAGGCTACTCTCGTCCCTGTTTGGGATCCCCGAGAGCCTCGTGGGGGGACCCTTTGGGTCTTAGGCTAAAATTGGTAAGCAAGTAGACTATTTCCAGACAGTCATGTCATCGGTAATGTGTTTTGAGGAAACAAATGTGGCTGTCTTTGCAGGTAGGCCAAAGTTCCTGCCTTACACCAGTATGCCGAATGATGTGCTGACGAGGTCGCCAAGACCGAAACAGCTGTCCACACCGGCGAATTATCTGGACCCCCCCCCCCCCCCTCTGTTGGGGGACCTAGATTTAAATTTCCATGCACCAATGGGCTGGAATAGTGGTATATGTGATACGCCCCCCCTTCGGAGTGGCTTCCATATGCATTGCTTCCAGTCACTTGCTTAGCGCACCCCCTCTTTCCTATCTTTTGTTTTTTGTGCTTCGATCAAACTAGATCTATGATCATTGGTCGATACAGCACAATTCTCTCCCCTGACAGTGCTTTTACCTACTTTACTTTGTAAACTAACACCAAAAAACAGTTTCACTCATAAAGGACAATTTTGTAAGATGAGCAATCAATACACTTGTAATTCTGGCCACATTTCCTCCCTTATTTCCATATCACAACCCAGCATTTTGTGTGATTTCAATTTAAATCGCTAGACAACTGCTCATTTTTCAATGAATATTTCTATAATAACCTGCAAAAGAAATATGACATCACTGAAGACATTGGAAACAATTTCAAGAGATCATTTGAGTCATAGGAAATAGTTTTAAGAGAGCATTTAAGTCAAGGGCAAATACTTCCATTTCCACTCAAATGATGTCACAAGCGATAAGCTGATGTAGAACTTTTGTTGTGTCATCATATTATGTAATTATTCATTTCAAACTTGAATAAACAAAAGTGCCATAATAAGCATATTATTGCAACAACAAAACTTCACAGGATTTTTGTTTTTTTGTAAATTTGTGTTCCTGTAAATATAAAACTATTTTAGTATTTATAGGAATTCACAACTATCTGTAGGAATTCACCATTTCTTGATTCTTCCTGGAGACAGTTTGCTTTTGGACAGCATGTTGTCTATGAGGAAGTAGACAAGGACGCCAAAGCCCATGAGATAAGCCGCAATGTACACCTGGTAGCCCGTCGACGGACGTCTCACATTCAGCATTCTGTCCGCTCCATCCTCACAAAAGGAAACAACAACTACAAACAAAGTCAATCAGCCGTAAACAACAACTACAAAGTCAATCAGCCGTATGAAAACAGACATGCAATACCAAATAAGCTTTATATAGGCTATAACCCATTCAGCCGTGACGCCCTACAGCAAAAGAGGGGTCGACCATGAAAATTGATCATCATGGTCGTTCCATCTCATACAATCAGTACATAGACGTAGACATTAGGTGACACCTCCACAATTTGGGAAATCAGCCGTGGGGTTAACCCATTCAGCCCTGATGCACTACCCGCAGGAGATGGGTCGACCATGATAATTCAAGGGTAGTGCCAGATTAGCTAGTTGCCTCTTTTACGTCACCGCCACTGTCTGACTTTGCAAGCCATGACAGAAACATGGATACAGAGTGGTTAGATTGCAAGCCATCACAGGAACGTGGATACAGAGTGGTTAGATTGCAAGCCATGACAGGAACGTGGATACAGAGTGGTTAGATTGCAAGCCATGACAGGAATGTGGATACAGAGTGGTTAGATTGCAAGCCACCACAGGAACATGAATACAGAGTAGTTAGATTGCAAGCCATGAAAGGAACGTGAATACAGAGTGGTTAGATTGCAAGACATGACAGGAACATGGATACAGAGTGGTTAGATTGCAAGCCACCACAGGAACATGGATACAGAGTGGTTAGATTGCAAGCCATGACAGGAATGTGGATACAGAGTGGTTAAATTGCAAGCCATGACAGGAATGTGGATACAGAGTGGTTAGATTGCAAGCCATGACAGGAACATGGATACAGAGTGGTTAGATTGCAAGTCATCACAGGAACGTGGATACAGAGTGGTTAGATTGCAAGCCATCACAGGAATGTGGATACAGAGTGGTTAGATTGCAAGCCATGACAATGGATGTGGATACAGAGTGGTTAGATTGCAAGCCATGACAATGGACGTGGATACAGAGTGGTTAGATTGCAAGCCACCACAGGAACATGGACACAGAGTGGTTTCAGCTGGAGACATAGACCCTCATCGGCCCCCACAACTGTTGGTGGTGTTCAATTTCTCTCGGCAGTGAAGGAGTTAAGTAATAGCCTGCAGAAGCCAAAGTCAATGAATCTGTGTTGACCAATAAACTGTCTGAAGTACAATGTAATTGAAAAATGGAACTGAAAATGACAGAACTAATACACTGACAAGGCACAACAGCAGAGGGATTGGTCACAACAGTTCAAGAATAATTGATTGTAACCTTTTCCTGTAGGTAACGGTTCTTCTTGTGATAACTCATGTAAAAATCATCGCAAAAAAAAACATTACTGACACTGACACTTAGTGACAGCCATAGGGTAACTTCTCATAGTCGATCCATCTTCTTTATCTGGTATACAGGTAAGGAGCTGTATGAATGTCTTGTGGCTAAATAGCACCTGCAGGCTGCACACATAAACTCCATCCAATCAGTCTTACTCCTCGGCTTACCAATAGCTGCCTGAAGTCTGCGTGCCAGGCCAACAGGGAAGCTTTCAGTTCCTTCGGAGAGCCGTGGCTGCGAATCGTGTGCACATTTGAGAACATCTGGAGTTGCTCTGTCAGCCTCCACATGTTCTTGATTGTCTCACCTGCACACACAGTATTATAGTCGTTTGCACTGACCATCACTTGAATTATCATGGTTGATCGATCTCCTGCAACTGATGGTACATAGTCTTTAGGTGATACCTAGAGAAATTCGGCCGTGGGGTCAAATGGGTTAATAGCATATAATCTCATCCACTCCAAAAAGTGGAAAGCAAGATGCGGAGAACTTCCAAAGCATGTGCGGGGCTCATCATGTTTTTTTGCTTCTTCCAGTTTGGTGACCTTCCAGTTTGGTGACCTTCCAGTTTGGTAACCTTCCAGTTTGGTGACCTTCCAGTCTGGTGACCTTCCAGCTCCAACTTCACGGGTGACAGTGTGAGAATATTAACCCATGAGGCTAAAAGCTTCAAATTTGTACACTGCCATATGAAAGCTACATTATAGTACTTACAGATAAGGATATGGACCAATGGCTTTAGTTCAAGGGTGGTGCCAGAATAGCTTGGCGCCTAGAGGCGCCAAGCTATTCTGGTACTACCCTTGAACTATTTTAGTCAAACTTATTTCACACACTGGTGTATTCCGAATGATAAGGGATAAATGACTGAAAACGGCCCACAGACTCATTGTGCCCCCGACACCTGTGGTCAGCTAGAGACATAAATTTGCTTGAGCCGCTGCGGATCCAGGAGCTCATGAGAGTCTATGCCTCTTGCTGATTAGAACAGGTTTTCTGAAGAACTACTCAGTCTGAACCAAAATTTCTTAGATTTTGAAAAAGATGAATCAGACTTCAGGATTGTAGAACCGTGCATTTTTTTACTAGCGATGGGGGTGTTCAGTTCTCTGCCTAGCCAAAGCACACTCCAAACTCACCATGAAGCAAAACAAACAGCCAGCCAGTCAAAGCTGCCAGGCCGATGCAGATGAAAATGAGGGTGATTATCTCCTTGTAGCTCAGCCTCATCTGGTTCATGTTGGGCCACAGCGCTACTCCTCCTCCCACACTCAGCTTGTCCGAGTGTTGGCGAATCTGCTCGTGTTTCTCGATCAGTTCCCGCTGTTTCTCTCTCAGTCCTCGACCTGCAGTGCATGAGGAGACAGGTAAATAATAGTAAAATTACTATTAAATTAAGAACTTATTCACAAATTCCATTCACAGTCACCAATACTGTCAATTCTTGGGGGAAGTCTAAAAGGACATTTGTCACAATGTATTTATTTCTAAAACTAGTCATACATTATGATTACATTTTTGGGAAGTTCTAAGAGACGTAGTGGCAAGATTGTTTAAAAAATGGGTATCACTACCAAGGCATGTCCAACCTATGTGGCTGAGCCTGAGGCGACATCTGACGTTTAGTATAAGAAGATAAGGATTCTACAACCGCAGCAAGTATTACAATACCAACCTGGGGTATTGCGAAGGCGAGCCAAGCCAGGACTGGTGTTGGTGGGGAGAAGTTGTGACTGTTTGCCCAGCTCTTCCTCAATTCTCTGACGCAGGTGGTCAAGGCCGCGAGTCTTCAACGGCGTACCTGCACCCAAATCAAGTACTTCGTTCTCATTGCCTTGATTTGCTTTGATCCCTTGTATTGGTGCCATTAATGGTGTAAACTGGCGAGATGCTGGTTTACTATGCCGACTATTCCCTTCCCGCTCCTCTGCTCTGGAGCTGACGCTGTTGTTCGCATTGACATCAGGCTCGTCGACCACTGATCGGGGCGTGTGCCTTGCTGACACTCTTCGAGACGTCCTGGTTTCCATGACCAGTTGTGCATCAAATTGTCAAGATCCGTTAAAACCCGAAAAAACTTTCCTGTTCTGTTGACAAGTTCAACTTCGCCGCCATAATTCTGTTGTACACGTCAAATTACTACAAGATGTCATAAGCAAAATATACTTCCGGAATTAGGCGCAAAGAGACAACTTGACCAATCGATAATTTGTCTGCTAATTTTTTTTTATTTTTATTTTTAACCAAGCGAAGCCTTCACAATCACCTCAGCAAATTCATGCCTGCCACCACTTGCATTTCCACAAGAAAAAGAAAAAAGTAAACTTCAATAGTTTACCGATGCTTGTTGTGTTGAACTTGACGCCCAAAATGTTGCTAATTTTGGCAATAACAAAATGACCAACCATGTCAGCTTTTGACTGCTGATTCAAATGCTAATTAACTATTGGCTATACTGAGTAACTTTACTATGTTATGTACTGCGCCACTAAGTAATTGTCTTATGAGTTCATTTCTGGATCCGGTGAGCTTGGCAACACATTCATCGTTAAAATATGGCCAAGTACATGCACTGCAAGAAAAACTTGGCTGGATTACAGGACGTTGTTTACTTACTTACTTACGCCTGTCACCCCTACCCGGGTATAGGCCGTCGACGAGAGACCTCCAGCAACTCCTGTCCTGTGCTTCTCCTTCGATTCTACTCCAGGTGGTTCCCAGTCTCTTGATGTCTGCTTGGAGATCTCGACGCCAGGAGTTTCTCGGCCTACCTCTTTTCCTCTTTCCCTGGGGGTTCCATGACAATGCCTGCCTAGTGATACTGGAAGCTGGCTTTCTCAGACTGCGACCGATCCATCCCCATCTTCTTCGCCCAATTTCATTCTCTGCCGTTATCTGCTCTGTTCTCTCCCAGAGTCTGACGTTGCTGATCTTCTCTGGCCAGTGAATTTTCAAAATTCTTCTAAGGCAACTGTTCATGAAGGTCTGTACTCTGTTGACTGTGGTTTTTGTCAATCTCCAAGTCTCTGCTCCATATAGGAGAACTGCTTTTACATTGGAGTTGAAAATCCGGACTTTGGTGTGTTGTGACAGCTCTCTGGAACTCCACACTTTTTTCAACTGGAGAAAGGCTGCTCTGGCTTTACCGATTCGTGCTCTGACATCTGCATCAGTGCCGCCTTTTTTTTGTCAATGATGCTCCCGAGATAGGTGAAGGACTCCACCTCCTCCAACGAGGTGCCAGCAAGCAAGACTGGTTCTTCCCTGGTTGCATTCAGCCTCATTGTCTTTGTTTTCTGTTTGTGAATGGTGAGGCCCACTTGGGACGAGATGTCAGCAAGCCTTGTGGTCTTGTCCTGCATTTGTTGATGAGTGTGGGACAGTAATGCCAGGTCGTCTGCAAAATCGAGGTCGTCAAGCTGTGCCCACAGTGTCCACTGTATTCCACTCTTCATGACCCAGTCTATGGCCAGTAGGAAGAGAAACGGAGACAGCAGACACCCCTGCCTGACACCAGTTCTGACCTGGAGCTCCCTGGTGAACTGCCCTTCATGGATCACGCGACATGTCATGCCATCGTAGCTGCTCTTGATCAGGCGGACGAGCTTTGTGGGTACACCGTAGTGTCGTAGGAGTTTCCACAGAGTCTCTCGGTCCACACTGTCAAATGCTTTCTCATAATCCACAAAGTTGACGTACAGCGGGGAGCTCCACTCCAGAGACTGTTCCACGATGATGCGGAGAGTGGCGATCTGGTCTGTAGATGATCGGTTCTTTCTGAATCCTGCTTGCTGGTCTCTCAGCTGGGGGTCAACGGAGCTCTTCATTCTCTCTAGGATGATCCTGTTGAAGACCTTTCCTGGTACTGACAGCAAGGTGATTCCTCTGTAGTTGGAACCGGCACTTGCTGAGGTCGCCTTTCTTGGGAAGCTTGATTAGGTACCCCTCCTTCCAGTCAGCCGGCATCACCTCCTCTTCCCAGATCTTTCCAAACAGTGGGTACAGCATCTCCACTGTTGTCTCTAGGTCTGCTTTCAGAGACTCCGCTGGGATGCCATCTGGCCCTGCTGCTTTGCCGTTCTTCAAAAATGCCACTGCTCTTCTGATCTCTTCCCGGCTGGGTCTGTCACAGCTGATGGGTAGGTCGGTCTCTGCCGGCTGGATGTCTGGGGGGTCGGGTGGGCTAGGTCTGTTCAGTAACTCTTCAAAATACTCGGCCCATCTGTCGAGTTGGTCTGCTCTGTCGGCCTTCTTTGTCTTTTACTGGTCTTTCTGTATGGCCATACTTGCCCGACAATCTTCTGGTAATGTCGTAGAGCTGTTTCATGTTGCCGCTGCCTGCTGCCTTTTCTGCCTCTGATGCCAGGCTGTCTGTGTAGGCCCTCTTGTCTGCCCTGATACTCCTCTTCACCTCGCGGTTGGCTTCCGAGTATTCCTCTTGTGCCCTTACTTTGGCTGCTCTCGTGCGACTGTTGTTGACAACTGATTTCTTCTTCTTCCTCAATTCTATCTTCTTCAAGGTCTGTGCCGACAGCCAGTCCTTGTGATGGTGTTTCCTGAACCCTACAGTGTCTTTGCAGGTTGAGTTCAGCGCCTCTCTAACTGCCTTCCACTGCTGTTCTGTGGTGACCGCCTCCTCTTCATTTACTAACTCCTGTAGCGCTTGAAACCGGTTGGACAGCACCAGTTTGAACTCGTCTCTAACTCCAGTTTCTCTCAGGAGGCCTACATTATAGCGCTGTCTTCTTGTTGTCTCTGTGCGGCTTTTCTTTAGCTTGAGCTTTATTCTTAAGGTAAGCAGATGGTGGTCCGAGGCGACATCTGCTCCCCTCCTCACTCGAACATCTTGAAGGGATCTTCTAAATTTCTTGCTAATGCAGATATGGTCTATTTGGTTCTCTGTTGTATGGTCAGGTGAGACCCAAGTTGCTTTGTGTATTCTTCTGTGTGGGAAGATGATGCCTCCAATGACAAGTCGGTTTAGAGCACAAAAGTCCACAAACCTCTCCCCGTTCTCACTCATCTCCCCTAGTCTCTGTCTCCCCATCACCTCTTCGTATCCGGTGTTGTCCTCCCCTATTTTGGCATTAAAATCGCCCATGACGATGGTGATGTCTCGCTCCGCACATTTGTCCACGGCACTCTGGAGTCGGTCGTAGAACTCTTGTTTCATAACACTGGATGAAGTTCAGCTTGAGCTTTTTCTTGGTTCTAAAGGCTGCTGTGATAATTCTTGGCTCAAGAGGTTCCCAGCCCATCAGCGCTCTCTGTGCCACTGGTGACAGCATGAATGCTACTCCTTCTGTATGGGGGGCATTCTCCTCTTCATGACCTGAATACAGAATCATCTCCCCACTTAACAGCCTTTTCTGGCCAGACTGCGTCCATCTGGCTTCACTGATACCTAGCAGGGAAAGGTTGTACTTTTGCATTTCCGCTGCTATCTGGGCGGCCTTGCCGCTCTGGTACATGGTCTTGACGTTCCATGTGCCCATGGTTGTGTCCCTGGATAGAGAGAGGCAGCTCGGTCCTGTGGCTTCCGAAGACTTCCGGCTTTCACCACAGGACGTCATAAGTCTTCTGGTAGAAGAACTGACCTTCCTCCTCCAGGAAAGGAATTACTGTTAGTCTTTTCGTCGGCGTTTTTGTAGCTATTTCCTTTTTTGCAGGGTGGGGAAGCTACCCCCACGCCCAACTCCCTTACTAGGAGGACCAGGGGTTTTCTGTCGGGGTCACCTTCCCTTAGACCATGTTGGTTCACGGCACCTTATTTCATTCGGTGCACCCCTCTCACGAGGGACCCCCTATCCACCACCCAGGGGACGCGCCTCAACGCCATATGGTCCCAGCGCGAGGAGGACGTTGTTTCTAGGTGGCAATAGCTGGCAGCCGGCAAAGAGCTACCAGATGTCCCCACCCCACCATCCCCATTCCCCCATCCTGCCCTACCATCCATTCCCATACATGTGTGTGCACACACCATACACACACACACACACACACACACACACACACACACACACACACACATACACACACACACACACACACTCACACACACACACATGCACGCATACGCGCCGTGCGCACACACACACACACACACACACACACACACACACACACGCACGCACGCACGCACGCACACACACACACACACACACACAAACACACACTCAGGCTCACACACACACGTTCACTCTCTTTCACCGGCCATCACGATTCACGAACCCATCCCGATGCACACATGCTCTCTGTTATTTATGTCATAATTATGCACCTTTTTGGACATCATCATAATGTCCCATTGTCAAAAAGACCATAAACTTCCTTTTATTTGTAAAAATCTCAATGACAGTTTTTAGGTCTGCCACGCATTGACAAGTTTGATTCTCGCATAATTATGGTCAAACGTTTGGACGAAGTAGTAACCGGTTGTAATCTCAAAGGATGCGCTGCGATACGGATATTATTGAATCTTGTAGTAAAGCGACTTATCAAGGGAAATCACTCTTGCTGTTAAACCCCGAATTTCACAAACCATAGTTACAGAAGAGAGTGGAATAAATTTGACTGTATATAAACGTGCGTATTTTTATTTGTAGTTAATCAGCGAAGTGAGCTACATTGACGACAACAGACACCCGTAATATTAGTGACACAATATGACTCCTGAAGGTATGAAATCGTCTTTTATTGCAGTTGCTACGTACCGCTTGAGGGCAAGGCATTTTCTAGCTTGTAGTAGTAGTAGTACTCTAACTCATTCTACCCCAGACACACCACAGCAAAATAAGGATCGACCATGATAGTTCAAGGGTGATGCCAGAATAGGCGCCAAGCTATTCTGGCATCACCCTTGAACTATCATGGTCGATCTGTGTCCTGCACTGCAATGCAGTCTTCAGAGGACAACGGCAACATTTGGGGATTTCGGTGATGGGGTAGAATACGGGTCTGTTATGCATGCAAATCTTTCCTACAAATCATTCATCATAGCAATAGAAAATCTCTTTAAATTTGGGTAATTCATCCAGCTGGTTTTTAAAAGAATTTGTATTAGGTGCTTTTTTTTTTTTAATGAAACTGGTAATTCATTCCAAACAATGGCAACTCTGTTAGAAAAACAAAACTTCTGCAGTTTAGTGTTGCAATGCCGTACAAAGATTTTCCTATCAGAGTTTCGGGTTCTGTCAGTATACTGTCACTAAACGGTGTTGCAAAGAAGTCGTTCCAATTTAGGTCGTCGATGCCATTATGAATTTTAAAAACTTGGATTAAGTCTCGACGTATTCTACATCCACGTAAGGAGTGTAGTCCAAAATATTTTTGTCTATCTAAGTAAGTCATATTTCTACATTTTTTAACCAGCTTTGTTTTGAGTGCAACTGATTGTCTCTTTAAACTTGGGTACCATACAGTATTTGCATATTATAAATGTGGTCTGACTAATGCTTTATACAGTTTACTGAAAGTGTCCTTATCCAAATAATTAAAGGCTCTCTTAACTACTCCTATCATTTTGTTGGCCTTGTTGATACAGCTCTGAATATGGGGGTCAAAGATAGAACTTTATCAAAAACAACACCTAAGTCTCTTTCCTCCTCAAAAGATACCACCTTTTTAATGTCGCTGTTCGCTTTCATCAAGTAATCATGTTCAGGATTATTCCTTCCAGCATGCAAGACCTTACACTTCTCTACATTAAAATGCAAATCCAATGTGTCAGACCACTCTTGCAATTGATCCAGATCATACTGCAACACGTCTTTATTGCTCGATTCATTATAGGTTTTAGTGTCTGCAAATATTTTGCATATGCTATTAACACAGTCTGGCAGGTCATTTATAAATATGGTAAATAATATAGGTCCTAGGATGCTTCCTTGAGGTATACCGCTCAGCACCTTTATTTTGTCTGATATTGCGTTTCCAACCTTCACCACTTGCTCTCTTTCATGTAAGAAATTTTTTATCCATTTGGAAATGTTTCCACATACACCCTAGGCCTCAAGCTTCTGAAGAAGCCTTTCATGAGGAACAGTGTCAAATGCTTTTCTAAATTCTAAGTGTATGATGTTTTTTTGTTGTCAAGTAAGGAAGTTATAACTTACATCATCCATAACCTGTAGTAATTGAGTAACACATGATCATTTTTTTCTGAAACCATGTTGGTATTCAGTGTACATATTATTCACAGTAAAATGATTAATGATCTCATCTCGGACTATAGAGTCTAAAACTTTACGTACAATACATGTTAAACTTACTGGTCTGTAGTTTCCTGCATCTGACCTAGAACCTTTTTTAAAAATAGCACTTACCTCTGCGGTTCACCAGTCTTGTGGTACAATACCTGATTTAAGGGAAACTGTAAATAAAGTGCAAAGTGGTTCTGCCAACTCATTACACAACTCTTGTAAAACTCTGGGAGGGATACAGTCTGGACCTTGAGCTTTACTTACTTACATACGCCTGTCACCCCTCCCAGGGTATAGGCCGTCGACAAGAGACCTCCAGCGACTCCTGTCCTGTGCTTCACCTTCGACTTTACTCCAGGTGGTTCCCAGTCTCTTGATGTCTGATTGGAGGTCTCGATGCCAGGTGTTTCTCGGCCTGCCTCTTTTCCTCTTTCCCTGGGGGTTCCATGACAATGCCTGCCTAGTGATACTGGAAGCTGGCTTTCTCAGACTGTGACCGATCCATCCCCATCTTCTTCGCACATTTTCATTTTCTGCTGTTATCTGCTCTGTTCTCTCCCAGAGTCTGATGTTGCTGATCTTCTCTGGCCAGTGGATTTTCAAAATTCTTCTAAGGCAACTGTTAATGATGATCTGTACTCTGTTGACTGTGGTTTTTGTCAACCTCCAAGTCTCTGCTCCACATAGGAGAACTGCTTTTACGTTTGAGTTGAAAATCCGGACTTTGGTGTGTTGTGACAGCTCTCTGGATCTCCACACTTTTTTCAGCTGGAAAAAGGCTACTCTGGCTTTACCGATTCGTGCTCTGATATCTGCATCAGTGCCACCTTTTTTGTCGATGATGCTCCCGAGATAGGTGAAGGACTCCACCTCATCCATCAGGGTGCCAGCAAGCAAGACTGGTTCTTCACTGGTTGCGTTCAGCCTCATTGTCTTTGTTTTCTGTTTGTGGATTGTGAGGCCCACCTGGGACGAGATGTCAGCAAGCCTCGTGGTCTTGTCCTGCATTTGTTGATGAGTGTGGGACAGTAACGCCAAGTCGTCTGTAAAACCGAGGTCGTCAAGCTGTGTCCACAGTGTCCACTGTATTCCGCTTCTTCTCTGCTCTGTGGTCCTCTTCATGACCCAATCTATGGCCAGTAGGAAGAGGAACGGAGACAGTAAACACCCCTGACTGATGCCGGTTCTGACCTGGAGCTCCCTGGAGAACTGCCCTTCATGGATCATGCGACATGTCATGCCATCGTAGCTGCTCTTGATCAGGCAGACGAGCTTTGTGGGTACACCGTAATGTCGTAGGAGTTTCCATAAAGTCTCTCGGTCCATGCTGTCAAATGCTTTCTCGTAATCCACAAAGTTGACGTACAGCGGGGAGCTCCACTCCAGAGACTGCTCCACGATGATGCAGAGAGTGGCAATCTGGTCTGTATGTGATCGGTTTTTCCGGAATCCTGCTTGCTGGTCTCTCAGCTGGGGGTCGACAGAGCTCTTCATTCTCTCTAGGATGATTCTGTTGAAAACCTTTCCTGGTACTGACAGCAACGTGATTCCTCTGTAGTTGGAACACTTGCTGAGGCCGCCTTTCTTGGAAAGCTTGATTAGGTACCCCTCCTTCCAGTCAGCCGGCATCACCTCCTCTTCCCAGATCTTTCCAAACAGTGGGTACAGCATCTCTACTGTTGTCTCTAGGTCTGCTTTCAGAGCCTCCGCTGGGATGCCATCTGGCCCTGCTGCTTTGCCGTTCTTCAAAAATGCCACTGCTCTTCTGATCTCTTCTTGGCTGGGTCTGTCACAGCTGATGGGTAGGTCAGTCTCTGCTGGCTGGATGTCTGGGGGGGGTCAGGTGGGGTGGGTCTGTTCAGTAACTCTTCAAAATACTCGGCCCAGTTGGTCTGCTCTGTCTGCAATAGGCTTGCCTTCTTTGTCTTTAACTGGTCTTTCTGTATGGCCATACTTGCCTGACAATCTTCTGGTAATGTCGTAGAGCTGTTTCAGGTTGCCGCTGCCTGCTGCCTTTTCTGCCTCTGCTGCCAGGCTGTCTGTGTAGGCTCTCTTGTCTGCCCTGATACTCCGCTTCACCTCGCGGTTGGCTTCCAAGTATTCCTCATGTGTCCTTGCATTGGCCGCTCTCGTGCGACTGTTGTTGACAACTGTTTGCTTCCTAACTTCTATCTTCTTCAAGGTCTGTGCTGACAGCCAGTCCTTGTGATGGTATTTCTTGAACCCACAGTGTCTTTGCAGGTTGAGTTCAGTGCCTCTCTAACTGCCTTCCACTGCTGCTCTGTGGTGACTGCCTCCTCTTCATTTGCTAGCTCCAGTAGTGCTTGAAATCGGTTGGACAGCACCAGTTTGAACTCTTCTCAAACTCCCGTCTCTCTCAGAAGGCCTACATTATAGTGCTGTCTTCTTGTTGTCTCTGTGCTGCTTTTCTTTAACTTGAGCTTCTTCTTCTTCTCGAACGCCGTCACACTTGGAGTTTGGCTCTCAAAATAAAATCTGTGGTCTTCTGTAGCGCCTCCACAGGCCCATACAGTTTCTCTTGTAGGGTGGCGGGCTTCGGCCATATCTCCTCCCTCAACAACTGGTGGTTCCTACAGTCCTGGAGGATGTGCTCTGTGGTCTGCTCTGCTTCTCCACAAGGGCACAGGGGAAATGGCACGAGGTGGAAGCGTCTGTGCTGGTGGAAATTGTCGGTTGTGCCCGGTCCTCAGATGGAAGATGGTCACCTGCTCTTGTCCGGACAGCTGATGGTAACTGTCTAGGGGCCGTTGTGGTGGTCTGTACACAGACTTAATGATGGTCTTCATCTCTGTGAAGCTGACTCCATTTTCGTCTTGTTCTTTCTCTGCGCCCACTTTTGCCATTCTGTCAGCTTCTTCATTGCCGTAGATGCCACAGTGTGAAGGGATCCACTGCAGCACCAGTCTGGTGCACTTGATGTTTTGCAGTGCCTCTTGTAGACGTGGCAGTTTGCTTGCTGTTGCTGCCTCAAGAACAGACATGGCATCAGTCAGGAAGACAATCTGGGCATCAGGGTCTGCAGTGCCACTAAGGGTGTTTGCAGCATGGACCAGGGCTTCCACCTCAGCTCTGTAATTTGTGCAGTGAAGGCCTGTTGGTATTGCCTCTGCCTGCCATTTTCCGTTTGGGTACTGAATGTACACCCCAGCCCCTCCATTCTGAACTGCACCTGTGGCTGATCCATCGGTGTATGCCCGTATCCATGCCTCCTGGGGATACTTTTCTTCAAGCATGGCCAGTGTCAGGGCTTTCTTGCTCACAGTGCTGTGGTCATCTTTGGTACCGTGGAAGAGATGGTGATGTTTTCTGGCTTACTTTCCCAGGGTGGAAGGTCACTAGTAGGATTCAGAGCCTCTACCTGCGCAGGGAGCTTTGCCTGGTGTTTTCTCTGCAGAACTCTTGTCTCCTTCACAAAGCTTGATCTTTTCAGTCTCCCTGAGATTGGCTGTTTCATTACTTACGCCTGTCACCCCTCTCCGGGTATAGGCCGTCGATGAGAGACCTCTAGTGACTCCTGTCCTGTGCGTCTCCTTCGATTTTACTCCAGGTGGTTCCCATTCTCTTGATGTCTGCTTGGAGGTCTCGATGCCAGGTGTTTCTCGGCCTGCCTCTTTTCCTCTTTCCCTGGGGGTTCCATGACAATGCCTGCCTAGTGATACTGGAAGCTGGCTTTCTCAGACTGTGACCAATCCATCCCCATCTTCTTCGCCCAATTTCATTCTCTGCTGTTATCTGCTCTGTTCTCTTTGGCTGTTTCATCCTGGCATTCAAAAAGGATGGTCTTTGGAAGACTTAACCTTTGTGGACTGTATCAAGGCTTTGCAATCTCTTCTCTTGCGCAGGGGTGGGATGCCTGTTGTCTCTTCCATCTTTTCAATTGGTGTGGATCTCATTGCGCCGGTGATGATACGCAGTGCCTGGTTCTGAACTCTGTCAATGATCTGCTGGTGTGACTGGGCTGCCGTCAACCATGCATTGGATCCATACTCAAAGTGTGGTCTCACTGTGCCTTGATATACATTTTTGAGGATCTTTTCATTGGCTCCCCATTGTGTTCCAGCCAGTTTTCTCATGATGTGCAGCTTTCTTCTAGCGTTCGCTTCTGCATTCCAAATGTGCGGCTTCCACGTCAGCCTCTTGTCAAGGGTGACACCCAGGTATGTCTGTTGGTCTTCATACCGCATTGGGGTGATGCCCAGTGTTAGGTTGCCAGCCTTTGCTTTGTTGGAAAGAGAGAAGAGTGTGGCTGATGATTTTTCTGTGTTGATGGTCACACACCAGTTGTTGGTCCTGTCTGTCAGCCTGTCGTGGGCTAGCTGCATCCTTTATGTAGCAGTTGTTAAATACTCGTCTGTGCACCAGAGTACCAGGTCATCTGCGTACAGGGCTGCGTGGACTCCTTTTGGTAGCTCTGGCACAAGGTCGTTGATGAAGAGTATGAACGGGGTCGGTGACAGGACTCCCCCCTGTGGCACCCCCTGACGCAGCAGCACTTTTTGGCCACAATACCCATCCACTGTCACACGGGCTCTGCGATTGTGCAGGTATGACTTGGTCCACCGATACATGTTCCCTTGGATGCCACTGCGAAGGAGTTTCACAAGGAGACCATCCTTCCACACCTTGTCGAAAGCCTTCTGTAGGTCAATGAAGGCAGCTAATGTCACCTTCTGATCTTGAAAGGCATCTTCTAAATTTCTTGCTAATGCAGATATGGTCTATTTGGTTCTCTGTAGTATGGTTAGGTGAGACCCACGTTGCTTTGTGTATTCTTCTGTGTGGGAAGATGCTGCCTCCAATGACAAATCTGTTTAGAGCACAAAAGTCTATGAACCTCTCCCCATTCTCACTCATCTCCCCTAGTCCCTGTCTCCCCATTACCTCTTCGTATCCAGTGTTGTCCTCCCCTATTTTGGCATTAAAATCACCCATGACGATGGTGATGTCTCGCTCCGCACATTTGTCCACAGCACTCTGGAGTCGGTCGTAGAACTCTTGTTTCTCTTCCTCGTCACTGTCTTTGGTGGGAGCATAACACTGGATGACGTTCAACTTGATCTTTCTCCTAGTTCTAAAGGCTGCTGTGATAATTTTTGGCCCAAGAGGTTCCCAGCCAATCAGCGCTCTTGGTGCCACTGGTGACAGCATGAATGCTACACCTTCTGTATGGGGGGCATTCTCCTCTTTATGACCTGAATACAGAATCATCTCCCCACTTAACAGCCTTTTCTGGCCAGACTGCGTCCATCTGGCTTCACTGATACCTAGCAGGGAAAGGTTGTACTTTTGCATTTCCACTGCTATCTGGGTGGACTTCCCGCTCTGGTACATGGTCTTGACATTCCATGTGCCCATGATTGTGTCCCTGGATAGAGAGAGGCGGCTTGGTCCTGTGGCTTCCCAAGACTTCTGGCTTTCACCACAGGACGTCATAAATCTTCTGGTAGAAGAACCTTCCTCCTCCAGGAAAGGAATTGCTGTTTGTCTTTTCATTGGCGTTTTTGTAGCTATTTCTTTATTTGCAGGGTGTGGAACCTACCCCCATGCCCACCCCCCTTACTAGGAGGACCAGGGCTTTTGTGTCGGGGTCTCCTTCCCTTAGACCATGTTGGTTCACGGCACCTTATTTCATTCGGTGCACCCCTCTCACGAGGGACCCCCTATCCACCACCCAGGGGACGCACCTCAACGCCATATGGTCCCAGCGCGAGGGACCTTGAGCTTTGGAAGGATTTAATTCTTTTAATTTGTTCTTGACAATATCAGGAGTTATTACGATATCTGTTATGGTGCACCCATTCGATTTTGAACATCTGCCAAGCAATGGAACATTACTCAAATTCTCTTCCACAAATACACTTGAGAAAAATTTACTCAAGGTTGCTGCCTATTCATGATTTGCTACAGCAAGTGTGCCATCTTCTTTTTTAAGTGCATTTATTCCAGAATTATATTTAGTTTGTTCCTGTATATAATTCCAAAATATTTTGGGGTTCATTTTACATAATTTATCTGCAATATTTCTTTCATGTAATTTTTTATTACCTTTTATTAATCTATTACAGTCGTTTCTTAAGGTAATATATATCTTTGGTAATCCCTACCTTCTTTAGTTTGAAGATATCTTTTATATAACTTATATTTCTTTTGTATCATTCTTAAAGTTCCCTTATTCATCCAAGATGGTGTAGTTTTTTTTTTATATGATTTACTTTTGGGATGTGTAACTCCATACCTTTCAAAATCAAAGGCTTAATTAATGCCCAGAATTTTTCCACCCCGCAGTTTTCAGGCTTAATAGTTGTAAAGTCTATATTTGCTTAATGTGCTCTCAGACTATCATAGTCTCCCTTTCCCAGGTTAAGGGAATATTTATTACTCTGCGTGACCTTTACCTTAAGGACATACAGCTGGAAGAGTAAAACATCATGGCCACTCTTGCCAATGGGGTCCAAGTGTTGAATATCTGAAATTAGATACACATCATTTACTAAAATTAGGTCATCTAATGTTGAACTCTCACCTTGCCTATGTCTTCATGGATTTTTTACCATCTGAATCGGTAAGGCGTCCCTTTTCATGTTATGCACTCAACAATTAGATTATTTTTCTCACCTGTCCAGGAGCCATCACATCCTGCATCATCATCATCATCAGTCCCTTGCCCGAACTGGGCGTTGGGGGGACTGAAAGGCAGCAGCAACAGACAGTGCTCTCCACTGAGTTCTATTTTGGGCGGTGGCAAGCAAGTCTGGCATCTCGAGTTCGGTCCATTCTTTTATGTTTGCGACCCAACTCTTTCTCTGACGACCTCGCCGACGACTTCCTTCGAGAGTGCCTTGGAGGATAGTCTTGGACAAGGTGTTGTGTCGGGTCACGTGGCCAAACCAAGCAAGCTTGCGCCGTTTCACGGTTGCCAGAAGGGGTTCATGTGGGCCCACCAGGGAAGTGACGATGCTCCGTACATATTCGTTGGTCTTGTGCTCGCGGTATGAGATGCGAAGCAACTTCCTCAGGCACTTGTTCTCAAAGGCCTGGATTTTCTTTTCTGAGTCTGCAAGAAGTGTCCAAGTCTCACAGCCGTAGAGTAGAATAGACACTACGAGGGACTTGTAAAGCCTGTACTTGATGGTGAAGCTGATGGAGTTACTTCGCCATATCCTGTCCAGCCTGGCCATTGCGGATGTTGCTGCATCCTGCATATGGGAAATTAAAGTCTCTGAAAAGGCAAATTTTGTCATATGTTTTTATCTCCTCAGATCATAAAAGTTGTAATAATGAATCTGTGTTTTCAATTGTGGAGCTGGGACATCTATACACTCAACCAACAAGAATTTTTTCACCAGAAGCACTCACAAAATAGCACCACAAGTTCTCTTCAAACTTACTCTTATTCAATGTTTTACATTCTTGAGCATTTAACTTTTTGTTAAAGTAAAGGGCAACTCCTCTCTTAGGGTTTGTGTTAAGAAACATATCATAATTTGGTAATGTGTATTCTGAATCCATTGGGGTATAGATCTGATTTTTAGCTTTTACTTCCAGCTTGCATATTTTATGTTTTGATTTTCTTATCGCTGACTTACCTCACTTCTTTTGATACATTTAAACAGTAATCATATTTCAGCTTGTTAAAAAATATGCATAAAATAAATATAACATATCTTTGCGTGCATCAGTAGTAACATTAACTTTGTTGATCACAGATACATTTTAAGACCATATAATTATATATTTTCCTGAACACATAAATTCTACAAGCTCTAGCCCCGACCCACTAATTAACTGATCCTTATTTAGCATGCAGATAATTTTCAATTTTTGATACAATATGTTGCAGATGGAAAACTCACAAAATCCTTTCTAAAGGGTGTCAGCGGAGAGTTTGATGTGGAAAGCATCCATAGCCTGGTTTTACACGACGCTGGTATGTATGACTTGTTCCCTCTCCAGGGTAAGGCACTCATTCAAGTTTTGCATACTGAGTGCTTAACCCTTCTAGCCCCAAGGTCTCATTTCTCAAATTTTGGAGTTGTTGCCTAATGACTATGTACCAGTTGCAGGAGATGGATTGACCATGATAATTGAAGGATAGTGCCAGATTAGCTTGGCGCCTTCAGGCGCCAAGCTAATCTGGCATTACCCTTGAATTATCATAGTCAATCCATCTCCTGCTGTAGGAACTCGGTGCTAAATGGGTTAATTTGACGCATTCACCCTTGAGACAGGGGGCAGTTGCACGGTGTAGTCATGCACAACAGATGGCTTAATCTTATACCCAGGGGTAGTGGTTACCGTTGTACCCGTAGTTTGCTGTCCGTACATGTTAGCCTCTCCCACTCAGGGACAGCGCGGACCACAACCTGGGTAGACTTGATACTTGATAGCCTAGGCAGAATAGGAAAATAAGTTAACACCCTTGTGTACATAGCTATGGGCGCAGTAAGCAACACCGGTCATTGCATACATAAAAGGGTTAACCTATTTAGCCCCAAGTCCCTACAGCAGGAGATGGAGTGACCATGATAATTCAAGGGTAGTGCCTGATTAGCTTAACGCCTGAAGGCCATCTCCTGCAACTGGCACATTGTCATTATGCAACACCTCGAAAATGGGTAATGGAACCTTGGGGCTAAAAGGCTTAATTGTACTTCAAATATATTTTAACAAAGGCGTCGCCCAAAGCCTAAAATGCACTCAATCAGATTAGCTCCAAGGGACATAATTTTTCATTCAATTCTGACAATGGTCTTGCTGTGCTAATGCCATGGAATTCCAATTCCAGTCTGGTAAGCTTGCATTGTGTCATCAGGACATCAGCTGTCCTTTTTGTGACTGCATTGCTCACTAGATCTAGAAAGGGAGGGGAGTGATAGAGAAGGAATGACAGACCTATCATTTTGAGCCTTCCACTGAACACCTACTATATAAAGTAGCAGGGACTACCCCCAGGCACCCCATAATCCGCTAGAGAATATCCAGTCCTCCCCCCCCCCCCCCCCCCCCCCCCCCCCCCCCCCCTTATGGGGGGATGCTAGTAAATATCGCCAAACAGCTATTGGACCTGCTGAGTAAATTTAGGTTTGTTTCCTCAAAAACATTACCGATGCCATTACTACATGGAACAACCTATAGCTAGCGTAATTTTAGCCCAAAAACTTACGATGTGTACCCTTAGAGCCAGGGGAGGCCACCAAGGGTACCATGGTCTAGTACCCGGGTAGCCTCCCTTACCCCGCCGACAGGTGAGCGCCAGCTCACTACCAATCCAACCAGTTCTTTCCTTTAGCTTGCAGCGTGCAGACGTGTCTGCTTAGCCCTCTGCTTCTAACTTGGCTATGTAGTGGTCGGCTTGGTTAGCCTTCTGTCTTGCTACCTAGCCTGTGCCTTGGAGCTTCTCCTTGTGTGCCCTTCGAAGAAGAGAAATAGTAGAGAGAAAGGATCGTTCGTAGTCTCGGCGCTGTGACTTTCAGAGACGGAATAGACTTGGTGTGAGCGAGGGGACCGGTTCAGTGCGCTTCGTTCCCGGCCAGTGCTTGCCTTGCCTTGGAACTTTCTGGCCGTGTGTCTACCGTCGGCTGTGTTGGTTCAAGAGTACTTGGACTTTTGACAGTGCACTTCGTTCCCGGCCTGTGCTTTCGCCTTGCCTTCAGTTGGAACTTTCAGTACCGTCGGCTGTGTGTGGTGCAAGAGTACTTGGACTTGACAGTGAGCTTCGTTCACGGCCGGTGTTTCGCCTCGCCTTGGACCTCTGACCTTGTGTGTACCGGCGGCTGTGTATGGTTCAAGTGTACTTGGACCTTCGACAGTGAGCTTCGTTCCCGGCCTGTGCTCCGCTTTGCCTTGGAACTTCGGTCCTTGTGTGTACCGACGGCTGTGTTGGTTCAAGCGTGGGCCTTCAACGGTGAACTCTGTTCCGGCGGGTGCTTCGCTTGCCTTGGAACTTCTGACCTTGTGTGTGCCGTCAGCTGTGTTGGGTCAGATTTAGTCCTTCGTCAGGACCTTCGACTTCGTTCATGTGGCTTCGTTCCCGGCCTGCGCGTCGCCCGCTGTGGCTTAAGAAGTGGGCGTCACGGGTGCTTCCTGCGTCGCCGCCGGAAGATAGGTCCCTGGGCCGTGGGGCTGGCCTTCATCCCTCCTGGGAGCGCTGTCCTGCTTCGGTTCCGGCTTGAGAGTTACGTCGGCTTCGCCGGTCAAGTTCGCCAGTGGTGCGCCCGGGACCTTCGTTCCGGACCCAGCCTCCCTCTTCTGGATGCTTCTGGGCCTCTACCGCGTGGGCGCTTCTTCTTCAACTACAGGTGCTACATTCCCCTGTCCCTTGCGAGATGTCCAGGTAAGGTCTCGATTTTTGCCAGCGCCGCGCCTCTGGCGGCGTGCGCCGGCATCCTTGCTTTTTCGTTGTGTTTTGGGAAAGCGATATGGCTCTAAACAGGATAGTGGGGAAGGGTGGAAGTGTGCGCGGTTTTTCAGGGGACCGTGGTGAGATGGCCTTAGTCGCCTGCTCGGCGTTATACCCTTATAACTAACTAGTTTTGGGGAACGTGGCCTTCTCCTAGGACCAGTCGCTTCGTTGTTTTTCACTATGTTGCAGTGCTCAAGCCCGCATCTGCACACCATCTGGCGACTGGCAGTGGCCGAGTTACATGCATGCGATCTACCTCCCCGGCGCTCGCTACGCTTCGGGACCCTCCCGTGATGTCTGCGCTCTGGGTAGAGAACCTTGGGACACCCAGCGGCGGAGCCTACGGCGTGTCAGTCCGCCCGCCCCCGCAAGCATGCTTCGGCCCCGGATTCAGCAGGAACACACTTCGCTGCCGTTGGGGGACGGTAGACAAGGCTCCCCCCTTGCGCACCCACTCTCTCGAGTCAGGTCCGCAGCGAGTCCGCTCGCCCCGCTCTGCGGAAACGACCCCAACATTCTACGTTGGGGGACGCCTTGATCCCCCCTTGCGCACCAGCTCGCTCGAGCCAGGTCCGCAGCGAGCTAGCTCGCCCCGCCTTGCGGAATCCAAGCCTCACAAGACCTCTGGCAGAACTGAACGCGGCTTCCCTCTGCTTGCGACTCCGGGTTCGCGACCGCCTGGACTCGGCGCCTCGCCCCTTGCCTGCGGACGCCCCCCTGGTTTCGGCGTCCTACAGCCCGGACCCGCAGCCCTGCGTCTTCGGTTCTCGCCTTCTCTTCGCTCGTCGCTTCAGCTTCGTGGACGTCGCCCTCCTCGTCGGTCTCCCATGCTGCTCGCCTCCGGCCTCGTCCCTTCGCCCCCCCTCCCCCCCCGTCCCCGGCACCCTTTCCCCTCCCTCCCCGCTCCCCTTCCCTTCGCGCCGTCGGCCACGGGTTCCGCCTTCCTTCGTACGGACGCTCCTCTCGTCGGTCTTGCCTTCCGCGCCTGCTCGGGCCCCTCGCCCTGGTCTTGCCTCGTCTGACAGCGGCTTCCGCCTCTCCAGCTCCTGGTGCGTCGGCCTCCTGCTCTGCCCATCGATGTGGATCGCTGCCTTCGACTCGCTCCAGCGGATTCGGACTCGGCTCCCCCCGTTCTACCTCCGGGTGTTCTCTTCTACGTCCTTGACCCTGCGTCCAGGACGCCCAGGACGGAGACTCTTCCCTCGCTCGACGCACTGCACCTCTACTGTCTCGCGTCTTCTCAAGCCGACGCCTTCCCCGTCGCCCGCTTGGACATTGTTCTCCCCCCTAGAGGTTCGTCCCTGCCACGCCCCGAGGTTCAGGGGTTCGGGTCACCTTCTCCGCCTCTGCGACAGGATCCAGGCTCCGACGCGGGTTCTTCGTCGCCTTCACTCGCCGGTCGGTGGATTGGACATCGCCTTCCGCGCAGCTGGACGCCGGACATGCACAGGCCTTGCTTCTGCCTCGCCGCAGTGGTTCCTGCCGATCAGCAGCAGCTGGTGGATTCGTGCCTCGCGCCGTTGCTTCCTCCCTGTCGGATTCGGACGACGTTCCCCTCCGCGACGCTCTCGCCTGTGCGGGATCCCTCGACTTGGCCAAGCGAGCACTCGTCTACCTGGAGCTGGCTCTTCTCCTTCTCGCCGCTGTTCGGGCCCCTCCTTGCTCTGGCTGTGGAGAGGAAGTACTGCCTCCTAGTGGCGTGTCAACGCTTGGGTCTTCAATGCGCCGACGCCGCGCCTACTGTGCTCGTCGTCCGCCCCTACCTCCCGCTGGACCTACGGAGACAGCTGCGACAGGCTCCGCTCGACATCCCCTCCTTCGGTCCTGGCAGTTGGTGAAGGATGCGTTGAGATTCTTCGTCGGCCCGCTTCACCTCCTCCCGCTTCCAGCCACCTGGATCGCCGGACCCGATGGACACCCGCCCTTCCGGAGTCGCTGACCTTCCCTGCGCGTCTCTGCCGCCCGCCGCGCCCGCCCGCCCCCCGACTCCGCCTCTGCCCCCTGCCTGGCCTGGCACGGCCACTGGCGGTACCCGACCTCGCCTTCAGCTTGGCACGAGTTCCTAGCGGCGCCTCCCTCCTTCGAGACTGCTGGGCCTTCGCGCCGAGGTTCCTCCCTTGGGCTTCCCTGTCTGCCGGGATTTAGCGGGCGCCTACACTCTCGTTCCCGTGCTTCCAGTTCCAGACGCTTCTGCGCTTAACTTCGACGGTGTCCCGACCGTTCCGCCATCGCCCGCAGCCTCCGCTGGGTCTTCGGCCGTCTCTTGGTCGGCGTCTGCAAAGCCACGGCCACACGGACTTCGTTGAGCCTTCCTCGAACTTGTCGACGATCTGCTCCGGCGCCTCCGGTCGGCTCCCTCCCGGGAACAGCTACAAGACGCCTCCTGGACTCCTCGACACCTGCGGCTTCGTAGTCTTAGGCACCTCGGTTCTCGCTCTGTCCCGCCGCTTCGCTTGCCGTGGTTGGAGTTCCTGACGGATCTCGTCGAGTGTGATTCCCGGAACTGAGGACCCAGAAGTTGGCGAACCTGGCTCGTCTTGGTGCACCGCAGGAGACAGTCTCCGCCAGACACTGGTAAGACAGCTCTGGCCTAGTGAGCACCGCTGCGGATCTCCTTCCCCTTGGTCGGTTCTGTTTGCACCCGCTTCACCTACTCCTTCGCCGGCGCCCTCGACCGGAGACATCGAGGCTCCCTTCGGCGGTCCCTGCCGGTCTTGCGCCTGGAGTCCCTCTCCTCGCCTTCCCCCCCCCCTCCCCAGTTGTCCCTTGCGTTGACGCCAGTCGTTACGGCCGGGGTGCGCTCCTGCTGCCGACGTGCCACGGCTTCCGGCAGCTGCCTTCCGGTCCTTGCGGTCAAGCCTTCAACTGGTTGGAGTTTCAGGCGATTCGGCTGCTCTCCTCCCTTGGAGACCGACTTCGGACATCAGGACCTGATCGTCGTTCCGACTAGTCCTCTGGCATGTCCTACGTTCAGAAGCAGGACGGGACCTGCTCCCCTTCCTCTGCCTTCTTCTTACCGGTGCCGCCGTGGGTGCAGGATCGCTGCGTCTCTCCCGAGCGAGATACTTCACGGCCACCTGCTTGTCCTTGCGGGCTTCCCCTCCTGGAACGATCTCCGTCTCCGCGCCAAGTGAGGAGTAAGAGGAAGAGACGCTTCACCCGGTCGTCACCCGGATGTTCTGCGCCACGTGGGAGCCCCCCTCCCCCCTCTTCGTTCTTCGCGACAGGGTTACCTTCAGCTCCCCCCTCCTCGTCTCAACCGTCCCGGAACCCCTAGCCTGGGCGGCCGTTGCGCTACCCCCCTCTGGAACGGCCTCTGCGCTTCCACTTACCCTCCCTCAGTCCTTGTCCCCAAGGTGCTTCTCTAGCGCAGGGATGCTACGCGTTCCGGTTGCTGGGAGCGCCGTTCTGCTGGACCCAGATCCTGCGCCCCCGACCTCCTGATCCTGGCCACGGGCCCCTCACTCCGGCTTCCTGCTCCTCGCCCGATGCTCTAGCTACCGCGCCAGGCGCTCTCCTTCCGTGCTCTGGGAGACTCCTGCTACACGCTTGGAGTTTGGATGGCAAGCCCTCGCCGCTGGAATTCTCGAGTGAGGCAGTGACAGCTATCGCTTCAGGCCGTGGATCCTCGACCCTGCGTGTCTAAGAGGAAAGGTAGAGAGGTCTGGGACCTTGGTGCGTCCTCCGTCGCCTCTCCACTACCGTTCTGACTTCCCGCCGCTGGCGGAGTTCTTCCTGGCTTCGCCGAACAGCACTTGACACCAATCACCTCAGGGGTTACCTCTATGATCGCCAACTCTTACCGGCGCCAGGGCCGAGCGGAACACCTTGCCCCTCGTTGGCACACAGTGACCTGCCCTCCGCTCCCTGATCCCGCGCTGGGATTTACCCTGGACACTCTTCTGGATAAACGCTAGCGTACGAGCCGCTTCCCCTAGCAAGTCTGGCCGACGCTACGCGAAGACTGGCTTCTGCTCACCGTAGCCACACCCTCCAGATTGAGTGAGCTGCCCGCACCTTCCGCGCCCCCGCCTGACTGCAGTGCAGGTCAGATGACCCCGTGCAGCTACTATCGGACTCGGCCTTCCTGGCCCTGAACCAGTCCCCGCTGACAGCCCCACAGGTGATCACTGTGCGATCGCTTACGCCGATCGACCCCTACGAGGAAGTCAGACAACACGTCCCGATGGGAGCCTTACGTGTGTACCTACGCCGTACCAAGCCGCTCCGCCAGGGACGCACCCGCCTCCTTTGTTTTCTCTGTCCCCAGGTAGACAGTCATCTCAGCCCAGACGATCTTCCTGGCTAGATGGGTGATGTGCTCCGCCTACCAGGACCTCTGCCCCGACGCTGTCTAACGGCTACTCTTCCGGGCCCACGAGGTCAGAGCCATGGCTGCTAGCGTCACGTTTGCCCGCTACTGCGCTGTCCGAGACAGTCTGGCTGCCAATGCCATAGGCTGGCGGACCGAGTCGACCTTCACCCGGTTCTACCTCCGTCACCTGGTTGGCCAGCGAGACAACCTGGCCCTGGTGGGGGACATCGTGGCGGCGCAACACTCCCTCCCGGCACCTTCGGTGCCATTGGTAATCCTTTAGCTAAAATTATCGGGAGCTTGCGCCGGGGAGGACGGGGCTGGCTAGCTCAGTCAGTCACTGAGTTACGCGGCACCCTCCTCCTCTTCGCCATTCTCCATGTAGTAATGGCATCGGTAATGTTTTTGAGGAAACAAATTAAATTTTTCTCTAAAATGTATTTTTTCGAAAAATACTTACCGATGCCATTACTCGGATGACCCTCCCACCTGCCCCGCTAGCCGCTCCTCAGTCAAATGAAAGAACTGGTTGGATTGGTAGTGAGCTGGCGCTCACCTGTCGGCGGGGTAAGGGAGGCTACCCGGGTACTAGACCATGGTACCCTTGGTGGCCTCCCCTGGCTCTAAGGGTACACATCGTAAGTTTTTGGGCTAAAATTACGCTAGCTATAGGTTGTTCCATGTAGTAATGGCATCGGTAAGTATTTTTCGAAAAAATACATTTTAGAGAAAAATTTAATTTTTGCCGCCTACTACTGGTTTTGCCCCAAGGGGTGGGCTCGTAAAGTAGGCATGTGGCATAACCTGACAAATTACAAACGCAACGCATATATACTAGCAATATATACCCAGCCTGCATCACCAAGGAAGGAAGCAACAAAAAGGCAATATAATCTGGGTAGACTTGATACTTGATAGCCTAGGCAGAATAAGAAAATAAGTTAACACCCTTGTGTACATAGCCTTGAGCCCGGCCATATATATATATATATATATATATATATATATATATATATATATATATATATATATATATATATATATATATATATATATATATATATATATATATATATATATATATATATATACACAATATATATATATGGAATTCCATGGCATTAGCGCAGCATTCTCAGAATTGAATTTTTGTTCAAAATTTGTATATATATATCCAGTCCTCCTCCTCCGGGGCGCCTGGGGGTAGTCCCTACTGCTCTATGTAGTAGGTGTTCAGTGGAACGCTCAAAAGATCTTGTGAGTGATGCAGTCTTAAAAAGGGCAGCTGATGTCCTGATGACACAATGCAAGCTTACCAATATATATGTATGTATGTATATATATATATATATATATATATATATATATATATATATATATATATATATATATATATATATATATATATATATATATATATATATATATATATATATATATATATGTATATATAATATACATTGCCTTTTTGTTGCTTCCTTCCTTGGTGATGCAGGCTGGGTGATTTTCCAATTGAACTGCATAAAGAAAACCTAAATAATGATAAAATAAAATCCAATCGTAACTCATATCCTCCCACTGGTAATGATCTAAACCCATTGAGTTGACATGAGCTGCACAGGGCCTGTGCATGCATGAGGCCAGCCCAACACGGCCTAATGAACTTGTGTGCGTTGGACTGTGTGTTGCAGGGATCACGGACTTGGGCTGTATAGGCGAGTGCACGGGCCTTGAGAGGCTGGACTTGTCAAAAAATGATCTCACCAAACTTCACAAACTGGCCGGGCTCAAAGCATTACAATCACTCAATCTCGCCGCTAACAGAATTTCATCCCTTGGTTGGTGAACTCTATTTTTTTCAAGGGTTTCATTTTGTTGTCTGCGTTGTTCAAGCGCTTTAAAATTTGCATTCTGTTTAGCCCTGACGCGCAACACCATGAGATGGATCAACCAGGACAATTCAAGGGTAGTGCCAGATTAGTGTGGTGCCATCATAGTATTTAGGCGCTACCCTTGAATTACAATGGTTGATCTATCTCCTGCTGTAGTGCGTCAGTGCTGAATGAGTTAAGGAGACCCAAAGTCAACATTACATGTATGCTTAACCCATTCAGCCCTGACACACTACAGCAGGAGATGGGTCGACCATGACAATTCAAGGGTAGTGCCAGATTAGCTTGGTGCCTGCCAGCGCCAAGCTAAACTGGCACTACCCTTGAATTATCATGGTCGATCCATCTCCTGCAACTGGTGCATAGTCGTTAGATGACGCTTCCCAAATTTGGGAAATACATGCGTCGGGCTGAATGAGTTAACCCTTTTCGCCCCAAGGTCCCATTTTTCAAATTCCGGAGGTGCTGCCTAACGACTATGTACCAGTTGTAGGAGATGGATTGATCATGATAATTCAAGGGTAGTGCCAGATGAGCTTGGCGCCTTCATGAGCTTGGCGCCTGAAGGCGCCAAGCTCATCTGGCACTACCCTTGAATTATCATGATCAATCCATCCCCTCTGCTATAGGGATTTATCTTGTGGTCTAACAATGATGTATTACGTTTTTATATTGCAATAAAGGTTTATAATGAATTTAGTGCAGAAAAATATTGATGTCACAAATGATCTTTTCAATACACTATTGTAGCCAAACAAGTGCTGTAATTAATAATAATAATAATAATAATAATAATAATGGCTACTTATATAGCGCTTATCCTAAAATAAGCTCTAAGCACTTTACAAATAAAAAGTCGGAGTGGAGGGGGTCATAAAGCCAGAGAAACAAAGGATTCTGCAATACACACGCGCACACACAGACAAACACACAGGTACATAATCACAAAGAACTGAGCTACATTGGGGTATCAAACGGGTGGGTTTTAAGAGCAGATTTAAAGGCAGTAAATGAGGGAGAATGTCTATTGTCTATGGGAAGGGAGTTCCAGACCACAGGTCCAAAGTGCGCAAAACAACGGTCACCTCTGGTTAACCCTTTCTATCCTGATAACTCTTGCGTGAAGCACATTAGACTGATCAGACAAGTGTGGTGCCAGATTAGCTTGCCACCCAGAGGTGCCAAGCTATTCTGGCACCACCCTTGAAACTAAAATGGTTGATCTGTCTCCTTATCTGAAATGTAGCCTTCATGAGAACAATACTCACACTCGAAAGAAGAAAGAATCAGCCACAGGATTTGATCAACGGGTTAATATTTTGATTACTGCATGATTCTGTTGTGTTCAGCCACAAGATACGTCGGCGTGTTGTGCTGACTTGGTGTCTCCCTTAACTTTTCATTATATGTGCAGATGCTCTACAGTCACTGGAAAATCTCCACAGTCTGAATTTAGCTGGAAACCTTATTGGCAGGTGATTGAGCTTAACACCATCTTTCCTCTGATCATTGCACACCATTTCCACTTGCTGTCAAAGTCATTAGTCTATCATATAGTTTCGGCATTAAGCCACATCCTACTGAGGCTAAAAGCTTCAAATTTGTACACTGCCATATGCAAGCTACATTATAGTACTTACAGATAAGGATATTGACCAATGGCTTTAGTTCAAGGGTGGTGCCAGAATAGCTTGGCGCCTAGAGGCGCCAAGCTATTCTGGCACTACCCTTGAACTATTTTAGTCAAACTTATGCGAATGATAAGGGTTAACCTCCTCAGTACCAGACAAAAATATGCGAAGTAAGAGGCAAACAACCTGATCAGACTCTGCAAATGCAGGGTGTCATGAGGTTCTTTACCTCTTGCTGTCCTCATTTATGTCTGTGTTCCTGGACATCACTTTGCATCCGCTGGCAATGATGGGGTTAGGTTGCACCATTAAGAGTCATTTTCATGGGCATGTTTTCAGCGTGGACTGCCTGCAGTGTTTGTCCAATCTGAGCCACTTGAAAGAGCTGCGGCTGAAAAATGATGCTCAGGCTCTGTCCAACCCTGCCTGTATGCTTCGCTCCTACACAAACGACGTCATTCGCATCCTGCCCTCACTCCTTATTCTGGATGGTCAGTGTGGGGTCCATTGTTGTTTGATTCGTGCATGTTTCGTTTTCACCCAGTGCCACTAAGGCCATTCTCTGCTACCTTTTGTCTAACATATTTTTAAAATACGGTAGACTTTGCAATGGGGCTGGTCGGAGCACATTCCGGAGCATGCACATGACGATTTTGGCGTACGGGGCAAAAAATTATGTTTTGGAGATTAATTTCATGAATTATGTGGGTTAATCTTAAAACAATTGAATTTTTTTTGTGAAAAAAAAACAATCTCATTAATAAAAGCATGATTTTTTGTATATGGTATTTATATAAGCCTACAGTTTGTCTCAACTATTGGATACAATTAGGTCAGTTGTGACCTGTATGCCCTAGGTGTGAAAATCAGACAATGTTCTGCACCACTTTTTAGGAGTCATTTGTAAAACAGCTAACATAACTTTAATTTTTCTTTTTAAAAAAAAGCTGTCTTCCCATTAATACCCACATGATTTTTCATAAACTGGCCCACTGGTGGGCAAAAGGTTAACCCTTTTAGCCCCAAGGTTCCATTTCCCAAATGTTGGAGGTGTTGCCTAACAACTATGTACCAGTTGCAGGAGATAGATTGACCATGATAATTCAAGGGTAGTACATGTACCAGATTAGCTTGGCACCCCAAATTCTGGAGGCATCATCTAATTACTATGCACCTGTTGCAGGAGATGGGTCGACCATGATAATTCAAGGGTAGTGCCAGATTAGCTTGGCGCCGACAGGCGCCAAGCTAATCTGGCACTACCCTTGAATTATCATGATCAATCCATCCCTGCTGCAGGGTCCCAGAGCTGAGAGGGTTATGGCCACTTTTCTATGCAAAAACGAGGCGTGTGTGTGCACAACAGCCTCTGCTAATCATACCTTATGTATTTACAACTGGTCGGAAGATGCATATGATCATGATAGTTCAAGAGTGGTGCCAACATAGCTTAGTGTCTAGACAGCCCATGACAGTCTGGTACCACCCTTCAACTTTCAAAGTTGATTGAAGGGACAGCTACCAAATTTGGGAGTTTAAACTGGGCTTGGTTGTCTAAAGTTGCCTCACAGAGAGAGTTGTGTCGGATTATCTGCAGTGAAGGTAAAGACCACGTTAATCCATTCAGCCCTGGCACACTACAGCAGGTGATGGATCGACCATGATAATTCAAGGGTAGTGCCAGATTAGCTTGGCGCCTGTCGGCGCCTCTCCTGCAACAGGTGCATATGACATTAGACGACGCCTCCAGAATTTGGGAAATACGTGCGTCGGGCTGAACGAGTTAAATAGGTGATTTATCTTGGATGCAAAATGGCTCAAGTGGATGACTCAGACTGAACTCAACACTGTAAGCAATGCATGAGTGTGACGTTTTGGGTTGTTGATTTGTTTTGTTTTTTTGTTTCAGGGCAGCGAGTTCGTGGACAAGGAAGTGAACTTTTCTACATTTGCCAGGAAATGGATAAAGAGCTTAGCAGTGAGTGCTTTCTGCATTTTTCGTTGCAGCCGCTATATGTGTGCTGGACTGTCAGTGTGTGCATGAAAGGTCTTCAGGCTGACGTTGGCTGCCATAGGCCTTGCGCTACAGTGGGTGGGCCTACGTTGGCCCCATATCATGGGTCTGTAATGACAGTCTTTAGAAGCGCTCTTTAGAAGTGTGTATAAGGGATGATGCTGATAAAGTACTTCATGTAGCAAAAAAGTGAAATCCACAAATACAAATACTTTAACTCATTCAGCCTGACAGCCGTATTTCCCAAGTTTTCCAGGCGCCGTCTAATGACCGTGCACCAGTTGCTGGAGATGGATCGACCTGATAGTTCAAGGGCAGTGCCAGATTAGCTTGTCGCCTGTCGGCGCCAAGCGAATCTGGCACTACCCTTGAATTATCATGGTCGACCCATCTCCTGCTGTAGTGCGTCAGGGCTGAATGGGTTAACCCCTTTGCCGCTGAGAAAGTCTGAACTCAGTGCAAGAGAGTTAAAACCTCATCAGCAAATGCGAGGGCTCGTGAGGTTTTACGTCTCTTGCTGGACCCAATTTGTATTATTGGGTTACGACCATGGCCATAATATCACGGCCTGGCAGACAGCTAGCTATATCTCATTCAGCCCTGACACACGACAATGACGTATGGATCGATTATATTTCAAGGGTGGTGCCAGAATACCCCTTAGTTCAGCAGCTACCTTGCAACACACACAGCATACCTGTGTGTGTGTGTGTGCATGCATGCATGTGTATTCTGTGTGTAGTCTGTGTATTTTCATATACTGGCCTGCTATGTGTGTGTGTGTGTGTGTGTGTGTGTGTGTGTGCGAGTGTTAGGGAGTTATAGTTATTGAAGGTCATTGTATGTATTGCATTGGTTGTTAACACCACTTGTCTCTGGAATGTATGTCCACTGTCAGGTTGAATTCAGACATTAACCCATTCAGCCCTGACGCCCTACAGCAGGAGCATAGTCTTTAGATGACGCCTCGAAAATTTTGGAAATATGTGCGTCGGGCTGAATGAGTTAAAGTTTTGTAGGTGTGTGTGCATGCTTGATTTTGCATACATTCGTTCATGCATGTACTTGTGTTTACTCAGGTTTGGGCGAAGACGGAGAGATCAGCGTGCCATTGGTAAGCCTTCAGCGACGTCTGTCCGATTTCTGGACGCTACCCAACAGTTCCAGAAGCGTAACGGTCAGCGTCAACAAAGCCGAGGAACAACTCAAAGGTCATTTTTATTATGTTAACTGCATTGTGTTAGAAGCCACCAGCGCTGTCAACTTTAGTGGTGGCTGCATGCTTAAGGAGTTAACCTCATCACTGTAATTTAACACATTGAACTTTAACTTTTTTCCAAAACTTTTAATTGTCCTCAGAATACTATTAAGTTACAGTCGTGATAGTTCAAGGATGGTGCCAGAATAGCTTGGTGCCTATAAGCACCAAGCTATTCTGGCACCACACTTGATCTACCATGGTGTGTGATGGCTAAATGTGTTCCAAGATGATAAGGATGATAACAAAACATTTTTTTATTGCTATTTGTCGTGAAACAGTAACATATAATGTGTTAAAGGCCCACTACTACCGTAACTGTTGAAAGGTACACTTCTTTAACAGATGGTTAAGAAACGCTACACACAGGTCTAGTTATGTTCATTTGGACACAGGACAATCCAGTTCAGCACATGTAGTCTTTATATCAAGTAACCTGACAATGACTCCACTAAGTTTAAGAAATACAATGCTATCAGTATGAGAAACAGCGAAAAATATATTGACACGCTAACGGCAGCACAGAATAAGTAAGTGCAATTACGCGTGTGCTTTTGCTGTGCATCCAAACTGCTGTTAAAGTTCATTAGATGTGTCGACAAGGCATAACAAACACAACTGGTGCTGAAATGTGTCTTCAGATTTATGCGTAATGGTACTTTAAGACAGTATGTCATGTAGTATTTTCACGGATTGCGAGACGTTGAGAACAGATAGATAGTCTAAAACTTTCAGTAGCTGAGCTGACCCTTCGCACCACGTGAATGTCCTGTGTTTGTCTTCAGAGAGTATGTGTGTGTGTCACGTGAGCGTGTGTGTTGGGTTCAGTTCGCGGCGCTTTGAGCCGATTCGCAGAATTGGGTAAAGCGCCTATGTAACAACCGGTATTATTAAAACTTTCTTTCATGTTTTGTTTCCTTCTTTCTTTGTCATAGACGTCTTGCAAAGTTGCCAGCACTTGAGTGAAAAGGCGGCAGAAAGGCTGGCAGAGTTGAAAAAAGAACTGAAAACCAGCTGCAGCGAAGAAGGGACTCAACTGAGCCTTACCTGCAGTGCTGATTGACACTCGTCTCCAATATTGTAACTTGTGTGCTGCAAGTATTGGAATTAACGCTCTAGGTCGTAAGGTCCAAAATCAAAGACTAACAGTCACCTGTATTGAGAAATCTGGGTTGCCTTCCATGGTGGAGCACCACACAAACACCAACACCTTTTCTTTTTATTTATTTTTAACCCCTATCATACTGAGGCTAAAAGCTTCAAATGTGTACTCTGCCACATGCAAGCTACATTATAGTACTTACAGATAAGGATATACACCAATGACTTTAGTTCAAGGGGGATGCCAGAATAGCTTGGCGCCTAGAGGCGCCAAGCTATTGTGGCACTACCCTTGAACTATTTTAGTCAAACTTATTTCACACACTGGTGTATTCCGAATGATAAGGGTTAATGTAAATAGTCGATTTTCTTTTCTTTATTTAAATTGCACAAGATGTGCAGAAAATATGTCCACTTTTGACTCTTTTCTCACCTCAACCCTCCCCCCCCCCCCCCCCCCAAGGTCCCATTTCTAAAATTTTGGAGGTGTAGCCTAATGACTATGTACCAGTTGCAGGAGATGGATTGACCATGGTAATTCAAGGGTAGTGCCAGATCAGCTTGGCACCTGAAGGCGCCAAGCTCATCTGGCTCTACCCTTGAATTATCATGGTCAATCTATCTTCTGCTGCAGGGACTTGGGGGTAAATGGGTTAATCATAGTGTCTGTTAACCTTTGCCTGTTGGTGGCGGGGGGTTTGGGGGGGGGGGGGGGGGGGGGGAGTTTCTCTTGAAGATTCCTGATATCTTCTGATTCCCTCCATGAGGTTTCAGATTTCGAGACAAAAGAAATAGTGTCTGAAACTGTGTTGAGATGTGTGCTCAAATTATCCGTCCATTTCAATGGGGCGGTCCGTGGCGCAGTGGTTAAGGCGCCTGCCACCAATGCTAAAGGTGCGAGGTTCGATTCCGGGTTACGGCGTCGGATTTTTCTCCTCTAGTAAGTGTCACCGTTAATTCGGGCGGACCGTCGGGGGTTCTTTCTCCAGGTACTCCGGCTCTTCCTTCCCTCCACTTTGGTATCAGTTTCAGCCAACTTAATAAAATTTCAAATACAAAACGATTTCCAAATACCGTCAGTAGCTCGCTTGAGCTTGCCCTTAGCACCATGTGAATCTTCTGTGTTTACGTACAGTGTGTGAGTGAATGCGTGTGATTCACGTGAGCGTGCTTGTTGGGTTCAGTTCGCGGCTACATTCTGCGCATTGAGTTATATTATAAATATGAGAAATGCGCCATATAAATGCTATGCATTATTATTATTATTAATGTTTTATTTGTGACCGGTGTTTTCATGGATTTGTTCTTTGCATTTTTTTCTTTTCTTGCATCTGTGATAATGTCAGTTTAAATAAAACTTTACAAATAATGGTCTGAAGTTACTGTCACCTGTAAGTTCAAAAGCTCAGTATCCCGAGTGTGTGTGAGCCCGCTTCAGTCTAGGATGCTGTTGGCGTAGCTGCTGTAGACAGGCGACTGACGTGACAAGCCACATAAAGCCACATTACAGCAGGTTTGACTGTAAGGACAAGAACAATTGGGTCCCCTTGCATTTTATTACATACAGAGTAAATTTTAAAACAACAACAAAAATCCATCCTTTCTCTTTATATTCTGCTTACATCAACGGAGCAAAATATTTTTTAAAAAATCAGCTGTGTGGATGCATACACTGTAGTTATGTAATATTATAATACAATTTCAGCACCACCCCCACAATACACTCACCTCTATCACTTTAACAGCACCACATGATCAACTAACAGTTATTGCTCAATGGTGGTGCTGGGCATGCTAATCAGGTACTATACCATTCAGCTGTAACGTACTCTTTTGACTTGAAGTGCCGAGCACACAAATACATCACGATATTTGGCTCTGCAAGTGAAACGGATGTGAACGATATGCCCGACATGTGTAGCGTCCCGAGTTCTGTCAGGTACACACTGTGTAAAATCAGAGATATACAGCACTTCACCTTCTGACTGCCAGTAGACGCAAAATTGTGCTTTGAAAGTGGGGCAGATTCAGCTCTGAATACTGCCATCAGTCTGAGGAACGTAGATACAGTATGAACAGGGTTAGCAAGAGGCATAGATCCTCATGAGCCCCCGCAGTTGCGGGGGCTCATGAGGATCTATGCCTCTTGGGGTGCTCAGTTTTTCTTGGTAGTGAAGAGGTTAAACCCAAATAATTATTGTCATGTAGGTCATGGAAGTACTGAGATAAAAAGATAAACTATTACTTGAATAAAACGTCCGTGTCACCACATCTGATATGTGGTCAGGACCACTTGGTCATCAGAAAAACTGAAAATCAGCTTTGACCTACTGCTGCCTGGAATGTGATCTGTCACCATTTGTTAAAAAATGCATTGTTATAAAATAAATAAGTACATATCAGGTTTCCAAAGAATGACACATACTAAAAAAAAGTTCTGGCCTACTGTTTTGTGACAGTTAGCTAGAACTTCTTAATCTCCTACAATAATAATTTTAAAACAAATGCTTGCTATGATGCCTAACTTCCAAAACGGAGCTCTAAGCACTTCACAATCGATGATATAAACATAGAAAAGAACAATAAAGATACAAAAATAAAGAAATATAGAGATTATATTTTTATATATAAACATGAGGTCAATGTTTTACTGTCACGCATGGGAAGCTAGAAATCAAATGTTGCCAGCTGTGATGCCAAGCTGTCAAACCATTACTGGTAGTGGTACTGTCCTATACTAGTCTTCTGATGACAAATATGAAGTGCAGTATTCATAATGTGACGAACAATTACATACATAACACAGGTCACAGTGCCAAACATTGAAATGGCTGAAAACGGCCCTCTGGCTATGTTCCGTGATCCATGGCCAGCAAGACACATTAAAATGTCCCCGTGATCCATGGCCAGCAAGACGCATTAAAACTCATGAGCCCCTGGGGGTGAAAGTGCTCAGGAAAATGTATGTTTCTTGTAGATGGAACAAGCTAAATGAAGGACTGTTCTGTCCGAACAAAAAAAAGCTAAAATTCAGCTTACTGGTATTTTGAAAAGGCTGAATCAGTCTCCAGGACTGAGGGTCACCCACGATAACACTCTCTGCGACACTTGCAACTATTTCTTTATCAGTATGTGCAGGATGTTCTTTTGATTATAATAGTGGATCAATCTCCTATGACTCATCTAAAACTGCACACAAATATACATGTATTAATATTTCATGTCTCTGAATGTCAACAAATTTTCTTACAGAAAAGAGATGAAATCAAATGTGTCCTGATCTGTCAATGTGAATCTTAAAGCTTTGAGCCGTAAGATCCAAAATCACAGGCAAAATACAATAATGGCTGAAGAAAGTCACAGCACCAATAGTTCATTGATCAGTCAGGAACATCATGAACAAGCATGCACACAGACATCGTAAAAATAACCCAATCGGCATGTGATCCAAACGTGTGCACAAGGTACTTCTTTGCTTTCGGTAATGGTTTTTGTGAAGGTGATTTCTGCTGGAATACACTTGACAAAGGCACTACTGGAATCAACTTGGCCCACGCAGTACTGACATCATAATAGTCAACCCAGTTAGCCCTCCTGCACTGCAGGAAGTGGATCAACCATGATAATTCAAGGGTAGTGCCAGATTAGCTTGATGCTATGATATGCCAAACTAATCTGGAAGTTACCCTTGAATTATCATGGTCAGTCCATTTCCTGCAACTAATACATAGTCATTAGGTGACACCTTCAAAATTTGGAAAATGTGACCTTGGGGTTAAATGGGTTCAACAAAACATGCATTTGTCTGCTGCTTCAAAAGAAAAACAAATGTGATCATCGTGGCAACATGTCTTCCATATCAGCCACAGCAAAAGCCACCACTGCCCACACAGCAGAACACAAGTCCAGGGTGTGAGCGTCCTCTACAGTCATCATATCCGCATTGGAATGGTGATAGAAGAAGTAGTCCTCGTTGTCATTCAGCAGACTCCCACCGGGCACGCCACCGTCAATCCACCAGCCAATGTCTGATGTCTCAGCCGGAGAGACCAGCTGTGAGGCATTGATACTAACGAGGAGGGTGCTGACCAGATTTTTCATGATTTTTGTGGCCTCTGCGTTCCCAGTGAAGGCGATACCATGGGGCGTGAACGTGCCGATGTCCGACTCCATGACTAAATCGTACTTACTGATGTTGGATTTGTGCGTTTCCCAGTAGCTCTGCCCGCCGATGAGGCCGAATTCTTCGGCAGTCCACAGCACAACCCGCATGGTTCTCTTGGGCCGCAAGCCAAGCTGGCGCACCAGTGAGAGGGCTTGCCAGGAGATGAAGGCTCCACCCCCGTCATCCATCGCCCCTTGACCCACATCCCAGCTGTCCAGGTGACCGCTGACCAGCACCACCTCTTCAGGATATTTGGAGCCGATGATTTCTGCCACCGTGTTGCGGGACTGCACTGGAGGCAAGTTCTGCGCACCCATCAACAGCTTGATGACAATTTTCTCACCGCGGTTAGACATGCGCTGCAGCATCTGGGCGTCTTCTATGGTGATGCAGGCAGTGGGGATTTTGGGCACCCCATCCTGGTAGTCCTGCATGCCTGTGTGTGGAGAGTACAGAGAGAACGGCGTCACGCTGCGGATGAGCGAGGCAAGAGCACCAACCTTGGCTGCCTCCGCTGCACCCACACTGCGATATGCGACAGTATTCCCGTAGCTAACATAGTCTTCATTGTACACAACAATCTTGCCTTTTGCCTCTTTAGCACGAGACTTTAGTTCATCAAAGCTTCTCACCACCAGTACCTCTGCCGTGATTCCCTCTGAGGGTGTACCCACACTGTACCCTAGCCCCAATATGGCCAGATTGTGTTGGCGAGGTTGTAATAGTTCTGCTGACTCCTCACCCCGCACCCAGTGTGGGATCGTCACGGATTCTGTGTGGACGTTTTCCAGCCCGTCCCTCTGCAAGGCGTCCACCATGAAGTCGATGGCGTTCTCCAGGTTCTGGGACCCGGCAAGTCGACTGCCGAACTTGTCCACAAACTCTGCCAGTCTGTTGTAGGTTTGGTTCTGCGCTTTCCCGCGGATCGCGAGGTCTATGATTCTATCTGCCGTGTTCTTCAGACGTGTGATGTCTGCTTGAGCTCGTTCAAACGTGTTTTGGTAGTACAATATGGAACTACAGTGCGCAAGTGCACATATAGAAAGTATCACTATAGGGGACCTCATCTTGAGGTGTTCCTTGCGAGCAGACGCTCTTACGTCATGTGACATTAACTGCGGACCTACCTTTGGTGCACAACACTTTTTGAATATTTCAAGTTTGCATTCGTTTTTATTTTTGACGTATTCATTCTTTTTATTTAGAAATCCAAACCAAAAATATCAAGAATCTAGGAAACAATACGCAGTTCATCTACTTTTTGCTGTACATTGTAAAGTCGCAGGTGCGGAGCTAGAAATATGGCGCTGCACATGAAACAAATTTGACGCTAGCGGTTCATTTCAAGTTTCATTTTGTCCTTTGTCTGCTGTACGCTGCAAGTCAACGCTGTTGTTGTTTAAATAGAACTTATGTTTCACACTGGCGGTTTCTTTGAATGAAGTAGATCTTGAGAGGCCAGCAGATACGTGGAAAATACGCTTCTAGCTCCCGGCATGGACGACCTGACTGCTGCTTTGGCCGCAAGTTTTGAAATCAGCAATGATCCCAACAAAACATCGGCCCCACATCCCCGATTTTCTCAGTTCAAAAGCAAGCCGTCAAATCAAGATCAAAACAGTCGGCGAACACGCTTGCTTGAAATCCAGAAAAAGTAAACATTTGCTGCGTTTGCAATCTCTCTCTCTCACTTAATCTCTGATGTGATTCAGAAAATCACGATCAGTAAAATGAAAGTAGTACCATCTGACTACTTCTAATGTGTTTGGTAATATCTCATTGTATGCCTGGCGCCTAGTCTCGTAATGAGGGTGTGCCTGTGGTCAGACTACTTGCGGGCCAGGATGAAGGCTGTATCAAGAGATCTTTCCAAATGTTCATTTTGTACAGTGTATTTCATGCAAGTATTTATTACTCTTAACAGCGCACAGTGCGATATAAAATGTTGCTTTTTTGTGTATGTGCTGCTTGCATGAACGTTTTATCTTCAACATTTTCATTATTTGTTCATTTTATTACCCCCACCCCTCTTGTTCATGCATGCAGAGCTCTGCCTGTACTGTTTATCTTACCACCACCCCCGACCTCTCTACCCATTGTTCATGTAGTCAGTGTTACTGTGTACGCCAACAATGGCTGTATGCACAAGGGGATTAATTAATCTACTGTTTTCCAGGAACCGCTTCGACTTCTTGAGCCATGTACGGAAGCTGACAGACGATGACTGGAAAGACGCTGACGGTGACGACCAGGAGGAAGAGAAGGGGGAGGACGAGGGAATGGAGGTTGAAGTCAAGATCAAGAAACCTGGACGCTACTACAAAGACCAGGTGTGTTCACTTTGTCAACATTATTTCATGCAGATATTACTGTTTAAAACATTGTACGCCAGTCATGTACAGATGGTTGATCGCATGATGAGGCAAGAGTTGATGTATTTCCAGCGTCCATCCCATGGGAAATCATCCAACATTGGTCAGACACATTTAACCCAAATTGTGGTGGTGTCCCCTGAGGACTGTGGACCAGTGGCAGCAGATGGATCGACTGTGATTATTCAAGATTGGTGCCAGATTAGCTTGATGCCATCAGGTGCCAAGCAAATCTGGCACTGCCCTGGAATTATGACGGTCGATCCCTCTGATGTAGTGTTTTGGGGCTAAATGGGTCAATCAAACATTTCAGAATTCTTACCCCTTCTTCATGTCACCAGACCATGAGGAGAACACAGTACAAAGTGCCTACTGCACATCCCCCCTCTTTTTTTTCCATGGTCTGTTGTCATCGGCAGGCAATTCAAGGAAGGGATAAAGGGACCTGCATTGCTTGGACTTGGCTGTTCAGTGATATACATCATATAGTATCACATCTTGCAAGCACGTTCAATGCCAAATGCAGGAGGTTAGTCAACTGCAAACATGCCACTAGCGCAGTCTGCTTCAACGGCAAAATAGGAAACTGGTTTAGGACTACGGTTGGAGTCAGACAAGGCTGCTTGCTCTCACCTACTCTTTTCAACATCTTCCTGGAAAGAATCATGACAGACGCTCTGAAAGATCATGAAGGAACTGTCTATTGGAGGCAGAACAATCACGAACTTGCGCTTTGCGGACGACATTGATGGCCTTGCAGGAACAGAGAAGGAGCTAGCTCAGCTGGTGGAAAAGCTGGATAGTACAGCCATTGCATATGGGATGGAAATCAGTGCAGAGAAGACCAAACTGATGACCAATAACGCCAGTGGCATTGGCTCTGAAATCATGGTTGGAGGCCAAAAACTGGAAACAGTTAAGAAATTCAAATACTTAGGAGCCATTGTGACAGATGAGGGATCAAAACCAGAAATACTGTCCAGGATTGCGCAGACAACAACAGCACTGACAAGATTGAAGACCATATGGAAGGACAGAAACATCACACTCTGCTCCAAGATCAGACTGATGCGCTCCTTAGTCATCTCAGTGCTCTTGTATGCCTGCGAGTCATGGACCCTCACAGCAGACCTTGAAAGGAGGATACAAGCCACTGAAATGAGATGTTTTCGAAGGCTGCTTGGCATCTCATACAGAGATCACATCACAAACGAGGAAGTGGGAAGCAGAATCAGGCAAGCCGTCGGGTCCTCATCATCATCATCATCATCAGTCCCTTGCCCGAACTGGGCGTTGGGGGGACTGAGAGGCAGCAGCAACAGACAGTGCTCTCCACTGAGTTCTATTTTGGGCGGTGGCAAGCAAGTCTGGCATCTCGAGTTCGGTCCATTCTTTTATGTTTGCGACCCAACTCTTTCTCTGACGACCTCGCCGACGACTTCCTTCGAGAGTGCCTTGGAGGATAGTCTTGGACAAGGTGTTGTGTCGGGTCACGTGGCCAAACCAAGCAAGCTTGCGCCGTTTCACGGTTGCCAGAAGGGGTTCATGTGGGCCCACCAGGGAAGTGACGATGCTCCGTACATATTCGTTGGTCTTGTGCTCGCGGTACGAGATGCGGAGCAACTTCCTCAGGCACTTGTTCTCAAAGGCCTGGATTTTCTTTTCTGAGTCTGCAAGCAGTGTCCAAGTCTCACAGCCGTAGAGTAGAATAGACACTACGAGGGACTTGTAAAGCCTGTACTTGATGGTGAAGCTGATGGAGTTACTTCGCCATATCCTGTCCAGCCTGGCCATTGCGGATGTTGCTGTACCTATCCTGATACGGATCTCTGCTATGCAACTACCGTCTTTGGACAGGGTGGCTCCCAAGTACTTGAAGCTATTGACCTCTTCTAGCTTCTGGCCATTCATGTGAATATTGCTGCTGCTGTCGCTTGTGGTGTTGATCATCACTTTGCTTTTATCCGTACTGATCTCCATGCCATAAGACCCTGCGCTACTTGAAAGTTTGTCTGTCAGGTTTTGGAGCTCACTATTGCTGCCTGCCATGAGGTCAATGTCGTCTGCGAATCGAAGATTGCACAGGGATCTGCCACCAATAGAGATTGAAGTATGGTGGTCGTGGAGGGTTTCCTGCATGATCTTCTCCAGGAATATGTTGAAAAGGACAGGAGAGAGCAGGCATCCTTGACGGACACCGATCGTCGTCCTGAAGAACTCGCCTGACTGATTGTTAAGTAGAACCGCGCTGCAGGCGTTCTTGTAAAGCGCTTCTATCATTTGGATCAGTCCCTCCTCTATGTTAAACGATCTCATGACTTGCCAGAGTCTGTCGTGCCAGACGCGATCAAATGCTTTCCTGAAATCAATGAAGTTGTGGTAGAGTTCGCGCTGATGCTGCAGATGTTTCTCGATCAGGACGCGGCAGTTGAAAATCTGCTCTACAGTGCTTCTTCCAACTCTGAAGCCAGCCTGTTCTTCTGCCAGCAGTTCCTCGGCGAAAGTTTTGAGGCGGTTGAGAATGATTCTAAGCATTACTTTGCTAGGGTGACTTATCAGACTGATATCAGTCGGGTCCTAATGAAGACTTATTAGCCATTGTGAGAAAACGCAAACTGAAGTGGTATGGGCATGTCACGCGTTCAGCAGGGCTTACCAAAACAATCCTGCAAGGCACTGTGCAAGGAGGACGAAGGAGAGGAAGACAGAGGAAAAGATGGGAGGACAATATTTCAGAGTGGACAGGACTGAAGCTGGGCGATACGCTGAGAATGGCAGAGAACAGAGAGGATTGGAGGGAGCTGGTTACCAAGTCATCAGTGGTGCCCCAACGGTTGGCAAGACTACGGGATATAGATAGATAGATAGATAGATAACATGTTTTGAGATTTTTTTTTTTCCAAATGTGTTTGCCAATGTGTGCATACATTAATGATTGACACAAAATGGTGTTACAGCCCCATGTACAGTTTTAATCACCATGTCATGTGCTGTTGTGGTCTGTATTTTACTTCTAGCTAGTGGAGTGTGGACTGTATTTGATTTCCAGCTGATGTGGACTGTATTTGATTTCCAGCTGTTGTGGACTGTATTTGATTTCCAGCTGATGTGGACTGTATTAATTTCCAGCTGATGTGGACTGTATTAATTTCCAGCTGATGTGGACTGTATTTAATTTCCAGCTGATGTGGACTGTATTAATTTCCAGCTGATGTGGACTGTATTAATTTCCAGCTGATGTGGACTGTATTTGATTTCCAGCTGATGTGGACTGTATTAATTTCCAGCTGATGTGGACTGTATTTAATTTCCAGCTGATGTGGACTGTATTAATTTCCAGCTGATGTGGACTGTATTAATTTCCAGTTGATGTGGACTGTATTAATTTCCAGCTGATGTGGAGTGTGGACTGTATTAATTTCCAGCTGATGTGGACTGTATTAATTTCCAGTTGATGTGGACTGTATTAATTTCCAGCTGATGTGGACTGTATTAATTTCCAGCTGATGTGGACTGTATTTGATTTCCAGCTGATGTGGACTGTATTAATTTCCAGCTGATGTGGACTGTATTTAATTTCCAGCTGATGTGGACTGTATTAATTTCCAGCTGATGTGGACTGTATTAATTTCCAGTTGATGTGGACTGTATTAATTTCCAGCTGATGTGGACTGTATTAATTTCCAGTTGATGTGGACTGTATTAATTTCCAGCTGATGTGGACTGTATTAATTTCCAGCTGATGTGGAGTGTGGACTGTATTTGATTTCCAGCTGATGTGGACTGTATTAATTTCCAGCTGATGTGGATGTGGACTGTATTGATTAGTATTGATTTCCAGCTGATGTGGACTGTATTAATTTCCAGCTGATGTGGACTGTATTAATTTCCAGCTGATGTGGACTGTATTAATTTCCAGCTGATGTGGAGTGTGGACTGTATTTGATTTCCAGCTGATGTGGACTGTATTAATTTCCAGCTGATGTGGACTGTATTTGATTTCTACTTCTAGCTGATGTGGAGTGTAGACTGTATTAATTTCCAGCTGATGTGGAGTGTGGACTGTATTTGATTTCCAGCTGATGTGGAGTGTGGACTGTATTTGATTTCCAGCTGATGTGGACTGTATTAATTTCCAGCTGATGTGGAGTGTGGACTGTATTAATTTCCAGCTGATGTGGAGTGTGGACTGTATTTGATTTCCAGCTGATGTGGACTGTATTAATTTCCAGCTGATGTGGAGTGTGGACTGTATTAATTTCCAGCTGATGTGGAGTGTGGACTGTATTTGATTTCCAGCTGATGTGGACTGTATTAATTTCCAGCTGATGTGGACTGTATTTGATTTCTACTTCTAGCTGATGCTGTCTGAGTGGCTTGTGGAGGTACCAACGGATTTTGCTGAAGAATGGCTGATGGTGCTCTGTCCTACTGGCAAGCGTAACTTGGTGGTCACAAGTGGGGTAATTCTTATTTTATTAATCTCTTTGTGCTACTGTATGGACTGTTTATGATTCAAATAAAATCATCAATGTTAATCCTTTGGTTGTCAGTGTTTTTTCATTGAGGTGGAATAACCTCAACAAACAGTGCTACCAACACCCACGGGGTCAATTAACCCTTATCATTCGGAATACACCAGTGTGTGAAATAAGTTTGACTAAAATAGTTCAAGGGTAGTGCCAGAATAGCTTGGCGCCTCTAGGCGCCAAGCTATTCTGGCACCACCCTTGAACTAAAGCCATTGGTCTATATCCTTATCTGTAAGTACTATAATGTAGGTTGCATATATGGCAGTGTGCAAATTTGAAGCTTTAGGCCTCGGTATCATATGGGTTAAACCCTTCAATATCTACATAAGGTGAACATCACACAACAGCAGGGGGCATAGAACCTCATGAGCGCCCGCATTTGCGGGGGCTCATGAAGTTGTATGCTCCCTTTTGTTTTCATGTTCCTTTGACTAATGAGTAATGGGATTCCTTGGCATTGAAATGGAACTGACCATCGTTTCAGACGCACTACTCATGGCCAGCGTCAGTCAAGGGATCTGTCATTCAAATCATACGCAAACTGAAAACATCAGAGTTCTTTAAACCCCTGCACTGCTGTGAGCACATGCCAACGGCAAGACATAGGGGTGTCCCATTGGCCTCTGCAGTTGCAGGGGCTGGGGAGGATATCTGTGACTGCACTTTGTGTCTCATTGTGCTCGGATGCTGGGGATGGGGGCTGAATGAACAGCAGTGGTTAGAATCACAATCTGTGTCCAGCGACAGTCGGAGGTTTAATCACAGGGCAAATGATGATATTTAATGTGTTTCAGTTCTCCACAAAGTCGTACTCGAGAAGCGGTTTCTTCCTGAACAGTTTCCCGTCGTACCTGCCTGGTGGAAATCGCAGACAGCAGAACGAAAGAGGTTGGTTTCTTTAGTATGACAGATTTTTTTTGAGAGAATTTATTTTTTTTTTTAAATTTAAGGCCCATGGCCCCATTTCTTACATTTTGTGTCACCCAAAGGCTTTAGGCCAGTTGCAGGAGATGGATCGACCATGATAATTCAGGGATAGTGCCAGATTAGCTTGGTGCCTGGTGGCGCCAAGATAATCTTGAATTATCATGGTCGATCCATCTCCTGCTGTCGTGTGTCGGGGCTAAATGGGTTAACCTGAAGTGACCATTTCTTAATTAACCCCCATGTGCATGCAGTAATGTTTACAGGAGGTAAGGGGGGGGGGGGGGGGGGGGTGGGGGGGTTCATTATCCACACCAGCAAAGATTGTTATACATTTTGTTTGTGAGAATTTTAAAGTACTGCATGGAATGAGGGGAGATAATGCCCTACTTTTCCCATCGTTATGGTACCCTGAATGGTAACATTTGCTTATTGTGTTATAATGTCATATGTATAATAACAGTCAGATATATTAAAAGCACTTTCCAGAAGTTCCAGCAACACTTTCTGTGTAAATTACTGAGCTTATATTATAACAAACTTCATAAGTTAATATCAACAAATTGGGTACTTTGGTATACATGATATCAGAAATTTACTGTATTCTAACCCTTTGGGTTTCAGTAGCAGTTTTAGTCATGATGATTCCTGCAGGAATAACAACACCCTGACATCCTGCAGGAATAACAACACACTGACATCCTGCAGGAATAACAATACACTGACATCCTGCAGGAATAATGACATCCTGCAGGAATAACAACACACTGACATCCTGCAGGAATCATCGTGACTAAAACTGCTACCGAGACCCCAAGGGTCAATTGAGTTTGACTGCCTGTGCTGTTCTCACTCACCATCTTGTGCATGCAGCCACGAGTACTTTCAAGCAGCATGCACGAAGTGGTTAATGTAGAAGGGTTTGTCATGATACGTGTGTTGTGCAGGCTGCAGTATATTAGACTGTCATGATACGTGTGTTGTGCAGGCTGCAGTATATTAGACTGTCTGTACAGCGAGGTGAACAAGACGTACTACGTCCTCGACATGATGTGCTGGAATGGACATCAGATCTACGAGACTGAGGTATGGCAGAGCAGCCATTCAGCCCCAACACCCTGCAGCAGGAGATGGATTGACCATGATAACTCGGGTAGTGGCAGATGAGCTTGGCGCCTCAAGGCGCCAAGCTTATCTGGCACTACGTCCCTTGATTTACCATGATCAGTCCATCTCCTACAACTGGTACATAGTTGCCTCGAAAAGTTTGTAAATGCGGCCGTGGGGTTAAGAGGGTTAATCGTCTGTGCAATTTTTGAGTATTGCATGAAGTTTTAACCCTTTGGCTGTTGCTGGTGGTTTTGGTCAGGGTTCCTGCAGGAATCTTGATGATAAAACCTGCTACCTACAGCCACAGGGTTGAGGTCAACTTTAACCCCATCACTGCAGAAAAAAGTCAACACGGTCCCGCTGCAACTGGGATAGATCCTCATGAGCCCCCTTAAGTGCGGGGTGCATGAGGATCTACGCCTCTAACTGAAACCATTCTATGTCCGTGTTCTTTCAACGGCTGGAGGCTGGAGCTCGTTTGATGTGCAATTTACAACGATTTCAAAAGCATCACCTGTGTCCGCTATCAGTGGAGGGATCAAGTTTCTTTGCTCAAACACATTTCTGGAACAGTAACAGTAATCTTCAACACTTAGTAAAATGTTGCATTTGTGGCATGAAATATGATCTGCCGGCATTTTGTATCTGTTCTTTAACCCACATCATACTGAGGCTAATAGTTTCACATTTGTACACTGCCATATATGCAAGCTGCATTATAGTACTCACAGATAAGGCTATAGACCCATGGCTTTAGTTCAAGCCTAGAGGCGCCAAGCTATTGTGGCACTACCCTGGAACTATTTTAGTCCCACTTACTTCACACACTGGTGTATTGCGAATGATGAGGGTTAATCAAGGGTTCCCTGCGTAAAGGCCGTACCACTTTGTGTGAGTGCCTCGTTAAAGTCCTTATCGTCCATCTTTTTATCAGTCAAGATAGTACCCTCTTTAACCCATTCAGTGTCATCTGACACAAACTGTCTTGCTGCAGTCTTCCTTAATCCAAGACCAAGATACCCTAGATGTCCCAGGAATATGGATTGAAAGTGGTGTCAGCAAGAGTGTCACGCGGTGGTCGTAGTTTTAGTATGATGCAATCACACCAGACGCACGCAATTAGGGTTCTTGTAAAGAAATTTCACTCGGCTGCAACTCGTCACATGCGGCACAAGGTTGTAGACCACAATCGATGTCACAGGGTGGTTGTAGTTGTAGTATGATGCAGTCACACCAGATGCATGCACGTAGGGTTCTTCTAAAGAAACCTCACTCAGCTGCAAATCGTCACATGTGCTCACAAACCAGATAGGTGAGGCTAGCGCTGGCGGAATTGTATGCAAACCAAGGGGAATCACAGCGCTGGCCAGACAACAGTTAGATCCCCACATGTGGCACAAAGCTTTTGACCACACTGCAATAACAGTTAGATCGTCACATGTGGCACAAAGCTTTTGACCACACTGCAATAACAGTTCCAACAATATTTTATTGCAGCGATGCAATCTCCATAAAATGCATCCACAAATGCACTGTCTCCTCTACAATGCATCAACACTTTTGGCACACTGCGTCTCTCATACAATGTACACACATACTTCCTAACACGGTCTTTTATACTATTACAGATTTCCAGAATAATCCAGCAAATTCACACAACACGACTAATCAGAAAAGAAAATGTAATCAAAACTCATTAATATTCATTAAAAAGAACCTTCTAGAAATAACTACAGCTTTGGACTAAAATCTAGGTGTATTCGATACAATGTTACAAAATGTTCCCAACAACTTTGACATCATATTTGAGGTCACTAGAATGATCATGCCGTTTTGAGAACGTTCTAGGTCGGACTATAGCAACAGTGTACCGAAACGACGCGTCATTTTAGCTACACAACAGAAATTGATCGCAATTCTCCAGACAAAAGACAATAAATCCTACCAGAAGGTTCGTAATTCCCATCCAAAGCAACTCAAATGAATATCAGATCCCTCCCGCGACCAACACACACGCGCTATCAAAAGAACAACACAACCACAAACGTAACAAAGAGGCATAGATCCTCATGAGCCCCCGCAATGCGGGGTCGAGATCTATGCCTCTTGCAGTTGGGTGGTGTTCATTGTTCTCGACAGTGAAGGGGTGAAGTATTAGATGGGAGTAGGTTTTACACAGTGTGTTATGTTTATGAGAGTGTGCACAAACCCATGCACAGCGAGTACTCGTTTGCCCCTCCATTATACATAGTCCAAACTAGGGAGGAGACCCAGGAAACGTTGATTAGTTAGTTATGAGGGTTTAAGGCCGAGCAGGCAACACAGGTCATCTCACGGCAGACCCAGGAGATGGAAAGAAGTGGGTGCCTATTTCAGAATACTGGGTAGAAAATATGTGTAGGAAATACTCTATGTATGTTTTGTGGTTTCAGCAGTTAGAGTTGTTGATAGGAATCTGTTGTTATTTTTCGTTACCAGACAGAGTTCCGGTTTTACTGGATGAATGAAAAGTGGCAGGAACGTCCCGAGCTGATGGAGGTGTCCAAGTTCAATCCAGTAAGGGTTAACATTTTCCTCTCTAGTCTTCCATATGCATAGCTGCCAACCCTCCCGATTTTATTGGGAATATCCCGATTTTTTTTCAATTCCCGATTCTCCGCTTTTTTCTACATTTCTCCCGATTTTCATATTTTCAAGCTTTGTTTTAAAATTCGAGGCATTTTGGCGTACCGCTCGGGGTCAAGCGCCTGTAGTTGAGAGCCTACCGCTATACTGTACCGCTAAGCTTTCGGGGACCCACAGCCAGTCTTGATTACGCATGCGCAGCAAATTTTCGTCCATTCTGTCTTTGTTCCGGTTCCTTCAAATTTGCCCTGGATCCATGGAGCACATGCTCAACGATTTTCACAACTGGTCACAGAGTATTTTCGATTTTCAACAAAATCATTCCTCCAAAGAAGCACAAGTGTTTGGTGAAGTTCCATCCAGACTACAAGCGTTCCTTTCCTTACATCGACGAATCGAGAAAGGGCAAACACTTTGCCTTTTGTAAAATGTGCCAGCCAGACATAAACATCGGTCACAGCGGCCAAAAAGAGATCAGTCTGCAGAAAAAACGTAAGAAACACCAAGAAAATCCCCGAAGGCTGCTGCAAACCCTTGCCCACCATCAAAAGAGTAGATCAACTTTGTGCTGATTAATTGATTGGCAACACAATCATGATTGCATGTGTGCTGTGTTGCCATCCAGAACTGCATGTCTCTGTTTATTCTGTTAATAGAGACATTCAGTTCTGGCATGCAACCTTTCATTGAACTCTCAACCCTGTTACCGTTAGTGTTACAAGCAAACATCCATTGATTTATTTTGTTCAGCCATGATTTTTTTCTGCTGATGTGAATGTAAACAAACTTCAAACTAAAGGATACAAACTGGTCATTATTTTGAATTTTGCTTCAAAAGAGAGGCCACCAAACTGCCTTCAAAATACTGATTTTCGTTTCCATTGTCCTTGATTTAGTTTGTTCAGCCATGATTTTTTGTGAATGTAAATAAACTTCAAACTAATGGATACAAACTGGTCTTTATTTTGAATTTTGCTTCAAGGCCTCCAAACTGCCTTAAAAATGCTGATTTTCGTTTCCATTGATTTATTTTGTTCGGCCATAATTTTTTGTGCTGATGTGAATGTAAATAAACTTCAAACTGAAGGATACAAACTGGTAATTATTTTGAATTTTGCTTCAAGGAGAGGCCTCCAAACTGCCTTCAAAATGCTGATTTTCGTTTCCATTGGTTTATTTTGTTCAGCCATGATTTTTTGTGCTGGTGTGAATGTAAATATACTTCAAACTAAAGGATACAAACTGGTCATTATTTTGAATTTTGCTTCAAAGAGAGGCAGGGATGTCACTGGAGCTGGACACCTATAGGACAAATGTCCTGGAGGGTGGCAGAGGGATAGGACATTTGTCCTGAATTGGAACAAAACAATAGGACATTTTGCGCGTGACAAAACTGATAGTAAAACAGAAACCACATAAACACAGGCTGAGTGAGATATTTATTGACTGTTGACGAAAAGGACATAAACGTAAAAAGGCAAAGAAAAGTGAACAAGTTATTATGTCATTCAGATAATACTGTCATCGCAGATTCGCATGAAAAACATATCAGGGCCTTGTAACAGAGGTAGCAAATTCTTCATGCTCAGGCTCACAACTCACAAACTAAACTGTCATTTTGGCACTTCAAGGAATTCACAGTGCAAGGAAATGTACTGACTAGAATAGCATTATAAAAATATTAGGCCATGTACTGACTAAACGGAAATGTAATGATTAGTAAGCCTAAGGCTATAACAAAAGGAGATGAGCTTTCTGTAAGAAAATGTATAAGAAAAAAAATCATTCCAGTTACTATTTTTTTGGTTTACTTGTTCATGTTGTCATTAACCCATTCGCTACCAGAAACCTGCTGTGGTCCATGCTTCCAGCATGTGCCACAGCAGGTTTCTGGTAGCAAATGGGTTAAAGATTTAAATTCTCACACTTTTGTGGCTAATAATAGACATGATGAACAAATGTAGAAAACTAATGCAGAAAATACTTTAAAAAGGCCTTGTCAATAGGCTACATTTGTTAGATTTATCTGAAACTTCACTACATGTAGTAGGCTGCTACACTGACTTGAAAATCAAAATGACACCCTCAGACTCAGTGGAACTGATATGAGCTGATCACTCAGCAGAAGTGGATGTTTTTTCTGAGTCCTGTTGAACAGTGGTACCCCTCCGATGTTTACGGACTCGGAATCACACTCTACACGACCCTCGCTCGCGCAGTCTCGCTTTCGCTAAAAATAGCTGAACTTTAGGGTCAGCCAATCAGAGGGCGTTGCCGGGAATAACACACTACACGTCACTCGCTCGCGCAGTGTAAAGCCGACTACCGCAAAGCGCCAGCCTACTCGGAAAGAAATGTCGCTAGCGGTGTCCGCGATCAACGGAAAAACAATCGGACACATGTCCTCTTTTTGAAACAAACAATCGGACATTTGTCCTGCTGATCTTCCTGTTCATCGGACATTAGGCCAAGTCAATCGGACTATGTCCGGTGTCCGACGGCCAGTGACATCCCTGGAGAGGCCCCCAAACTGCCTTCAAAATGCTGATTTTCGTTTTTGGCCGGGGGGGGGGGGGCTTTGCCCCCCTGCACCCCCCAGCGGGGCACTGCCCCTGCACCCTGCCGGGGCCTAGGTGGCCCCTGGACCCCGGCCAGTCAGGATTTTTATTTCTCCAAAGTTGGCAGCTATGCCATATGCATCAACACACTCTTAGCTATTAACCCCCTATACATCAACACGCTCATCTATTAACCCCATATATACATCAACACACTCTTAGCTTTTAACCCCAAATATACATCAACACACTCTATTAACCCTTTATACATCAACACACTCTTAGCTATTAACCTCCTATACATCAACACGCTTATCTATTAACCCCATATATGCATCAACACACTCTATTAACCCTTTATACATCAACACACTCTTAGCTATTAACCCCCCTATACATCAACACGCTCATCTATTAACCCCATATATACATCAACACACTCTATTAACCCTTTATACATCAACACACTCTTAGCTATTAACCCCCCTATACATCAACACGCTCATCTATTAACCCCATATATACATCAACACACTCTATTAACCCTTTATACATCAACACACTCTTAGCTATTAACCCCCCTATACATCAACACGCTCATCTATTAACCCCATATATACATCAACACACTCTATTAACCCTTTATACATCAACACACTTAGCTATTAACCCCCTATACATCAACACGCTCATCTATTAACCCCATATATACATCGACACACTCTATTAACCCTTTATACATCAACACACTCTTAGCTATTAACCCCACATATACATCAACACACTCTTATCTATTAACCCTTGTACATCAACACACTTAACTATTAACCCAATATACATCAACACACTCTTATCTATTAACCCTTTATACATCAACACACTCTTAGCTAATAATCACATATACATCAACACGCTCTTAGCTATTAACCCAATATACATCAACACACTCTTATCTATTAACCCTTTATACATCAACACACTCGTAGCTGTTAACCCCATATACATCAACACACTTTTATCTATTAACCCAAAAAGTAAACACGATGCAACTGCAAGAGACATAGATCCTCATGAGCCCCTGCAACTGCAGGGGCTGATGGGGATCTATGCCTCTTGCTGGGCCCACTGTGCATCTATGTTTCTGGGACGGCAGGTACCAGTACTCTTTGGCATTGAATAAACAAGGATGTCGGAGACACATTCGGTGTCAACTAGCAGTCAAGGGGCTAACCGCATTGTCCACTGGTGCTGTAGATTAACAGTACTGGCAGTTACATGCAAAAAAGACTCAAACCAATAGATGGTTAGTCTTGTCAGCGACCAGTACAGTGGCTCTATGTACACAGTGTTCAACTTTGGATTAATTTGGACGATGCTGTGTTACATTCTTCTGTTTTAGTTTGTCGTTGATTCAATGATATTTTGTTTCAGCACATTATGAAATTTGTACAATTAATGGTCCCGTACTGTTTGCCATGTACTCCCCAGATAGACCCAGTCATGGAGTATGCCACAAGTACACTTGTATTCAAATGAGATGCAAAGCACAAGTACTCCATGCAAAGCACAAGTACACCATACGAAGCATCTCATTAAATATTTGAATAGAAGTGTACGTGTGGTGTGCTCCCCGAGTGGGTCTGTCTGGAGAGTACACACAAACAGTGTGCGGTATTCCACACGTCCTTGACATTTTGTTTGTTGTGATGTCTTGCATCCTGTGCCTTTATTCTTTTGCAGTTGAAGTTTGTCCCTCTTCCAAGCTTTCCGTGCACCCCAGAATCTATTTCTTCAGCTGTGGCATCGGCAAATTTTGAGGTGAGAATATCTGCCATTCTTCGGTTTTGTGTGTGTTTGTCTGGCTAGCTCGATGCAAGACCTCCAGTGTAATGTCTTGTGTGCCTTATGTTGCAGGAACCATCATGGTTGATGCATATCATACTGCCGGGTTATATTGCCGCACCCATCATGGTTGATGCATATCATACTGCCGGGTTATGTTGCCGGAACCATCATGGTTGATGCATATCATACTGCCGGGTTATGTTGCCAAACCATCATGGTTGATGCATATCATACTGCCGGGTTATGTTGCCGAACCATCATGGTTGATGCATATCATACTGCCGGGTTATGGTTGCCGGAACCATCATGGTTGATGCGTATCCTACTGCCGGGTTATGTTGCCGGAACCATCATGGTTGATGCGTATCATACTGCTGGGTTATGTTGCCGGAACCATCATGGTTGATGCGTATCCTACTGCCGGGTTATGTTGCCGGAACCATCATGGTTGATGCGTATCATACTGCCGGGTTATGTTGCCGGAACCATCATGGTTGATGCGTATCCTACTGCCGGGTTATGTTGCCGGAACCATCATGGTTGATGCGTATCATACTGCTGGGTTATGTTGCCGGAACCATCATGGTTGATGCGTATCATACTGCCGGGTTATGTTGCCAAAACCATCATGGTTGATGCATATCATACTGCCGGGTTATGTTGCCGGAACCATCATGGTTGATGCGTATCATACTGCCGGGTTATGTTGCCGGAACCATCATGGTTGATGCATATCATACTGCCGGGTTATGTTGCCGGAACCATCATGGTTGGTGCATATCATACTGCCGGGTTATGTTGCCGGAACCATCATGGTTGGTGCATATCATACTGCCGGGTTATGTTGCCGGAACCATCATGGTTGGTGCATATCATACTGCCGGGTTATGTTGCCGGAACCATCATGGTTGGTGCATATCATACTGCCGGGTTATGTTGCCGGAACCATCATGGTTGGTGCATATCATACTGCCGGGTTATGTTGCCGGAACCATCATGGTTGGTGCATATCATACTGCCGGGTTATGTTGCCGGAACCATCATGGTTGGTGCATATCATACTGCCGGGTTATGTTGCCGGAACCATCATGGTTCATGCATATCATACTGCCGGGTTATGTTGCCGGAACCATCATGGTTGATGCATATCATACTGCCGGGTTATGTTGCCGGAACCATCATGGTTGATGCATATCATACTGCCGGGTTATGTTGCCGGAACCATCATGGTTGATGCCGGGTTCAGTGCTGAGTGGGTTAGTCTATGTTAGAGATATCCTCTGTTGTTTCATCACTTTTTCTCTCTTCAGGTTTCAGCCTTCAACACAACACGTTTAGAAAAGACAATTACAACACAAATGGAAAAAAACACGCTTAGCAAGGGAAGAAACTTGAAAACTTGGAAGGGAAAGAAACATTCTTAGGGACAATTACAACGCATACTGTGTCATAATTGTCCTTTCTAATCACTTTTTTTTTTAATTTCTTGGGATTTTCTTTGCATTGAAGACACTTGGTAGTCACCTTTTTGCTTGGGATTTGAACTGTCATGGTTGCTCCATACCTGGCTTGTGTCTGAGATAAACTGTCATGGTTGCTCCATACCTGGCTTGTGTCTGAGATGAACTGTCATGGTTGCTCCATACCTGGCTTGTGTCTGAGATGAACTGTCATGGTTGCTCCATACCTGGCTTGTGTCTGAGATGAACTGTCATGGTTGCTCCACACCTGGCTTGTGTCTGAGATGAACTGTCATGGTTGCTCCATACCTGGCTTGTGTCTGAGATGAACTGTCATGGTCGCTCCAAACTAGTTTACGAATAACAATGGACGTGAGAAGACAGCGAAGACTAAAAGTGCATGAACTGACATGGAGTAGCTCATCCAACGTTACAATTGCAAGAGGCACAGAACCTCATGAGCCCCCGCAAATGCGGGGGCTCATGAGGATCTTTGCCTCTTGTGGACCCGATTCATATCTATGTTCCTTGGATTGATGGGAATATTCGCTGTTGAATTGGCCACGCTTTCAAAGACATGCTGCGTCCACTAGCAGTGAAGGTTATAAGTTTGAGCCTTTCTTTTGCTTCACTCCTTTTCCCTCTCTGTGGCAGATTGACGGCCTGCTGTTCTACCACAAGCGCACGCACTACATGTTCGGCTCCACCCCTCTGGTGGTCTGGCTCAAGCCCTACATGCTGCCGGAAATTCTCGGCATCTCTGTCCCTGACCGACAGCTGACCCACCAGCCGTCGACCTACACGGATTACGCCACCCACATGAGGCAGGTCGCGGAGGACAAGGAAAAGAGGCAGGAGGAGAGGAAACAGGTTCGAGGTCAGGGACACAGAGGTCGCAGGGGTCGGAGAGGCGGCCAAGGTCGTGGGCAAGCCATGGATGCGGAGAATCAGGACGATTCTGGAGCCAGTGGGGAAGGGGGAAGTATTTTTGAGAACAGCGCTTTGGGAGGGGAGCTGATGGACGCTGACAATTTGTCAAGAAAGGGTGGCGGTGACACGGGGAATTTTGGACGTGGTGATTCATGCCAGTCTGGTGGTTTTGCGAGGAGCAATGGCGGCGCACAGCAGGGAGGGACTGGGGAGAGAGCAGCAGAGCAAGGCGGCGCCATGGATGCAGAGTCTACTGCAAATCAAATAACATGAAGTGACAAAATTACTGGACATTTGTGACCGGTGTCCTCGGGATGACGTTGACCATGGGCATGGGCATGGCTGCTTATCGAATCACAAGGAACAAGAAATTTTCGACATTCATGACCACTACTGAACATGTTAACCCTTCCAGCCCCACGGTCCCATTTCTCAGATTTGGGATTTGTTGCCTAATGACTATGAAACAGTTGCAGGAGATGGATTGGCCATGATAATTCAAGGGTAGTGCCAGATTAGCTTGGCGCCTGAAGGCGCCATGCTAATCTGGCACTACCCTTGAATTATCATGGTCAAGCCATCCCCTCCTGTAGGGATCCGGGGCTAAAAGAGTTAACTGCCGAGAAAAGGTTTGGCCGTTCAGCTGCAAGAGACATAGATGCTCATCAGCCCCCCCCCCAGTTGTGGCCGTTCAGGAGGATGTATGCCTCTCATCAGCCCCCCCCCCCCCCCCCCCCCAGTTGTGGCCGTTCAGGAGGATGTATGCCTCTCATCAGCCCCCCCCCCCCCCCCCCCCCCCAGTTGTGGCCGTTCAGGAGGATGTATGCCTCTCATCAGCCCCCCCCCCAGTTGTGGCCGTTCAGGAGGATGTATGCCTCTCATCAGCCCCCCCCAGTTGTGGCCGTTCAGGAGGATGTATGCCTCTCATCAGCCCCCCCCAGTTGTGGCCGTTCAGGAGGATGTATGCCTCTCATCAGCCCCCCCAGTTGTGGCCGTTCAGGAGGATGTATGCCTCTCATCAGCCCCCCCAGTTGTGGCCGTTCAGGAGGATGTATGCCTCTCATCAGCCCCCCCCAGTTGTGGCCGTTCAGGAGGATGTATGCCTCTCATCAGCCCCCCCCAGTTGTGGCCGTTCAGGAGGATGTATGCCTCTCATCAGCCCCCCCCAGTTGTGGCCGTTCAGGAGGATGTATGCCTCTCATCAGCCCCCCCCAGTTGTGGCCGTTCAGGAGGATGTATGCCTCTCATCAGCCCCCCCCAGTTGTGGCCGTTCAGGAGGATGTATGCCTCTCATCAGCCCCCCCCAGTTGTGGCCGTTCAGGAGGATGTATGCCTCTCATCAGCCCCCCCCAGTTGTGGCCGTTCAGGAGGATGTATGCCTCTCATCAGCCCCCCCCAGTTGTGGCCGTTCAGGAGGATGTATGCCTCTCATCAGCCCCCCCCAGTTGTGGCCGTTCAGGAGGATGTATGCCTCTCATCAGCCCCCCCCAGTTGTGGCCGTTCAGGAGGATGTATGCCTCTCATCAGCCCCCCCCAGTTGTGGCCGTTCAGGAGGATGTATGCCTCTCATCAGCCCCCCCCAGTTGTGGCCGTTCAGGAGGATGTATGCCTCTCATCAGCCCCCCCCAGTTGTGGCCGTTCAGGAGGATGTATGCCTCTCATCAGCCCCCCCAGTTGTGGCCGTTCAGGAGGATGTATGCCTCTCATCAGCCCCCCCCAGTTGTGGCCGTTCAGGAGGATGTATGCCTCTCATCAGCCCCCCCAGTTGTGGCCGTTCAGGAGGATGTATGCCTCTCATCAGCCCCCCCCAGTTGTGGCCGTTCAGGAGGATGTATGCCTCTCATCAGCCCCCCCCAGTTGTGGCCGTTCAGGAGGATGTATGCCTCTCATCAGCCCCCCCCAGTTGTGGCCGTTCAGGAGGATGTATGCCTCTCATCAGCCCCCCCCAGTTGTGGCCGTTCAGGAGGATGTATGCCTCTCATCAGCCCCCCCCAGTTGTGGCCGTTCAGGAGGATGTATGCCTCTCATCAGCCCCCCCCAGTTGTGGCCGTTCAGGAGGATGTATGCCTCTCATCAGCCCCCCCCAGTTGTGGCCGTTCAGGAGGATGTATGCCTCTCATCAGCCCCCCCCAGTTGTGGCCGTTCAGGAGGATGTATGCCTCTCATCAGCCCCCCCCAGTTGTGGCCGTTCAGGAGGATGTATGCCTCTCATCAGCCCCCCCCAGTTGTGGCCGTTCAGGAGGATGTATGCCTCTCATCAGCCCCCCCCAGTTGTGGCCGTTCAGGAGGATGTATGCCTCTCATCAGCCCCCCCCAGTTGTGGCCGTTCAGGAGGATGTATGCCTCTCATCAGCCCCCCCCAGTTGTGGCCGTTCAGGAGGATGTATGCCTCTCATCAGCCCCCCCCAGTTGTGGCCGTTCAGGAGGATGTATGCCTCTCATCAGCCCCCCCCAGTTGTGGCCGTTCAGGAGGATGTATGCCTCTCATCAGCCCCCCCCAGTTGTGGCCGTTCAGGAGGATGTATGCCTCTCATCAGCCCCCCCCAGTTGTGGCCGTTCAGGAGGATGTATGCCTCTCATCAGCCCCCCCCAGTTGTGGCCGTTCAGGAGGATGTATGCCTCTCATCAGCCCCCCCAGTTGTGGCCGTTCAGGAGGATGTATGCCTCTCATCAGCCCCCCCCAGTTGTGGCCGTTCAGGAGGATGTATGCCTCTCACCCCCTGCCAGATGCCTCATCAGCCCCCCCAGTTGTGGCCGTTCAGGAGGATGTATGCCTCTCATCAGCCCCCCCAGTTGTGGCCGTTCAGGAGGATGTATGCCTCTCATCAGCCCCCCCAGTTGTGGCCGTTCAGGAGGATGTATGCCTCTCATCAGCCCCCCCAGTTGTGGCCGTTCAGGAGGATGTATGCCTCTTGCTGACACCATTTCTGATTTTGCCGTATTTTCTTACGCCAAAATTAATTTCTTAAGATTTTATAGCCAAATAAATTACTTCCGGTGATAAAAAGCGCTGAAATTGTCCGCTTAAAAGTTACCAATTTCTCACTGACTTTGCTGCTCTTGTTCCGCCAAGCCATCGCGTTTCCCTCGAGATAAATAATGAGCCAATCAGAAGTGTCCTCTGATTAGCGCAACCAATCGGAATCTGAAATATACATGATCGAAAATAGTGTGATTTCATTTCAGTTCAGTAGTTCTTGGGATTTCGCTGTGTTACACTGTAAGCATGGGTGACGAAAGTGAATCGTTAAAACGTTAAAGTGCTGATTGGACTGGCAATGCGGCGAAAAAAACCGTGTATCAGCAGCTATTCTTCTTCTTCAGAATATCTATGCTACACCAGTATGACCGAGTTTTATGTTCACGTGAAATCTTCCTGGCGAATTTTATTTCTTCCTGTCACATTTTGAAAATGGTACGGTCAGGTAGTGAAAGGGGTTGGCATCCATGTTCCTGCGACGGCCTGGGGCTTCAAGGCTTGAATCAGCGACGATTGCTGATATACAGTCTGCATCAACTAACATAGAAGAGTGTAATCATCCAGTTAGCAAGAGGACCATGGCCGACATGAGCCACAGTTGATCCAAGTTCAGCGCCATCGGCAGGGCAACTATACAGCTGATGCTGGCCTGAGGACCTTTTTCTCTTTGGGTGCGTGTGTGCAGTGCTGAGAGTTGTAATGTGATGCATGTTTTAAATCAGGATGTGTCTGCGTGTGTGTGTGTGTAAATCGGGATGTGTCTGCGTGTGTGTGCGCGTATGTGTGTGTGTAAATCGGGATGTGTCTGCGCGTATGTGTGTGTGTAAATCGGGATGTGTCTGCGTGTGTGTGCGCGTATGTGTGTGTGTTGTTTGCATCACACCATTTTTTTAATTGGTAAAGTTTAACCCCTTACGGCCCAACTGCAAGAGACATAGATCCTTATGAGCCCCCGCAACTGCAGGGGCTGATGAGGATCTATGCCTCTTGTGGAGGCCGCTTTGTGTCCATGCTCTGGGACAGCTGGATCTTCTGTTCATTCAATTAACCCCTTGGCTGTCAGTATCGGTTTTCATTGCAATCTTTTCTGCAGGAATCGTCACAAGCACTACCCACAGCCAAAAGTTAACAGAGCTGTCAGAAACGCTAATTAGTGAAGGGGGTTACAAGATTCTCGCGTCAGTGCCATCGCCTTGTTAATGAGCAGCACTTGTAGTTTGTTGATACATCGGCAGCGCGTTTGATCATTCATTTATGGTCGGATTCATGTCCACCCTTGTCTGCCGTGGACTTTGTTGATCTGTGAATATAATAGACGTTCGGAAATCAAAAGGTCAAACTTGCACGTGTATCGATGAAAACAGTGGATTAACTTATTCTACCCCAGACACACACAGTAAGATGAGGATCGACCATGATAGTTCAAGGCCCAAGGGTGATGCCAGAATAGCTTGGCGCCTATGGGCGCCAAGCTATTCTGGCATCACCCTTGAACTATCACGGTCGATCTGTGTCCTGCACTGCAGTGCAGTCTTCAGAGGACAACAGCAACATTTGGGGATTTCCGTCTTGGGGTAGAACGAGTTAAAAGCCAGGACAAACGTGATATTACTTTTAATCCACCGTTTTAGTCTGATCACGTGCAGTTGTGACCTGCTTCTGATTTCTGGAAATCATCTGTCGGGGTTGATTTGTCAACAGAAGACGGAGAGTTTCATTGACTACTGGGTTTATGAAAATCTGTCCGAGATAAAAATATAAAACAGAGGATGCAGAGGCATCGTTTTGAAAAATTCTTTTAGAGACGTTTGAGGAAATTAAATCTTTTATCTTCCTTTAATATGTGGTGTTTGTTTTTTTATTTATTTATTTAATGGTGGTGGATGTTCTCCTTGTTGGTGCTGTATGTCACATTGTATTGGAACTTTTGTAATGGACGTACGTATTATCAACACAGCAGTTTTGCAGTCACAGGATAAAGGCGCATTACGCTTTACATGTATGGAAGTTTCTGTTTTGCTTTGTGTTGCTAGGTTTTACTTGCACACAAGCACACACATGCTCACGCACATACAGGCAGATGTATTCACTCTCGGACAAAAGAAAATGAGGCGTAATTTCGAGCAGAAGTCATGTTTAAAGTGAACTCGTAGCTATATCTATTTTCTAAAATTACATGTAATAAATAAAGTATATGTTAATGGTAAGTAAATGTTTATCAAAGTCAGATCATGCAGCAGTTCCAAATGAACCCTATTCTCACAACAAACCACACCATCTGCACAATGGTTGCCTCCCACAATTTGCTGCCACCAACAGGCGGCAGCAAATGGAGGGAGATGACCAGCAAGTATCTACTGGTCTACAGCATCATGTCATTACAACTAATTAACTGTATTAACTCAGGCACGTATTTCCCAAATTTTGGAGGCAGCATCTAACATCTATGCACCTGTTGCAGGAGATGGATTGACCATGATAATTCAAGGGTAGTGCCAGATTAGCTTGGCGCCTATCGGCGCCAAGCTAATCTGTCACTACCCTTGAATTATCATGGTCAATCCATCTCCTGCAACAGGTGCGTCAGGGCTGAATGGGTTAATGATTTCATACAAAATAGTAGATTGTCAAAGTATGCTTTAAACTCAATCCCCTTGTGCATGCCGACGTCGGTACTGTTTGCAGTACCACACACACTTCTTCCTCGAACATTCTTTATACAGCCCGGTCTCCTCTATAAATGCTGCCGTGCACTGCAGGTCCTCCAGGCCTCCACAGAGCTTGCGGGACACCTCTGTCTCTTCCAGCCAGTGTCTCCGTCTGAGGGTTGTGAACGTGGGACAGGTCTGTAGCACGTGGTCTGTTCTCATGCTACCAGAGTTGCATGGGCACTGCTCTGACTGGCCAATTCCAAACTTGGTGTGGAGATGCCAGTTCAGTTTGTTCTGGCCAGTGCGTAGTCGGAAGATAACTACCTGCTCCAGTCTGGTCAGTAGGTGATAGCCATCTGTTTTGTTATAGCTGGGGTGTTCTCACAGCCACTTTCTTTTCTGCTTGTTTTTTTATGATAGTCTTGGCTTCTGCATATGATGTTGTTTTGTCTTCTTGGTTTGTTGAAGATCCCTCCTTTGCTAGCCTGTCTGCAGTTTCATTGCCTCTCACCTTGCAGTGTGCAGGTATCCACTATGTGTGTTGTACAAAGGGAGGCGAGTGCTAAAAACAGATCATTTAGGTCTTTGGGTGTTTTTAGGGCCTGTAGGATGGAGAGGGTGTCAGTGAGAAACGCAATGGAGTCGGATGTTTCCGGGCAGTTTATCACGGTTGTTAACCCAATTCTCAGGGCTTCTGCTTCTGACACCACACACACTGATTACAGACCCGATGCGTGCACGTTCATGGGGGCTAACCCAGCGCTGGTAATATACACTCCCTTGTGAATGTAGCCCCCAATATTGTAAACAGTGCTGATATATGACATTGTGTGCACAATAGGGGTTGTTAAACCTTTGGCTGTTGGAAGCGTGGTTTTCTGGGGGGGGGGGGGGGGGGGGGGGGGGGGGTTCACGATGATACCTGCAGGAATCATCACCAACAAAACCCACTACCAACAGCCACAGAGTTAAAAAAAAACAAAACCACATCATAAATCATCTACATTAGCAAATCCCATTACATACGTTAAATTGCATTGTAAAAATCCAAACAGGAAAATTCCTAAATCAGAGTGGGGTCAAAAACATTATAGCTTGAGCACCTCTACAGTAAGGAAAGGCAGTAGGTTGCATCCCTGTATAGTAAGGACTGAAGGGACTGTTTCGCTGTATCACCCCGATCACAGTGGTATGCGTCATCATAGTAATAGTCACACTGTTAATCCGACTGTGGATGTTAATGACGCAACTCTGTCAGCAAGAGGTAAGTATTCCCATGAGCCTTTGCTGCTGCAGGGGCTCATGGAAATACACATAGACCAATCAACGCAATGTCTAGTCCGCGCAATGCTTGACCTACTTCTTATTTAGGGATAAACTATATTACAGAGAGAGATGAAGGCAGCAATGGTATAGCACACACACACACACATCCTGCTACGTGTGAATATGAGTACACAATTACAGTGTATAATATGTGTACTGATTTTTGCCAGATGAAATTTGCATTATGAAAATACATCTAATCTTACAAACGGCATCTCTCGACTGATGTCAAGAACATACATGTAATTTCATTTCCACCTGAACATGCAAGTGATGACTGAAAATGTCATAAAAAATGACTGATATTAGATATTTACCTCCTAGCACCCCAGTGTCCACACAGTCACGCAGACTATTCACCCTGCAGGCGGCTGCATGGACAAAGGCGTCAAACTGTGCCAAACCAAGAAAGTGATTGCAATGCGGGTAAAATGCAAACAAATGTCATACAAAGAAAGAAACACTTCAAACGGTAAGAACAACATAGTTTACGTATTTCTAAATAAACTGCTGTGCTTGTCCTTTCAAAGCGTGCTTCCTTCTTTGTTTAGTATTTCATTGTAAACCGTGTCCTTCACAATGTTATTGCCGAGCGCTGTAACGACAGTAGGTAACGTGTCACATCCATCTCTTTCACTTCAAGAGTCCCATTGACAGGACCATCAGTATTGCTGAAGGACAGTGCTGGTTTAGCATGGCACTTGCAGCACCTAGCTAATCACCATCAACATTTAAGCTAGCTTGGTCGATCTTTCTCACCATGGTCGCAGCTGTAAACTAAAAACCCAGCACATGAAAGTTCCTCTGGCCGTCCTAGGCCATAGCTGTGAGTGGGTCAGCGTGGACATCAGAACCTATTGCTCACTAGGCACAGAAACGGTCTTCGGGCTGACAGTGAAAGTGGGCATGTGTGTGGGTCCATTTTCACCACTGTCAGCCCGAAGACCTCTTGTCATGTGGAAGTCACCAAGAGCTAGGAATCTAGGTACTGCAGTCGACATTGCACCCAGTCTGCCTCTTCTCTCAGGCCGTGTTTTTTGTAGAACTCCAGCAAGGACCTGTAGCGGGCTCGAACATCAAACCCCACCAGCGTGTGCAACTTGCGTAGATCCACAGGGCACAGGTGCATGGGCTGGCGAAAGTCCTCTGTCAAATGCCCAGATCCATTCATACAGCACTCGAAAAACACGCAGTGGTCTATACCCAGCAGGTGCGCAATCTCGTGAACAAGAAGTTTGCATGAACGCTGCAACAGCAGGCGGGATTTTTCCTGAGGAGGGACAGGGGTGCGTGTGGGGTGAAGGTCATACCAGTGTTCTTTGGAAAACGTCAGGGATGGATTGTAACGACGCAGGCTGAAGACAGCAACACGCTGGTTTCCAGCAGCCATGCCTGCCACAAAAAGATCCGAGGCATCACCATATAAATCCAAAGTCGTGAGAGCAATCAGACACAGCGCCTGCGCGGGGATCTGCACACGTAGCTTGGACAGGACGGAGTCCACACGCAGCTGCAGGTGTCCGGTCTTAGCATTGTAGCGTGAGTGCAGCTCACTGCGTTTGACTCGTGTGCTTCTCCCCCCTGTTCCATGCTTGACTGGGTCTTCCACAAGCGTCACTTTACCATTGTTGATCTCAAGTTTAATTGGCGGCAAGGCCTCTATGGGCAGGCAAAGAAATCGGCTGGTGTAGTCCACCAGGTCCGAGAAGTTGATGGGCTGGTCAAACTCACCAAGCTGGACAATACAGACCTACCAACAAACACAATAATGTCAGAGAAAAGCTGCCAGTAAGCAAAAGGTCCTTGGTTTGTTGTTGGCCACAACTGGCCAGCGTACAGCCATTCATGGCCAACAGCAGCCAAAGTCTGCCCAAGGAACGTTTGATAACTGTGTGCAAGGAATGTTAGATTACTGTGTGCAAGGAACGTTAGATAACTGAGTGCAAGGAACATTAGATAACTGTGTGCAAGGAACATTAGATAACTGTGCAAGAAACATTAGATTACTGTGTGCAAGAAACATTAGATTACTGTGTGGAAGGTACATTAGATTACTGTGTGCAAGGAACGTTAGATAACTGTGTGCAAGGAACATTAGATAACTGTGTGCAAGGAACATTAGATTACTGTGTGCAAGGAACGCTAGATTACTGTCTAGGCATCAATGCAAAAACCTGATTTACCAGTATGAAGCAGAAAAAAAATGTGTCATGTATCTTTAGCCTTTTAACCCATTTAGTCCCAACGCACTAAAGCAGGGGATGGATAGACCATGATTTGCAAGGGTAGTGCCAGATTAGCTTGGCGCCTTCAGGTGCCAAGCTAATCTGGCACTACCCTTGAATTATCATGGTCAATCCATCTCCTTGTAACTGGTACACAGTTGCTAGATGACGCCTCCAACATTAGGAGAAATGTGGCCTTGGGGTTAAATTGGTTAAAATATGTCAACAAAATATCCATAAATTAAGCTAATCAGCCGCTCCATGGAACTACAGGTGCCATGGTTGATCCATCTTCTGCAACTCATACGGAGTCATGAGAGGACACCTTCCATTTCCAAATCTGTACCTAAAATGTGACATAAAATGCATATAAAATCCCAACAAAGAAGAAATGTGCTTTCTAAGCGTGTTTCTTTATTTCTTGGGATTTTCTTTCCAAAGCTACATAACAGTTCTAGGCATAAAAACCCATCAGATACAAACCTTCCCCTCTGGGTATTTGTTTTGTATAGTCTTCTCATTGCTGCAGAATTTCTGCTTCATGTACTTAAGTTTACGACGTGAGAACCAGGGGTTTTCCTCCATAAACTCTCGGTACGTCTGTCCATCCTCATCATACTGAGCCAGCCAATCATCCTGACTTGTCGGCTGAGGTATTGGCTTGAAGAATACTTGAGATGATGATGCTGATGATGATGATGATGATGACAAAGGGTCTGAGGTAGATGTAGGCCACAATCCACAGGAAAACTCCCGAGGAATGTCCACGGGTTTGTTGAAGCCTATAGCCTGGTTGCGTACGTGTTCGTCACGTGGCTTGAATCCACGAGCGAATGGGACGTATCGCACTCTCTTGGATGGTGTGGGCGAGGCAGAACGAATGCTGTTGCCACTGGCACAGCTGTCCTTAGTTTTGGCACGTTTCGGCATTATGTGTGATGTCAGTGACAGGTTCCAGGTCCCTGCTGGACAAAACAGTGTGTTGAATAACCCATAATGCCCTGACGCGATACGACAGGATGTGATTGACCATGATAGTTCAAGGGTGGTGTCAGAATAGTTTGGCGCCTTCAAGTGCCAAGCTATTCTGAAATCACCCTTAACCTATCATGGTCGGATTGTCCTCTGTGACAGACCTCCAAAATTTGATAAATTTATTCTCAGGGCTTAATGTGTTAATCGATTAGATGCCTTATGGTCTAAAGTCTTTAGCACAGTCTGCCTTGCATTTGCTGAGTGCATGCTGACTGCGGTGTGGGCTGGCCCGATGGCCTATTGCTTTCTGGGATGATGTTCATGTGAGAACCACATGTACAGACCAGGTGTGTATGCAGCAGACCCCCGACGGATGACGATCAATACTCACTGCTGGCTGCCCGGCTTTCACTATCACAGCACGTATCCAATTTATATTGTCATTGATTTTCAGTCTGTCAAGAGAATCCCCCCCCCCCCTCTCTCTCTCTCACACACACACACACACACACAGGACACACGCACGCGTCCGCGCACACACAGTCAGCGTCATATTTATAAAAGAACCCGTAATGTCAAAATCTTAACCCTTTGCGTGTCGGTAGCGGTTTTTGTTGTGAATCATCGCAACATTACAGGAATCATCGCACCAAAAACCGCTTCGGCCGATCGAGCATGATAGTTCAAGGGTGGTGCCAGGGCGGCTTGGCGCCTATCGGCGCCAAGCTATTCTCAGGCACCACCCTTGAACTTTCATGCTCGACATGCAAACGGTTAAACGGTGCAATACTAGTACGCTACACTTACCTGCGTATCAAACGGATCACAGCAGTTACTTCCTCCCTGCAGCATTTGTTCCTGCTCGTCAGCCTGTACTTCCGTCTGCTGTCAGCCACGACTAATCTTTGTCGAGCGCAATCGTCATGCTCTCACCCTAATGTAAAAATTTCAGTAGTCGGCTACTCAGCTGTCTGACATACAAGAGTTACTGAGCTTTGCACGCGTCTCACAGATCCAGCCGATCACTGAGACGATATCGAGGCTATTGATGTGATAAATGAGTCATGCACCATTGTCAAAACCTGCACTCACAGGCATTGCCACACATTCGTGAAATACCTAGGTTTACCTTTCGTGAGGTCAACAACAACAAAGGGTAGCGATTCCTAAACAAGAGCCAGGGGAGGTAACGCCATCAGACGCGTCGTCTGCTACAGCCAGCGATCGTATCGCCGGGCCGCCGGTTTGACATCATTGCGCACGTTTTTTTCCCAAATATCTCCGCAAAGAGAGACTTTTCTGTACCACCTTTAAGAATAAATATCTGCAGATTGATGTAATATGTTTTACTGAACTCCTATGATTTGTTGATCTTTTTGTACAGACGTAAAACTTTGGTGAAATGACAAGAACACGCCAAATGACAAGAACACGCCAATGACAAGGACACGCCAATGACAAGAACACGCCATTTTCAGTACCCTAAATAGAGTCCCGGCAGACGGATTTCAGTATACAAGTCATTGTATCATCATAAAGTCATTGTATCATCATAAAGTCATTGTATCATCATAAAGTCATTGTATCATCATAAAGTCATTGTATCATCATAAAGTCATTGTATCATCATAAAGTCATTGTATCATCATAAAGTCATTGTATCATCATAAAGTCATTGTATCATCATAAAGTCATTGTATCATCATAAAGTCATTGTATCATCATAAAGTCATTGTATCATCATAAAGTCATTGTATCATCATAAAGTCATTGTATCATCATAAAGTCATTGTATCATCATAAAGTCATTGTATCATCATAAAGTCATTGTATCATCATAAAGTCATTGTATGCCTGCGCTGTTTCAGGTTTGAAATCTTGGCCAATTTACGTGAACTTTACCTGAAATTTACCTGAGTGGCCACTGAGCGCGGCCGACGGCGGTAGGAAGTTTGAGAACTTATTTTAACCCCCTTAACTGTCTCTTTATCATGGCGGTTCTTGAACTGGTTGACAGTTTCAGCTTCGACAATTGATTGTTTCAGAGCATTCCATGGGTTCACAACTCTTTGGGAAAAAAAGTTTTTTCTAAGATTCAGTCTGGACCTCCCTTTGAACAGTTTGCTGCTGTGACCTCTATGGTAAAATGATGACTGGCATGAAGTAAAAAATATGTCCGCAGAAACATTTTCAAGTCCCTTTATGATCTTGAAAGTCTCGATGAGATCTCCCCTGTCTCTCCTTTCTTCCAATTTCTGCAAATTGCAAAAGGCCAGTCTCTCCTCATACGGCAGGTGACCAATCCCTGTAATCGATCTTGTAGCTCTCCTCTGCACCTTTTCCAACTCTGCGATGTCTTTTTTGAGGTATGGTCGCCATGCTTGGATACAGTACTCTAAATGTGGTCGTACAATTAGTGTAGAGTGGGACAATAACTTCTCTAGTTCTGGCTGTAACTGTTCGCATGATCTGCCCCACTGCTCTGTTGGCTCGTTTTGCTGCCACGCAGCACTGGCACTTCAAACTGGGCCTTTCTTATGCTAGGCTTAATATCTATCTGGGGAACATTTAGGGATGTAGGCTAAAATCAGTCGGCATTTCATAGCAAAATTAAGATTTTTGGACGACTGTACAGTAAAACTGACACACTGTTCGCGTTTCTTTGGCATCACTGACTCTGCCCACTCCTGGTTTCTCTCTTACCTCTCCGACAGACAGCAGTCCGTCACCATCGACGGCGTCTCCTCCAACCCAGTCAGGCTCTCATGCGGCGTTCCACAGGGGTCCGTCCTGGGCCCGGTCAGTCCTTTTCACACTCTACACCTCTCCCCTGTCCAACATCATTCAGTCTCACCACATAAACCACCACCTCTACGCTGACGACTCACAACTACTACTGACTAGACAAAGACAAACTCGACAACACTCAGTCACTACTGACTCGCACGGCTGGCTGCTATGAAGACGTGAAAAACTGGATGACAGCAAACAAGCTCAAACTGAACGACTATAAAACGAAAGCCATGCTGGTAGGCACTCGCCAGAAACTTTCCCAGCTCCCTTCCTCTCTCCACCTTCAACTCGACAGCACCCCCATCTCCCTCTCGACTCGGTCAAGAACCTTGGCGTTATCCTCGATTCCTTTCTTTCCATGACCAGCTTCGTCTCCGCCACGGCCCAGGCATGTTATCTCCACATCCGCTGGTCGGATTTTTTCTTTCTGAGGACGAGGCGGGCAGCATTGTTCTGGACGCGCTGAAGAGTGAGAGTGGTAGAGTGAGGAAGGCCGGAAAGGAGAGAGTTGCAGTAGTCGATGCGAGATAAGATGAGAGAGACAGCGAGTTTGGTGGCAGCGTCGCCGGTAGTGAGGTATTTTCTGATCTGACTGATGCGGCGGATCTCTCTGCTACAAATCCCTGAACAACTACGCTCCTACCTATCTCTCCAACTTACTTCACCCCTACACTCCTTCCCGCTCCCTCCGCTCCGCCTCCGACCCTCTCCGCCTCCTCATCCCCCGCACCAAACTCAGCACTTTCGGCCCCCGCTCCTTCTCAGTATACGGTCCAACCACCTGGAACACTCTCCCACTCTCTCTCCGTCAGAAACACTCTATCTCCTCCTTCCAGTCCGCCCTCAAAACTCACCTCTTTCAACAGTTCTAGCACTATATCACCACACTCCCCACCCCAAGCTGACCGTCGTAATGTATTTTCACTATTTGTGGTACGTGAGTCATTGTCTAAAGCGTGCGCATGCGTGTGCGAGTTGTGAGTGCGCGCTTAGAGTTATAATTATTATAAGATAAGCGCATTGATAAATACCGTAATTATTATTATTATTAGATAATATTAGGTCAACTGGCACTTAATGATATTTGTTCTAAGATTGGTGTAGACTGAAAAGTGGTTGTTTGCGGAGATATTTGCGTCGAAGAACGTGACGTTGTGCCGCGCTCCGATGTCAAACGACCGATACATGTGTATAATTTATTTTCCCGGCTAGAACAGATGGATTGTCAGTAGATAATGCTACTTCTGCATGTGTCCGACTTAAACTTCACGCTCGAGGTCAGTAGTGAGTGCTTGCTTGTGTCTGACCGCCGGTGTCAGTGCCTTGCGTCAGTGCGGGTGTGCCGGTGTGTCATGTGTGTGTGTGTGTGTGTGTGTGTGTGTGTGTGTGTGTGTGTTTCCAGTGTGCAGTGTGTGTGTGTGTGTGTGTGTCGTGTGTGTGTGTGTGTGTGTGTGTGTGTGTGTCTGTGTCTGTGTGTGTGTGCCCTGTGTATGTCAGTGTGCAGTGTGAGTGCGTGTGTCACTGTGTGTGTGGAGTGTGTCCCTGTCCAGTGTGCAGTGTGTGTGTGTCGGGGTGTGTCGGGGTATGTGTGTGTGTGTGTGTGTGTGTGTGTGTTAGAGAGGGAGAGAGATAACAATATGCAACACTTGATTCTGTATTGCCTGATACTGTGTCTACAACAGAGGTCCGCCCACAATCTGTGGTTAATCATAGTCGTCTAAGTCTTTCTGCAAGGAACATGGATTCTCATCAGCCCCAGCGATCACAGGAGCACACGAGTATCTATACCTCCTGCGGCTGCCCGGGACCAGCACATCATTTTCTCCTCGAATGTAGGCAGTCGCGATTGAACCCAGCGACCGTAATCTCTAGCTGGCAAGGGTCACCAGTAGCTATCTACCTGTTGTTCTAGTATCTAGCCCCAGTAAGCAAAACGTCTTTGGGCTCACGACGGCCGCAGTGGGCCCGCGCACAGCCGTGCGCAGGCCCACCGGCCGTCGTGAGCCCGATGACCGGTGCTTACTGGGTAGGGCGTTCAGGCTGACGGTCTTGTTTTGCCACGACCCGGCGGTTTTACAACTTCCAAACCATCGCCATTATTATCAGCTTTTTCCCCGCGAGGCCGGCAACATGCAAGTGAAAGTGCTGGTGTTGCTCTGCTGTGCGGCTTCTCTGGCTGCTGGTAAATCAAGTGCAGTATACTGATGTCGCATTTTCTGCCGGCCTTTGCCGACTCAGTGACGAAACTGAGATGACTCAAAACTGAAACTAAAAGACAAACTATAGCCAGTCGTTAAAATAGCATTTCTTTTTTCTTTTTTTCTTTTTTTTTCTTTTTTTTTAGACCCAGAGGTAGCACCACTGAATTATCGTGGTCGGTTTATCTTGAAGAGTTAGGGTTATATAAACCGACCACGAAAATTCAGCGGTGGTGCGGCCGGCCTTGTGGCCGTGTGTTAGGCCTGGGCTGACTGTGGCTATTTTCTGCTTTCAGCAGCAGCCGATGATCTTGGTGACGAGGTGGTGTGCGGACATCTGCCCTGTCCTCTCCCCCCGTGTACAGACACCATAGCAACTTTCTACTGGAAAGAGGGGACGCTCTGCCCGGGGTGTGATCAATGTGACCCCAAGCACTCCGACATTCAGGACGTGCGCTGCCCCGCCCTCCCCTGCCCCAACCCCGTCCCCGCCTGTCACCACGGATGGCTGCCTACGTACTACTGGTACCGGGGCAAGTTCTGTACAGGATGTGACCAGTGTCTGCCAGCAGACCGCACAGCTGATGCTCCGGTCAGTATACGAGTCAAGTACTATCAATCAATCAATCAATCAATCAGTCAATGAATCAATCAATCACTGAGTCAGTCAATCAGTCAATCAATCAATTAATCAATCACACCTAAGCTGCGCTCACCTATCATAGATATCGTGTGTTTACAAAAGTCCATCTCAGTACCTTTCCATTCATACAATCATCAGTCAGTGGCTAAACATCAATCGATCGACAAATCAGTTGATCCCTCATTGACTTCATACGGAATCCCGGCATCAAACTTGGGCAACTCGTATTGACTTCTATGTCCCTTATCTATCCACCGCACCTACCCCCAACCCCCAACCCTTCTTCACCCCACCCCATTACCCCCACCACCACCCGAGAAAAAAAACTGAAGTCAGAATGGTTTAATTTGCGGTCATTTGTACTGCGAGTGAAACAGTTTGGAATAATAAGATGTGAAGCCTCTCTTCCTGTGTCAGCCGTTAGCAGTAGCTGGGAAGGCACTCTGTTGTTATGTCCCTTTGACCGCAGCCAACACTGGTAGTGTCAGTCGAGTTAGGCCTGACTCAGTTACCACATTCAGCCCGACGGCCGTATTTCCCAAAGTTTGGAGGCGTCATCTAATGACTATGCACCAGTTGCAGGAGATAGATCGACCATGACTGATAATTCAAGGGCAGTGCCAGATTAGCAAGCTAATCTGGCACTACCCTTGAATTATCAGTCATAGTCGACCCCGTCTCAGTCCTGCTGTAGTGCGTCAGGCCTGAATGGGTTAATTTATATATTATTATACGATTCTTATAAGTGTGCAGGATGAGCCATGTTCGTTCGACAGGAAAATCCACCCCCACACGTCATCTTAACCCTGCCAATGCTGAGATGAAGTGAACAATAATGATGCGCTCTGAGCCTTTCTTTGTGGGGATATTGCGCTATAGAGGAGTTATATATTATTATTATTATTATTATTATTATTATTATTATTATTATTATTAACATGACTCAACCAAGAGGCGTCGCGGCGGACCCTCATGAGCTCCCGGCAACTGCGGGGGCTGATGCGGATCTATGCCTCAGTCTTGCGGAACCCATTCAGTCTAACAACGGACAGAGAAAAAAAAGGTCCCTGAATTCCGGCAAGTGTGGGTGCGAGTCAGTTATCATCAAGCTGTCGTGAGAGATATCGGCTGGCACATATCAAACGCGCTGCGACCGTATTTTCCTCCCCTCCTTTTGGCTCCTGCGGCTCCATGCCTGACCAAAAACTTTTCGAGTTTTTCAGTTCACGGATAGTACGACTGTGTCTTCACTTATACATACCATGTATACACTATTTAGTTATAACCAT
>BTPG01000001.1:2636858-2644358 GCA_036245525.1 Semisulcospira habei | reverse complement strand
CAGAGTGTGATGTTTCTGTCCTTCCATATGGTCTTCAATCTTGTCAGTGCTGTTGTTGTCTGCGCAATCCTGGACAGTATTTCTGGTTTTGATCCCTCATCTGTCACAATGGCTCCTAAGTATTTGCCTAACATTTTGTCTACCATTTAAAACAAGGTGGGATGAACCATAACCCACAAAGTCCATTCTATCCGAGAGCTGTCTTCGCCGTCAAGGGTCTTTTGTCTTTGACTTGATTCTGATGTTGAAATATCTCCTTTTGAAAAAGCCTCGCTGATGTGCCAATGCGTCATAGTGAACTCTATGAGGGGCGCGCGCAGTGCATACGCGTCATTGGTTTGTCAAACGTCATTTGTCATGACGGTTTTTTTTTTGTTTTGTTTTTAGGTAATTTTATATTTAATGTGAACACACGCAGACTCTCAACAGTCGCACGTACAGACTCACCGGCACAACAGACGCACGCACCGCCACTGACTCAGACGGGCGCATTCACGCGGTACAACTCAAACACTACTTCTCTTTTTTCTAGGCCCTTTTACTCTTAACGAAACAACGTAAACTCAAAACATTCTTTGCACCATACACTTCTCACTACAAGCACATCGACACCGCATACACATACACAACGCAAAAGCCAGGCTAGGTAATTGTCCTCACAATCCAACCTGTTTCACTGGTGTTATCGTTCTGCAGCGTTCTGTTCTTCCACGTCTAGGCGTGTAGTTTCTCACGTCGCACGCTTCTGAGTAGTCCCCGGCCGTTTCTCGTACCGTGGACGTCCTCCTGACTCGCTCCCGTAGTGCAGTCTCTGATGACTAGGGTGTGTCTAGGCATCGGTCGCTCATTCCTCGAGTGGTGAAATGACCTCTCGATAGGTCCCTCTGGCGGCAGCCTTCGTAGAGTGACGTCTCGGCGTCACGTCGCTCCGCTCCACACAAGAACTCTGTACACAAAGTCCTGACATCTTAACACTTGCATCACACACACAACTTGAATAATATGAGGTACCTTACGTAACCTGGCTGATACAAATAACTCTCACACGTTCATTCACACACACGTGCTTCATGATAACACGAGCTACTTTCGCAACACACCATAACTCTGTCACTACACTAAAACAGACTATAACCTGACGCACGCGCCATACACGGGTTCGTACACTGGAAAAGATTATACTAACACAAATAAACGACTTAGGCATACACACCTCACATTCCTTATTTATCCACCTCGGTAAATAACTACATAAGAAAATCACCGGTTAGTATCTCAACCAATTCTAAACTGACGTAACTGAACCATATCAACGCTACACAACCGGACTAAATCTTACTAACGCATACTACCTTTAATTCAGTAGCTGCCGATAATACATATAAAAACATACCTGAAATCTAGGTCTCAATCTTGGAATAGGGGCTAGGGTATCCCACACACAACCGTCCTTGCTGACAGCATAGCCCGTACTGACTACTCTCGGCCTCGGTTACACTGAACTCCCACCTAAAACTCCGTGCAAAACGCTTTCCTTATGATTGCACGTGACCTCGTGCATACACGGGATATTTGTCAAGACAAACACCTGACAAGACCGTACCATACAACAAAAAAAAAACCTGTGGGAACTCTATGCATGTGCATAGAGCTTCATCTCAATGTGATATGAGTTTCGCTTTTGCTACAAGACTTGCGAAAATGTTGACAAAACTAGAATTTTCACGGTACATTTTTCAGTCTTGCGGCTATGATTTGTGTGAAATCAGGTTGACTTTACCTAGCTACATACTATACTAAGTACACCTGCATGCTCTTCTGAAAGCGCGTCGATGTGTGTGTATGCGTGTGCGTGTGCGTGCGTGCATGCGCGCGCTCCAAACGTCCTTAAGAGGCATATATGTTTATGCGTCCTCCGGGCACATGAGAGTCTATGACTCTTGCAGATGCGCGCATGTGTGTGTTTGTGTGTGTGTGTGTGTGTGTGTGTGAGAGAGAGAGAGAGAGAGAGAGAGAGAGAGAGAGAGAGAGAGAATTACGTCATATGTCTGTATGGTGACGGAGTTGCTTCTTTTACGTCACCGGCACTGTCTGACTTTCTCTAGAAGTCAAGGTTTTTTACTGTTTTATTTATTTTCTTTTTGACCTGATTCTGATATTGAATTATCTCCTATTGAAAAAATCTCTCAGATGTGTCAATGCGTCAGTGAGTTCTATAAGGGTCACAGGACAGACGCGTCTTTGATTTGTCAAACGTCATTTGTCATGACGTAAGTTTTAGTTTTTACGTAATTTTATATTTTACGTGATATGAGTTTCACTTTCGCTTCATAGGCTTGAGAAAATGATAACAAACTAGAACTTCACGGTACAATTTCAGTCTTACTATAATTTGTGTGAACGCAGGTTGACTTTACCTCGCTACATGAGTCACTAAGTACACGGGTCATCTGCATGCTCTTCTGAAAGCGCGTCGATGTGTGTGTTCGTGTTAGTGCGTGCATACGCGCGCGCACTCCACATCTCCAAGAGGCATAGATCCTCATACCGTACTGCATGTTTGTGTATGAGAGAGAGAGCCGCGTGAGAGAGAGAAAATGACGTCATATTTAGTTAGTTATTTGGGTTTAACGCCGAGCAGGCGACCAAGGCCATCTCTCGGCGGGATGGGTAAAAAGCTGGCCAGCCAGACTAAAAGCAAGGTCTTAAGACAAGATGGAAATACTGATATCTTAAAAATATGTCAGGCTAAAATGTCGCACGAGTCTTGAAAAGAAATGTCTACAGACTCTCAAAAAGGGCAAAATAAAGAAATTCACAGTCTATGAATGCTCAGATCTTGTGAAAAATATTGCATTCTCTCAAGAAATTGAAGATTTTGTCCGGGGGAACATCCCGGAACAAAACCTTCAAGGAGTCTGCTGTGAAGTGTTTATATCTCGTGTCAATTAGATCGGCACAATACAGCAAAAAGTGTCGAACAGAAAACTGCTAATCACAGGCAAAACACCATGGACGCTCATCCTGTTTAAGTAAGTAAGAGTGCGTAACATACGTGTGCCCGATGTGGAGCCGAGTAAGGACAGTCTCCTCACGGCGGCTGCCGCAGCGGAAAGGTAGACTGTCGGACACCGTAGGAAGAGCTTCATGCAGCTTGTTCCCTTCCTCTTTGTCACACTCGGACTGCCACTCGCGGGCTATGTACGCACTAATCACATGTTTAAAATCACTATAAACAGTTTCTGTGTCAGGGACAGGGTCACAGCGGGCACTGTTGGCAGTAGAATCTGCGATTCTGTTGCCGGCGATGCCCACATGGCCCGGGACCCAAATAAAAATGATGTCATAATATTCCTTCATCAAGTCTGCGTAGAGCTCTCTAATCTGCACCAGCAGTGGGTGGTCTGTTCCCGCGCCCTGAAGGGCCTGCAGGGCAGAAAGAGAGTCAGACAGAATCAGGAAGTTTCTTTCCCCAGACTGATAGGCATGCTTGAGTGCCAGCAGAATTGCCTGCAGTTCTGCACTAAATACAGAGGAATGGTCAGGGAGGCGGAGCGTAAATGGGCGTCTAGGATGGCGAGAGGACACTGCAGCCGCAGCCACTCTCCCATCTTCAGACTTGGACCCATCCGTATAAAGACGACAATACTGAGCCAGGAAAAAATTGAAAGGAGTTCATTGAGGCTCTGTTGGTATATGGCTGGTGGGGTACAATCCTTCTTGTGGGCGGTCAAGTCCAGCAAGATGTCAGGAACTGGTAGTAGCCAGAGTGGAGTGATGTGTTGCAGAGATTCCGAAACTTTGTCCAGGTCCACTCCGGGCGCCTGCAGATGAGGTCGGACACGGAAGGAAAGTGGACGGACAGCTCCCGGATGGGCATCGTAAATCTCTGCAAACGACGGGTTAAAAACACAATCATAGGCAGGATTGTCTGGATGGGCCTTCAGCTTCAGAACGTAGCTGAGCATGAGGCGGATGCGACGGAGCCTGAGAGAAGGCTCCCCGGCCTCGGCATACAGACTATTTAGAGTATTATGTCAGTGTCTGCGTGTGACGGAGTTGCCTCTTTTACGTCACCGCCACTGTCTGACTTTTTCTGGAAGTAAAGGTTTTTTAGTGTTTTAATTCATTTCTGAAAAGAATTAATTGTTACTAAAGAAATTGAAAGGATACAAAGCTGGCTAACGAACTCATCCAATATCTTTCTCCAACTCAGTTGAACTTTGTTTGCTAGGTGGTAGACATTTAGCTGACCAACAGGGAGCTTTTGGCCTTTTGTTGAGGGTCTGTTCATAGCGTTGTAATGCACTTTCAGTTATTAAGGTAAGCAATTAGATATCAAATAACAATACGGAATACGAGAAGTAAAGGTAGAAGCTAATATACATACAAGTAAATATAATGACTAATGGCCTGAAGGAAACACTAAACTGACGTTAGTCATGACTCAGTGTCAGTGTGTACTGAACGTTTAACGCCAGAACAAAACAAAAAAAAACTTGAGAAAAAAACTAGACCGAGGTTAGTCAGGGTAATTAAACGAAGCGTTTACGTCAAAATCCATGTATCGCGGCCAACAGCAACAAAAAAAAATTGAAATGAAAAGCATGGAGGCTAAAATACAAACTCTGATAAATACACTCAGATAGTGTTTAGGTCAAAGTCCACATGGCCCTAACTGAAACTGGTTTTCCAAAAGCTGCTTACAAAAACTGATCGCTTCAGTTTTTGGAGCACAAACAGTGGCAGGGAAAGACGAGGCCTAAGTGATATTGTGATACAGCGCGAAAATCAACACGTGTCTGCCAAGGGCCCGCACAGCCGGAGCCATGACTGAAAGGCGATTCAACACTTCTTTGTGTTTATATTTCGTTTTTGGAAAGTTGAATGGGTAAATTTGCTGACGCTGAAACAGACATAGATCCTCATGAGCCCCCGCAGATGCGGGGGCTCATAAGAATCTATACCTGTTGCAAGATTCATGTAGATCTGAGTCTTACAGTTAGTTCGTTGGCGGAAGCCGTGCAGTAGTCAGTGGTGTTTTGTGCTTGTGGTAAAACTAACATTGAGTGAAACCTGCACCAGTTTACGTTGCAGGGTGCCTTATCCCGTACAGAGGTACAGCTTGACATTGCAGGGGGCCTTATCCCGTACAGAGGTACAGCTTGACATTGCAGGGGGCCTTATCCCGTACAGAGGTACAGCTTGACATTGCAGGGTGCCTTATCCCGTACAGAGGTACAGCTTGACATTGCAGGGGGCCTTATCCCGTACAGAGGTACAGCTTGACATTGCAGGGGGCCTTATCCCGTACGAGAGGTACAGCTTGACATTGCAGGGGGCCTTATCCCGTACAGAGGTACAGCTTGACATTGCAGGGGGCCTTATCCCGTACGAGAGGTACAGCTTGACATTGCAGGGGGCCTTATCCCGTACGAGAGGTACAGCTTGACATTGCAGGGGGCCTTATCCCGTACAGAGGTACAGCTTGACATTGCAGGGGGCCTTATACCGTACAGAGGTACAGCTTGACATTGCAGGGTGCCTTATCCCGTACAGAGGTACAGCTTGACATTGCAGGGTGCCTTATCCCGTACAGAGGTACAGCTTGACATTGCAGGGGGCCTTATCCCGTACGAGAGGTACAGCTTGACGTTGCAGGAGGCCTTATTGACATTCCCCGTCGGCCCGAAGACCGTTTAAATAAATGAGCCAAAGCACTGCGGACGGCCAGAGTGTCTAAGTGTACACAAGTGGAGAATGTGACTGAAGTCAAGAGAAACAGTATCAAACGTGTTCCCAATGCGCAAAAGGTCAGCGGGCCAACGTTGGTCGATGTCGGCCCGATGGCCTTTGCGCACTGGGCTGCTTGTCAAATAGGTTACATTTCTGTTTAGTTTTGTCATTTGATCAGGAGCGCTCGCCACGGGTTGCGTGCGTGTGTATGTGTGTGCGTGTGTGTGTGCATGTGTGTGTGCGTGTGTATGTTTGTGTGTGTGTGTGTGTGTGTGTGTGTGTGTGTGTACGGTTGTGCGCGTGTGCGTGCGTGAGTGCGCGTGTTTGTGCCGTGTGCGTGGGTGCGTGCGTGCGTAGTGCCGTGTGCTTGTGTGCGTAGTGCTTGTGTGTGTGTGTGTGTGTGTGTGTGTGTACGGTTGTGCGCGTGTGCGTGCGTGAGTGCGCGTGTTTGTGCCGTGTGCGTGGGTGCGTGCGTGCGTAGTGCCGTGTGCTTGTGTGCGTAGTGCTTGTGTGTGTGTGTGTGTGTGTGTGTGTATGTGTGTGTGTATGTGTGTGTGTGTGTGTATGTGTGTGTGTGTGTGTATGTGTGTGTGTGTATGTGTGTGTGTGTATGTGTGTGTGTATGTGTGTGTGTGTGTGTATGTGTGTGTGTGTGTGTGTGTGTGTGTGTGTGTGTGTCTGAATGGTATAACCAGTTCCCAACGCGCAAAAAGGCCATCGGGCCGACCTCAGCCGCCGCTGGCCTTTTGTGCATTGGGTTCAAATCAGTCACCACTAACCCAGTCAGCCCTGACGCACTACAGCAGGAGATGGATCGACCATAATAATTCAAGGGTAGTGCCAGATTAGCTTGGCGCCTGTCGGCGCCAAGCTAATCTGGCACTACCCTTGAATTATCATGGTCGATCTATCTCCTGCAACTGGTGCATAGTGCATAGATGACGCCTCCTAAATTTGAAAAATACGGCCGTCGGGCTGAAGGAGTCAATAAAAAATGACGTATGGAAGTTATCCTGGCAGATATCTACTTAACTGATGCGGTAATTTATTATTGAAGTGACGCAATCAAACGATATTACTGTTTGCTTGCGTCATTTTACTTCGTCACCTAGATGCCTAGCGACAACTGTTGTCAGTGTTGCTGGTAAATCAGCACCGGGTGCAACATCGACGGGAACAATGCAGTTCCTGGCCGTGTGCGGCTGTCTCTACGTGACCTTGCTGTGTACAACACACACAGTGTCGGCCTTTACGTGGGGCGAGTCGCTGGCTGATGGGACGAAACTGGAAGCCTGTGAGGGCGAAAGAGTCAGTCTCCCCTGGACCGTCCGCCTGGATGGCGGGGAAGGCGTGGTTACTCACGGTTATTATCGCAAGCTGGATGACAAATCTGGCGCTAAACAAGACCAAGATGGCGTGTACATCAACCTGGCCACTGAGGACTCGCGAATCACGCAAGGACCTGGTTACCATTTCCACATTAGCGGGGCGCGCGTGCAGGACAGTGGACAATATACACTGACGTTTCGGGTCACCAAGGGCGGCCAGGCACAGAACTACAGCAGCAGAGTGTTTCTCCGCGTGAAAGCCGCCCCAGTGAGTGATGCGGACAGTCTGAAGGCCAAACTGGAACGTCGTGCCGTGTTGGTGACTGAGGGACCACAGCCTGGATTGCACATCAAGGTGGCATGTGGAACTCTCCGTGATCTAGGCAATCCACCCGTGTCTGTCCTGTGGAGAACACCAGCCGGTAACATCATCCCA
>BTPG01000001.1:2619358-2631858 GCA_036245525.1 Semisulcospira habei | reverse complement strand
CCCAATAACTCCTCTCTTGTAATAAATCTGTATGAAACCGAAAATGCCACGAGTGGCGGGGAACCTCAATTCATTTCTTTTGTAACTTTTTCAGCCTGTTGCGGACGTAATCCTTAATGTTTGTCCAGCGCCTATGTCTAAGTGCGGGCTCCTCGGCCATTGCGTGCTGTATCTCGGCCTTTCCAGGAAGTTTGTTCATAACGAGGTTGTCTTGAAACGAGTTTGAACAGCTTTCTCTTCAGCTTCCCCCCATGGTTTCCTTGTAAATCTAGCTTTCTTTCGAACAGGAGCTGACGCAGTACTGTCATCATCAAAACTATCTAGATTGTCATCAGGCTCTTTTCTCCGTCATGCTCATCGATTCCTGTGTTGTTGACTTGCTACTTTCTTCATTCACAGGTGCTGTTCCCCCCGAGACCTCTCTGCCAGTTTCTGGTGTGTCTTCATTGTCAAAGTCAATCTCTTCATCATCGCCCAGCTCAGCTCTAATGCAACTCTCAAAATCTGTCATCCCATTGTTAACTGACAGAAGAATCTTTGCCACTTTTGCCTTTTGAAGGACGTCTTGAGGTTGGCGGTAGATATGGCGATGTATCCGAATATCATGGCCAAGGAAATCTGCCAGCTGATCCTGGTCTAACTCCGAGATGGCCATTGACTGAGCCAAAGTTGCAACCTGCTTCCGTAACTGAGTAAATGTGAACATGGCTGGGTATGACACCCCTGCTTCTAGGGCATGGGCCTTCAGAACATCTGTAAGGCCTCTGACCAGAAGGTGTGGCATAGATGTACTGGGAATCAGCGAGAGCTGGCACTGATTGCCTCATTTGAAGGATTCTGTCCACATTTGTCATCATCTTCTTCGTCAGCAAAACGGGAACACTCCTATTAAAATTGCCTCTGATTTCCACTCGCTGAAAATGATTCACCATTTTCTTCTCAACCTCTGTGAGACCTTTCAAGATATCTTGATTGGTGATCGATCCAATCTTAGCATTCTGGAAGTCTGACACCTTCATTCTCTGAACTTCTCCCCCTCGTTTTCGGTTGAAAAGTGATACAGCACAAAGAGTTGCTTTAACCACTGTCGGATAATCTTCCGAAACCCTCCTTGTCTCAAGAAGCTGTTGGACCTTCCTCACATCTTCACATGATGGGATCAGCTGCACACTGCCCGATATCCACGTGAGATGTAAGTAGGACAAAACTAGGCACACAGAACGCAGGACTAACAAGAGATATAGATCCTCATGAGTCCCCGCGACTGCGGGGGTAAGGGTCAGGGGTCAACCCGTTAATGCCTGAAGCAGGTCGCTTTAAGCCTGAAGGCGCGTATTATGCATCGTGACTGAAACAGCATGACGTCATTGTGTGACGCGGGCACACACTCAGGCACAGAAACCGTCATCGTGCATGTGCGTCAACACTAATATAAAACAGCGTGACGTCATTGTGTGACGCGGGCACACACCCGGGCACAGAAACCGTCATCGTGCATGTGCGTCAACACGAATATAAAACAGCATGACGTCATTGTTTGACGCGGGCACACACTCAGGCACAGAAACCGTCATCATGCATGTGCGTCAACACTAATATAAAACAGCATGACGTCATTGTGTGACGCGGGCACACACTCAGGCACAGAAACCGTCATCGTGCATGTGCGTCAACACTAATATAAAACAGCATGACGTCATTGTGTGACGCGAGCACATACTCAGGCACAGAAACTGTCATCGTGCATGTGCGTCAACACTAATATAAAACAGCATGACGTCATTGTGTGACGCGGGCACACACTCAGGCACAGAAACCGTCATCGTGCATGTGCGTCAACATGAATATAAAACAGCATGACGTCATTGTGTGACGCGGGCACACACTCAGGCACAGAAACCGTCATCGTGCATGTGCGTCAACACGAATATAAAACAGCATGACGTCATTGTGTGACGTGGGCACACACCCGGGCACAGAAACCGTCATCGTGCATGTGCGTCAACACGAATATAAAACAGCATGACGTCATTGTTTGACGCGGGCACACACTCAGGCACAGAAACCGTCATCGTGCATGTGCGTCAACACTAATATAAAACAGCATGACGTCATTGTGTGACGCGGGCACACACTCAGGCACAGAAACCGTCATCGTGCATGTGCGTCAACACTAATATAAAACAGCATGACGTCATTGTGTGATGCGAGCACATACTCAGGCACAGAAACCGTCATCGTGCATGTGCGTCAACACTAATATAAAACAGCATGACGTCATTGTGTGACGCGGGCACACACTCAGGCACAGAAACCGTCATCGTGCATGTGCGTCAACATGAATATAAAACAGCATGACGTCATTGTGTGACGCGGGCACACACTCAGGCACAGAAACCGTCATCGTGCATGTGCGTCAACACGAATATAAAACAGCATGACGTCATTGTGTGACGTGGGCACACACCCGGGCACAGAAACCGTCATCGTGCATGTGCGTCAACACGAATATAAAACAGCATGACGTCATTGTTTGACGCGGGCACACACTCAGGCACAGAAACCGTCATCGTGCATGTGCGTCAACACTAATATAAAACAGCATGACGTCATTGTGTGACGCGGGCACATACTCAGGCACAGAAACCGTCATCGTGCATGTGCGTCAACACGAATATAAAACAGCATGACGTCATTGTGTGACGCGGGCACACACTCAGGCACAGAAACCGTCATCGTGCATGTGCGTCAACACGAATATAAAACAGCATGACATCATTGTGTGACGCGGGCACACACTCAGGCACAGAAACCGTCAACGTGCATGTGCATCAACACGAATATAAAACAGCATGACGTAATTGTGTGACGCGGGCACACACTCAGGCACAGAAACCATCATCGTGCATGTGCGTCAACACGAATATAAAACAGCATGACGTCATTGTGTGATGCGGGCACACACTCAGGCACAGAAACCGTCATCGTGCATGTGCGTCAACACGAATATAAACAGCATGACGTCATTGTGTGACGCGGGCACACACTCAGGCACAGAAACCGTCATCGTGCATGTGCGTCAACACGAATATAAAACAGCATGACGTCATTGTGTGACGCGGGCACACACTCAGGCACAGAAACCGTCATCGTGCATGTGCGTCAACACGAATATAAAACAGCATGACGTCATTGTGTGACGCGGGCACACACTCAGGCACAGAAACCGTCATCGTGCATGTGCGTCAACACTAATATAAAACAGCATGACGTCATTGTGTGACGCGGGCACACACTCAGGCACAGAAACCGTCATCGTGCATGTGCGTCAACACGAATATAAAACAGCATGACGTCATTGTGTGACGCGGGCACACACTCAGGCACAGAAACCGTCATCGTACATGTGCGTCAACACGAATATAAAACAGCATGACGTCATTGTGTGACGCGGGCACACACTCAGGCACAGAAACCGTCATCGTGCATGTGCGTCAACACGAATATAAAACAGCATGACGTCATTGTGTGATGCGGGCACACACTCAGGCACAGAAACCGTCATCGTGCATGTGCGTCAACACGAATATAAAACAGCATGACGTCATTGTGTGACGCGGGCACACACTCAGGCACAGAAACCGTCATCGTGCATGTGCGTCAACACGAATATAAAACAGCATGACGTCATTGTGTGACGCAGGCACACACTCAGGCACAGAAACCGTCATCGTGCATGTGCGTCAACACTAATATAAAACAAAAGCCCGCAAGAGGAATATATACTCATGAGCCTCCCGCAACTACAGATGCTCATGAGGATCTATGTTCCTTAACAGATACACGACGTCGACGTCAGCCCGAATCGTGAAAGGGGCAGGGCCGCAGACAAAAAGGGTAGGTGCAGACTGTGACAGGTAATTCTGGATGGTGTTGTGATTTATCTGGGTGTAGGGGGCAGACTGTGACAGGTAATTGTGGATGGTGTGTGACTTATCTGGGTGTAGGGGACAGACTGTGACAGGTAATTGTGGATGGTGTGTGACTTATCTGGGTGTAGGGGCTGACTGTGACAGGTAATTGTGGATGGTGTTGTGACTTATCTGTGTTGAGACTGTGACAAGTAGTTGTGGATGGCGTGTGACTTATCTGGGTACTGCTTTGTGATTTTCGACCTCACGGCTTAGGCCGCAAGTTCCGAAATTACAGACCAGTACCCACATAAATTATGTAAATTGATCTTGCACGATGCGTAGACGCTGATGAACCTTCTCGGCAACGAGCCTGGTCAAGTGTCTGTGAAGCTGGTGACGCTGTGGTGTGGCCCTGTATATGGATGACATGGACGCGGAACAGACGGGGGTGGGGGGGTGGGGGGGGGGGTAGACTGGGGCATGGCGGTGCAGGTCGGATCGGGTTGCCGACGGTCCCCAAAACGGAGCAGCAGAAAGCCTAAGAAACACGTGCGGCTTTTTTTGGTGCAGTTCGCGCAGCGGGCAGAGCTAATTTGTTGACACTGACACGTACATGTTTTGAGCGCTTTTTTGTGGCAAATAAATAACATTGGAACATATGACTGACTCATTCGAGACGAACGGCATCCGGATACGCGGCTTAAGCCGCGTATCCGGATGCCGTTCGTCTCGAATGAGTTAAAATGAAAGAAAAGTTCCAGTTTCACGTTTTACATTTTGATCCTGCCAAAATGCAGTGCCATAGTGCAAAATAGAAATGAATGTCAAGTTTGTGCGTGAAAGGAGAAATCCATCATGTCTTCGCGGTTCATTACACTCAAACTGCGCAGTGTCCTTACACCATCTACGTTCCCCACTCAGGCGCACACGCCCTCAACTGTGTGGATCTGACGCCTTAAAGCACCATTCCGCGTCGATCTGAAGACAATTCTCAGCACCATTTGTGTTTGTTATGCCTTGTCAACGAGCCTGATGAAGGTTTAAGGCAGTTTGGACACGTAACAACTGAACGCGTAACACCACTTGGTTAATTGTGTCTGTATTTTTAGGGGACCATTGCTCGTAAACGGAGCGGAGTCTTCTTTTTAATTTTTGGTGTGTTTTTTTTCAATGACAAAAAAATGTAAAAACCACCAGCGTGTGTTGATCTGTAATTTCTTGTGTCTAAATGAACCAAAGCTACACGCAACTGCTTGGACCCACCACTATCTGCACCTCTTGCATTGTTTCCTCGGTCTTCTTCTTGGCTTGACTTCGCGAACGAAGATTCTATAGGGCTTGCCCACGTCGTCTGCAGGCATTTTCGTGGCTGCGGAGGCCAATCCGGGACAGGCAGGTACGACCGCAGTGGCTGCAGGGGAAGGTCTGGTCAGGGTTCTGAGTTACGACAGCTCTGTTTTTTCTTCTGAGCCGCTTGTCCTTAAGGTTAGCTCTGCGAGAGTCCTCAAAGGAGACGGCTGCCTTGTGAATGGTGGAGCGCCAGGTGTCACGGTCCGCAGCAAGCGAAGACCACTGGCGGTGGTCGATTTGGCAGGCACTAAGTGACTTCTTGAGACCGTCTTTGTATCTCTTCTTTGGTGCCCCTCTGTCTCGGTGTCCAGTGGCGAGCTCGCCGAACAGAGTGATCTTGGGTAGGCGATGATCCTCCATCCTGGAGACGTGCCCCGCCCAGCGAAGCTGTGTCCGCAGCAGCAAAGCCTCGATGCTCACAGTTTCCGCCTGTTCAAGGACCTCTACGTTGGTGACATAGTCACTCCAGTGAATGCTGAGGATGGTACGCAGGCAGCGCTGGTGAAAGCGTTCGAGGAGTCGTAGTTGGCTGCGGTAGAGGGCCCAGGACTCGGAACCGTACAGCAGGGTGGTGAGGACGACAGCTCTGTACACGCTGATCTTGGTGCCTTTTTTCAGCTGTTGATTGTGCCACACCCGCTTGAATAGTCGCCCGAAAGCACTGTTCGCTTTTGCCAGCCTGTTGTCCAGCTCCTTGTCCAGCTTGGCGTCTGACGTGATGATGCAGCCAAGGTAGGTAAACTGGTGTACAGACTTCAGTTCGGACTCGCCGATGGTGATGTGGGGAGGGCGATGCTCTTCCTTGGGTGCCGGCTGATGAAGGACCTCTGTCTTTTTCAGACTGACCTCAAGTCCAAAGAGCTGGGCGGCATCTGCGAAGCAGGACGTAATGCGCTGCAAGGCTCTCTCTGTGTGTGCAACGAGGGCAGCGTCATCAGCAAAGAGCAGCTCACGAATCAGTTGGTCTAGGGTTTTCGTGTGGGCCTGCAGTCGTCTGAGGTTGAACAGGCTGCCATCGAGACGATACCTGATGTACACTGCGTCGTCGTCGTCGAGGTCCACTGTGGCCTGCTTCAACATCATGCTGAAGAAGATGATGAAGAGGGTCGGTGCCAGCACGCAGCCTTGCTTCACGCCGTTGCGAATGGGGAATGGTTCTGAGAGGTCACTGTTTAGTCTGACCTGGCCTTGCTGGTCCTCGTGGAGCTGGACGATCATGTTGAGGAACTTTGGGGGACAATCTAGTCGCTCCAGGATCTGCCACATACCTTGCCTGCTCACAGTGTCAAACGCTTTTGTTAGGTCGACAAACGTTACGTACAGCCCTTTGTTCTGCTCGCGGCACTTCTCCTGAAGCTGTCTCAGCACAAAGACCATGTCGGTGGTACTCCTGTTGGCTCTGAAGCCACACTGGCCCTCTGGGAGGTGGTCTTCAGCGATGGCAGGTACCAGCCGATTTTCAGGAGCAACCTTGCGAGAATTTTCCCGGCAATGGACAGCAGGGTAATTCCACGATAATTAGAGCAGGCAGACTTCTCTCCTTTGTTCTTGTACAGGGTGATGATGACTGCATCACGGAGATCCTTTGGTAGTGTTCCTTTTCCCAAGCAGCAGAGAAAGAGGTCGTGGAGCTTGTTGTGCAGTGCTGGGCCTCCATGTTTCCAGATCTCTGGCGGGATTCCGTCAATGCCTGCTGCTTTGCCACTCTTGAGCTGGTGGATGGCTGTGAGGGTCTCTTCGGCGGTGGGCGGTTCGTCCAATTCAACCTTTAGTGGAAGGTGTGGGATTTGAAGGATGACGGTACTGAAGGGGTTACAGGTGTCGGGTGCACACAGACGAGGCCCGTATACCGTCAAGGAGCCACACTTCTGGAAGAGTAAGACGATGACGTCTTTGCCACCAAACCTTTGATGGTTAAGAACGACGAGGGGATACATGACATTTGTTATTTACCGCCAACGAACCCCTTTCGTCCAAACAAAGCGTTGAAAAAAGATCATCAAGGGGCAGAGATCATCATGAGCTTCCCCATTTGCAGAAGCTCCTTAAGATCTATGCCGCTTGCAGTTGTTCACTTTTTTCCGCCGTGTCAGTGAATGGTCTAAAACATTTGAAACGTACTGCATTTGAATAAGTAGCTTTTGCTACGTATCTGGATGCGACACGACTGGAATGAGTTAAAAGAAGTTAAAAGACATCGTTGATAACGGTGACGATACGTTATAGCGGTGATGCTGTGCACAGCATCTGGTGGAAGTCTGGCTGCGTCCCGGACGCAGACTTGTCCTGCCAGGAACTGAACTGTCCACAATCACTTTATCACGTAAGCTATAACGTACGCCCCCGTTGCCTGTGAAGTCTATTAATGTTACTAAGGAAAACATACTTTTACAAGTCTCGCTTTTAAGGGAGTCGTTGATCATTTTCAGAGCGTCAAAGTTGTTTACGGTGAACACGTGCTGGTTGTCATTGGCCATGGCTCTCAGCTCAATCTCGTCAATATCTTTGCCCACCCCGATGGCGAACACGGTGACTCCAAGGTTCCTCAAACGCCCAGCCTGCTGGACGGTAGCTGCGGGATCCACTGATTTACCGTCAGTGATGACGATGGCGATTTTAGTATTGGACCTGGTAAAAAAAAAAAACAATTTTGGTAATTAAAGAGCGCCGTCACACGAGCGATTTCTTCCGCGTTAACGAGCATTTATCTCGGTTTCAAATGATCACACTGGGGCCAAAATGTGACGCGGGTCAAAATAGAGTGTGTTTGCTACCGCGAACTAAGTATCGTGTCACCCGCTATTTTGAATGACTAACAAACTCCGGACACGTTGGAAGACTATAGACTATAGCTATATCCCCAACACTCAACTTGACAGCGAGGCCAAAAGTAGTTATTCAGTGTCATTTGGTGTTTTTTAAAAAAAAAAAAAAGGAAGAATGTGACATAGAAATCGTACTTCAGTCTTGCGTTGACCGTTTGGAGTTTTGGAAGGTAACTACGGTGTGTCGCGTCGTCGTGCTAATTGACCGAATAGAATGAAAGCCTCGTTTTGAATAGTCTTCGAAATGCAAACATGAATGGGTGACTCTCAGAACCAGGTCAAAGTCAATTTTCACACGATAAATACGTGGTATCTTGAGTCCCTTGAAATGTCGTGCAAGCAGCACTGAGGGGAGGGACGAGGGACTCGTGTCATAATGAAGCCATAATGTTGTTTGTTGTCAATAAATTGGTGGATATATAAATATTATGAATTTCATTGGTACATATAGTCTAGCAGCTGCTCTTCATAGACGATCAGCCGTTTACGAGATAGCGATTTTCTAGAGAGTAACAAAGCTTTGCGGGGTATATCAAAATGAAGTCTAGTGCGAATAAAAGCAGTGCGCACTCTTTTCAAACCGCCAGCGAATGGAGACACCTTTTTGTAGCACATTTTGTTTCTAGTTTGCTGCAGACGAAACCAGGACGGACTGTCGCAGGCATGTTCACAAGGGATCAGTAGTTTACATGGGTCTCATTGTTCCTGTATTCGGTAGTAATATGCACTATATGCCATTAAAAAGGATTTCATTTTATTTTTTAAGTACAATTGTCACACTTAGGTATATTAAGAGAAGAAACAATTACGAAAAGGATTGAGAAGTGCCGCGAGCAGAACAAAGGGCTGTACGTAACGTTTGTCGACTTTAAAAAAAGCGTTCGACGCGGTGAGCAGGCAAGGCATGTGGCAGATCCTGGAGCGACTAGGCTGTCCCCCAAAGTTCCTCAGCATGATCGTCCAGCTCCACGAGGACCAGCAAGGCCAAGTCAGACTCAACAGTGACCTCTCAGAACCAATCCCCATTCTCATCTGCGTAAAGCAGGGCTGCGTGCTGGCACCGACCCTCTTCACCATCTTCTTTAGCATGATGTTGAAGCAGGCCACATTGGACCTCGACGATGACGACGCAGTGTATATCAGGTATCGTCTCGATGGCAGCCTGTTCAACCTCAGACGACTGCAGGCCCACACCAAAACCCTAGAGCGACTGATTCGTGAGCTGCTCTTTGCTGATGACGCTGTCCTCGTTGCTCACACAGAGAGAGCCTTGCAGCGCAATACGTCCTGCTTTGCAGATGCTGCCCAGCTCTTTGGACTTGAGGTCAGTCTGAAAAAGACAGAGGTCCTTCATCAGCCGGCACCCAAGGAAGAGCATCGCCCTCCCCACATCACCATCGGCGAGTCCGAACTGAAGTCCGTACACCAGTTTACCTACCTTGGCTGCATCATCACGTCAGATGCCAAAATGGACAAGGAGCTGGACAACAGGCTGGCAAAAGCGAACAGTGCTTTCGGGCGACTATTCAAGCGGGTGTGGCACAATCAACAGCTAAAAAAAGGCACCGAGATCAGCGTGTACAGAGCTGTCGTCCTCACTACCCTGCTGTACGGTTCCGAGTCCTGGGCCCTCTACCGCAGCCAACTACGACTCCTCGAACGCTTCCATCAGCGCTGCCTGCGTACCATCCTGGCCATTCACTGGAGTGACTATGTCACCAACGTCGAGGTCCTTGAACAGGCGGAAACTGTGAGCATCGAGGCTTTGCTGCTGCGGCTCAGCTTCGCTGGGCGGGGCACGTCTCCAGGATGGAGGATCATCGCCTACCCAAGATCCCTCTGTTCGGCGAGCTCGCCACTGGACACCGAGACAGAGGGCCACCAAAGAAAAGATACAAAGACGATCTCAAGAAGTCACTTAGTGCCTGCCAAATCGACCACCGCCAGTGGTCTTCGCTTGCTGCGGACCGTGACACCTTGCGCTCCACCATTTACAAGGCAGCCGTCTCCTTTGAGGACTCTCGCAGAGCTAACCTTAAGGACAAGCGCCTCAGGAGAAAAAAAAAGAGTTGTCGTAACTCTGAACCCTGACCAGACCTTCCCCTGCAGCCACTGCGGTCGAACCTGCCTGTCCCGGATTGTCCTCCGCAGCCACGAAAATGCCTGCAGACGACGTGGGCAAGCCCTATAGAATCTTCGTTCGCGAAGTCAAGCCAAGAGGGAGAGAGAGAAAAACCGAATTTCTACCATTTTGTTCTGCACGTTGAACGGGTAGACCTTTGAGGATTGCGTTACTGATGTGTTAGGGTTTTTTCCCTGTTCAATGCCAAAGAGACGTACACGTTCAACGACATGGATACAAAGTATCCTCGTGCTTGAGCCTCCGCATTTGCGATGGCCAGTTACCAAATGCGCATTGGGCAGGAACTATGTCTCTTTCAGCTGGGTCATCTTCAGTGTTTCTTGGTGGTAACTGGGGGACTACGTTGGCGACAGTGAGAGACGCATTAAGCGGCATGTTTCGTTCTGAAAGGGCGTTAGTCGCCCCTCAGAAGCAGGTCAAAAACTGCACACATGTTTAGATGGGGGGGGGGGGGGGGGATCTGAATTAAAAGCTCCAAAAGTCAGGCGATGTCGCATGTTTTTTCCTGGCTTTTAACCCACAGTTTTCGTTTTTCGAAACACGTGTAATTTTGGCCTTCTTCTGGTGTTCTATTGGTAGTGAAACACGTGTAATTTTGGCCTTCTTCTGGTGTTCTATTGGTAGTGAAACACGTGTAATTTTGGCCTTCTTCTGGTGTTCTATTGGTAGTGAATTCCGATTCTAATTCTTTCTCAGCGCAGACCCCAATACGCAAAAGGCCATCGGCCGAGGTCGGTCGCCGTTGGCCCGCGCACGGTCTTGCTTGGGCCAACAGCGGCCGACGTCGACCAGATGGCGTTTTGCGCATTGTGAGGGTACAGGATTCCGACTTCTTCACATCAACGTTACCTGGCACCGTTAGCGGCATTGTGAGGGTACAGGATTACGACTTCTTCACATCAACGTTACCTGGCACCGTTAGCGGCATTGTGAGGGTACAGGATTCCGACTTCTTCACATCAACGTTACCTGGCACCGTTAGCGGCATTGTGAGGGTACAGGATTACGACTTCTTCACATCAACGTTACCTGGCACCGTTAGCGGCATTGTGAGGGTACAGGATTCCGACTTCTTCACATCAACGTTACCTGGCACCGTTAGCGGCATTGTGAGGGTACAGGATTACGACTTCTTCACATCAACGTTACCTGGCACCGTTAGCGGCATTGTGAGGGTACAGGATTACGACTTCTTCAAATCAACGTTACCTGGCACCGATAGCGGCATTGTGAGGGTACAGGATTACGACTTCTTCACATCAACGTTACCTGGCACCGTTAGCGGCATTGTGAGGGTACAGGATTACGACTTCTTCAAATCAACGTTACCTGGCACCGTTAGCGGCATTGTGAGGGTACAGGATTACGACTTCTTCAAATCAACGTTACCTGGCACCGTTAGCGGCATTGTGAGGGTACAGGATGCCGACTTCTTCACATCAACGTTACCTGGCACCGTTAGCGGCATTGTGAGGGTACAGGATTACGACTTCTTCAAATCAACGTTACCTGGCACCGTTAGCGGCATTGTGAGGGTACAGGATTACGACTTCTTCACATCAACGTTACCTGGCACCGTTAGCGGCATTGTGAGGGTACAGGATTACGACTTCTTCAAATCAACGTTACCTGGCACCGTTAGCGGCATTGTGAGGGTACAGGATTACGACTTCTTCAAATCAACGTTACCTGGCACCGTTAGCGGCATTGTGAGGGTACAGGATTACGACTTCTTCACATCAACGTTACCTGGCACCGTTAGCGGCATTGTGAGGGTACAGGATTACGACTTCTTCACATCAACGTTACCTGGCACCGTTAGCGGCATTGTGAGGGTACAGGATTACGACTTCTTCAAATCAACGTTACCTGGCACCGTTAGCGGCATTGTGAGGGTACAGGATTACGACTTCTTCATATCAACGTTACCTGGCACCGTTAGTGGCATTGTGAGGGTACAGGATTACGACTTCTTCACATCAACGTTACCTGGCACCGTTAGCGGCATTGTGAGGGTACAGGATTACGACTTCTTCAAATCAACGTTACCTGGCACCGTTAGCGGCATTGTGAGGGTACAGGATTACGACTTCTTCACATCAACGTTACCTGGCACCGTTAGCGGCATTGTGAGGGTACAGGATTACGACTTCTTCAAATCAACGTTACCTGGCACCGTTAGCGGCATTGTGAGGGTACAGGATTACGACTTCTTCACATCAACGTTACCTGGCACCGTTAGCGGCATTGTGAGGGTACAGGATTACG
>BTPG01000001.1:2449358-2614358 GCA_036245525.1 Semisulcospira habei | reverse complement strand
GGTCCCTCTGACGCACTAGGACATAGTCGATAAGGTGCCAGTGTTTGGAGCGAGGATGCATCCAGGTGGTCTTTCGACTGTCCTTTTGCTGAAAAGTAGTGTTGGTGATGACCAGTTGCTGCTCCGCACAGAACTCCAACAGTAGGCGGCCATTGTCATTGCAGTTCCCCACGCCATGCTTGCCGAGGACTCCTTTCCAGGCTTCAGAGTCCTGGCCCACTCTGGCGTTGAAGTCGCCAAGGATGATGACTTTGTCGTCTGCAGGGGTACTCTGTAGGAGGCTGCGCAGGTCAGTGTAAAATTTGTCCTTTTCAGCAGGCTCTGCCAGGAGGGTTGGGGAGTACACACTGAGAAGGGTGACGTGTTGCTGGTGTCTCAGTGGGAGGCGCATGGACATGATGCGGTCTGAGTGGCCCGTTGGTAGGTTTTCCAGCTTAGTCGCAATGGATGTCTTGACCATGAAACCCACGCCTGAGAGCCGTCTTTCTGATGCAGGCCTGCCTGACCAGTAGAGGGTGTACCCAGCACCAAGTTCTTGGAGGCTGCCTTCGTCCGGAAGGCGTACTTCGCTGAGCGCGGCGATGTCGATGTTTAACCTCCGCAATTCATGGGCAATGAGGGCGGAGCGACGTTCAGGGCGTCCGCTGTCTGCTTTGTCGAGCATGGTTCGGACGTTCCAGCATGCTACGTTGAGTCCGGTCGTGGTCGTCGTGGGCAGTGGGCAGATGTTCACATCTGCACGGGACATAGACGACCCCGCCCTCCACGAGTCGCCTGCTGCCTTGCAGGCCTGGCCGCTTGGCTGCGGAAAGGCTAAGGGAGGAAACCCCTGACATCAAAGCCCCCGTGTCTCCGGGGAAGGCTTTTGAGCCAGAGACTAGGACAAGGACAGTCTGATATAAAACCTACGACCCAAGGACCTCGATGCCATCGTCCCAGCTTGCTAGGCCATGGCAGATGAACCAAGGGTTTAAAGGGTGGGGCCAGTACTGCGCACACTGCACTCCACCAAAAAGCTCCACCGCGCAGGCTTTAGGAAACGTCCACGGACCATGACACTGACCATTCCAAGTCCTGTAGCGACGGGCGAGGGGCGAAACGGCAGGTGAAAGATGTCACTGGAAGCCGCAGTCTCAAACCTGCATGCAGGCGGTTCAGGATATTGGTCGCCTGATGTTGACCTGGGGATGGCAACATCACTCGGCACACCCTGAACGACCAAGCAGCCTTCTCTAGGGACAGCACTGCTTGCTCCACACGGAGAGGGGCCTAGAAAAGGTGGCCTAACCAAAGCTCGTCCCCTCGCAACCCAGTTGGCTAGCCGCGGTCAACGGGCATCTTCTCCTGCGGTCAAAAAACAAGAAAGAATAACGGATCCACTCTCACGCGTTCGCTACAGGCTGACTAAAGGTATCAATCCCATGTGCGCAAGGGGTTCACTGAAAGAAACAGTAATATTGTATTATTCCTGCCGGGCGCCTTTACACAAATCCTTACCGAGTGTGGTGGTCGTTTCCTCGTTGATAGGCCTGGGGGTGCTGTAGGTTGGCTTTGTGGGGCAAGAAACAGTGTTGCATGTCATGTTCATCCGTGTCGGTCCGAGGCAATCCTTACCACCATTAGCCGGAGCGGGGTATTTGTATGATCTCTCTCGTAGCTGGATGCCCCCGCCGCAGGTCGCCGTGCAAGGTCTGATGGAAAACCAAGGACCCCATTTACCGTCCACTAAAACGGAGAACAGGATGTTTTGATGAAAATGGCGTTATGTCAGTCTCTCAGCCAGACAGTGTGGCTGTATGCTCCCGATCACTGAAGCGGATAATGAAGTGTTGCAGTGAGCATGACTGTTTAATGAAGGGACAATGATCGTAATAATAATAATAATAATAATAATAATAATAAATAATAATAATAATAATAATGATGATGATGATGATGATGATGATGATGATGATAATAATAATAATAATAATAATATAAAATAATATTGTGGGCAGTGGGCAGATGTTCACATCTGCACGGGACATAGACGACCCCGCCCTCCACGAGTCGCCTGCTGCCTTGCAGGCCTGGCCGCTTGGCTGCGGAAAGGCTAAGGGAGGAAACCCCTGACATCAAAGCCCCCGTGTCTCCGGGGAAGGCTTTTGAGCCAGAGACTAGGACAAGGACAGTCTGATATAAAACCTACGACCCGAGGACCTCGATGCCATCGTCCCAGCTTGCTAGGCCATGGCAGATGAACCAAGGGTTTAAAGGGTGGGGCCAGTACTGCGCACACTGCACTCCACCAAAAAGCTCCACCGCGCAGGCTTTAGGAAACGTCCACGGACCATGACACTGACCATTCAAAGTCCTGTAGCGACGGGCGAGGGGCGAAACGGCAGGTGAAAGATGTCACTGGAAGCCGCAGTCTCAAACCTGCATGCAGGCGGTTCAGGATATTGGTCGCCTGATGTTGACCTGGGGATGACAACATCACTCGGCACACCCTGAACGACCAAGCAGCCTTCTCTAGGGACAGCACTGCTTGCTCCACACGGAGAGGGGCCTAGAAAAGGTGGCCTAACCAAAGCTCGTCCCCTCGCAACCCCAGTTGGCTAGCCGCGGTCAACGGGCATCTTCTCCTGCGGTCCAAAAACAAGAAAGAATAACGGATCCACTCTCATGACGACCACGACCGGACTCAACGTAGCATGCTGGAACGTCCGAACCATGCTCGACAAAGCAGACAGCGGACGCCCTGAACGTCGCTCCGCCCTCATTGCCCATGAATTGCGGAGGTTAAACATCGACATCGCCGCGCTCAGCGAAGTACGCCTTCCGGACGAAGGCAGCCTCCAAGAACTTGGTGCTGGGTACACCCTCTACTGGTCAGGCAGGCCTGCATCAGAAAGACGGCTTTCAGGCGTGGGTTTCATGGTCAAGACATCCATTGCGACTAAGCTGGAAAACCAACCAACGGGCCACTCAGACCGCATCATGTCCATGCGCCTCCCACTGAGACACCAGCAGCACGTCACCCTTCTCAGTGTGTACTCCCCAACCCTCCTGGCAGAGCCTGCTGAAAAGGACAAGTTTTACACTGACCTGCGCAGCCTCCTACAGAGTACCCCTGCAGACGACAAAGTCATCATCCTTGGTGACTTCAACGCCAGAGTGGGCCAGGACTCTGAAGCCTGGAAAGGAGTCCTCGGCAAGCATGGCGTGGGGAACTGCAATGACAATGGCCGCCTACTGTTGGAGTTCTGTGCGGAGCAGCAACTGGTCATCACCAATACTACTTTTCAGCAAAAGGACAGTCGAAAGACCACCTGGATGCATCCTCGCTCCAAACACTGGCACCTTATCGACTATGTCCTAGTGCGTCAGAGGGACCGCAGTGACGTCCTCCTCACCAGAGTGATGCCCAGCGCAGAGTGCCACACTGACCACCGCCTTGTCCGCTGCAAACTCAGGCTCCACTTCAAGCCAAAACCCAAGAAATGGGGGCCCCCCAAGAAAAAGCTTGATGTTGCCAGCCTTCAGCGTGACGATGTGAAAGCTGCTTGTTTTGGCGGAGACACCGGTTTTATCTGGAGAACCTAGCTATTCTGTGCTGAAAGCACTATTTCTATTGGTCCATATATGACCTCTGACCTCAGGCCGGCGACTTATTGACAGCCATTGAGCATGTCCGAAAGATTTGATCACTATTAATAGCACTTATGTTTGGCTGGTTTTAGATGCGTAGATTCTCCTCGTCGAAACGTGCAGAGGTCAAACTTGGCGCGTAAGAGTTTTTGTTAACAGTTTTGTAGGAAAGGGGGGGGGAGGGAGGGGGTGTCTTTGCTTTTCCATCGATTGATTGACTGATTGTTCACTTACTAGGGTTGACATAATTATATAATTATGTATAATTATATGTCTTGCCTGTTGTGCATAGTTTTACAAGTTTAAGAGCTTTTATGATTCATTGTTGTCTTGACGATTTTGAAAATAACTTAAAATATGTGTTTTAGCAACTTCCGAGAAAAAAAACGTGGCTTGTACGAGACAGATATGTTCTCAAGCGGAGACTTGAAAGGCAAACACCTGGCAATAACACTTGTCATTCGGAATACACCAGTGTGCCAAAACAAATTTGACTAAAATTATTTTAAGGGTAGTGCCAGATTAGCTTGGCGCCTCTAGACGCCCAGTTATTCTAGCACCACCCTTTAACTACAGCCATTGGTCTATTTCCTTATCTATAAGTGTTATAATATAGCTTGCATATGGCAGTATATAAATTTGAAGCGTTTAGCCTCAGGCGTGTGATATGGGTTAAAGACCACCATGTTGGTATCTGTTCTTGGAAGAACACTTCTCATTTAAAGCCATTTTACTCTATAAAAAAAACATGTTTGTTGTCAAATAATAATAATAAAAGGTAATCATCTTAACCCTCATATCGCGCAATACCTCCCCCTGCAGCCACTGCGGTCGAACCTGCCTGTCCCGGATTGGCCTCCGCAGCCACGAACAAGCCTGCAGATGTCGTGGGCAACTCCTATAAAATCTTCGTTCGCGAAGTCAAGCCAAGAGATCGCGCAATAAAGGCTGTGAGCGCTTTACATATAGATAATCTAAATGGGTGAATACAATGATGTACAGTCGGCATACAAATACACTCATCCATAAGTACAAATGGACATACTGAAATAATAAACATAAAACATTTCAAGAGCCTGGTCAGATATAAAGAAACAAAGAGTTTATCAATTCATTTCAAAGGCCAGAGTGAAAAGAAAAATGTTTTCAATCTAGCCCTGAAAATAGTCAAAGATGGTGCGTGGCGAATATCCTGGGCCGGGGAAGGCCATTCCACACTTTGGGAGCTTGGAAAGAAAAAGACCGCTGTCCAAAGATTTTAGGGATATTCTGGCGATAGTCAATATACTGTCGTCAGCACTGGAGCGTAGTGATCTGGTTGGTGTGTAAACACAGAGACAGGAGGACACGCATGTCTGGAGCGTTTTACCAAAACACCTGGTGAGTGAGGGTTGCAATTTTGTATTCAGTTCTGAACTTTTCCAGAAGTCTTGACTTCTTACAAAAACATGAGTAGACTGAGATCATTAGCTATCATTGTCAGTACGCCTACCCATTGAAAGTGTTCCGCGACGTGTCTGAAAGAACGCCCAGGCGATCTTAGATAATAGTTGTGTGATGGCCGGCGATTTAGGACCTTGCGACTGGAAGCCCTAAAGTCCAATTGAATAGTCAGCATAAATAAATGGAATGGCATAATGGTGATGTGCGCAGAAGCTAACGCCTGTATGGTCAATGCATAATACGACCCTCGACCTGTGCCAGGCAGGTTAGATCACATTCAGCTGAGCGTACAATGCTGTCACAGCATTGCACGCCCAACTGAATGCGATTACCACATGATCGCATAATGTAGAGTGTCGTAAAATTAGGCATTGACTAAACAGGCTTTGTAAGAAATTGGATAACAATAGTATCTGCGCACTAGTATCTGCGCACGTTACTTTCTTCAATCGACCGAATCATTCTTAAACCCTTAACTGATGAGAAAAAATGAACACGAACCAACTGCAAGAGACATAGATCCTCATGAGCCCCCGCGACTGCGGGGGTTCATGAGGATCTATGCCTCTTGCTGAGACCAATTTGTATCCATGTTTCTTGGACGGTTTTGACTTTTGGTCGTTGAGACATTGAATCTCGTGATGATCCCCCGGTTGAGACATTGATCCTCGTAATGATCCCCGGTTGTGGAGACTCAGTGAACATCTGAAGCGCATTTTGCTGACACCAATTTGAATCCGTGATTCGTGAGACGGCTTGGGCTCTTTGCGTTTTCCCTTTTGACTTCTCTAAAACATGCTCAGTATTTCGAGTTCGTTACTGAACTCGTTTCCCCCTTTTTAAAATGGAAACCGATAAACCTGACAACCCATTGACATATTCATGAAAATCTAAGAAGTCATATCGTTTATCTCTTTTTTCTTTTAATAGCATGTCCATGATGTCAAAGGACGGCAGGCGTAAACCTCTCACAATTGAAGTAACAAGATAAAAATTACGCCATGACAAGTTACGCTAACCTCGTTGCTGAACATACATTTGGTGCGAAGAGCCGTATGTGCGTAAGTGTATTTAAGACATAAACAATCGTTTATAGGAATTCGGTTGACCCAGATTAGAGTCCGCATTTTGTTATAAATATTTACTTGAAATTTTGGATATATCTAGTTTGGATAAAGACATTGGATGAGTTCGTTAGCAAGCTTTGTTTCCTTTCAATTTCTTTAGTAAAAAATAATTCTTTTCAGAAAAGAATTTAAACAGTTAAAAAAAAGAAAAAAAAAAAGAAAAAAAACGTGACTTCTAGAGAAAGTCAGACAGTGGCGGTGACGTAAAAGAGGCAACTCCGTCACCACGCAGACATTGACATAATACTCTAAATATGACGTATTTCTCTCTTGTGCGCGCCGAATTCTCCCTCACACACACATGGGCTCATCTCCAAGAGGCTTAGATCCTCATGCACCCGGGGAGCGCATGAGGATCTATGTTTATTGGAGATGTTTGAGGCGCGCGCGCACGCACGCCGCACTAACACACACACACATAAACACACAAACACACACACACACACACACACAAACACACACACAAACACACACAAACACACACACACAAACACACAAACACACACACACACACACACACACACACACACACACACACATCGTCGCGCTTTCAGAAGATCATGCAGGTGACCCGATATAGATAGTTTGGAGAAAGACATTGGCTGAGTTCGTTAGCCAGCTTTGTACATTTTCAACTTATTCAGCAAAATTAATTCTTTTCAGAAAAAAATTAAAACAGTAAAAAAAAAAAAAAAAAAAAAAAAACAAGATGGGATGAACCATAACTAACAAAGTCCTTTTTATATGAGAGCTGTCCTCGCTGTCAATGGTCTCGACCTTTTGTCTTTGACCTGATTCTGATGTTGAATTATCTCCTATTGAAACACTCCACCCGGGTCTACCCTGGGGGACTTGGGTGGGGTTAACTACTTTTTAATTCCCAGGATCACCCTGGTCAGCCCCACAGGGTGGGTTTTCCATTCTATTCTGGGGTATGTGTTTCTGTCTACCAATGCGTCACTGAGTTCTATTAGAAGCAGGACATACGCGTCATTGATTTGTCAAACGTCATTTGTCATGATGTAAGTTTTAGTTTTAACGTAATTTTATATTTTAAGTGATATGAGTTTCACTTTCGGGCTTCATATGCTTGAGAAAATGGTGACAAAACCAGAACTTTCAGTCTTGCTATAATTTGTGTGAAAGCATGTTGACATTATCTAGGTACATGATATACTAAGTACACGGGAAAGCGCGTCGATGTGTTTGTGCGTGTTAGTGCATGTGTGCACGCGCGCTCCAAACAGCTCCAAGAGGCATAGATCCTCATGCGCCTGGAGAGCGCATGAGGATCTATTCCTCCTGGAGATGCGCGCATGTTTGTTTGAAAGTAAGCATCGAGAGAGCCGCGCGCGAGAGAGAGAATGACGTGATATTTGTTGTACCCGTCTTTTCTAAGCGTGTTTCTTTCTCCGTTGGGTACTTCTTTGTGATATTTAGAGTATTAAAGTGGTTTTTGTTATTGTTTTAATTGTTTTCTGAAAAGAATTATTTATTATTAAAGAAGTTGAAAGGATACAAAGCTGGCTAATGAACTCATCCAATGTCTTTCTCCAAACTAGCTATAGCCAAAAGTTCAAGTAAATATGACAAAAATTATCGACTCTAATTTGCGTCAACCGACTTCCGTTAAACGGGTATTTATGTCTTTAATGAGACATTCAATTACAATATGCTCGAAGGCATTCTTAGCCACCCACTTAAGAAAGTATTTCGGCAAGTGTCAAGCGTGTGTGTTCAGAAATATCGGAGATTTTCTTGTTTACATACAAACTCAAACACATACATACATACATACATATATAGTATTACATGCATACATAGTATTACATACATACATACATATATATATATATATATATATATATATATATATATATATATATATATATATATATATATATATATATATACATATATATATATATATATATATATATATATATATATATATATATATATATATATGTATATATATATATATATATATATATATATATATATATATATATATATATATATATATATATATATATATATATATATATATATATATATATATATATATATACATACATACGCACATACATACATACGTACATATATAGTATTACATACATACATAGTATTACATACATACATACATACATACACACATACATACATACATACATACATACATACATACATACACACATACATACATACATACATACATACATACATACACTACATACATACATACATACATACATACATACATACATACACACACACATACATACATACATACATACATACATACATACACTACATACATACATACATACATACATACATACATACACTACATACATACATACACACACACACACACACACACACACACACACACACATACATACATACATACATACATACATACATACATACATACATACGCACATACCGCGCTTCGCGCCAAATGTACGTTCAGCAGCAAGGTTAGCGTAACAAGACATGACGTAATTTATCATCACAAGCGTCCCAGTAGCCCTTTTGTTGACAGACCACCTCTTAATAGGGACGGCACGCGCCGCCTCCCATCTGGTTTCACTAAATGCCGGGCCGGGGAGGGGTGGGTTGGGGGTTGGACGGCCGTAGGTCTCAGTACGGGTCAACACTGACCTGTACTGAAACACAACCAGAGCAGTGGCAAATGCACTGACCCAGATCTTTAGTTCACGGCTGCAAAGTCTGGTAACTACTGACTCTGAGACATTCCTCTTCCAAAATTTCAAACCGCTCAGCCTTTTCACGTCGGTAATGCCGACTACTGGCTCCATTGCTAATGACGCAGTCGGACATCTTTGTTTTTAACTCTCGTCAAATGCTTTTCTTTTTATAACGTTTCTTGTGGGTTTTTTATCTATCGCCTATTTCATTCAAAATGTGATTTTGCAAAATAAACAAAAAGTGATACAATTTCATTTAAAAATGGACAGCAATTAATGAAATAGTTTTTGTTTTGAGTGTATTTTGGGTGTTTTTGATATCAGTCTCAATGGCTGCCAGGCAACTTGAACTTTCTAACAGATACGTGCAATCAAAAATGCCACCTCGCATCGCCACACTAGCTGGCAGTTACTGACAACCCTGACACACTTTAACTAGGCAACAGAGGTAAATGTTATTGCAAATAAGAGGTTCACCTCTTTTGGTATCGGAGTCTGTGATGCATGAAAGTCTATCCTGTCTTGATTAAGCTGAAATTGCTGACGGGAGGGCAAGAAATTTGGTGCGTTCGGCATCGATAGAGTTAAATATAACATAACCAGAGATGGGGACCACAAAACGTCGTGTTGACTACAGAGACTGATGAAAATCTGTGCACTGACAAAGGAGGCTCTATCAAATCACAGTCTCCTTGACTTTGTCAGACTGAATTTGCCACTGATAGCATATGGTGACGTAGTAACTAGATGTAAATTTTGACGGCAAGACTAAAGATGTTGAATCTTAAAGTTCAGTGTCAGAGACGCATGAGAGTCTATGCTGCTTGATCAAGAGGCTGATGCGGCTTAGTTTCGGAGGGCACTGACTTGGAAATTAGCAAAGTCGTCTCTGGTACACTCTAACTAGGGAACAGAACTAAATGGAATGTGCAGGGAGAATTTAATCACTGAAGATTTTGGAGTCCGCGAAGACTCATATAACCCACCAACACACACGCTGCAGTTCTGTACAGTTTTCCATCCTGCCCACCCCCCACCCCCCCTTTGCCTGAGAAGAAATAGATTCACATTAGCGTGCGCGCACGCACACACACACACACACACACACACACACACACACACACACACACACACACACACACACACACACACACATTCAGTGCTTTCTACATTTTTATGTTCAGCCCTTTTGGCCACGGAATACAGTGCCGTTTCCGTACTGTCCAGTCTCTTAGCTATAGTCAGTCCCAGGCATCCGCTAATATTTCAAGGATCCCCTAAAAACACTACCGCCCACCAGCTGCACATTTGCCATGCACAAAATAACAACAACAAAAAAAACCAGCACATTGACAGTCTCATTTCTTGGCTATGAACCTGATTCCTTACCAACCCCACACCCAAGCACAGCTGAAATCAGCGTGCCCCTTAAATCACTATGTCAATGGCAACACAACATAGACCCACAATTGTCCACTGGATAAGCTCAGGATGGTATGAATCAAAGCACCAAACATGTCTCCTCTCATCTAACCAGAAATTTCCAGCAAATTCCAACATTCAGCCCTACTACAAATTTTTAATCAAGGCAAAAATTATTTTTAAAAACACCGGTCCTTGCACTGCCTCAACTGCCCAGATTTGAATATGTAATATGATCTGAAAGAGGAACTCTCCCACTTGAACACCATTCAATCTGCCATCAGTGCAACCCTGCAAAGATAAGGAAGTCTTTCGTGCCACTTTTAGGCATAATGGTGCAGATAGATAAACCACAACTGAATCCCTCTTATAATTCTTAAAACATTTTAGCAATGGAATCGATTATAAATTATGTTAACTTATATTTATTTCACACACAAAAGAAATATTTTGATGATTTTATAATACAACTGAACGTAAATTGTTATCATTGTTTCTTTTTAAATTTTATTTATTTATATCATACTTCAGTTACACACGGATTGCATGTGTCTCCAAAATCAGATTTTTATATATGACTCGTGTGAACAAATTAATGACTGACCTGTGTAAATAAACAGATGAATAATATCGTTTGTTCCTGTCAGTGCTTGTTTGTTGTTGGGTTTGTTTGTTTGTTTGTTTGTTTTCTCGGTGCCACTCTATGCTTATAAAAAAATTAACCAGGCTTTTCTGTGGTGCATTGTTCGTATTTCATGTTCAATCGCTCCCATTTTCATACTCATGCTGCGGCTGTACTATTTCTGTTGATATCTGTAAACATATGATATACTGAAATGCAAACGTTTTTCCTTGGGACTTGAGAGTGTTTTTGCATGATTCTGCAGGAACAATATAAGGTTGGGAAGGGATACTGATATGGTCCTAAAACTGTGCCGTCATTTTAGGTGGTTAAGTTATCGGGTAAAGTAATTGTGTGTTGTAGTGTGAAGTGAGTCACATAAATGCCACTAGTCTAAGAGTAATGTGGCTGAATGATAGTGGTTGTGCAATGATATTGTGTCTGTGGGTGTGTTCAGGCTGATTCTGGCTTTAGCAACAAAAAGAAACCAAACAAAAAAACAAAACTGAACCCCAGAGTATGGTACTGCCGAAATGCCAAGAAGCTGGAGTACACTGAACATAATAAACTGGACTGACAGGGTTTGGCACTAGACGTGGAACTTTTTTCAAATAAAAACTGAGCAACACAACTTGCAGGGTCTTTCAAAGTACTTTATGAGAATAGTGTCATAAATGTGTTCAGAGTTTGGGTGAAAACTGTGCGAGAAAAATACTGAGGTAGATAGCTTTTAGAGTTGGTCTTGCTGATACTGACGCGGTAAACTTGGTCATTAGGGTTTCTGTTAAATCTAGTGTTTACAATGTTTTATGTATGTTCATCGGATGCAGTTGCATGACCTAAACGTTTGGATGCAAGCTAAGTCTAGGTGTTGTGAATGGGAGGAAAATTATTGAATTAAAAAGGTGACCTGCAATTTTTTTGGAAAAAAAAATTATAAAAAAACACTATAAAGTATTTACACCTGCTTTTTAAAGATATCGATAACAATAGTACAGCCGCAGTATGGGTATGAAAATGGGAGAGATTGAACATAAAATACGGACATGAGAGCCGATATTGTGCTTTTCCCGCGATTTTTTTCAAGGGCGATAACACATGTTTAAATTGGAATACAAAAGTTGTATTTGCCTTTTCTGGACTCAGTACCACATGGGCTATCAAATGGCACCATAAAAAATGACCAAAAATGTGCCTTACCTACCACGTTAGGGTTATAACCCTAGCTACAATCTAACCCTAAACATAACGGTAACCCTAACCAAACTTTAACCCTTAGGGTTTCTATCAAATATAGGGTTAACAATGTTTTAAATATGTCCATCGGATGCAGTTTCATCAGCTGCTTAAAATGATGTTGAAAACAGCCAGATCGCATGGAAACTGTACAACTTATATGCATTTCCCTCTGCAAGTCATAATATATAGTGATAAAATTGATGCTATGAAGAAAAGTTTTCAGTTTTAGCGTTTTCCGTCGATTTTCTTATTCAGATATATACGAAATCTCCTCACAAACCATGATGTGAAACAAGCGCAAGTGAGAAACGGTTGGTTAATGTATTATAATTTTTTTGTGATTTTTGGACTTAGAACAATTTTCAAATTTTGTACACTGAAATTTTTTTATTTTTTTATGTGATGGACTTGGAGCAACGGAGCCAGTAGTCGGCAATACCGATGGGACTCGGCTAAATGTTGAAAAAAGGAAGGTCTCAGTAGTGACTACACATTGCAGCCGCCAAGTACAGATAGTAAAGATCTGGGTCAGGCGTGTTTACACGTGTTGACAGGCCGTAGCCAACTCCGCCGAGGTGTACCCTAAAGGTTACCTTGCCGGTCCCAAGCCCGGATAAAGGAGGAGGGTTGGGCGTAGGGCTAGCAACCCTACCCCGGAAAACAATTCCTGCTACAGAAACGCCAACAGAGAATCAACAAGAAAACTCAGCCCTGGGAAGAGAAACGTCTTCAACAAGAAGATTTATGACACCATGTAGTGAAAGCCGGAAGACTCTGGAAGCTACAAGGCCGATACCCTTTCTTTCGACCAGGGCAATCAACATTGGTACATGGAACGTAAGAACCATGTGGGAGACAGGAAAAACATTTCAAGTAGTGGCGGAGATGAAGAACTACAACCTTGCCCTTCTTGGAGTTAGTGAGACAAGATGGACACAATCTGGACAGAAGCAACTAGCATCAGGAGAGAAGCTGTTGTATTCTGGACATGAAGAGGACAACGCCCCTCACACACAAGGAGTTGCATTGATGCTCTCAAAAGAAGCACAAAGAGCACTCATAGGCTGGGAATCTCATGGACCCAGAATTATTACAGCTTCCTTCCGTACCAAGATGGAGAAGATCAAGATGAACGTTATTCAATGTTACGCACCCACCAACGACAGCGATGAAACCACCAAGGATCAGTTTTACGAGAGACTATCATAGAGAAGTATCCAGAAAAGGACCACCATTTTGATGGGAGACCTTAATGCCAAGATAGGAACGGATAACTCTGGATATGAAAAAGTCATGGGGCGCCATGGACTAGGAGATTGAAATGACAATGGGGAGAGGCTGGCAGACCTGTGTGCATCAAACAACTTGGTCATCGGTGGCAGCGTTTTCCCCCACAAGAACATTCACAAGACCACATGGGTTTCTCCAGACCACATAACAAAGAACCAGATTGACCACATCTGCATCAGTAAGAAATTCAGAAGGTCCATGCAAGATGTGAGAGCAAAGAGAGGAGCGGACGTGGCCTCGGACCACCATCTCGTGGTGGCCAGGCTAAAACTGAAACTAAAAAAGAACTCGACAACAGCGCACAGGGCACAACAGAAATACAATACCACCTTCCTGAGAGACACTACCAGGCTGCAAGAGTTCAAGTTGACCCTCAGCAACAAGTTTCAAGTGTTACAGGAGCTGTTGGAAGAGGAGGAAGGTACCCTCGAGAGCAAGTGGGAAGGAACTAAAGAAGCAGTTACATCAACCTGCCAGGAAGTGCTTGGTCCCAAGAAGCACCAACATAAAGAATGGATCTCTGTTGACACACTGAGTAAAATTTATGAGAGGAAGAACAAGAAGATGGCCGTCAACAACAGTCGAACAAGAGCAGAGAAAGCCAAGGCACAAGCAGAGTACACAGACGCAAATAAACGAACGAAGAAGAGCATTAGAACAGACAAGCAGAAATATGTGGACGACCTGGCAACCAAAGCAGAGCAAGCAGTTAGAGAGGGCAACATGAAAGAACTTTACAACACCACCAAGAAGCTAGCACGGAAGTACCGTAGACCCGAACGTCTGGTCAAAGACAAGGAAGGAAAACCAATCATGGGCGATCAAGAACAGAGAAACAGGTGGAAAGAACACTTTGAAGAGCTCCTGAATATACCAGCACCAAAGAACCCACCAGACATCGAACCTGCTGAAGCGTACCTACCTATAGAGGACAGCCCACCCACAAGAGAAGAAATTAGGATGGTCATTAAGCAGCTCAGGAATGGAAAAGCAGCAGGACCAGACAGCATCCCAGCTGCGACGCTGAAGTCGGACTTAGAAACAACAGTGGGAATGCTCTACCCGATATTTAAGAAGATCTGGGAACAGGAACAAATACCAGCTGACTGGAAAGAGGGATATCTTATTAAGATTTCGAAGAAAGGAGACATTAGTAACTGCACGAATTACAGAGGGATCACGCTCTTATCAGTGCCGGGGAAAGTATTCAATAGGGTTCTGCTGAACAGAATGAAAGACCCAGTTGACGCCCTACTTAGAGACCAACAGGCCGGCTTTCGCAAAAATCGATCCTGCACTGACCAGATTGCAACGCTGCGAATTATAATTGAGCAGTCGTTAGAGTGGAACTCACCCCTGTACATCAATTTCCTTGACTATGAGAAAGCATTTGACAGCGTGGACAGAGAGACCCAATGGAAGCTCCTAAGGCACTATGGGATACCTGAAAAAATCTCCACCATTATCAGGAACTCATATCAGGATCTAAGTTGTAAAGTGGTACATGGAGGGCAACTCACTGAGGCATTCCAGGTGAGGACAGGCGTCAGACAAGGATGTCTTCTCTCGCCATTCCTCTTTCTACTGGCGATTGACTGGATTATGAAGACCTCTACAGCTCAGAGAAGATATGGAATCCAGTGGACACCTTGAAAGCAGCTAACTGACCTGGACTTCGCAGATGACTTGGCCCTACTATCACACACTCAGCAGCAGATGCAGGAGATGACAACCAGAGTAGCAGATACCTCCGCACAGCTTGGCCTCAATATTCACAAAGGCAAGAGTAAAATACTCAAGACAAACACAGCCACCACTAACCCGATTACGCTTGACAAAGAAGCACTGGAGGAGGTGGATGCCTTTACTTATCTGGGTAGCGTCATCAACAAACAGGGAGGCTCAGATACAGATGTCAAGCAAAGGATAGGGAAAGCACGAACAGCATTTATACAATTCAAAGAACTATCAACCAAGACCAAAGTCAGGATCTTCAACACCAATGTCAAGGCAGTTCTTCTATACGGAGCAGAAACTTGGAGAACAACAGTTGCCATCACAAAGAGAATACAAGTCTTCATTAACAACTGCCTGCGCAAGATCCTAAATATCCATTGGCCAGAGACCATCCGCAACAACAAACTCTGGAATAGAACCAACCAGCTGCCTGCAGAAGACGAAATTAAACAACGACGTTGGAGATGGATAGGGCACACCTTACGTAAGCCAGCGGACAACATCACCAGGCAAGCCCTAACATGGAATCCACAGGGCACGCGGAAAAGAGGCAGACCAAGAAACACATGGCGCCGGGAACTGGATGCAGACCTTAAGACCATGAAGATGACCTGGAACCAAGTGGAAAGGAGAGCCCGGGACAGAGACTCTTGGAGATCCTTTGTAGGCGGCATATGCCCCAGTAGGGTGCAAGGCATAAGTAAGTAAGTAAGTAAGTAAAACAGGCCGTAGCCGGGCCCTCGGGCCCATAAAACTTAACAAGCAGCCGTGAACTCAGTAAAGATCTGGGTCACGGGCATTTGCCACTCCTCTGGGTCAGTGTATCAATTTACAGGTCAGTGTTGGCCGGACAGGTCTTAGACCCCCCCCCCCACCCCCCCACCGCCCCTCCCCCCCCCCCCCCATCCCCACCCCTGCCCGGCATTTAGTGAAACCAGATGGGAGGCGGCGCGTGCTGTCCCTATTAAGAGGTGGTCTGTCAACAAAAGGGCTGCTGGGACGCTATATAGGAGCTTGTGATGATAAAAAATCACATGTACTTCTTTAAATGCGAAATTTAGACTGAGGGAGAAAAACTTCTGGAGAAGGCGTGTTTGCGTCCAAACGTACTATGCTTTCATATAGTTCTGGAGATGTGTTATGCATAGGTGCCTGACGAGTGCGATAGCGTTGATATGCGAAACTGCGAGTCAGCCCCCGCGCGCGCACATCGCGCGCGGGGGCTGACTCACAGTTTTGTATATCAACACGGACTTTGCAGGGACCTGCAGTGTCATACTTTTTTTTAAAGAAGTCTCTCATCAACCAGCAACTCAATGATGACGGATTTATTCAGATCGTAACGTCGAGAATCTTGTAAGGTCAAAACAGGTCCAAGTCAGTGTACATCCGGGCTTCCGAGGTCCATCGGCACGTGATGTCCGTTTATTCTCAGTTCTCCTGGTACTCACTCACGTCATTCAGCTCACCGCATCAGTCTAAATGCACGTCAAGTTGCTGAACGAAAACATGTGGGATTGTCACTCATTTTTTCCATAATCACGACCATAAATGTCAGACGTAAAATAAAATGTTCTTGTTTTCGGTTGAAAGATGAATAAAAGAACTCAGTCACGACGGAATAAGGACAACGGTTCCTGCAGTGACCTAGTTTAAGAAAGGGAGGCAACCTGCACCGAGAGGCACCCGCGATTGTCTCCACACGTCGGATGAAATAAATGCTTAGTGCCGCGTGCGCTTATGACGTTATCGTCTCGATCGTCTGCTGGGTTATCTACGATGCTGACTGATTGCACGGTAGTGAGCCGGTTTGCAGTAATCTACAGGTCTTGTGTGAGGTTCATATTCTCATGAGCCCCTGCTGCGGTAGGGTCACATAAGCATGTACTCCTCTCGCCCGGGGGAGGTCATGGGGGGGTCTCAACTTAGGACTGAGAAAACCCAAGTCACCAGGGTCCCGACTGTTGACTGATTGCACAGCAGTGAGTTTGCCCTCTGGAGTCGCGCGTCAGTTTAACCCGGCAATGTGCACGAGGCAGAGATCCTCATCAGCCTCTGCGTGCTGCAGCTGATTAACTCATTCTACCCCAGACACCACAGGAAGATAAGGATCGCCCAGATAGTTCAAGGGTGATGCCAGAATAGCTTGGCGCCTGTGGGCGCCAAGCTATTCTGGCATCACCCTTGAACTATCATGGTCGATCTGTGTCCTGCACTGCATTGCAGTCTTTGGAGGACAACGGCAAAATTTGGGGATTTCGGTGTTGGGGTAGAATGAGTTAACGGCCTATTTTGTGTTTTTCAAAGCATCATCAACGCGGAAGGTCCGCAGCGGCCAAAGAAACGAGGAGACGGAGTGGTTTCAGCAAGACGTTAGCCGGATCATCATGAGCCCCTGGCAACTGCGGTAAGTTAGTGCAACTGCGGAGGCTGATGAGGATCTATGCCTCTTGCAGTCGGACGGCGTTCAATGTTTTCGGCAGTGAAGGGGTTGAGGGCCCACGAGAATATCAACCTCTAACCCTAGTAGCAAAACCCCTAACCCTAGTAGCAAAACCCCTAACCCTAGTAGCAAAACCCCTAACCCTAGTAGCAAAACCTCTAACCCTAGTAGCAAAACCCCAAAATGGGGCGGTCCGTGGCGCAGTGGTTAAGGCGCCTGCCACCAATGCCAAAGGTGCGCGGTTCGATACCGGGTTCCGGCGTTGGACTTTTCTCCTCTGGTAAGTGTCACCGTTAATTCGGGCGGACCGTCGGGGGTTCTTTCTCCGGGTACTCCGGTTCTTCCACCCCTGCCCCCCCCCCCCCCCCACTTTGGTACCGGTCTCAGGCCACTTTACAAATTTCAAATACAAGCGATCAAAAATCTCTGTAACTTCAGTAGCTGACTGGCCCTTCGTTTGTCTTGTACTGTGTTTGTCTTAAATGGCGTAAATCCGTGTCTGTTTCGTGAGTGTGTGTGTTGGGTTTCAGGCGCGGCGCTTTGAGTCGATTTCCCCAAAATTGAGAAAAAGCGCCTATATAATAACGGTATTATTATTATTATTATTAAAACCTCTAACCCTAGTAGCAAAACCTCTAACCCTAGTAGCAAAACCCCTAACCCTAGTAGCAAAACCTCTAACCCTAGTAGCAAAACCTCTAACCCTAGTAGCAAAACCCCTAACCCTAGTAGCAAAACCTCTAACCCTAGTAGCAAAACCCCTAACCCTAGTAGCAAAACCTCTAACCCTAGTAGCAAAACCCCTAACCCTAGTAGCAAAACCCCTAACCCTAGTAGCAAAACCTCTAACCCTAGTAGCAAAACCCCTAACCCTAGTAGCAAAACCCCTAACCCTAGTAGCAAAACCTCTAACCCTAGTAGCAAAACCTCTAACCCTAGTAGCAAAACCCCTAACCCTAGTAGCAAAACCCCTAACCCTAGTAGCAAAACCCCTAACCCTAGTAGCAAAACCCCTAACCCTAGTAGCAAAACCTCTAACCCTAGTAGCAAAACCCCTAACCCTAGTAGCAAAACCCCTAACCCTAGTAGCAAAACCTCTAACCCTAGTAGCAAAACCCCTAACCCTAGTAGCAAAACCCCTAACCCTAGTAGCAAAACGCAGGCGAGTCCCAAATAGCTCTGTCGGTTAAGCGTCGGAACAGGGGAGCGAAGGGAATCGCCGGGTCGTGGGTTCGAATCCCCGTCCCGGCCCTGGTAGCTGGACTCGAAATCCAGGGGGAAAAGACGGGCTTGTTCAATAGCATGTCCGTTGAAAGGTCCTGGTAAATCAAAGTGGCACAGTTGGAGTGCTTATGAGTTGATCAGTGTTCAGGTCGCGCTCCATAGGCAATAGATTTCTCTGTCCCCCATAAACCCGCCCGTCAGGGCCGTCCATGATCACTTCGGTGCCGTGCACGTTAAACCCGAACTAACCAGCAAAACGCCTTCGGGGTACACGACGGCAGCAGTGGGGCCGAAACGGCCGTGCGCGGGCTGACTGCTGGCGTCGTGCGCCCGAGGACCCGCATTGCTTCCTGGGCTAAGCTTGTTGTCAGAGAGACTTGGTGCATTTGTGTCCGGCCTGAGACCGGCTGGACAGTTCTACCTCAATCGCCGCACGTGCCGTTTGTGGGCGTGGTCTAAAAGTCGGCTCAGATGTGAAACCTGTCAACACATCTTGATAACTCGGCCCGCTGACTCGCACTGTTTATGTTTCAGCGGTGCTTGCCTGCCATCTGGTCACAGTCAAGGCGGTCCAGTTAGACTCAGTGGCATGAGCGAGTGAGTGAATGTGAGCAGCACCTGTGGTGGCAAGACAATTTTTGCTGTGTATGATTTTCTTCTATTACAGCAACAATAAAGTCATCTTGAATCTTGAATCTTGAAACATCAGCATGAATGACACCAGTAAGAGGAATAGATTTTCATGAGCCCTCTAGCAGAGGGGATAATGAGTATCTATGCCCCTTGCAGATGTGGACTGGTTTCTTGCACAGACTACAGTCGTTACTTAGTCCGCATCCACTTCCTCATTTTGAGGAACGATGTCAGTTACAAAAAAGGAGAGAAAGAGGGTCTGTCTTGTAATCCGAGTGTTTTGTTGCTTTGACCGTAATTCACATAAACCCAGACGACCTGACTTCATTTTCCAAGCGTGAAAGAAAAGTGAACAAAATGGGGCTGATCCGTCCCCCCCCCCCAACCCCCTCCCCCCCACACACCCCCCCCCCCCCCCCAACGAGCGCCCACGGCACACATTTAAACAAGCTACAACTGCCTTTCCAAGGCACACTGACGACCGAAAAGACCGCAATAAGACCGTAAGTCCATTTTGGGGAAAGCATGATTTCCATAGCAGTACAATAACAATAACGCTTTTCATTTTTTTTTAAATGGACTTACTGTCGTTAGCCTAAACAGGGCTTAGAGTTCATGAGAATCTATGTATCTATGCCATAAAAACTGGATCGGACTGGCTCTGACATTTTTTCGTTCATCGAAAAACGTGTCTTATTTAATCAAAATCATGTCTTATGTAATCAAAATCATATCTTATGTAATCTAAAAACGTGTCTCGTGTAATCTAAAAACGTGTCTTGTGAAACAGCCGACTGTGAAACATAAAAATAACCGACAAACCTGATCTGGGTGTTGGAATGTGTGATGAGAAAGTAATGGAAACGACAGATGTGAAAGTAAATAACCGACAGAGTGATGAATATAAGGAGAGGCCCGATATCTCCGACTGAAAAAGGAGATGCGTAGGGTTAGCCTGCTATTCGCGCCGACGCACTACAGCAGGAGATGGATCGACCATGATAATTCAAGGGTAGCGCCAGATTACCTTGGCGCCGTCAGGCGCCAAGCTAATCTGGCGCTACCCTGGAATTATCATGGTCGATCCATCTCCTGCAGCTCGTACATAATCGTTAGGTGACAAGTCTAAACTTTGGGATTGTGGCTTTGGGGTAAGACTGAAGTGATTGGCACGGGGTGTGACAAGTTTGCAGCATGATTGACTCTTTACAAAATGAGTGCTACTGTCGCTAACCGAGCAATCAAAACACCTGTAAACAAACAAACAAGCAAACAAACCAGTAAATCAACACATAAACACACCAACAAAATATTCTGTCCATTTGTCATTTACGTTTAACACATTGAGCAGTGCTGCATTCGTTCACGCGGCTTTCTGCCGGCTTTACGTCATGCGTCTGAATGCGGCTCGTTCCGAATGAGTCAATCTCAGTGGCGAACAAATAAACATGTATATTCTTTTGTGTATTTTGCGAAGTAATAAACTATTTAAACCAACAAATAAACATTGAAATACACGTATGAGCTCCTCTTTTTCTTTTTGAGGATTGTGTTTGTGTGTGCGTGCGTGCGTGCCTCTGTGTGTGTGTGTGTGTGTGTGTGTGTGTGTGTGTGTGTGTGTGTGTGTGTGTGTGTGTGTGTGTGTGTGTGTGTGTGTGTGTGTTTAAAACGATATCCCACAGTGAGGAATGTTTCACAGTCTCGGACTAACATGTTATAGTATTGTGCACAAAAGTTTCTAACTTGTATGTGGATCAGTGCCGGAGTGCGTGGCCCACCTGCCCGCGAAAGTACGTCCGAAAATGTTTACTGATCTCAGACGCAATGACTGCCCTTAATAAGTTTGAAATACCTTCTTAATATGGCTGGAAAAACACATGCAATTTTCCTTCATTTCACCACAAGGCTCCATTTCCCAAATTTGGGAGGTGTCGCCTAACGACTATCAACCAGTTGCAGGAGACGGAACCAGCCTGATAATTCAAGGGTAGTGCCAGATTAGCTTGGCGCCTTTAGGCGCCAAGCTAATCTGGCATTACTCTTGAAATTCCATGGTCGATATTCAGGCACCAAGATATTCTGGCACTACCCTCGAATTGGCAGGCGCCAAGCTAATCTGGCACTGCCCTCGAATTGGCAGGCACCAAGCTAATCTGGCACAACCCTCGAATTGGAAGGCGCCAAGCTAATCTGGCACTACCCTCGAATTGGCAGGCGCCAAGCTAATCTGGCACTACCCTCGAATTGGCAGGCGCCAAGCTATTCTGGCACTACCCTCGAATTGGCAGGCGCCAAGCTAATCTGCACTACCCTGGAATTATCATGGTCGCTGTTCAGGCTTCAAGCTAATCTGGCACTACACTGGAATTATCATGGTGGGCCTGCTGTACTGTGTCGGGACTACAAGGGTTAAAGGTTTCACGCCCTTACAGTCACGCAACACCACCTAACGCTGCTTGTCACGGTCTGTTACGTATTACCCGCCTTTACCTCGCCATCGTTGTGGTTGTAACGTACGTCCCAGTCAGGAGAAAATCAAGTTATCGGGCCGACGACCTCAACCCCCGCTGGCCCGCGCGCGGGCCAGCGGGGTTTGAGATCGGCCCGATCGTCTGTTACTCACCGTGATCGTCACATCTCTATATCCTGTTCCCACAATGCAGCGATTTTAGTCACACGCGAATTACTGTCGTTTGCCCTCTCAGGCGTCGGGAACATCTTACCCCGCGATATAAGACTCTCTCTGCGGTACGGGGCGCACCGGAGCCGATCGTTGAATAGGAAGGGGAATAGATTCTCGTCTTTGAGTCCGAAATAGCTCAGGCGGTTAAACGTCGGAGCAGGAGAGCGAAGGGAATCGCCGGGTCGTGGGTTCGAATCCCGTCCCGGCCCCGGTAGCTGGACTCACAATCCAGAGGGAAAAAACGGATTTGTTTAATAGCATATCCGTTGAAAGGTCCTGGTAAATCAAAGTGGCACAGTTGGAGTGCTTATGAGTTGATCAGTGTTCAGGTCGTACTCCATAAGCAATAGATTTCCCTGTCCCCCATTACCCGCCCGTCAGGGCCGTCCATGATCACCTCGGTGCTGTGGACGTTAAACCCGAACTAACTAACTAACTTTTCTCGTCTTTGCTACTGCAGGAACGTATGGACATTTGTGCTTCTTGCAGAGGGAAGGGCCTTTGTGAGGAAATGCTCTTACCGAAATACGTGAAGCGTTTGTGAGTGACGAACTGAACTTAAATCTCGCTCACTTCCTCGGTCTGAGGGGCCAGGCGTGTGAGTCAATTCAGACATAGAGTTAAATTTTCGCATAACAGACACGACCGATACATAATATTAAGAGCTGTGTATTCTCCGCGACGGCAAAAAGCCTTAAATTCATGTGTGTGAAAAGCGGCAAGGTTTTCTATTACAGTCACAATCTCGCTATTCACAAACATTGACTTACTGTCTTTTGCCTTCCTAGTGCAGAGCTTCCGTTAACCCAATCAGCCCCAAGGTTACATTTATCAAATTTTGGAAGTGTCATATAACAACTATGTAACAGTTGCAGGAGATGGATCGACCATGATAATTCAAGGGTAGTGCCAGATTAGCTTGGCGCCGTCAAGCGCCAAGCTAATCTGGCACTACCCTTAAATTATCATGGTCGATCCATCTCCTGCTGTAGTGCGTTGTGGGCGAGATGGTTAAACACCAGCCTTATCCATTGCTACCCTACTATTCACTGATAGGATTTTATTTATTTACTTTTTTGGTATTTCGCAGGATCTAGTCATCTTGCTTAGTAAAGCTCTTGCTTAGTGCGCGAGTGTTTTCTGTTGCATGGAGCGACTTAGCGACGTGCGTAGCTCCGAACGAGTTCTTAGCGAGCGGGGATAGGTTATTTATAGCTTATGGTGGGGTTCTCCCCTACGTCATCATAGATTGTAGAAATCGGCCAATAAAAACACACGGTTTTCGCTTCTTCTGACCTAACGGAAACGAAGTAGACAAAACGCCGGTAAAATGGCGGCGATGGACAACAAGAAGTCAAGAGAGAAAGAATGGCAAATTTTTCGTGCAGGCAATCCTGCTTGTCAGTCGAATGTAGACGTACATTAGTTAAGGAGTACCGTGTAGGCTTCCATAGTATGAGGATCTATGTCTCAAGTCTAATGTAGATGTACATTAGTTAAGGACTACCGTGTAGTAGGCTCCCATAGTATGAGGATCTATGTTTCTCTGACAACGGCTGGTGTTGGGTTATACCCATCGGTGTGCAGGGTCAGTTGAAATCAGTTATGCAGACTCCTCACCAATAATTCCCAGATGTCCGTGAGACGAGTCTGGGTGGGGGTCCGTGCGTTCCCACGTACATTTCGTGTTCCTCCTTCTCTATCCTAGATGGAAGGCTGTTTGTGCCACAAGGCAGCTAAGAACTCTTCCTCAGCTAAGCACGCCGCTACGCACGGGGGGGACCGTCCTTAGAATTAAGCACGCCACTAAGCTCGCTCCAGCAGATAAGCACGCTCATGCAACGCACATTTTCAGCTAAGCTTGTGAACTTAGCGCTAAGCAAGAAATTTGCGCGCTAAGCAAGCATATGCAACCCACTGAGAGTCTGCGTGTCTTGCGGATGAAAGGCTGTGAGGTACAAAGAGTAGGTGCAAAAGGAGGTAGTGGTGTGTGAAAAAAGGCCGCACACTTATCAGGACGAGCAGCCGGGGTCACAGTCGTTGCTTGAAGACTCGCGGTCGTAACTGACTTCCCTCTGAGAATCACAGATCCAGGGAAATGAAACTCAGCCATCAGTGAGAGGTCGTTTCAGTCAGTATGATAACTGGAGCGACTAAAAGTTTTGGGGAATTGTCAGAAATGCGCGGTTTCCGTCATGGTACTTTAGTAGTGAAATATCGGGGGGAAATTGTCAATGACTGAGGAGTCTGTTTGGTGTTAGAAATGCGAGCTGCGATCTGAGACAATTATCCACTGATACGTTACTTGGTGGGAACAGTGCGAGCTGTTTTCGTCGCATTGAGAGCTGGGGAAATTGTCCATGAAAAGTTTACTTGGTGAGAGCAATGCGAGCGAAGCTGTCACCAAGTAAACTTCTCATGGACAATTTCCCCATATCGCATTGCTGTCACCAAGTAAACATTTCATGGACAATTTCTCCACTTCGCATTGCTGTCACCAAGTCAACTTCTCATGGACAATTCCCCCAGATCGCATTGCTGTCACCAAGTCAACTTCTCATGGACAATTCCCCCAGATCGCATTGCTGTCACCAAGTCAACTTCTCATGGACAATTCACCCCAGATTGCATTGCTCTCTCCAAGTAAACTTCTCATGGACAATTTTTCCCCAGATCGCATTGCTGTCACCAAGTAAACTTCTCATGGACAATTTCCTCAGATCGCATTGCTCTCCATAAGTAAAATTCTCAAGGACAATTTCCCCAGATCGCATTGCTGTCACCAAGTCAACTTCTCATGGACAATTTCCCCAGATCGCATTGCTGTCACCAAGTAAACTTCTCATCGACAATTCCCTCAGATCGCATTGCTCTCCCCAAGTCATCTTCTCATGGACAATTTCCCCACATCGCATTGATGTCACCAAGTCAACTTCTCATGGACAATTTCCCCAGATCGCATTGCTGTCACCAAGTCAACTTCTCATGGACAATTTCCCCCACATCGCATTTCTGTCACCAAGTAAACTTCTCATGGACAATTACCCCACATCGCATTGCTCTCCCCAAGTAAACTTCTCATGGATAATTTCCCCACATCGCATTGCTCTCCCCAAGTAAACTTCTCATGGACAATTTCCCCACATCGCATTGCTCTCCCCAAGTAAACTTCTCATGGACCGTCCAGTTTTCAGCTCGCATTGCTCGCACCAAGCAAACTTTGAGCGGACAACTTTCCTCTCTTATAGTGGTCAACATGTAAACTTTGAGTTGACAATTCCCCTCTCGCGTTGTGGTCACCAAGCAAACTTTGAGCGGACAACTATCCTCTCTTATGGTGGTCAACAAGAGTGGACAATTTCCCTCTCGCGTTGTGGTCACCAAGAAAACTTTGAGAGGACAACTATCCTCTCTTATGGTGGTCAACAAGAGTGGACAATTTCCCTCTCGCGTTGTGGTCACCAAGAAAACTTTGAGCGGACAAATTTCAGCGTCAGCTCGCATTGTTCACAGCAAGTAAACCTTGAGCTGACAGCTTGACAGTTTTGTCCACGTGGGATGGTCATGCACATCGACAACATTCCCTTGCAGCAAAACAACCTACATAATTCAACCTTTATTACCATAATAAAACTAATTATTTGTTTATTTATTTATAGTTTCCAGCAGCATGTAGGGGCACATGGAGGTTGGGGAGGGATGGAGAGTGTGTGTGTGTGGGGGTATTCTTCTTGATGAATGGATGTTTTATCTGCGTACAAAATTATATATTTGCCTTGGCCGTATCAATTCTTTTCAACTCTGAGGGTGACGTACCGCCTATGCTGGCAACACGTGATGCCTTCCTAAGCTATCACGGGCCGGAAGAACATAGATGAAAACGGGACCAACAAACGCACGTTGACCACTTTACCCCCCGAGAAAAACTGAACACGATCCAACTGCAAGAGACATAGATCCTCATGAGCCCCCGCAGATGCGGGGGCTCATGAGGATCTATGCCTCTTGCTGACGCCATTTTTGCATTCAGGTTCTTTAGGCGGCTGGGGCTCTGTCAGGGTTAAATGACCAAGATTTCAGAAAACATCCTTCCATCACCGGCTGAGAAGGGGTTCACTGCGAGTCCCCGTAACTTGTGAGGACCAGTGTCTGCCTCAAGTTGTGCAGGTGTAAGGAGTTCTCTGCAGTGCTGAAGGCGAAAATTCGCGCCTCGTTTACTGAAAAGGTGTGGTGACGTATTGGGGACGAAGCAGCCCCACCCAGCGGTCTTTCGCTTTGTGTTTGGGTTTCTTACCATACCCGCGCGCAGTCAGATATATACCCGGCGTGTGCGTACAGGTACTCCCTGAGGCACGATCGATATAACGTACAGGTACTCCCTGGGCCACGATCGATATAAGATACAGGTACTCCCTGGGCCACGATCGATATAAGGTACAGGTACTCCCTGGGCCACGATCGATATAACGTACAGGTACTCCCTGAGGCACGATCGATATAATAATAATAATAATAATAATAATAATAATAATAATAAAGGTAATTTGTATAGCGCCTAATCACCAAGGTGCTCTAGGCGCTTTACAATCACAGTAATGAAACAGTGAAGCAGAATACACGAACAAGCACATACAACCAAAAAATATACATTAATTTACAAGGGCGAAAACTCACACCACACACTCACTCACACACACACACACACACACACACACACACACACACACACACACACACACACACACACACACACACACACGCATGATGAGCCGGCAGACAAAATGGTCTTTACGTATATGCAACAGAGAAAAGGTGTGTTTTAAGCTTGGATTTGAAAATGGAAAGAGATGATGAGTGACGCACATCAGCTGGGAGTGCGTTCCATGTAATGGGACCAAAATACGAAAATGCACGATGACCTTGAGTGACCTTATTACGTCTAGGGATACGGAAAACACGAGTGTCTGAAGCAGAGCGTAGTGAGCGGGACGGTGTATACAGCTGGACAAGATCAGATAAGTAAGGAGGGGCAGAACCAGAGATGATGTTGAAACAAATAACACAGACTTTATACTGAATTCTGTATGAAACTGGCAGCCAGTGCAAATTAGCTAGTAGAGGCATAATGTGTTCACGTTTCGGTACACGAAAAATCAGACGTGCAGGACAGTTCATGACTCTCTGGATTTGGTGAAGAAGATTTTTCAAGAAGATATAACGTACAAGTAGGCCTACTCCCTGAGCCACGATCGATATAACGTACAGGTACTCCCTGAGCCACGATCGATATAACGTACAGGTACTCCCTGAGCCACGATCGATATAACCTACAGGTACTCCCTGAGCCACGGTCGATATAACGTACAGGTACTCCCTGGGCCACGATCGACATACAGCGCCATCTGACGCCGACTGTGTTTGTGCAATCCTCGTTCATTCATCACCCAAACCCCTGGCTGTCCCACTAACATGGATTCAAAGTGATGACAGTACGAGGTATGCATCCTCATGCGCCCCTGCAACAGCGGAGGCTCGTGAGGATGTATTACCTCTAGCAGTTGGGTGGTACTCTAAGAGTCCGAAATAGCTCAGGCGGTTAAACGTCGGAGCATGAGAGCGAAGGGAATCGCCGGGTCGTGGGTTCGAATCCCGTCCCGGCCCCGGTAGCTGGACTCACAATCCAGGGGGAAAAACGGATTTGTACAATAGCATATCCGTTGAAAGGTCCTGGTAAATCAAAGTTGGAGTGCGCCTGAGTTGATTAGTGTTCAGGTCGTACTCCATAGGCAATAGGTTTCTCTGTCCCCCATAACCTGCCCGTCAGGGCTGTCCATGATCACCTCGGTGCTGTGGACGTTAAATCCGAACTAACCAACCAACCAACCAACCGGTGGTACTCTATTGTTCTCGGCACTGAACGTGTTAAGAATAGGCGACTTCTAAAGTGCGTTTAAGTGCAAAGAAAAACCCCGCCTCAAAGAGCGTAACATTTAAGCCTTCTTATTCAAAACGACAAAAACGTAGAACAAGGTGGTTAGGTTTACGTGTAGCAAAGACCTAAAGACTTCTGTTATATGTGTCTGGATGTGCTGGGTCAGCGATTATGGGCGCCCATTAAAAAGTTGTATATCACGTTCCTGTGTATACAAAGAATGTTTTCCTGCACTGCGAACAGCATATCATTACAGTTCTGCGGTGCGTCGGTTAGGAAGTACAGCCATCAGATTGAGGTGTTATATACTGATGAGCAAAAGAAACGCAACATCCGTGCAGTCATCTGAAACACTAAAGTGTTTCCGATGATTACAACGATGTTGCGTTTATTTTGCTCGCCAGTGTATAACATCTTAGTTTTGATGGCTGTAGTGTTTCCGATTATTCTAATGATAAGGAATTTTTCTTGCTCTGTCAGTATACATGACCCATACCATTAGAGTGGCGAGTACCGAGAGTGAAAATGCAATTTTAAAAAATAAGAAAAAGAAATAAAAGCGCAGTGTAATGACAGACAGTCTACCCAGTCTACCCAGTCTACTGAATGTAATGTTGACAGACAGTCTAATCTACCCAGTCTACCCAGTCTACCCAGTCTACTGAATGTAATGTTGACAGACAGTCTAATCTACCAGTCTACCCAGTCTACCCAGTCTACCCAGTCTACTGAATGTAGTGTTGACAGACAGTCTGATCTACCAGTCTACCCAGTCTACCCAGTCTACTGAATGTAATGTTGACAGACAGTCTACCCAGTCTACCCAGTCTACTGAATGTAATGTTGACAGACAGTCTAATCTACCCAGTCTACCCAGTCTACTGAATGTAATGTGACAGACAGTCTAATCTACCAGTCTACCCAGTCTACCTGAATGTAATGTTGACAGACAGTCTGATCTACCAGTCTACCCAGTCTACCCAGTCTACCCAGTCTACTGAATGTAATGTTGACAGACAGTCTAATCTATCAGTCTACCCAGTCTACTGAATGTAATGTTGACAGACAGTCTAATCTATCAGTCTACCCAGTCTACCCAGTCTACCCAGTCTACTGAATGTAATGTTGACAGACAGTCTAATCTACCAGTCTACCCAGTCTACTGAATGTAACTCTCCTGTGCCATCATTCAGCCCGGCGCACGTCATTCAACTTGTACTTTAGCTGTGCACGACCATCCGTTTTGCGCGACACGAATATGGAATGGATGCTGGAAGAATATGGAATGGATGCTGGAAGAATATGGAATGGATGCTGGAAAAATATGGAATGTTTGTTTGAGGTTTTACCCGCTACATCTAACTATAGACATGAGTTAGATAATACTGACGCTCGGTTAGATTGTAACCCATAGCCCATTTTGGCGGTAGATTATCATATGGATTTATTTTTCGCATGCGAATCTTTCCGTTTCTACACCCACCCACTGCAACCATGAGTCTTCTTTTTCACGGGAATACCTTTCCTGGCTCAAGGACTAAATGAAAACTGTCGGCCGATCCATTCAGTGATGGGGCTTTCCCCAGCGTATTGGTGTCGGGCTGTCCCGGCGTGTTTCTAGTGTGACTGAAGGCGTATGTCACGAAAGATGATACGTGAAAAGACCTGTTATGCATGGAAGCGGCTTCTTACCTCACGGAGAAAGCAGAACAAACATCCAACACCGCACCCAGTACACTAAAAGGGCTCGGCCAGGCGTCAAACGCAGGTCCAATCAGCAATAGATACTCGGGCGCCGATGTCGTACGACGTTGGCCCCGCCGGCGCACAATCGTGCACGGGGCCAACGGCGGCAGACGTCGGCCCCGAGGACATTTTGCTGAATTGATTTGTCAGGGGCAGGCCCGACTTCCTGGTTCGCCACAACTTATACAGACCATAGTACATAGCCGGAGACATTTGGACAGGTCAGTTTCACACGGACACGAAGTATCGGTGACGTTAACTGAACCCTTCAGCTGCCCAGAAAAGGTCAATACCACCGAAATGCAAGAGGTATAGATCCTTACCAGCCCACGCAGTCGTGGGGGCTGATGAGGATTAATGCCTCTCGCTGACACCATTTCGCATGAATTTCACGTTCCTTTCAACGGCCGGTGCCCTTTGTCGTCGACTTAAAAACGTTCAGTGCCGAGAAAATTGGAACACCACTCAACTGCAATGGGTATAGAAAATGGGAACACCACTCAACTGCAATGGGTATAGAAAATGGGAACACCACTCAACTGCAATGGGTATAGAAAATGGGAACACCACTCAACTGCAATGGGTATAGAAAATGGGAACACCACTCAACTGCAAGAGGTATAGAAAATGGGAACATCACTCAACTGCAATGGGTATAGAAAATGGGAACACCACTCAACTGCAAGAGGTATAGAAAATGGGAACACCACTCAACTGCAAGAGGTATAGAAAATGGGAACACCACTCAACTGCAATGGGTATAGAAAATAGGAACACCACTCAACTGCAATGGGTATAGAAAATGGGAACACCACTCAACTGCAATGGGTATAGAAAATGGGAACACCACTCAACTGCAATGGGTATAGAAAATGGGAACACCACTCAACTGCAATGGGTATAGAAAATGGGAACACCACTCAACTGCAATGGGTATAGAAAATGGGAACACCACTCAACTGCAATGGGTATAGAAAATGGGAACACCACTCAACTGCAAGAGGTATAGAAAATGGGAACACCACTCAACTGCAATGGGTATAGAAAATGGGAACACCACTCAACTGCAATGGGTATAGAAAATGGGAACACCACTCAACTGCAAGAGGTATAGAAAATGGGAACACCACTCAACTGCAATGGGTATAGAAAATGGGAACACCACTCAACTGCAATGGGTATAGAAAATGGGAACACCACTCAACTGCAAGAGGTATAGAAAATGGGAACACCACTCAACTGCAATGGGTATAGAAAATGGGAACACCACTCAACTGCAAGAGGTATAGAAAATGGGAACACCACTCAACTGCAAGAGGTATAGAAAATGGGAACACCACTCAACTGCAATGGGTATAGAAAATGGGAACACCACTCAACTGCAAGAGGTATAGAAAATGGGAACACCACTCAACTGCAAGAGGTATAGAAAATGGGAACACCACTCAACTGCAATGGGTATAGAAAATGGGAACACCACTCAACTGCAATGGGTATAGAAAATTGGAACACCACTCAACTGCAAGAGGTATAGAAAATGGGAACACCACTCAACTGCAAGAGGTATAGAAAATGGGAACACCACTCAACTGCAAGAGGTATAGATAGCGGGGGCTCATGAGGACCTATACCTCTTGCTGACACCACGTTGAATCCACCTTCCTGGGACAGCCAGGGCTTGTTGATGGTTGAAGAGTGCGAAAATCAACTCGGCGTCAGCTGCCACTGTAAAACACAGCAGTGTGAGTCCACTGGCCGCAAGGGGTTAAGGTCATATTATTTTGAGTGTTGGTCTTTTATATTAGACAGCGAGGAGCCAACCGTCTAAAATCACAAACTAACGCACAGCTCTAAGTCAGAGACCGTGACACTAAAGTACAGCTGCAATTGTGCCATGTTCGGGATGTTTTATTTTGTAATGAGCTCTGCAGGATTAGCTGTGTAAGACGACGCATACAAACATCCACGGCTGTGTATTCGTATGACATGTAATACATGCTAGCGATCTTTCAGTATGCGCAAGGGCCGAAATTATCCTTTTGAGTGATCTAATATTAGTGGGGTGCAATGTATGTGTGTGTGTGTGTGTGCGTGCGTGCGTGTGTGTGTGTGTGTATATGTGTGTGTGTGTGTGTGCGTGTGTGTGTGTGTGTGCGTGTGTGTGTGTGTGTGTGTGTGTGTGTGTGTGTGCGTGTGTGTGTGTGTGTGTGCGTGTGTTGCGTGCGTGTGTGTGTGTGTGTGTGCGTGTGTGTGTGTGTGTGTGTGTGTGTGTGTGTGTGTGTGTGTGCGTGTGTGTGTGTGTGAAGTTATACCGGCAATTCAAAGTTCTTTAAAGTTTCATTCGATCAATCCATTTCATCAATTTAATGTTTCAGTTTAATGTTTAAGCAAATAATTCATGTGTGTTACCTTGTTCAACGGTTGTTCGTGTAGTGTGTGTTCAGCACCAGGACACGGTTCAAACTGACATTGTCAATATAGTAAATAAACATATATCGAATCTTGAACTTAGTGACATTATACATATATTTTCCGTGAGTACTGATGCACCACAGACTGCTTCCCAGTCGGTCATGAATAACGCCCCAGTAACCTGATGGGTTTTTCATGGCTCATTGTGAACCAACACGTCAAGTACCGATACCATCTCTTTTATCTTCTATTGCACAATACACGTTTTAATGGCGTCTTGTCCAGAAAATAGGCCCTAGGCCCTTGAGTGTCGTACTTGAACTCCACTTTAAACTGAATGACGTGATATGATAGGACTTTAATGGCCGACATTCAGCTCAGTGGGGGGTTTTTCAGCACAAGCGGAGCGCGAATCTCACTTTCTGTCATAGGTCGTCTGCACCGACCGGGCTTCGGTCGCTTAACACATTCTGCTCCAGAACCGAAATCCACAAATTTTGAAGTTGCCCTCAGAAGGACTGTATTACAATTCTAGAGACAGATCGAGCGTGATAGTTCAAGGGTGGTGCCAGAATAGCTTGGCGCCTATGGGCGCCAAGCTATTATGGCACCACCCTTGAACTAGCATGCTCGATCCATGTCTTGCTGTGGTGTGTCGGGGCTGATTGAGTCAGTAAAGCGACCTTAAGTCCTGCGCAAGTCACTTAGCAAGGTGCTCCGCTACAACGCCACAACACTCATCCCGATACAGGGGGAGCACCTCGCTAAGTGACTTGCGCAGGATTTCAGCTCACTCAAGCAACGCCGGCGACCCCTGGGGTGGTCCTCGCCACGAACGCACCGTCGTCATTCAAAATTGGGCGCGGGGTGGGCGTGTGGGGAGGATAGGGGGGGGGGGGCCAGAGAGAGAGAGAGAGCGAGAGAGAGAGAGAGAGTGGTGAGGGGAGGAGGAGGGGGGAATGTAGCGGGGGACATGGGGTGGGGTTAGGAAAGGGTACGTGATTCTGCATTAAAAAAGCGACTTTCATTTATATGAAACAAAAATAGAGTTATACAGCATGACTGAAAAACATACAAAGAACATCGAAAGGAGATAGTATGAACTATTGCCAGGTGGTATGTTTTTTCAGTCATGCTGTAACTCTATTTTTGTTTCATGTGAATTAAATTTGAAACTTCGTAAATTCAAAGACTTTTGTTGTCGCTATAGAGGAGAGTTACCTGGGCCAAAAAGGCTGAATACCGTCCACCTCAGTTTTGTGTGCACCCCGAACATAAGCCTCCTAACACAGCTTGTGAAAAGGAGGGGTGGGAAAGTACTAGTTAAAGCGAGAGAACAATGACAACCCGTTTGAGTACTGGCGGCGAACTCGAAACATAACTATTTTGAACTTGATATCTGAGTTGTGCGAACAAATGATGTTTTGTGCATGATGTACACAAATTCGCAGTGCCATGATCTTCCGTAGGATGTGAATCCACCATGATAGTTCAAGAGTTGTGTCAAAATAGCTTGGCGCCTGTAGGCGCCAAGCTATCCTGACACCACCCTAGAACTATCATGGTCGATCTGTCTCCAGCACTGTGACACAGACCTCCAAGTTTATATCTAAAAAGAAATTGATACGGTTATGCTGAAGTATGAATGATGAATGCAGTCCACTTCGCTGATAACAAAGCCGGATAAAACACCACTTTTTTTCAGAAGTCCTGGTAATAGTCTTTCTATGTAAATGACTTCGCCTTATAACAAACATTGGATACAAAAATACAACAATTTACGTCATTCTAAATTCTCTCTATACAGGATGACGTCCTTTCTTTCTGTCGTGTTCTTTTCTGTTCTACGTTTGTTTCCAGTTCACCTGAAGAAGGATCTTTGAACCGAAACGTCGTTCCTTGTTTCTATTTTAAAGGGTTTTCTACCACTCTCTTCTGTTTTTCTTTCACATGAAACCCTAGCGGCAACAGTTTGACTACATGGGATACAACAACAAAACATTGGGTTCCCTGGAGATGTGTCAATCCGAAGTTTACCGTTGATATCCAGACAAAGTTTATTCAGTCCAGCCACGACCTACCGCGAAGAAAAAACGTTTAGGGCTTAACCTCTACACTACTGTCCACCACGAAGGTGATTTGAAAGACGGGGCCGCACCGAAATAGGATAGGACCCCAGCTGGTCTCGAACCCGGGACCTTTCGGTCGAGAGTCCAACGCCGCTCTGCCACCAAGCCGCCCAGCTCCCCACCTACGAAAATCAAAAGAGTAACACACGTAGCCTAACCCCGGCTTGTCATTCTGTGACGTGGTGCATGTACACTAAACACGCTGGTGAAGCCGGCATTGATACAACTGTAGCCTTTACAGGCGGATGCGATACTACTACCCTAGATCTCAACTGACGTGTGGTGAGAAAGGCACGTCAGTGTCTCCGCCAACGGCGGCCGATCACGTTGTGGTTCAACCACATGACAGGAAGCACGGGCGGAGAAGGGCGCCGTTGTGAACAACCGGCACAGCAGTAGATGACGTCATTTTGAGATTCACGTCACTGCATGCGAAGAATTCAAGTAGAATTGTCGCATTTTGGAACAATAAAACACTGAAGAAAATGGAAAAGAATGACGTCATGAAATATTTTGTTGACAGGAACAGGTCGGACTCCTTTCTACGTATGTTAGGCCTACTTGTAGATAAACTATGCTGACGAGTGAAGAAATGCGAAAATTTTTTGAAACATCGGAAACACTTCAGTGTTTCCGATGATTCCAAAAATGTCGCATTTCTTTTGCTGGTCAGTATATAGTGACTGACCTTCCTATTACGCAAAATAGATCTGGAGTGCTCAGGTTTTAGGGCAAAATGATCGTTAAAACTCGCATTGTATTGTAAACCTGAGCATTGTGATTCATCTTGCGTAACGGAAAGAGAGTTATAATGTGTATCTCAATTTATCATACGACTTTCAATGCACTTTAAATGCACCATTAAACACTGGGTGTCGTTAGTGGTGTTTATGTCACGATGATTCCTACAGGAATAGGGTTAGGGTTTCCTACAGGAATAGTGTTAGGTTTCCTACAGGAATAGGGTTAGGGTTTTCTACAGGAATAGAGTTAAGGTTTCCTACAGGAATAGGGTTAAGGTTTCCTACAGGAATAGGGTTAGGGTTTCCTACAGGAATAGAATTAGGGTTTCCTACAGGAATAGGGTTAGGGTTTCCTACAGGAATAGGGTTAGGGTTTCCTACAGGAATAGGGTTAGGGTTTCCTACAGGAATAGGGTTAGGGTTTCCTAAAGGAATAGGGTTAGGGTTTCCTACAGGAATAGGGTTAGGGTTTCCTACAGGAATAGGGTTAGGGTTTCATACAGGAATAGGGTTAGGGTTTCCTACAGGAATAGGGTTAGGGTTTCCTACAGAAATAGGGTTAGGTCTTCCTACAGGAATAGGGTTAGGTCTTCCTACAGGAATAGGGTTTAGGGTTTCCTACAGGAATAGGGTTAGGGTTTCCTACAGGAATAGGGTTAGGGTTTCCTACAGAAATAGGGTTAGGTCTTCCTACAGGAATAGGGTTAGGTCTTCCTACAGGAATAGGGTTTAGGGTTTCCCACAGGAATAGGGTTAGGGTTTCCTACAGGAATAGGGTTAGGGCTTCCTACATGAATAGGGTTAGGGTTTCCTACAGGAATAGAATTAGGGTTTCCTACAGTAATAGGGTTAGGGTTTCCTACAGGAATAGGGTTAGGGTTTCCTACAGGAATAGAATTAGGGTTTCCTACAGGAATAGGGTTAGGGTTTCATACAGGAATAGGGTTAGGGTTTCATACAGGAATAGGTTAGGGTTTCCTACAGGAATAGGGTTAGGGTTTCCTACAGAAATAGGGTTAGGTCTTCCTACAGGAATAGGGTTTAGGGTTTCCTACAGGAATAGGGTTTAGGATTTCCTACAGGAATAGGGTTAGGGTTTCCTACAGGAATAGGGTTAGGGTTTCCTACAGGAATAGGGTTAGGTCTTCCTACAGGAATAGGGTTAGGTCTTCCTACAGGAATAATGTTTAGGGTTTCCTACAGGAATAGGGTTAGGGTTTCCTACAGGAATAGGGTAGGTTTTCCTACAGGAATAGGGTTAGGGTTTCCTACAGGAATAGGGTTAGGGTTTCCTACAGGAATAGGGTTAGGGTTTCCTACAGGAATAGGGTTAGGGTTTCCTATAGGAATAGAGTTAGGGTTTCCTACAGGAATAGGGTTAGGGTTTCCTACAGGAATAGAGTTAGGGTTTCCTACAGGAATAGAATTAGGGTTTCCTACAGGAATAGGGTTAGGGTTTCCTACAGGAATATGGTTATGGTTTCCTACAGGAATAGGGTTAGGGTTTCCTACAGGAATAGGGTTAGGGTTTTCTACAGGAATAGAGTTAAGGTTTCCTACAGGAATAGGGTTAGGGTTTCCTACAGAAATAGGGTTAGGTCTTCCTACAGGAATAGGGTTAGGTCTTCCTACAGGAATAGGGTTTAGGGTTTCACACAGGAATAGGGTTAGGGTTTTCTACAGGAATAGGGTTAGGGCTTCCTACAGGAATAGGGTTAGGGTTTCCTACAGGAATAGGGTAGGTTTTCCTACAGGAATAGGGTTAGGGTTTCCTACAGGAATAGGGTTAGGTTTCCTACAGGAATAGGGTTAGGGTTTCCTACAGGAATAGGGTTAGGGTTTCCTACAGGAATAGGGTTAGGGTTTTCTACAGGAATAGAGTTAAGGTTTCCTACAGGAATAGGGTTACGGTTTTCTACAGGAATAGGGTTAGGGTTTCCTACAGGAATAGAATTAGGGTTTCCTACAGTAATAGGGTTAGGGTTTCCTACATGAATAGGGTTAGGGTTTCCTACAGGAATAGGGTTAGGGTTTCCTACAGGAATAGGGTTAGGTCTTCCTACAGGAATAGGGTTAGGTCTTCCTACAGGAATAGGGTTTAGGGTTTCCTACAGGAATAGGGTTAGGGTTTCCTACAGGAATAGGGTTAGGGTTTCCTACAGGAATAGGGTTAGGGTTTCCTACAGGAATAGGGTTAGGGTTTCCTACAGGAATAGGGTTAGGGTTTCCTACAGGAATAGGGTTAGGGTTTCCTACAGGAATAGAGTTAGGGTTTCCTACAGGAATAGGGTTAGGGTTTCCTACAGGAATAGGGTTAGGGTTTCCTACAGGAATAGAGTTAGGGTTTCCTACAGGAATAGGGTTAGGGTTTCCTACAGGAATAGGGTTATGGTTTCCTACAGGAATAGGGTTAGGGTTTCCTACAGGAATAGGGTTAGGGTTTCCTACAGGAATAGGGTTAGGGTTTCCTACAGGAATAGGGTTAGGGTTTCCTACAGAAATAGGGTTAGGTCTTCCTACAGGAATAGGGTTAGGTCTTCCTACAGGAATAGGGTTTAGGGTTTCACACAGGAATAGGGTTAGGGTTTTCCTACAGGAATAGGGTTAGGGCTTCCTACAGGAATAGGGTTAGGGTTTCCTACAGGAATAGGGTAGGTTTTCCTACAGGAATAGGGTTAGGGTTTCCTACAGGAATAGGGTTAGGGTTTCCTACAGGAATAGGGTTAGGGTTTCCTACAGGAATAGGGTTAGGGTTTCCTACAGGAATAGGGTTAGGGTTTTCTACAGGAATAGAGTTAAGGTTTCCTACAGGAATAGGGTTAAGGTTTCCTACAGGAATAGGGTTAGGGTTTCCTACAGGAATAGAATTAGGGTTTCCTACAGTAATAGGGTTAGGGTTTCCTACAGGAATAGGGTTAGGGTTTCCTACAGGAATAGGGTTAGGGTTTCCTACAGGAATAGGGTTAGGGTTTCCTACAGGAATAGGGTTAGGGTTTCATACAGGAATAGGGTTAGGGTTTCATACAGGAATAGGGTTAGGGTTTCCTACAGGAATAGGGTTAGGGTTTCCTACAGAAATAGGGTTAGGTCTTCCTACAGGAATAGGGTTAGGTCTTCCTACAGGAATAGGGTTTAGGGTTTCCTACAGGAATAGGGTTAGGGTTTCCTACAGGAATAGGGTTAGGGTTTCCTACAGGAATAGGGTTAGGTCTTCCTACAGGAATAGTGTTTAGGGTTTCCTACAGGAATAGGGTTAGGGTTTCCTACAGGAATAGGTTAGGGCTTCCTACAGGAATAGGGTTAGGTTTTCCTACAGGAATAGGGTAGGTTTTCCTACAGGAATAGGGTTAGGGTTTCCTACAGGAATAGGGTTAGGGTTTCCTACAGGAATAGAGTTAGGGTTTCCTACAGGAATAGGGTTAGGGTTTCCTACAGGAATAGGGTTAGGGTTTCCTACAGGAATAGGGTTAGGGTTTCCTACAGGAATAGGGTTAGGGTTTCCTACAGGAATAGGGTTAGGGTTTCCTACAGGAATAGGGTTAGGGTTTCCTACAGGAATAGGGTTAGGGTTTCCTACAGGAATAGGGTTAGGGTTTCCTACAGGAATAGGGTTAGGGTTTCCTACAGGAATAGAGTAGGGTTTCCTACAGGAATAGGGTTAGGGTTTCCTACAGGACTAGGGTTAGGGTTTCCTACAGGAATAGAGTTAGGGTTTCCTACAGGAATAGAGTTAGAATTTCCTACAGGAATCATCGCGACAAATACCGCTACCGACAGACAACGGTATGAACAGACTGACCTGATTCAGGACTAAGGTACCTCTGTGGTGGAGACTGCTCATATCTGTTTCGCATTATCCCGCAAATGTTTAGTCCTGGTCACTTCTATCGTGAACTGAACGAGGTGGCGGATCACTCATGATAGGTCAAAGATAGTGCCTTATTAGTATTAGTGTCTCAATAACTTATGGAGAGCTGTCATTGTTTTTGTTGTTTTGTTGTTTTGTGCTTTTTTGGTTGTTTTTTCTTCATGTTTAAATGTGAATAATAACGGTATTATTATTATTTATTATTAATACCAGTTTCCCGCAGAACAAAGGGGCCCACGAGCGGACTTCGGTCCGTGTACGTCAGCTTACTGGGATGGAATATGGTCTGCGGGTCCTGGCCATTTATTTCCAGTTTAATTGTATCTATCAGCCTGAAGGTAAATTCCTTTGACATGAAAGTCATTTTCTGTGGCTATTCTTCAGTCTCGCGGGTAAACTGTGTGTGATAAAAGCTATCGATGACTTCCTCATGCTGACAATAATGACTGGTATTGCTAATGTTAGCTGTTGGCACTGTAGACAGCCCGTAGACGGCTCTCGTAAATCACACATTAAATAATGCATAAATTAGCCTAGACAGATAGAGGGGCTTGTGCCTTGGAGATGTCGGACCACTTACAGAGAAAAGGGGGTTTGATCTGAAAGCGATAAAATAAAATGAGACTAACTCCATTACTACCAAGAAGAACTTAACCAAATCCATCTGCAGTTGCGGGGGCTCACGAGGATCTATGCTTCTTTCTGAGACCACTTTGTATCTATGTTCGGTGGACGGCGGGGGGCGGTTGGGGGGGGGGGGGGGGGGTTTCTTCGGCTCTTTTCAGTAATGACATTTAAATTCTACCCGCGACACACACAGCAAGGTAAGGATCGACCATGATAGTTCAAGGGTGATGCCAGAATAGCTTGGCGCCTAAGAGCGCCAAGCTATTCTAGCATCACCCTTGAACTATCATGGTCGATCTGTGTCCTACACTGCAAAAAAAAAAGTGCAATGCAGTCTTCAGAGGGCAAAGGCAACATTTGGGGAGTTGGTTTTGGGGTAGGGTGGGTTAAAGTGGCAGGGAGGGGGTTACAGTGGCATACAAGGAACACACTTTGAGTGTTGTAATGCGCCTATAAAACGCTTGCACAATGTTTGTTCTACTTTAGCTACGACTTTGTTTACCGTTCTTTTCACAAGCTTCTCTGTCTGTCTGTCTGTCTGTCTGTCTGTCTCTCTCTCTCTCTCTCTGTCTCTCTCTCTCTCTCTCTCTCTCTCTCTCTCTCTCTCTCTCTCTCTCTCTCTCTCTCTCCTCCCTCTCACTCTCTCTCTCCCTCCCTCTCTCTCTCTCTCTCTCTCTCTCTCTCTCTCTCTCTCTCTCTCTCTCTCTCTCTCTCTCTCTCTCTCTCTCTCTCTCTCTCTCCAGCCAAAACTGTCACCGCTGTAAAATAAAGTATCATTGTCTCTCTCTCTCTCTCTCTCTCTCTCTCTCTCTCTCTCTCTCTCTCTCTCTCTCTCTCTCTCTCTCTCTCTCTCTCTCTCTCTCTCACACACACACACACACACACACACATATGCAAACACACAAACACATACACACACGCACACACACACACACACACACACACACACACACACACACACACACACACTCACATTTCGGAAAGAATATATCACGAACTGTTAAGTAACAATTTCAGCACAAACTATGACGTCACCAGGTAATGGCAGCGAGTCAAGTTGACGCTCTTTTGATGATTGCAATATTTTTATTACAGATAGAATGGATATGTTAACCCTCCCGCGCATGCAGCCAACACCGGTACAGCTCACAACACGTGTGACTGCATGCACACGCGAGTTAACTCATTCTACCCCAGACACGCCACAACAAGATAAGGATCGACCATGATAGTTCAAGGGTGGTGCCAGAATAGCTTAGCGCCTATGGGCGCCAAGCTATTCTGGCATCACCCTTGAACTATCATGGTCGATCTGTGTCCTGCGCTGCAATGCAGTCTTCAGAGAACAACGGCAACATTTGGGGATTTCGGTCTTGGGGTAGAATGAGTTAAACAGCGTCTTTATTACAGGGACAGTTAAAAAGCTAACGCATCTGACTGTGCATTACAGGATCCGCTCTACGTTATTGTGAGTGGTAGGAAGTGTGTCACGCTTGAACTGCCGTCACGTTCATCCCCCCCCCCCCCCCCTACCCCGACATCACCACCTCCATACACAAACTGATCAACGATTAACTCATTTAACCCGGTCGCACCACAGCAGGAGATGGATCGACCGTGATAATTCAAGAGTAGTGCCAGATTAGCTTGGCGCCTTAATTATCATGGTCGATTCAGGCGCCAAGCTAATCTGGCACTACCCTTGAATTATCATGGTCTATTCAGGCGCCAAGCTAATCTGGCACTACCCTTGAATTATCATGGTCGATCCATCTCCTGCAACTGGGGCACAGTCGTTTCGCTGACAAGTCTTGACTTTGGGCAATCAGTGCGGCCATGGGGGTAAATACAAGAGAAGATGCAGGTAAGACCACTGCCAAACTGTTCAGCGCCAAACCGGCGTACGAATGAACGAGTGTGGTTGTTGAACGACTTAGTGCACCACTTCGCTGTCGGCGAGAAAAATGGAGCATCACCACTCAGCTGCAATAGGCGTGGATCCTCATGAGCCCCCGCCGGTGAGAGGTCTCATGAGGATCTATGCCTCTTGGGCACTACCCTTGAATTATCATGGTCCTGCTGTAGTGCGTCAGGGCTGAATTGGTTAACAAAAACATAGACCAACATCTTTTAGCAGTGAGTCTCAGACTTTTCAGCGACTTCATTTCAGCATTTGAAAGTAGTGGCTGGTTAAACGTAACAAGAAATGAATACCCTTAGTCCTTTTCTGTAATGCGTCTATCCGCAATACGACGTTCGGGAACGTCGAGATTCAACAATATTGCACGCCTTTCAACAAATTTTAATTTGCTCCCTGGCTTTGTACAAGGAGTCCCACAGAACCAAAATCAGAGTGAAACTGTGCCTTTCGCGAACACATTCTGCGTATTGTAATGTACGTGGACTCGTGTTCTTGCATGAAGTAACGATTGTATGATTTTTGTGTCAATATTAAAACCTGCTACAAAGAGCTTTTAATGCCGTGTGTGAAATGTAGCGAACCACACGCCAAATCATGTACATCGAGAATCTAATCCTAGCTGCACCGTCAACTGTATCATTCAAATTATCCTTATACTGTAATCTCCCTATATAACCGGCAACAAGAAAAAGTAAGTCCCCTGGCGATATCGCCAGGGGACTTACTTTTTCTTGTTGTTATATCAGAAGTTTGTTATAAGCGAAGTAATTTACGTGGAAAGTACGTGCTGTAAGGACCTCTGAAACAGTGTTGTTACATCCGACTGTTGTGACATCCGACCTTATCTGTTACTATTTGGTCCCTTATGGACATATGTTCAGCTGAGTATAATGGTCAAACAGAGGCAACTGATGAGAGGTCCATGGAAATACCGACTGAAATTTAAATTTAGAAAGGGTAACCCCCTGACGATGACGTTGCATTTCGTTTGCTCGTCAGTATACTCAGGAAAACCGCTGTGTTCAAGGCCGTTTCTGCCGCATTCATGCACATACTGATCAGCATTCGATTCCGCATTGTAAGCATAAGTCCTCCAATCTCTCTGTCAAGTCACTGTTTTTCCGCAGAGTAAGCATAGGTCTTCCAATCTCTTGTCAAGTCACCGTTTTTCCTTTTCTTCAAGTCAGTGGGCTACTTTAACTCATTCTACCCCAACAGCAAAATCCACAAAGTTTGCCGCTGTCCTCTGAAGACTGCATTGCAGTGCAGGACACAGATCGACCATAATAGTTCAAGGGTGATGCCAGAATAGCTTGGCGCCCAAAGGCGGTCAGTCAGTCAGTCAGCCCATAGGCGCCAAGCTATTCTGGCATCACCCTCGAACTATCATGGTCGATCTTTATCTTGATGGGGTGTGTCTGGGGCCGAATGAATTGAAATGCACTACATATCCGCTTAGCCAATAGCTGGCATGTCCGTATTGACTCATACCAAAATCCACGCGCCTCTGCAAGAGGCTTAGATCCTCATGAGCCCCCGCTCTGCGGGGGCTCATGAGGATCTAAGCCTCTTGCGTACCCCATTTTCATCTACAGTCTATAGCCCTTTCCCATTTGTAATAAGGAAGTTAAGCACGAGTATCCTCCCTTTGCTACACCGAGTTCCGGCAAGATGGAAGAAACAATTAAAAGATTTTCTTCGAAAACATAGACAACTTGTCAGTGGAAAAATAGAAGAATTAGTGCGCAGAGCAAGAGGCACATTTCTGCTGCGAAAAGATGTTGAGGATGCTGTCGATGATGCTGTGGAAAGAAATGATGCAGGTCAGTAAACAGTTGACTCCACTGACCACTGCCATATGATATATTATAAATATTTCATATTTGTCAGCATGTGCTTCTTTTGCTTTGGACTCTGTTTATAAATTACATTATTGTCATATGTGTGTGTGTGTGTAAAATTTGACCTGCGAGTTAGTAGTTTTGTAATATAAGTAAAATCAATTATCCCTGATTTCTTATATAAATAAAGTATTCTACATGGCATAAAGTACATGAAATTGTTAATATTAAAAAAAAATTCATAAACTTTATAAAAAAAAACATCAATGTCTGTTTACTTGAGTACCTATGCATTTTTGTAGCGCTATCAAACGTACTTCGAGCAGTCCCCTTTATTATTATTTAATTTAATTTTTTTTTTTTACAAAATGCTGAGTGCTAACTACTAGCATCTATTTCATTGTCATAGTCAGAGTTCCTTTCAAATAATGAGTATGAAGTTAAAAATGATGTAACATGAGATGATATGATTTTAAAAAAAATAAAAAATATATATATAAAAATTTTAAAAAAGAGAGAGCTATAGGCAACAAGTAGAGGTTTCTAGTAGTTGTTGCATTTTTTTTTTAAATCGCATATTCAAATTAAACTAATGCAGGCTGTAAAATAGATACCAACATAATCAGTATTATATAATATAATATTACTAATTATTTATTTGTTATAAGACTTCTAAAATTACAACTGAGTGTCATTATTATTAGTAATAACACCACAGATGTGTTGTTTAAAACATTTACTGTCAATTTTCATTCATACTTTGCTTATTTTACGGATTGGCCACTATTTATCTTGAAAATGAAGTGGTGGCGGTGTGGGTGACACCTTCTTTGTCCTGTTGCATCGGGGCGATGGCATTGCTGGACTACTACAGTACTAGTACTACTAATACTAATACTATAGACTAGAGAAAATCTCAAAGTGTGATTAATAAATAAAGCTTCATTAAAGAAGACTAAATAAAGCTTCAGTAAAGAAAAACACAAGTAATAATTCAAATAATTTACTAACTGTAGAGAGTTTAAAAGTTCGATTCGGGAAAACAGATGGGACATCATCACCAAATACAGGTCCACGTTTTCCAACAAAATGTTCCGAGCAAACAAGTGGATATTTGACCGTGTTATAATCTTGTCGGATCAAACGTAAGCGCTGCTCCCAAGCTCTTTTAAGTTGCTTGTTTGCTGGACAGCTATGTAGCTTGACAACTCTTCCGTCAATAATTTTTCCTCGGTGGTTATGGCAAATAACACAGTAATGTTTTCCACCTCCACATACTTTTGCCGATCTAGCCTTTAATGCTGACGCCATTGTCGAAACAGCAGCCGGAACTCAGTGAGCGTTCTCCTACGCTAAAGAGCAGCGAAAGATAACCCGTACTTGATGAGAAGTGAGACTGTCCTATAGACGCAGCGCCAGTTTACATCTATATTCAGTGTTCCGAGGTGTCGAGTGTGTCAACTCTGACGTCTTTGATGAATAGGGCAGTGGTTGAAAAGTTGGTTTTCTTTTCTTCTTTTGTTTAGGTCCTCAAACATTGTTTGTATGTAAATGGCTCTACTGGCAGTTCAAGGGCAGTCCAGTGCACACCGCCCCTCCACTATGAGGGCAAGGCGCGGTATTTGTCCTGCTCAAACAAACTGAATAACAACTTTTTTCCAGTCCAAAAAAAGGTCTAGATACACAGACATTGAAGAGCGTGTGTCTATATGATGAAGGGAAGTTCACACCCCATTTTCACGTAATTGTTCTGGTTTGAATAATGCAAGCCAACACGCCTAACGTTTTTATAGTTCCGTGCCTTTACACTATACTTATTATTGCGTTCCTACACCCATTTTTTTTTTTAATCATTAAGCCGTGGCATATTAGTACTGATAAAGAGTATGGATGGACCATGGTAGTTAAAAGGTCGAGCCAATTTGTTCTGGCACCACCTTTTAACTATCACGGACGGTTCGTGTGCCTGCGAGAGCCGCGTTCGTATCGGCTTTTTAAAACGTGAGAAGAATCGTAAAATATCACCAAAAGCTTCATTAATTTGAATTAAAAATGCTGAAGGATGACAGAGTGTCATCTGGCGGATATGTACTAAATGATCTGTATGCATCAGAGAAGTGAAAACCGCTGACAAAAAAGTGTGTGAACGTTAGAAAGAGGTATCAGCGGCTTCTTCCAGACTATTCCGGTGAGACCCTTGCAGTTAGAGGTTTCCAGTCGTCCTTTCGAGATAGCAGCCAGTCTTGAGGAGGCTTTCCCAGTATGCAATGGGTTTTCGGGCCGATCTCCGCCGCTTTTGGCCCGCGCACAGATATGCGCGGGCCAACAGTGGCGGAGATCGGCCCGATGTCTTTTTGTGTTTACTGGGCCTCTCTCTCTCTCTCTCTCTCTCTCTCTCTCTCTCTCTCTCTCTCTCTCTCTCTCTCTCTCTCTCTCTCTCTCTCTCTCTCTCTATTTTTTGTTTTTTTCTTTTATTTCTTTTATTTTTTATTAGAACTTAAAGTATTAATATGTTCTTCTGCATATATGTTAATACTAATACCGACTACAAGCCTTTTCCAATTTATCTTTTTTGTTGTTAGTTGTTTTAAAGTATGCTATTACTTCATTACTGTGATCTGTATAATGGTGTGTGTGTGTTATGTGCGTGTGTGTGTGTGTGTGTGTGTGTGTGTTATGTGCGTGTGCGTGCGTGTGCGTGTGCGTGCGTGCATGCGTATGCGCGCGCATGCGTGCCAGCGTGCGTTCGTGACTGAATGTGTGTGCATGTGAGTGCGTGCGTTTGTATGATTGTCAGTATGTGAATTGTGCGTGCGTGCGTGCGGGTGTGTGTTTACATTGCTCGAAATGATTTATGTCTTAGATCATTATAGTGTTTGTGATTATGTGTATTGATAGTCTGTAGTTTAGATGTAGCGGAACGGCAAGTTTGAAAATTGGTTGTGACCAAATGCTTTTACCGTTGTAAAACTGATAAAAGTTCATTGTTCATTGGGGTTTTTTCCTCCCTCTCTCTCTCTCTCTCTCTCTCTCTCTCTCTCTCTCTCTCTCTCTCTCTCTCTCTCTCTCTCTCTCTCTCTCTCTCTCTCTCTCTCTCTCTCTCTCTCTTTCTCTCTCTCAAGCGATGGCAGTTAGAGACATGTAAAAAAAAAAAAAAAAAGCTAAGAAATTTAATGAGTACAAAAAGCCGAGAAACCATGTCCAATTTTCAGTTCGAAAAGCCCAAAGACAAAATGCTGCACCTGTCATTGCCGGCGGAAAGGACATCCGCTCAGTCTGGCAAGTGATAAACAATTTCACCACTAAAGGTCACAGTAAACGGTCGCCTAGTATTTCACCCGATCTCACTGCGAATGCGTTTAACGCATTTTTTTTTTTTTTTTTTTTTTTTTTGTGTGTGCTAAAACTCTGGCGCAGACCAATACCAATGACCCTGACAACTACACATGCTCGGATCAACTGCGTCACTATAGTCAGCAGAGAGCTGGCCACACATTGTCTGTGCCTGTTATGAGTATTCTGGATGTTGGTAAATCTATTTCTAGTTTAAAAAACAAATTATCTTGCGGTCCAAACGGCATCAGTACTCATTTAAAAAAAAAAATTCTCTGCCATTCATCGTGGAGTCACTGACATTCATCTACACTCTAGCCATTAGACATGATGTATTACCTAACGAATTAAAAAGGGCTAAGGTAATTCCTCTTCCCAAAAGCCAAGACTTAATCAATTTAAATGAGTACAAACCAATATCCATTTAATCAGCAATTTCAAAATCACTTGAAAGACATATACATACTCATCTCCTAAATTTCCTTACATAAAATCATCTGATTAGTGTTGCACAATCCGGGTTTCGACCTAAATGGCTCTCGCAGGCATACAAGAACCATGGACCCTCACAGCAGACCTTGAAAGGGGATACAAGCCACTGAAATGAGATGTTTTCGAAGGCTGTTTGGCATTTCATACAGAGATCACAACACGAACGAGGAAGTGGGAAGCAGAATCAGGCAAGCCGGCATCGGGCCCTATGAAGACTTATTAGCCATTGTGAAAAATCGCAAACTGAAGTGGTATGGGCATGTCACGCGTTCAGCAGGGCTTGCCAAAACAATCCTGCAGGGCACTGTGCAAGGAGGACGAAGGAGAGGAAGACAGAGGAAAAGATGGGAGGACAATATCTCAGAGTGGACAGGACTGAGGTTGGGTGATACGCTAAGAATGGCAGAGAACAGAGTGGAATGGAGGGAGCTGGTTGCCAAGTCATCAGTGGTCGGCAAGACTACGGGATATAGATAGATAGACAGATAAATGGCTCTCTGTCATTAATGACAACAAAGTATCAGGCGCAATCTTTCTAGACCTTAAAAGGGCATTCGATGTTGTCAATCATTTCATCCTCCTCAAAAACTACTACTTTATCACATTAACTCGAATACTGTTTCCCTCTTGTCTTCATATCTCAAAAGCAGAACACAGAAAGTACTCCTAAATGGCAAATGTTTATCAGACGGTGTAGTGACTTGTGGTGTTCCACAGGGATCTGTTCTAGGGCCTATATTGTTTCTATTATTTATTAATGATGTGTCGCTGTGCATATCTCATCCAGAGGCTAACTGTGATCTGTTCACTGACGACACAACCGTACACACATCTAACACGGAGCTAGTGAACATCAATGAGGTACTCCAGCAGAGCCTGGACGAAGTAGCTGACTGGTGCATTAATAATCACATGATAGTTAGCATTCCAAAGACAAAGAACATGTTAGTTACAACACACCAGGAACACCAGCGCGGCCTACCAACTTTAACACTTACCTTAGATGGCCAACCTATAGAACAAGTAACTAAGCATCGCTTGCTGGGCGTAACAGTAGATGACCAGTTAAACTAGGAACCTCATGTTGATAACGTATGCAAAACTTTGTCCAAAAACTTGTTCCTTTTGTCTAAGCTCAGCCGTATAGTTAATCCTGACGTTTGCAAACTTTTCTTCCACGCGCATATCAAAACGCACTGTAATTACAGAACATTGTCTGGGACGGTTGCAGCGAAGTTCTTATGAAAAAAAGTAAATTCTCTGTATCGTCGAGGTATTAAACTCATACTTCGTGGACCAGCCTCCACAGGAAAAAATCAAATCTCTTAAATTGCTGGCATTAAACAAACAATTTGAATTTAATCGGTGTGTATTAATGTGCAAGATTCTACACGAGAGAGCCCCACTCCATTTGCGATCATAGACAGAACACGAGAAACAGGTCGCTCCACCTACCAAGAACAAGACTAGATATATATATAAAACTAGCCTGGTGCAAAAGCATGGAATAATTTACCGCAGCATCTTAAGTCTATTTCTAAATTTAGTATTTTTTAAGGATCGCCTTATCGTTTTTTACTTCTAAACTAATACCACAATTCAGTTTTTCTCAATTGATGCTGTACTCTCAGAGACATGTTCTAATTACAAGATGACCTTCAGCTTATGTCGCTGTTATTAAGTTGTTGTTTTTTTTTTTCACCATTTTTGCATTTCGTACACTTAAATGTTCTTGACACTATGTTTGTTGTTTTTTTTTTTTATATTTTACTATGTTGCCCGATGTATATTTATGTGTGTAGAGTAGCAGAACAGTTTGTAAGTGACGCATTCGCATGCTAAAACTTTATCCTGAATAAAAACGTTTGATCATCATCATCATCATCATCATCATCTCTCTCTCTCTCTCTCTCTCTCTCTCTCTCTCTCTCTCTCTCTCTCTCTCTCTCTCTCTCTCTCTCTCTCTCTCTCTCTCTCTCTAATTCCCGGAAACGCGCCATCCACTGAAGTAAAATGACGTCATATATAAACATATTCATGACGCAAATCGTCAATTGGCGTCTTATCATAGTTACGTCACTGCACTGGATAGCACACTTCCGGGACTAATGTGGTGATAGGCTGCTTTCGGTCAGATGACTGTTTTCATGGAAGAGTTGCTAGCTTACCTTTCACCGCCGTAGCCGGCGTGAACACTTTATAAATGCTGAGCCTGTCGGTATTCAGCGCCGTAATAAATGCTGATAAAGTCCAACGTCGCCATACAGCCGACCTTTCAAGTCATTCTGTGGAGACTCAGTGTTGATAGAAATATAACCCCTTCACTGCTGAGGAAAATTGAACACGATCCAACTGCAAGAGACTTAGATCCTCATGAGCCCCCGCAGTCAGTCGCGCGGGCTCATGAGGATCTATGCCTCTTGCTGAGAACAATTGTTATCCATGTCCTATAAACTGTTCTGGTTTTATGTCGTTGAGTGAACGAAATGCGCGTCCAGCAGAATGCAAGGGGTTAGTAACAAAGCACCTGCCTCTGAGAAGCTCAATTACAAGTTGCCTCTTAAACTCCAGAAGTAAATGACTTCTGTTCTGTAGGGTGGAAGTCATTTAGTTTTGGGAGTCTTTGTAGACATGGGACTAACTAACAAGAGGCATGGATCCTCATGAGCCCCCGGCAGACTGCAGGAGCTCACGAGGATCTATGTATCTTTCAGGTGTTTGGAGTTCCTAAAATGAACATTGTCACAGCAAAGATTAATTGCTGCAATACGCTCTGGTGCACCAGTATGGGACTGCCTGACAGCGGCACAGTAACTGCCCACGTAAACAATTAATGTGCGCTTGAGTCTCTACTGACAAGGAAGAAGAAAACGATAAACAACACTGAGTACAAGGTCTCTGGGCCGATGTGGACTTCAGCTGGCCCGCGCTAATACGTGCGCCGGCCAGGGGGCTGAAATCGACATCGGACGCTGAAGGACCTTTTCGCACTGGAAGGAAAGAGCAGAAGGGAGAAACGCGTCTTGAGAATGGCAGCTGGAAATCTCCCTGGAACTAGCCACGTAGGCAAAAGACTCTCGGGCCGAGAGTCTCTGCTTATCGGGAAAACTATCCTTGGTCTCCCTCTATCAGTGAAATTATTCAGTCCGGCCCGGCAAGGCACCTGGGCGCTTCAGCCAGAGGGACGTGCTTGTACGCACACGTGACAGCTCACAGTCGTGATGATATTCACAATGCAAACATGTACTGAGGTGAATGAAACCCAATCAACAGAGCACAAGGAGAAATCAGTTTTGTAATCTCATAGGCATTTATGAGAAATTTTTAAGATAGTAAATTATATTCCCTTGTTTTGCAAACTACTGTTAAACAAAACAGCTTGTTTGAACCAACTACGATTACCTATACATGTATGTGAATTAGAAAACGGAAACACTGAACTTGATGCTAACCCTTGCATATCTCTAAAAGACGACCACAAAAAATCGCACACCCGTTCTTAGAAAATAAAAGTTTTTTGTTTTTTTTTTAGGGGCGTGAGGGTATGAGGCGGAGCCGGGTTAGGGGGGTGGTGGTGGTCTGCTACTCTTTTTCCGGCACAAAACACCTGCTACGAAGCGTTGCACATTAATTTGCCTAGGTTTTGTTGAGCCTGATGGCTGTTTAGATTAGCGGGATTTATTAAGGTGCATCTTGTATTGCTGACACGTCACAGTGCAGTGCACACTAGCCTGGTCCCCCACGAACTTCTAAAGGGCGGGTCTTGTGCAGACTACCGCAATGTGTGCATGTATACACTTGTATACGTGTGTGCAACTTGGCCGCGTTGCACGTATGGGGAAGCATGTCGAAATACTTAGTCTACAACAAAACCCAAAGAACGGCACTTCAAACTGGACAGATCGTAAACACATCACGACTACTGTGTACGAGTTACAGGTGATGGACCGACCATGATAATTCAAGGGTAGTGCCAGATTAACTTGGCGCCTAATGGCAGCCGAGCCTGTTGTAGTGCCAAGGGGTTGAATGAGTTAATCGTTGCTCAGTTGGTGTACGGAGGTGGTGATGTCGGGGTAGGGGGGGGGGGGGGTAATGAACGTGACGGCAGTTCAAGCGTAACACACTCCTACCACTCACAATAACGTATAACAGGTCTTGTAATGGCGGCACAGTCAGACGCGTTAGCTTTCTAACTGTCCCTGTAATAAAGACGCTGTTTAACTCGCTTGTGCATGCAGTCACATGTGCTGTCAGCTGTACTGTTGGCTGCATGCGCGGGAGGGTTAACATATCCATTCTATCTGTAATTACAGTCATCATAAGGGCGTCAACTTGACCTGCCGCCTGCTGTCATTACCTGGTGACATCAACTCGTCATTGAGTTTGTGCTGAAAAATTGTTACTTCGTGCACGGCGTGTACACAGGCAATACGGCTTAACAGTTCGTGATATCCCCTTTTGAAATGTGTGTGTGTGTGTGTGTGTGTGTGTGTGTGTGTGTGTGTGTGTGTGTGTGTGTGTGTGTGTGCGTGTGTGTGTGTGTGTGTTTGTGTGTGTGTTCGGCGTGTGTGTGTGCGTGCGTATGTGTGTGTGTGTTTGTGCCGTGTGTGTGCGTGCGTGCGTGTGCGTGTGTGTGCGTGTGTGTGTGTGTGTGTGTGTGTGTGTGTGTGTGTGTGTGTGTGTGTGTGTGTGTGTGTGTGTGTGTGCGTTTGTTAGTGAGGGGTGAGGTCGGATGGGAGGATCTGCTCTCAGATACAAAAACCCATACGAAGAAAAATAACTTGTAAAACTTTGCATGAAGTAACATGATCTTAGCAGAGAGGACAGCTTGTGGTAAGACACTGTGGAACTGTCTCCACACAGAAGCAACAAGCATACCTGTAATTTGGTGTAAATTTATACAATGCTTACCTAGGGCGTGACCTGAACGCGACCATGGAAATGCATTTATGCATTTCCATGGTCACGTTCAAGTCACGTCCAAAGTAAGCGTTTCAGTAGCCCTGTCGACACGTTTACAAACGTAGTGGAAAATAGGGCCTACTGAAAGTGCCATATGATCTTTGCTACACTCGCCCTTACGAGTTCTGCACTGCACGTCACACAAATGATCCAACACAAAGCACTGACTGACTCGCCGGGAGGCATTTTGATTCCCAGCAGTTTGCGCTTTGATAACTGGCACGATTATCAATAACAGCAGACACCAAGAACGTGTGGGGGCGAGCAGAGCCAAGGGTTAGACGTGGCCTGAGCTCATCACCTCCGTTTGTGTCTGAGGAACAGATGAAAACGGAACTTGGCGCTGACAAAGCAGACGCATCCCTTACTCAAGTTACGCCGAGATACCAGAGGTGATCTTTCTGCTAATTCCGATGATGTCATTGGCACCTCAAAATCAGGCGTAATTAACTCTTTCGAGACGTTCTGCACTCGGATATGCGACGCACAGCCGCGTATCCAAGTGCAGAACGTCTCGAAAGTGTTAACTCATTCGAAGCCGCGTATCCGGAGGCGGTACGTCTCGAATGAGTTAACTACGGCGGCTTTGATGTGTGTGTGAAGGGCACAATCTAAGCCGCAGACCCGAAATGATGTGGGCCCGTCTCCGCAAGGCATTGGCCACAACACTCCCGCGGAGCACCGTGCCGGGGCTGGCGCAGGACTAAGATCACTGGACGTGACCCTGAACCTCCCCAGGTAGCAGAGGGGCATGGGGCTCTGTGCCGTGTGCGGGTGGACGCCTGAATGCCGGTGTGGAGCGCTGCACGTACCCACAGCATCTGTCACGCGACGTTTGCATGTTACGTCATTACGCACCGCGGCGCGAGACTGAGACACGTGCAGCACAGTGCCGTAAGTCACACGTGGCAACGGAGGTTCCGGCGCCGGCGTCTACGCGGTTGCTGATGGAAGCAGATTTCTTATCGCCAAGTCACTCAGCCTCCGCCACTGAGACACTGAGACGAACTGATGCAGCAAGTTTTGGATCGACTAAGATAGTTCAAGGCCGGTGCTAGAATAGCTTGTTGCTTCGATCGACCATGATCATTCAAGGGTAGTGCCAGATGGCTATCGTGTATTGCTTGTTTTATAGAAAGGTGTCATCATCGAGTGTCATTCAAGTTTTGATTACACCAGACAAATGCCTGTGGGGTCGCTGAAAGCGTTTACTGTTGGTATCTCAGCCAGATTGTGTTACAGGCGTCCGAAAGTCAAAAGCCCGTACAAACATTGCTCATTTCACTTCTTTCTGTCCATTTGCTCTTCTGCTACTGAAAACAATCGCAGGAGATGAAAGTTATAATAATAATATATAACTCTTCTATAACGCAATATCCCCACAAAGAAAGGCTCAGAGCGCTTTACATCTAGATAATCTAACTAACTGAAATTAACTAACTAAAGTACTGACAACGTACAAAAACACAATCATGCATGCACACTGACACAATACTAAAATAATAAACATAACATGTCAAGAGCCTGATCAGATATATACATGTTGATGCGAAAACGTAGGGTTGATCAATCCCTTTCAAAGGCCAGATTGGGAAAAAAAAAATATGTTGTCAATCTAGCCCTGAAAATGGCCAAAGATGGTGCGTGGCGAATATCATGGGGAAGACCATTCCACACTTAGGGAGCCTGGAAAGAAAAGGATGTATGGTGAAACAATACACGATTGTTTCCGGCTAACTCATTCAGCCCGACGGCCGTATTTCCCATTTGGAAGTGTCATCTAATGACTATGCACTAGTTGCAGGAGATGGCCGATCGACCATTGCGTCAGGGTCTCATTGTTTTCATCAACACTACACTGAATTGGAAGCCACTGATCTGCTCACTGTTTAACCTGTTTAAGGCCAAAGTGCAGTTAAACTGTTGATTAACAACACATGCACCATTGCCCACTGCTAACAATGAGCTCTCACGCTGCACATTCACACAACAATGTCACTTCTTTTTTCTTTTTTTTTTCCTTTTCTTTTCTTGTCTACCGTTCAGTTTAGGAGGAAGTGAAGGGGGCGTAGAACGCCGATGGCGGGATGGTCTATATACCTATGTGTCGTACGGTCTAAAAATCACAGACCACGCACGACACTTTAAGAGACAGCCAGCGGCATGAGCGAGCTTCGTCCTGCGCCAGCCGCTAAGCACGGTGCTGCGCTATTATAGCCGAGCACCTAGCTCGGCGCAGGACTAAGCTCGCTCGTACAACTGGCTGCCTGAAGGCCACACGGAGTAGGAGCCTAGACATCAATTGCCAGCCGTTTCCCACTTGACACAAATGAGAGAAAGCTGCGAGGAGGCGGAACAGCCGACTTCCGCCAGTCTAGGGTGGCCCCACCGGGAGTTGCGTCACGCTCGGCAAACACTCACCCGGCGCCGGGCCTCATCGGGCTGCAAGACACAAAGCCCCACATTCTCACCTGACTCACACGCGGCCTCTAGCCAGCTATTCCGACAGTAGTCCTCGGAAGGGCCCGACCGGGGGGCTGCGAGTGGCCGCCCGGGTTCCGGCTCTCAGCTCTGGCGGCACATTGGCTGTCTGCCTTGATCAGTGGTTGGGCATCGAGGCAGGTAACCAGAGTGAGGTCTAGGTTGCGTGAGACTGACCTCGGGCCCCTTTACCCCCGCTGGCCGCCGCCAGTCACGAGTTGTGTGTCTGAGCATTGTGACTTCAGTGCCAGAGAGCGGTCCAGTCAACATAACACCGCTAGCGATAACGCCGCATCTGTGTCAACCGAACAGGCGAACCCAGCCTGCAAGACCATGAGTACCAGTGGGGCCGATGTGCAGGCAAACCACTCAGAATCCGCGTCGGCCCCACCACGGTAATCAGGGGCTTGCATGCTGGGAATGTGATTAGATGTTGTCATTCATACACACCCACACATAAAATCAGCCTACACACCACAAGTAACTATAATAAAAATAGATCTATACACCACAAGTAACTATAAAATAGATAGATCTATACACCACAAGTAACTATAATAAATATAGATATATACACCACAAGTAACTATAAAATAGATAGATTTATACACCACAAGTAACTATAAAATAGATAGATCTATACACAACAAGTAACTATAATAAATATAGATCTATACACCACAAGTAACTATAATAAAAATAGATCTATACACCACAAGTAACTATAATAAAAATAGATCTATACACCACAAGTAACTATAATAAATATAGATCTATACGCCACAAGTAACTATAATAAATATAGATCTATACACCACAAGTAACTATAATAAACATAGATCTATACACCACAAGTAACTATAATAAATATAGATCTATACACCCCAAGGAACCATAATAAATATTGATCTATACAAAGTGGTCTCAGCAAGAGGCGTAGATCTCCAAGCGCCCCCGCAACTGCGGGGCTCATGAGGATCTATGCCTCTTGTTTTTAGACCCTGTTCAGTTCTTCTCGGCAGTTGTGTCACTACGCAAGATGGTTGGACAACGGGGGACCTTGCGTAGTAGTACTCCCCTGTCATGTGGACCCCAGGAGAATAAAGCCCACGCGGTCGTTTCTTTCTGCTTAATCTCAGAAGTCGGGTTTGGAGTTGCTCACACTTCCAGGCTGTTCTAGTTAGTCCATGGAGGGAGCCAATCGACAGCCACCAAACTCAACGACAAGCCACTGACGCCATCGACCATGGGTGAACAAAACACCCGTAGATTCTGATGAAACTTTAGCAGCATGTGTTCTCTGATTTGTTTGTTTGCTTGTTTTTCTGCTAAAAGCTCACCCCGCGCACGGCCGTGTGCGGGCCAACGGCGGCCGACGTCGGTCGATGGCCTTTTGCGCACTGGGCTCTGAGTCTCTCCAAAGAGCTTGGAAAATACTCAGGGAAGAATACACACTAGTTGTCACCCTTCAGATTCAATACAGCGGTAGTGAATTGGGGGAGACAACCAGTGTGAATAATAATCTCTCATCATCATCATCATCATCATCATCGTCTTCATCTTCATCATCATCATCATGGGATTGTTTACATTTCTTCGCGAAACTTTGAAAAGAAATCACTGAGCATTCATTGAGTGATGATTGTTTATCTCTGATCCTCTGACTGCCGCAGTACCCGGGGTGGAATGTGTACATGTGACTGGGTGGATATTATTTAATCTCATAAAAAGTAATGTACATGATAATGTCCGATCCGGCCTCTGTGTCCTTTGGCCCCAATAGGCTCCTCGACAATAAACGCTGTTCCGTCTGTTCTGTTCTCATACCGGATTCACGGGTGGTACTGATCAGTCCCTTGAATGTGAGATTATTTTTGTCACTTTTTTTTTTTTTTTTTTTTTTAGCCCTTGGAAGATTCCACGCAGCACTGAACCTCACTCGCCTGGGAAAAACGCCCGGATGCAAACGAGACCAACATGTGGCTGCTATCACAAGTACTCCAGCTATGTCGTGGAGTGGAGTATTTATCCCATTACGCAACAGCTTAACGGGCTGAGAGACTAATGTGCGTCCACCCCGCACGGCCCGCGGCGTCCTACATCAGCCCGATAATCATTGCCTAATGTGCACGCTACTATATAGAGGAGATAGGGCGGGCCCTGCCCAGGCAACAAGACGGTCGCTATGTCAGACAGGTCCTAGTAAATCAAAGTGGCACAGAGCAACATTTTGCTTGATATAGTGCCGATAACCGACAGATGTGATTACTAGACCCGAATCAAAATGTCCTCGTCTTACGACTCAAGACATTTCGATTCGGGTCTCGTCATCACATCTGCCTGTTATTGGCACTATATATATGTTGCTCAATATAATAATTATAATAGGGGTCGTGGCGCGAGGCTAAACGGCAGAAATATTAAAAAATAAAGGAAGGTCCCAGATATATATATATATATATATATATATATATATATATATATTATATATATATATATATATATATATATATATATATATATATATATATATATATTAAAAATAAAGGAAGGTCCTGGAGCTCCTGTGCCACCATAAACTCCTGTCGAAGGTTTTATTACATGCACAACCACTGTCAGCTACTGTGACGTGAAAGATTTCGGACCTCCCGTCATTTTGTCCACAAGAAATTGAAGAATTTGGGCGGATAAATAGATTTCACGACATTAGCATATATTATTATGATGGTAACTAGAAAACATTGACGTCACTCGTCAGATGACGTCATATTCATGTTCATAATTACTTTGACGCCTCATTCTTGCAGTACATATGAAAACATTGTACTCCTTGAGAAGGCTCTTTACGAGAGGAAAAAGAAAAATACTAAGTAATTCTGCCCCACCAGCTAATACTTTTACCAAGACAAATCTGCGGCGGAGATAAAAGCATCACGTGTTCAAAAATGGAGACTAAAATTACTGTCTCTAGTCTGGGTCAACTGACTTTCTATAAACGGTCTTTTGTCTTCAATGTGACATCCAATTACAATATGCTGTCTCTTAGCCACCCCTTGAATAAAGTATTTCGCCAAGTTTCAAGCTTGTGCGCACAGAAATATCGGAGATTCTCTTGTTTACATACACACGCACACACGCGCACACACACACGCACACACACGCACACACACACACACACACACACACACACACACACACACACACACACACACACACACACACACACACACACACACACAACCACAACCACATACGGCGCTTCGCGCAAATGTACATTCCTTACAAATCTTTGGGGAATTATTAGTAAGACTGCTTTGGAGCAGCTCGTGTTTTTACTCGGAGATTTTAACAGGTGCGATGTTGGTAAATATCTGCCCAACTTATAGCAGTACGTGTCGTGCCATACCCGTCTTGACAGAACGCTGAACTTGTGTTTTGGAAATGTGCCTGACGCCTACGTCCCCAAGTGCTGCCCGCCCCTGGGACGATCAGACCACAATACCATCCACCTGATCCCCACCTACCGACAAAGACTAAAAAGAGAAAAGCCACAAACGCGAGTAATAAAAGTCTGGACGCATGAGAAAGTCGAAGCACTCTGAGGTTGCTTCCTATCGACGGACTGATCAGTGTTCTTTGAGAGCTGTCCCGATCAGGGCAGCCTCACTGACACCATCACCTCATATATTCAGTTTTGTGAGGAGGCTGTAATTTCCAGCAAACAGGTTCGCGTCTACCCTAACAACAAACCCTGGCTGGGCAAAGACTTAAAACATTGCTTGAACGAAAAGAAACAGGCCTTTCTACACAGGGACAAACAGCTTACCAGGAAAAAGGAGAAAGAGTTCAGGGTCAAATCCAGAGCTGCCCGTGTGGAGTACAAAAACAAAGTGGAGGCGTGCTTTATGACGGGGGACGCACGGGAGGCCTGGAAAGGACTGAACAGCATGATGGGGAGGGAGCAGAGGAACCAGACAGTCAAGTGTGCTGATCCTGTTACTTTCGTCAACGACCTGAATACTTTCTACGCCAGGTTTGACGTCAGGGACTTCAGCACAGAGATCGAGGATCTGTGCTCCTCTCTGCCGCCCACACCGCATGCAGCTCCTGTCACAGTGTGTGAGAAGAACGTTGTCAAGGTCCTGTCTCATGTAAACCACAGGAAGGCCGCCGGGCCCGCCGGTCTGAAGGGCAGAGTATTAAAAGAGTGTGCCCCCGAACTGGGAGGTGTGATGACCAGACTGTTCCAGCACCTGATGGACACTCACTGTGTCCCTCGTACGTGGCGCTCCTCGACGATCATGCCATTGCCCAAAATGCCAGGCGCAAAAGAATTAAGGGAATTCAGGCCTGTGGCCCTAACATCTGTGCTGTGCAAGTCAATGGAGAGGGTTGTGTGAAGCCAGCTCACCGCCGCTGTGGCCGATCACATGGATCCGCTCCAGTTTGCGTACAGACCACGCAGGGGGGGGGGGAGGGGGGGGAGGGTGGAGGACGCGTGCCTTACCCTTCTGAACGCGGTCTGTCGCCACCTGGACACACCTGGCAACCAGACGCGCATTCTTTTCATGGACTTCAGTAGCGCATTTAATACTATTCAGCCATTTCTGTTGCTGCAGCGACTACTGGAGCTTGAAGTGAACAACAATCTCGTTCTGTTGATTAGGGCGTTCCTGTGCGACCGGCCACAGCGGGTGGGACTGAGGGTCTCCGAAACAAGTGTCGGGACATGTGAGTCTTCTAGATCCCTTGTCTCGGCCGGCTCGCCTGACAAAATGGTTCCATCTACTGATGGAGTGATTTTGTCGGGGGAGCTGGTGCAGAGCACGGGTGCGCCACAAGGTTGTGTGTTGTCGCCTGTACTGTTTTCCATCTACACCAACCAGCTCCAGATCAACACAGCCCGGCTACTAAAGCTGATCAAATACGCAGATGACATGGCTCTCGTGGCCAACTTGAAAGACGAGGCCACCTTGTCACAGTATTTTGCAGCCGTCGATGACGCTACCCAGTGGTTTGATGACAGCTTTCTACAGCTGAATGTCGGGAAAACTGAAGAGATGGGGCTGGGTGGGCGGGTGAGGGAGGGTATGAGCCTCTGAAAATCAAAGACCAGCAGGTGGGGATGGTTCCCGCCTTTAAGTACCTGGGCACCGTCATTGACAACAAAATAACATTCACAGCAAATGCTGATCACGTGTACAAGAAAGCCCAGCAAAGACTGTACCTTCTACGTAAAATGAGGAGTTTCAGCGTTTCTCCGGACATCCTGGTGACTGTGTACAGGTCTCTAGTAGAGAGTATCCTTTCCTTTAACATTGTCTCGTGGTATGGCCACCTGACTGTTAAGGATAGGGCACGGCTGTCTAAAGTTGTCAACAAAGCCAGCAAAATTGTTGGTGTATAGCTCAGTGACATCTGTTGGACCTATATCACCAGGCTGTCCGGAGGAAGGCTGTAGAGATCACCACAGATCAAACCCATCCTCTCCATGGCCATGCAGTTCCAACTGCTGCCATCGGGACGCCGGTACAAAGTGCCGCTGGCGCGAAGGAATGTGTACAAACGATCCTCCGTGCCATCGGCTGTCACTGTGATAAGATCTGTTACCGTTCAGAGATAAGGCCTGCTGTGACCTATGAACTGACAACTATGAATACGGTTTTGTAAATTACTGTTTCTTTCATTAATTATGTGTGTGTGTGTGTGTGTGTGTGTGTGTGTGTGTGTGTGTGTGTGTGTGTGTGTGTGTGTGTGTGTGTGTGTGTGTGTGTGTGTGTGTGTGTGTGACCAGGGGCTGGGACCCTCATGAGCCGCCCTATTAGGGAGGCTGGTGATGGTCCTTTCCCCTGACACAAACCAAAAGCTGTGATAAGTTGTGATAGCAGGGGATGGAACTGTGATAGGAGTGGTGATAATGTGATTCAAAGTGATCAATAGAATGTGATTCGGCAAGGATTATAGATTCTAACAGGCGTGGGGAGGGATTTTATTTAAATATGTGTTTAATTGCTTGTTCATGTTTGTGAGCCGAAGACAAATTTCCATTTTATACCAATATATTTAATGGACAATAAAGATTTTTGAATTTGAATTTGAAATTTGCTTCGTACACAGATTCATATAATTATCTTCAACCGTGTTCGAAATAATCTTAAACAAACATGGCGCGAAAACACAAATTGGACCCAGTCATACCCGAGAGCAGGCTTATGTACTACAGACTTTTTAAATGAAAAATCATGCGGCTGTTAACAGGACGAGGCGGGGTGGGGGGGGGGGGTGAGAGAGAGAGAGAGAGAGAGAGAGGGGGGGGGGAGAGGGGTGGGGGGGGAGAAAGGGGGGAGAAAGGGGGAGGGGGTATTCACAGATTCAAAGAGTATTAACTGTTTTAAAATAATCTCCCCAAAATCGTGAAATTTGCAATTTAAAAAATTCACACACAGTACACTTTTCACTCAAAACGTTGGGGAGGTACGGAAACTGGCAAATGAATTAATTCAAGGTCTTTCTTGTACCAGTCTGCACTTGTGGGCAGGTGCGTTTTCATGCAAGATTGATTCTAGGCATACCAATGTTTGTTTTCGTATTTGTCTAGAATCTGTTCACCCCAGCAAGTACAGAGTCTGTGTCAGTAGTACATGGTATTGATGGTGTCTTCTGTCTTGCACGATACTGACTTGTAGAACAGCTCCTTCAGTATGGAAAAAGACAGTGTACGCGACTTCAATTTGAGAGTGACGTCTTCTTGCAAATTTTAGGAGAAAAAGTAGTAGCTGCGCCGCCGATGTTCAGAGTGCTACGCTTTCTATTACGACGGCTCAAAAAGCAGATATGTAATAGGCAGTGTCCAAAAGTGACGTTCGAAAAATCGCTGTGTCTCGAAAACCCCTGGATACAAATTGACGGCACTTTGCCATGACTTATGTGGCATGTTGCTCTGTAAGTGACGTCATTTTGCCATGATTTACCTGATGTGTTGCTCTGTAAGTGACGTCATTTTGCCATGATTTACCTGATGTGTTGCTCTGTAAGTGACGTCATTTTGCCATGATTTACCTGATGTGTTGCTCTGTAAGTGACGTCATTTTGCCATGATTTACCTGATGTGTTGCTCTGTAAGTGGCATCACATTTTCTTGTTCAATTAGGTGGAAATACAAGAAAACTTTTGGCTGCCAGTTCATACTAATACTGTAAAAGCCTACAAAGAAGCAGATATTCTGTCTTTATCTGACCAACGTAAATTAGCAACTGCAAAATACATTAGTCCGAAGCCTGTCCGTCAAAAATTCAATACGTGAAGACATGTTTTTAGACGCAGTTGTGGATTTCATGAAGAGAGCGCAAACAATCCCGTATCTTTTACCTATACGTAACTATGTCAAAGGTGCTATAGAAGACTGCAATATAGATATCAAGTCTATTCCCGTTTTACCAGTAACACCTACTATACCTCCGTGGGAACATATTAATGCTACTTTCGATATAGATTACACAGATTTGGGAAAAAAAGATGAGGATGTGAAGGTTTTAGCAAATTTAGTGAAAGAAAAATTACAGAAAACATATTTTAAACATTTGATATTTTTTACAGATGGGTCTGTCTTAGATTCTTCAGGCTTTGTTATTCCAGATCTCAAAGTGAAGAAATCTTTTTATCTCGGTAAAGGATTTTCTATATTTACGTCTGAACTGTATAGTGCGATTCTCATGGCACTAAATTTTATTCAACTTCTATCTTATGATATATTTAACATTTTGTTTTGTGTCGATTCTAAATCTGTCCTATATAGTTTAAAAAGCTGGGATTGTAACACTCGAAAAGACTTAGTATATCCGTTATAACACTTGAAAAGATTTAGTATGTCCGTTATATAGCGGGATACAAAAAGTCAGTCCGCCATTACTCGCTATAAGGTTTTTTGTAGCGAGGTCACATGGTACGGTTTGCGCTAAAGGGATTGGTCGTGTGACGTAGAGATGAAAACAAAGGCATATATATATATATATATATATATATATATATATATATATATATATATATATATATATATATATATATATATATATATATATATTATATATATATATATATATATATATATATATATATATATATATATATATATATATATATATTATATATATATATATATATAATATATATATATATATATATAGAAGGGGTTCGCTACACGGACCTTTGTAGGCCTGTGGGAGGTCAAAGGAATCATTGTACCCCGAAGGAAACCCACATCTGCGTCTAAAAACATGTCCGAATATATATATATATGATTTCTCCCTACGTCACACGACCAGTCACTTTAGCGCAAACGTACCATGTGACCGTGATATAAAAACCCCTGTAGCGAAAAAATGGCGGACGTTTTGTAGCCCTCTCGATGACGCATCTTGGATACGAGTTTTGTTCTATAAAAGACCACCAAAACGTTCTAAAGTAAAAAGTTGCTTAGTGTTGTTCGAAACAACGCTCAGTACTGGAGACGGCAACGTCATAAAATATTTTAAATTACGTTATCAGTCTATTATGTAATCAGTCTATCAGTCTAATATATATATATATATATATATATATATATATATATATATATATATATATATATATATATATATATATATTATATATATATATATATATATATATATATATATATATATATATATATATATAATATATATATATATATATATATATATATATATATATATATATATATATATATTAGATATTTTGAGCCTTCCACTGAACACATAAAGCAATAGGGATTACCCCCAGGCGCCCCGCCACCCGCTGGAGAATATCCAGTCCTCCCCCCAAGGGGGGAAGATAGCACAGCATTCTCAGAATTTAATGAAAAATTACGTCCATTGGAGCTACTCTGAGTGCATTTTTTGGCTTTGGGCGACGCCTTTGTTAAAAGTAAAGAATAATTGTACCACAAAATTGCCTAGGTGTTGCCTTTTCAAAATAATATTAGTCTTTCTTCTTCCACTGCAACACCTCATAAAGCTTTAAGGATGCAATCCACTTTGTATTAGTGGTCAGCTACCAGTACATTCTGGAGGCGGCTTCTAGTACAATGCGTTGTGTTTGCAAATTCAGGTTACTGGTCACCGATCACGTTTCGTGCCAGTGGGACATTAAAATGGAATAACTAACTAACTAACTAATTAACTAACTTTCAGGTTACGCCGTATGCCTACCTGAAGAGCCCCCCATGGGGCGAAACCGGTTGTATTCGGCAAAAACTTTAAATCTACTCAGCAGGTCCAATGTCTGTTTGGGAATATTTTCTATCTTCCCCCCTCGGGGGGGAGGACTGGATACTCTCCAGCGGGTGGCGGGGCGCCTGGAGTCCCTATTGCTTTATGTAATAGGTGTTCAGTGGAAGGCTCACAAGATCTAATAAGCGATGCAGTCACAAAAGGGCAGCTGATGTCCTGATGACACAAAGCAAGCTTACCAGCGGCCTGGAATCCTATGGCATTAGCACAGCATTCTCAGAATTTAATGAAAAATTTTATATATATATATATATATATATATATATATATATATATATATATATATATATTATATATATATATATATATATATATATATATATATATATATATATATATATATATATATATATGAAAATAAAAATGCTTGCATCCTTCTCTCTCAGGTGACACGACAAGCCTTTGTCGATATGTTGGGATTATACAGTTGCATTAGAAATTCTGAGAGTTCGCTTATTACAAATTCCGCTTATAACAGACACAAAAGCGCGGTCCCCGACGAACTGGTTATATCCGGACTTTACTGTATATATTTGTTTTTGTTCTGCAGCGGGACCAGAGAGGCAGAGGGTGAAGTTATCAGCCCACAAACCGTCAGACAAATCGTCAGTGGAACTGAAATCTGACAATGAATCAATGAGTAAATAAATAAATAAATATCTGCATATCTGCATACTGACCAGGGGTCAATTTCTTCGCGCGCGTGTGTATGCGCGTGCGTGTGCATTTTCGCGCGCGTGCGTTTGTATGCGCGCTCGCGTGCGTGTGTGTGTGCGCTTGCGCTTGCGCCGGAGTGTGTGAGAAAGAGAGAGGAAATAAAATCCCATGTAGGCTACATAATTATTATGTACTAAATTTCAAACAGCTGCTGTTGGCACATCCAGTCTATGTAATCAGTCGCCAAGCAGGGAAACGCATAAAGGAAAACGCATCATTTCAGTTTGTGAAAGAAGTACCCAACGGAGAAAGAAACACGCTTAGAAAAGACGGGTACAACACAATTTATTAATATTTCGGGTAAATACCCTTTGTCAAAATAGAGAAACAAACAAACAGAGAGATTAGCCGCTACTTATCTTCATTGGCAGAAGGAATGTGGCAACTCCTGCGAAAGGGATAATCGTTGTCATTCACAGGCACGGTGTCATCAACGCGTACTGGATCATCTCTATATCACGTAGGACAAGTGTTATTTTTCACTACCCGTGTTGTAGAGGTGATCGACTACGCAACTATCACGGGCCATGTCTGTGTTCTCAACACCCAACCCACACAACCACGTCAGCAGTCTCCAGGTTTCCAGCAGTAGTATTATTGTGTACAGGTCTGTGATTTTGGACCTTATCGCCTTTGCTCGTAAATCAGGTTGGTTGGTTGGTTATTTCGGGTTTAACGTCCACAGCACCGAGGTGATCATGGACGGCCCTGACGGGCGGGCTATGGAGGACAGGGAAATCTATTGTCTATGGAGTACGACCTGAACACTGATCAACTTAGGCGCACTCCAACTGTGCCACTTTGATTTACCAGGACCTTTCAACGTACATGCTATTGAACAAATCCGCTTTTTTTCCCCCCTGGATTGTGAGTCAAGCTACCGGGGCCGGGACGGGGATTCGAACCCACGACCCGGCGATTCCCTTCGCTCTCCTGCTCCGACGTTTAACCGCCTGAGCTATTCGGACTCCCGTAAATCAGAAGCAAGCCTATGGCTCGTTTGATACAGCAAAAAATAATTGGTGAGTGTTTTACATTCTGGTGAACAACTGGAATATCAGTTAAGCTCCGTATATACGGCGACAGAGAGAACTGACTCGATCAACGCCAATGTCGCGTTTTTTAAAGTGCGTAACTCTAATGAGGATGATAACACTACTAACCCATTCACCCCTGACACACTACAGCGGGAGATGGGTGGTCGACCATGATAATTCAAGGGTAGTGCCAGATTAGCATGGTGCCTGTCGGCGCCAAGCTAATCTGGCACTACCCTTGAATTATCATGGTCGATCCCTCTCCTGCAACAGGTCTGTGTTCTCAGTCGTTAGATGACTCCTGCAGAATTTGGGAAATAGGGCCGTCGGGCTGAATGAGCTAATTAGTCATGGCTATGCACTTGGTAAAAAAAAAAAAATCTCAATAATTACACCAAACGCAAGACTCACAGCTGTGGGAAAGAATCCAGTCACCGCTGATCTGGGACCCAACCCAGTCCCTCGGAGAGCCATGGAGTTTCATGTGCCCCTTCAGTCAAAGGTGCCCGTGGAAATTCATTAAACAATGGGTCCCTTTTTGTGATACCATGGCAGTCATTTAGGTTTAAGTGTACGATTGAGGACACATCCACTGAGGCAATGATCCAATCAGAAAGCAAGAAGCTTGGATGCCCGTGAGCACCTACAACCGACGCAGGACCAAATAATAATGTTTCTGCAAGTTGAAATAGGGAAGATAAAAATTAATGAGCACTTAGAAAGACGGAAAGAATAAAATATGCCTCTTGCAAAATAAACTAGAAAGACATGAATAAATTATGCCTCTTGCAAATGAAACTAGGAAGACATGAATTCAAATTAAAATTCAAAACAACTTTATTTATCACTCAAAGGGCAATTACAGTTTCTCCGCCTCAGGTGCTGCTCACATTCACTCACTCGCTCATTCCACACATTACAATAACAGAGCTACAAAATGGACAGTGACTCGGGACGGGTAAAGCCTGTCGCCAAGGCATCTAATGGCCAGCGCCAGTGGCCTCATCCCGAACCTCCGTGACAGACACAGAATACTGAGACCAGGGCCAGATCACCGTCTTAGAAGCCGATGTGGCAGACGGCAAATTGTTGCTTACCATACAATGCCAGTCGCAAATTCTGGTAGCCAGCCTCTTAGCTCCACGGGGGGTGGGGGGGGAGGGTGGGTGCCGAGGGGGGTCCAAAACCTGTCACAGAAGGTCTCCACGACGCGAGACTACGTCCAAACACCCCCGAAAAGAAACTTTATTATAGCATTTTAAAGAATTTTGGGTAGGGGGGGGGGGTCGGGGGGGGAGTCCAAAACCCCCAATGACCCCCCCCCCCGATCCACCCCTGGAGACAGCCCTATGTCTCCTGAACACACTATTATATGTTCTTTATTCAGTTCCTACTTGACTAAAGCTAGTACATTAAAAAACAAGTTAACAACAGAAACAAAATACCGTCCATATGGAAATGATCTCCGATCTAGGGAACTGAAATAAAACAACGGTCAAAACTGCACCTGGGGGCCCGTCGCCGAGATGGCTCGACTTATGATCATGATAATTCAAGGGTAGTGCCAGATTAGCTTGCGGCGCCGACAGGCGCCAAGCTAATCTGGCACTACCCTTGAATTATCATGGTCGACTCATCTCCTGCTGTAGGGCGTCAGGGCGGGTAATGGACATATCGACATATGCCAAATGACGTCACACCTAATGTTGAGTGGTGCGACAGCGCGGAAAAAATCTTTCGCATGTCGGCTTTTGCACTCGCCACAACACTGACGTCATGGTGGACTGGCCCTACTACAGCGCGGCCGCTGTGCCTGCTCTGGCCCAAACCTGACTTTACGTGGTATACATTAGCGGAGACCTGAACGGCCAGCACACCTGAGCAAAATTACCCGGATTCTCATGATTTTCCCGTCCCACAATGGACGATAACTCACGACGTGACGATACTCTATTTTTTTTTGGGGGGGGTCACGTAACAAGGTGTAGCAGACGGGTGTCGCCTCCAAGCGGCCGATGTGCAGCAGGTTCCGGGTGTTGACCCCTTCCCTGCTATTTCTGTCTGTGAAATCTTGCGGGTTCATTCAAGGACCAGAAGCCAACACCGTCCCTGCTATTTCTGTCTGTGAAATCTTGCGGGTTCATTCAAGGACCAGAAGCCAACACCGTCCCTGCTATTTCTGTCTGTGAAATCTTGCGGGTTCATTCAAGGACCAGAAGCCAACACCGTCCCTGCTATTTCTGTCTGTGAAATCTTGCGGGTTCATTCAAGGACCAGAAGCCAACACCGTCCCTGCTATTTCTGTCTGTGAAATCTTGCGGGTTCATTCAAGGACCAGAAGCCAACACCGTCCCTGCTATTTCTGTCTGTGAAATCTTGCGGGTTCATTCAAGGACCAGAAGCCAACACCGTCCCTGCTATTTCTGTCTGTGAAATCTTGCGGCTTCATTCAAGGACCAGAAGCCAACACCGTCCCTGCTATTTCTGTCTGTGAAATCTTGCGGGTTCATTCAAGGACCAGAAGCCAACACCGTCCCTGCTATTTCTGTCTGTGAAATCTTGCGGGTTTATTCAAGGACCAGAAGCCAACACCGTCCCTGCTATTTCTGTCTGTGAAATCTTGCGGGTTCATTCAAGGACCAGAAGCCAACACCGTCCCTGCTATTTCTGTCTGTGAAATCTTGCGGGTTCATTCAAGGACCAGAAGCCAACACCGTCCCTGCTATTTCTGTCTGTGAAATCTTGCGGGTTCATTCAAGGACCAGAAGCCAACACCGTCCCTGCTATTTCTGTCTGTGAAATCTTGCGGGTTCATTCAAGGACCAGAAGCCAACACCGTCCCTGCTATTTCTGTCTGTGAAATCTTGCGGGTTCATTCAAGGACCAGAAGCCAACACCGTCCCTGCTATTTCTGTCTGTGAAATCTTGCGGGTTCATTCAAGGACCAGAAGCCAACACCGTCCCTGCTATTTCTGTCTGTGAAATCTTGCGGGTTCATTCAAGGACCAGAAGCCAACACCGTCCCTGCTATTTCTGTCTGTGAAATCTTGCGGGTTCATTCAAGGACCAGAAGCCAACACCGTCCCTGCTATTTCTGTCTGTGAAATCTTGCGGCTTCATTCAAGGACCAGAAGCCAACACCGTCCCTGCTATTTCTGTCTGTGAAATCTTGCGGGTTCATTCAAGGACCAGAAGCCAACACCGTCCCTGCTATTTCTGTCTGTGAAATCTTGCGGGTTCATTCAAGGACCAGAAGCCAACACCGTCCCTGCTATTTCTGTCTGTGAAATCTTGCGGGTTCATTCAAGGACCAGAAGCCAACACCGTCCCTGCTATTTCTGTCTGTGAAATCTTGCGGGTTTCATTCAAGGACCAGAAGCCAACACCGTCCCTGCTATTTCTGTCTGTGAAATCTTGCGGGTTCATTCAAGGACCAGAAGCCAACACCGTCCCTGCTATTTCTGTCTGTGAAATCTTGCGGGTTCATTCAAGGACCAGAAGCCAACACCGTCCCTGCTATTTCTGTCTGTGAAATCTTGCGGGTTCATTCAAGGACCAGAAGCCAACACCGTCCCTGCTATTTCTGTCTGTGAAATCTTGCGGGTTCATTCAAGGACCAGAAGCCAACACCGTCCCTGCTATTTCTGTCTGTGAAATCTTGCGGGTTCATTCAAGGACCAGAAGCCAACACCGTCCCTGCTATTTCTGTCTGTGAAATCTTGCGGCTTCATTCAAGGACCAGAAGCCAACACCGTCCCTGCTATTTCTGTCTGTGAAATCTTGCGGGTTCATTCAAGGACCAGAAGCCAACACCGTCCCTGCTATTTATGTCTGTGAAATCTTGCGGCTTCATTCAAGGACCAGAAGCCAACACCGTCCCTGCTATTTCTGTCTGTGAAATCTTGCGGGTTCATTCAAGGACCAGAAGCCAACACCGTACCCGTCCCTGCTATTTCTGTCTGTGAAATCTTGCGGGTTCATTCAAGGACCAGAAGCCAACACCGTCCCTGCTATTTCTGTCTGTGAAATCTTGCGGGTTCATTCAAGGACCAGAAGCCAACACCGTCCCTGCTATTTCTGTCTGTGAAATCTTGCGGGTTCATTCAAGGACCAGAAGCCAACACCGTCCCTGCTATTTCTGTCTGTGAAATCTTGCGGGTTCATTCAAGGACCAAAAGCCAACACCGTCCCTGCTATTTCTGTCTGTGAAATCTTGCGGGTTCATTCAAGGACCAGAAGCCAACACCGTCCCTGCTATTTCTGTCTGTGAAATCTTGCGGCTTCATTCAAGGACCAGAAGCCAACACCGTCCCTGCTATTTCTGTCTGTGAAATCTTGCGGCTTCATTCAAGGACCAGAAGCCAACACCGTCCCTGCTATTTCTGTCTGTGAAATCTTGCGGGTTCATTCAAGGACCAGAAGCCAACACCGTCCCTGCTATTTCTGTCTGTGAAATCTTGCGGGTTCATTCAAGGACCAGAAGCCAACACCGTCCCTGCTATTTCTGTCTGTGAAATCTTGCGGGTTCATTCAAGGACCAGAAGCCAACACCGTCCCTGCTCTTTCTGTCTGTGAAATCTTGCGGGTTCATTCAAGGACCAGAAGCCAACACCGTCCCTGCTATTTCTGTCTGTGAAATCTTGCGGGTTCATTCAAGGACCAGAAGCCAACACCGTCCCTGCTATTTCTGTCTGTGAAATCTTGCGGGTTCATTCAAGGACCAGAAGCCAACACCGTCCCTGCTATTTCTGTCTGTGAAATCTTGCGGGTTCATTCAAGGACCAGAAGCCAACACCGTCCCTGCTATTTCTGTCTGTGAAATCTTGCGGGTTCATTCAAGGACCAGAAGCCAACACCGTCCCTGCTATTTCTGTCTGTGAAATCTTGCGGGTTCATTCAAGGACCAGAAGCCAACACCGTCCCTGCTATTTCTGTCTGTGAAATCTTGCGGGTTCATTCAAGGACCAGAAGCCAACACCGTCCCTGCTATTTCTGTCTGTGAAATCTTGCGGGTTCATTCAAGGACCAGAAGCCAACACCGTCCCTGCTATTTCTGTCTGTGAAATCTTGCGGGTTCATTCAAGGACCAGAAGCCAACACCGTCCCTGCTATTTCTGTCTGTGAAATCTTGCGGGTTCATTCAAGGACCAGAAGCCAACACCGTCCCTGCTATTTCTGTCTGTGAAATCTTGCGGGTTCATTCAAGGACCAGAAGCCAACACCGTCCCTGCTATTTCTGTCTGTGAAATCTTGCGGGTTCATTCAAGGACCAGAAGCCAACACCGTCCCTGCTATTTCTGTCTGTGAAATCTTGCGGGTTCATTCAAGGACCAGAAGCCAACACCGTCCCTGCTATTTCTGTCTGTGAAATCTTGCGGGTTCATTCAAGGACCAGAAGCCAACACCGTCCCTGCTATTTCTGTCTGTGAAATCTTGCGGGTTCATTCAAGGACCAGAAGCCAACACCGTCCCTGCTATTTCTGTCTGTGAAATCTTGCGGGTTCATTCAAGGACCAGAAGCCAACACCGTCCCTGCTATTTCTGTCTGTGAAATCTTGCGGGTTCATTCAAGGACCAGAAGCCAACACCGTCCCTGCTATTTCTGTCTGTGAAATCTTGCGGGTTCATTCAAGGACCAGAAGCCAACACCGTCCCTGCTATTTCTGTCTGTGAAATCTTGCGGGTTCATTCAAGGACCAGAAGCCAACACCGTCCCTGCTATTTCTGTCTGTGAAATCTTGCTGGTTCATTCAAGGACCAGAAGCCAACACCGTCCCTGCTATTTCTGTCTGTGAAATCTTGCGGGTTCATTCAAGGACCAGAAGCCAACACCGTCCCTGCTATTTCTGTCTGTGAAATCTTGCGGGTTCATTCAAGGACCAAAAGCCAACACCGTCCCTGCTATTTCTGTCTGTGAAATCTTGCGGGTTCATTCAAGGACCAGAAGCCAACACCGTCCGAGAAACAGGGATACAAGCAAGAGGCATAGATCCTCATGAGCAAGAGGCATAGATCCTCATGAGCCCCCGCGGTGGCGGGGGCTCATGAAGATCTATGTCCAGAGGCGGATCTGCGGGGGGGGGGTTCCAGGGGTTCCGGGCCCCCCCCCATTTTTAGTTTTAAAAAGTGCTATAATAACAAAGTCCCTTTTTGGGAGTGTTTGGAACCCCCCTCCCCCCCCCACCCCCCCCCCCCACCCCCCCCCCCACCCTCGTCTCCAACGTTACAAATTTTGGCAAGTTTTCACTCACGCATCCCCCCTTCCCCCCACCCCCCTCCGCAAGCTGAGATTAAAATCTCTATCTCTTACAGATGGAGGGCTGATTCCCCGATAATGATCTCGCTCGCCTTCAGTATTTGTTTGAGTGAGAGTGTGATTATGTCTCGACAGGAGCCATATATATTTGGGGGACGGAGGTTTGAAACTCTTCTAGTCAGAGAAAATGAAATACACACATCCGGATATTTTATGCTCTTCAAGTGATGTGATGATGATGTTCACTTGTATAGCACGCATCCACCCGATGGTAGACTGCTTTTCAAGTGATGTGATGATGATGTTCACTTGTATAGCACGCATCCACCCGATGGTAGACTGCTTTTCAAGTGATGTGATGATGATGTTCACTTGCACTTGCACGCATCCACCCGACGGTAGACTGCTTTTCAAGTGATGTGATGATGATGTTCACTTGTATAGCACGCATCCACCCAACGGTAGACAGCTTTTCAAGTGATGTGATGATGATGTTCACTTGAACGCACGCATCCACCCGACGGTAGACTGCTTTTCAAGTGATGTGATGATGATGTTCACTTGCACTTGCACGCATCCACCCAACGGTAGACTGCTTTTCAAGTGATGTGATGATGATGTTCACTTGAACGCACGCATCCACCCGATGGTAGACTGCTTTTCAAGTGATGTGATGATGATGTTCACTTGTATAGCACGCATCCACCCAACGGTAGACTGCTTTTCAAGTGATGTGATGATGATGTTCACTTGAACGCACGCATCCACCCGACGGTAGACTGCTTTTCAAGTGATGTGATGATGATGTTCACTTGTATAGCACGCATCCACCCGATGGTAGGCTGCTCACGGCGCTTTGGTGGGCAGAGGTTTTGTGCAGAGGCCGAGCGGAGAAAAGAACCAATTTGAGGGGTGGGAATCCGTATCCGTTTTAATTTCATTTAACTCATTCTACCCCAGACACACCACAGCAAGATAAGGATCGACCATGATAGTTCAAGGGTGATGCCAGAATAGCTTGGCGCCCATGGGCGCCAAGCTATTCTGGCATCACCCTTGAACTATCATGGTCGATCTGCGTTCTGCACTGCAATGCAATCTTCAGAGGACAACGGCAAAATTTGGGGATTTCGGTCTTGGGATAGAAAGAGTTAAGCGCACTTATTCATATGCTCCCGTAAAAAAAAAAAAAAAATGAATTGCCCCCGTGTGAGATATAAAAAAAAGTTGTTGTTTCTTTTTCTTTTCTTTTTTCTTTTTTTCTTTTCTTTACTTGACACTAAATCCGACCCGAACATCTGATTACATTTAGCAAAACGCAATACTGACCTGCTCGACAGCTGGAAGGTTTGCACGCGTGGTTCAGTCATTGTTTCCGCGTGTGCCTGTGTGTGCGTGCGGGCTTGCGTGCGTGCGTCTTGTGCGGCGTGCGTATCAGTGTGTGTGTGTGCGTGTGCCATGTGTGCGTGCGTGCGCCGTGTGTGTGTGTGGTGGAAACACTAAAAGGTTTGTTCTAGGAAAAGAATGAGGAAGAGTTAAGTGGCGTGGCGCGCAGCATGTGGTCCCAGAACACACCATTGTCATTCCAGTAGCTCGTAGCTCGAGACACCTCCTTCCTCTCTCTCAAATTGAGGATGTAAATGATGCTAATCCCTGCAAGAGCAAGAGGCATACGAGGCAGGGGCTCATGAGAATCTATGCCTCTAGTGCAGATCTCAGTGGGTGAAAATGTCACAGTCTCCAACTCCGCCACATGCAGTGGTCAGACCATCCCGGTCACGCCATACACTCTGCTGAGTACATCGCAAATTTCTAGACTGAATGCTGAATCAGTGTCTAATTTGTAAGCAAGAATAAACTAAATATAGATATTGTCCCAGCGAGTGGCATGCATCTCCATGGGCCTCCGCACCGGCAGTATATCCCGTTTAACTTCAGTCACAGCAGCATTTGCCAAATGTTGGAGGTGTCACTTAACGACTGACTATGTATCAAGTACTGTAGATGGATCGACTATGAAAATGCAAAGATAGTTCCAGATTAGCTTGGCACCTGATGGCGCCAAGCTAGTCTGGCACTACCCTTGAATTATCATGGTCGATCCATCTCCTGCGTCGAGGCTATAATGGGATGTACCCAAAGTTGAGAAATTGTGTTCACTCACAGGGCCGAGTTGATACAAAAATCCCTTGCTGCACTGGCGGACTCTGCAGTTGCTGCACTGGCGGACTCAGCAGTTTTTTTTTTCCGGGCAGCAACACTGGAACCGTTTGTGGGACTGAAATAACTTATAAATACTTCACACTTCACAATTTGGACACGTGTTTCAGCTTAACTCGAACAACGGGTGTAGGGGTGAGAGCTGCGGGATAAGCAGCAAGCCTTTGCACCAGTTCAAGTTACCACCAGGCGAAAAATTAACCAGTGAAGAAATGGTGGGAAATGGGGGTGGGTGGGAGCAGTGAGGAAAGAGGGGGGCGAGGGGAGGCACGGGAACGTGTGTTTAGCAAACTCTAAAGCAGGCACTTTGATGCATCATTTTAACCCTCACCGTGTAGGTCCCTTTTCAGCCCAAAGGCCCTTTCTCAAATTGTGGAGGTGTTGCCGCCTAACAACTATGTACCAGTTGTAGGAGATGCCGTTTGATCATGATAATTCAAGGGTAGTGCCAGATTCAAGGGTAGTGCCAAAGCACAACCTCGACCCAAACGAACTCAAAAACTATCGCCCAGTCTCCAATCTCTCTTTCCTGTCCAAGCTTTTTAAGAAGATCGTTCTCAACCAGCTCAACCTCCACCTCGCCGACAACCTCCTCAGTCCCTTCCAGTCTGCCTATCGCAAACATCACAGCACTGAAACAGCCCTTCTACATATCTTAAACGACCTGCTTCTCTCCACCGACTCGGGCAACGTCTCCCTTCTTACGCTACTCGACCTCTCTGCCGCCTTCGACACTATAGACCACTCTATCCTCCTGCACCGCCTTCACCACTCCTTTGGCATCACTGACTCTGCTCACTCCTGGTTTCTCTTCTACCTCTCCGACAGACAGCAGTCCGTCACCATCGACCGCTCCAACCCAGGCACGCTCTCCTGCGTAGTTCCACAGGGACCCGTCCTGGCCCGGTCCTTTTCACACTCTACACCTCTCCCCTGTCCAACATCATCCTGTCTCACCACATACACCACCACCTCTACGCTGACGACTCACAACTATTAGACAAAGACAAACTCGACAACACTCAGTCACTACTGACTCGCACGGCTAATTGCTATTACTTACTTACTTACGCCTGTCACCCCTACCCGGGTATAGGCCGTCGATGAGAGACCTCCAGCGAATCCTGTCCTGTGCTTCTCCTTCGATTCTACTCCAGGTGGTTCCCAGTCTCTTGATGTCTGCTTGGAGGTCTCGACGCCAGGAGTTTCTCGGCCTACCTCTTTTCCTCTTTCCCTGGGGGTTCCATCACAATGCCTGCCTAGTGATACTGGAAGCTGGCTTTCTCAGACTGTGACCGATCCATCCCCATCTTCTTCGCCCAATTTCATTCTCTGCTGTTATCTGCTCTGTTCTCTCCCAGAGTCTGACGTTGCTGATCTTCTCTGGCCAGTGGATTTTCAAAATTCTTCTAAGGCAACTGTTCATGAAGGTCTGTACTTTGTTGACTGTGGTTTTTGTCAATCTCCAAGTCTCTGCTCCATATAGGAGAACTGCTTTTACATTGGAGTTGAAAATCCGGACTTTGGTGTGTTGTGACAGCTCTCTGGAACTCCACACTTTTTTCAACTGGAGAAAGGCTGCTCTGGCTTTACCGATTCGTGCTCTGACATCTGCATCAGTGCCGCCTTTTTTTGTCTATGATGCTCCCGAGATAGGTGAAGGACTCCACCTCCTCCAACGGGGTGCCAGCAAGCAAGACTGGTTCTTCCCTGGTTGCGTTCAGCCTCATTGTCTTTGTTTTCTGTTTGTGAATGGTGAGGCCCACTTTGGACGAGGTGTCAGCAAGCCTCGTGGTCTTGTCCTGCATTTGTTGATGAGTGTGGGACAGTAATGCCAAGTCGTCTGCAAAATCGAGGTCGTCAAAATGTGTCCACAGTGTCCACTGTATTCCACTTCGTCTGTGCTCTGTGGTCATCTTCATGACCCAGTCTATGCTTTCTTCTGCTTCCTCACTTCTATCTTCTTCAAGGTCTGTGCATGAAGCAGCCCATCAGCGCTCTCTGTGCCACTGGTGACAGCATGAATGCTACACCTTCTGTATGGGGGGCATTCTCCTCTTCATGACCTGAATACAGAATCATCTCCCCACTTAACAGCCTTTTCTGGCCAGACTGCGTCCATCTGGCTTCACTGATACCTAGCAGGGAAAGGTTGTACTTTTGCATTTCCGCTGCTATCTGGGCGGCCTTGCCGCTCTGGTACATGGTCTTGACGTTCCATGTGCCCATGGTTGTATCCCTGGATAGAGAGAGGCGACTCGGTCCTGTGGCTTCCGAAGACTTCCGGCTCAATTCACCACAGGACGTCATAAGTCTTTTGGTAGAAGAAACCTTCCTCCTCCAGGAAAGGAATTACTGTTAGTCTTTTCGTCGGCGTTTTTGTAGCTATTTCCTTTATTGCAGGGTGGGGAAGCTACCCCCACGCCCAACCCCCTTACTAGGAGGACCAGGGGTTTTCTGTCGGGGTCACCTTCCCTTAGACCATGTTGGTTCACGGCACCTTATTTCATTCGGTGCACCCCTCTCACGAGGGACCCCCTATCCACCACCCAGGGGACGCGCCTCAACGCCATATGGGCTGACTGCTATGAAGACGTGAAAAACTGGATGACAGCAAACAAGCTTAAACTGAATGACGACAAAACAGAAGCCATGCTGGTAGGCACTCGCCAGAAACTTTCCCAGCTCCCTCCCTCCCTCCACCTTCAACTCGACAGCACCCCCATCTCCCTCTCTGACTCGGCCAAAAACCTCGGCGTTATCCTCGATTCCTCTCTCTGCACGACCAGCTTCGTCTCCGCTCGGCCCAGGCATGCTGCTTCCACCTCCGCCGCATCAGTCAGATCAGAAAATACCTCACTACCGAAGCTGCTACCAAACGTGCTGTCTCTCTCATCCTATCTCGCATCGACTACTGCAACTCTCTCTTTTCCGGCCTCCCTCACTCCACCACTTTTACTCTCCAGCGCATCCAGAACAACGCTGCCCGCCTCGTCCTCAGAAAGAAAAAGTCCGACCACATCACTCCCCTGCTCAAACTCCTTCACTGGCTTCCCCTCCCCCCCCCCCCCCCCAACGCATCCAATACAAGATTCTGTCTCTCTCCTACAAATCCCTGAACAACTGCGCTCCCGCCTATCTCTCAAACTTACTTCACCCCTACACTCCTCCCCGCTCCCTCCGCTCCGCCTCCAACCCTCTCCGCCTCCACATCCCCCGCACCAAACTCAGCACTGTCGGCCCCCGCTCCTTCTCAGTATACGGCTCATCCACCTGGAACACTCTCCCACTCTCTCTCCGTCATAAACACTCTCTCTCCTCCTTCCAATCCGCCCTCAAAACTCACCTCTTTCAACAGTTCTAGCACTATACCACCACACTCCCCACCCTAAGCAGACAGTCGTAATGTATTTCACTATTTGTGGTACGTGAGTCGTTGTCTAAAGCGTGCGCATGCGTGCGCGAGTTGTGAGTGTGCACTTAGAGTTATAATTATTATAAGCTAAGCGCATTATAAATACCGTAATTATTATTAATATTATTAGATGAGCTTGGCGGCTTGATTTATCATGATCAATTCGTCTCCTGCTGCACGGTCCCGAGGCTAAAAGTGTTAAGTATTTTGTGGTGGGGGTGGGGGTGGGGGTAAGGGTAGGGGGTGGGGGGGGCAGACCTAGATCCCCCCCCCCCCCCCCCATCAGTGTATGTGAACATAAAGATATTGTGTACGAAATAGATGACTAGCGCACGGCCAAGTCCGGCTGTGTTGACACACCGGATGTTAATCTCGCCCTTGTAGATGACACCACCAGTGTCGTCTTTAAATAGTGAAGGCGGACGAAGTACGTCACACAGGGACACACTGGTTGTCTCTCTCGATTGCCGCTAGGCTGATCAGTGCAGCGCTGAGTCGACGGAGACAACCAGTGTGGCACAAGAGCCTCTTGGTGTCAATTTCAGCCCACTTAATCAAATTTCAAATATAAACGATTTGAATTTCCAAAACATCAATAGCTCGCTTCAGCTTGCCCTTAGCACCACGTGAATGTTCTGTGTTTATGTACAGTGTGTGAGTGAATGCGCGTGATTCACGTGAGCGTGCTTGTTGGGTTCAGTTCGCGGCGGCGCTTTGAGCTGATTTTTTTACTGGAATAAAGCGCCTATTTAATGCGCTGATTTATTTATTTAACCCTAAGACAAGGACTGAGTGGGAAGGCTATTCACAGGAACACGGTGGCAGCGCCTCAGTCCACTTGATGTCACGCCTTGCTCAACTGCATTGGGCGGCGTCACAAACAAACATCCTATAAACTCACCCCTCCCCCGCAAAGCCGCATTTCTTTAAATTTGGAGGTGTCAACTAACGACTACGTAAAAGCTACATGAGATGGATCGATCATGATAATTCAAGATTAGTGCCAGATTAGCTTGGCGCCTAATGGCGCCAAGCTAATCTGGCACTAACCTTAAATTATCAGGGTCGATCCATCTCCTGCTGTACTGTGCGTCGGTGCGGCCATGGGTGAAGAGGTTATGTTGACTGGATAGGCTGTAGCTCGATAACCATCTGGTGATGGCACACCCAGCCTGGGCGTAGCAGGACTGCCAAAGAGTATAGAGCATTCCGACACGAAACGACCATTACAGTTCAAGGGTGGTGGCACTGAGTTTGGCGCCTTTAGTCACCATGATAGTCTGACACCACCATTGATCTTCTAACAAAATAGTGTTTTCTCTGTGCGTCAGAGAAATTCTGATTTCACCGTGACTGTTCAAAGACCCGAATCAAAATGTCCGAGTCGTAAGAGGACATTTTATTTGGGTCAAGTAATCACATCTGTCGGTTATCGGCACTATATCATGTAATGCGACATGGGCAAGGTGAAGGTAAAATGTAGTAGCCAGCATTGCGTCCGTCAACATTTTCTCTATTTAGCTTAATAATAATTGTTATCAGTGTTTTCTTTTATTTTGTTTGTTTTTTTCTTGAAATTTTCAATTTGTCTGACGTCAAATTATGACGTATCGCAGCCGGCACATTTCTTACAGTGGCGTTGACGTCAATCTCTCTCTTTCAGTCTACAAAGCCAAAGGCAGGAAGGATGACGTCGTAGTCGCAGCACGGTGTGTGGCGGTATCGCAGCTGCAGGTGCGGGCTGCCGGCGTCCGATACATTTTATTTGGGTCAAGTAATCACATCTGTCGGTTATCGGCACTATATCAAGTAATGCGACATGGGCAAGGTGCCAGTAAATGTAGTAGCCAGCATTGCGTCCGTCAACATTTTCTCTATTTAGCTTAATAATCAGCACATGATGAAAACAACTGACACCTCTTCTGAAATATGTCCAGTGATTATGACCACTTGGTAACCTCTGATGCTGGTAGAAACACATGGAACGTCAAGACCATGTACCAGAGCGGCAAGGCCGCCCAGATAGCAGCGGAAATGCAAAAGTACAACCTTTCCCTGCTAGGCATCAGTGAAGCCAGATGGACGCAGTCTGGCCAGAAAAGGCTGTTAAGTGGGGAGATGATTCTGTATTCAGGTCATGAAGAGGAGAATGCCCCCCATACAGAAGGAGTAGCACTCATGCTGTCACCAGTGGCACAGAGAGCGCTGATGGGCTGGGAACCTCTTGGGCCAAGAATTATAACAGCAGCCTTTAGAACCAAGAAAAAGCTCAAGCTGAACGTCATCCAGTGTTATGCGCCCACCAATGACAGTGACGAGGAAGAGAAACAAGAGTTCTACGACCGACTCCAGAGTGCCGTGGACAAATGTGCGGAGCGAGACATCACCATCGTCATGGGCGATTTTAATGCCAAAATAGGGGAGGACAACACCGGATACGAAGAGGTGATGGGGAGACAGGGACTAGGCTCGGAGATGAGTGAGAACGGGGAGAGGTTTGTAGACTTTTGTGCTCTAAACCGACTTGTCATTGGAGGCAGCATCTTCCCACACAGAAGAATACACAAAGCAACTTGGGTCTCACCTGACCATACAACAGAGAACCAAATAGACCATATCTCCATTAGCAAGAAATTTAGAAGATCCCTTCAAGATGTTCGAGTGAGGAGGGGAGCAGATGTCGCCTCAGACCACCATCTGCTTACCTTAAGAATGAAGCTCAAGCTAAAGAAAAGCCGCACAGAGACAACAAGAAGACAGCGCTATAATGTAGGCCTCCTGAGAGAAACTGGAGTTAGAGAAGAGTTCAAACTGGTGCTGTCCAACCGGTTTCAAGCGCTACAGAAGCTAGTAAATGAAGAGGAGGCGGTCACCACAGAGCAGCAGTGGAAGGCAGTTAGAGAGGCGCTGAACTCAACCTGCAAAGACACTGTAGGGTTCAGGAAACACCACCACAAGGACTGGCTGTCGGCACAGACCTTGAAGAAGATAGAAGCGAGGAAGCAGAAGAAAGCAGCGGTCAACAACAGTCGCACGAGAGCAGCCAAAGTAAGGGCACAGGGGGGAATACTGGGAAGTCAACCGCGAGGTGAAGAGGAGTATCAGGGCAGACAAGAGGGCCTACACAGACAGCCTGGCAGCAGAGGCAGAAAAGGCAGCAGGCAGCGGCAACATGAAACAGCTCTACGACATTACCAGAAGATTGTCGGGTAAGTATGGCCATACAGAAAGACCAGTAAAAGACAAAGAAGGCAAGCCTATTGCAGACAGAGCAGACCAACTCGACAGATGGGCCGAGTATTTTGAAGAGTTACTGAACAGACCTAGCCCACCCGACCCCCCCGACATCCAGCCGGCAGAGACCGACCTACCCATCAGCTGTGACAGACCCAGCCGGGAAGAGATCAGAAAAGCAGTGGCATTTTTGAAGAATGGCAAAGCAGCAGGGCCAGATGGCATCCCAGCGGAGTCTCTGAAAGCAGACCTAGAGACAACAGTTGCGATGCTGTACCCACTGTTTGGAAAGATCTGGGAAGAGGAGGTGATGCCAGCTGACTGGAAGGAGGGGTACCTAATCAAGCTTCCCAAGAAAGGCGACCTCAGCAAGTGTTCCAACTACAGAGGAATCACCTTGCTGTCAGTACCAGGAAAGGTCTTCAACAGGATCATCCTAGAGAGAATGAAGAGCTCCGTTGACCCCCAGCTGAGAGACCAGCAAGCAGGATTCAGGAAGAACCGATCATGTACAGACCAGATCGCCACTCTCCGCATCATCGTGGAACAGTCTCTGGAGTGGAGCTCCCCGCTGTACGTCAACTTTGTGGATTATGAGAAAGCATTTGACAGCGTGGACCGAGAGACTCTGTGGAAACTCCTACGACACTACGGTGTACCCACAAAGCTCGTCCGCCTGATCAAGAGCAGCTATGATGGCATGACATGTCGCGTGATCCACGAAGGGCAGTTCACCAGAGAGCTCCAGGTCAGAACTGGTGTCAGGCAGGGGTGTCTGCTGTCTCCGTTCCTCTTCCTACTGGCCATAGACTGGGTCATGAAGATGACCACAGAGCACAGACGAAGTGGAATACAGTGGACACTGTGGACACAGCTTGACGACCTCGATTTTGCAGACGACTTGGCATTACTGTCCCACACTCATCAACAAATGCAGGACAAGACCACGAGGCTTGCCGACATCTCGTCCCAAGTGGGCCTCACCATTCACAAACAGAAAACAAAGACAATGAGGCTGAACGCAACCAGGGAAGAACCAGTCTTGCTTGCTGGCACCCCGTTGGAGGAGGTGGAGTCCTTCACCTATCTCGGGAGCATCATAGACAAAAAAGGCGGCACTGATGCAGATGTCAGAGCACGAATCGGTAAAGCCAGAGCAGCCTTTCTCCAGTTGAAAAAAGTGTGGAGTTCCAGAGAGCTGTCACAACACACCAAAGTCCGGATTTTCAACTCCAGTGTAAAAGCAGTTCTCCTATATGGATTGATTGATTGTACATTGCTTAACGTCCCGACAGCAACAAGGCCTTCTCAGGACGTGCCTGCACTGCTTGTGAAAAAAAACAAACCAACAGAATATTGAATGTATGTCGCCAGCCGGTCCAATACGTTAAATAAACCTACGACACGGGGCCTAAATAACGCCAAGACCATCTAGCAACACACATCCAACATCAAAAGCTACAGGCAGCGCAGACAATAGGGAGAGTTTAAAAAAGGAAAATACAGGTGAATGGACCAAGAGTAGACAGAAACACATGCCCCAGAATAGAGGAGAAAGCCCACCCTGTGGGGCTGACCAGGGTGACCCTGGGAACTAAAAAGTAGTCAACCCCACCCAAGTCCCCCAGGGCAGACCCGGGTGGGGTCTCCTATATGGAGCAGAGACATGGAGATTGACAAAAACCACAGTCAACAGAGTACAGACCTTCATGAACAGTTGCCTTAGAAGAATTTTGAAAATCCACTGGCCAGAGAAGATCAGCAACGTCAGACTCTGGGAGAGAACAGAGCAGATAACAGCAGAGAATGAAATTGGGCGAAGAAGATGGGGATGGATCGGTCACAGTCTGAGAAAGCCAGCTTCCAGTATCACTAGGCAGGCATTGCCATGGAACCCCCAGGGAAAGAGGAAAAGAGGTAGGCCGAGAAACTCCTGGCGTCGAGACCTCCAAGCAGACATCAAGAGACTGGGAACCACCTGGAATAGAATCGAAGGAGAAGCACAGGACAGGAGTTGCTGGAGGTCTCTCGTCGACGGCCTATACCCGGGTAGGGGTGACAGGCGTAAGTAAGTAAGTAAGCTTAATAATAATTGTTATCAGTGTTTTTTGTTTTGTTTTGTTTGTTTTTTTCTTGAAATTTTCAATTTGTCTGACGTCAAATTATGACGTATCGCAGCACATTTCTTACAGTGGCGTTGACGTCAATCTCTCTCTTTTAGTCTACAAAGCCAAAGGCAGGAAGGATGACGTCATAGTCGCAGCACGGCGTCCGATACAGTGTCAGTAAAAGTGGTCCGAAATAGTCAGTTTGGGGTCAGCTGCTCAGTGGCCGCTGGCTGCTGATGTCACGTCCCTCTGTGTCCTTTGGCCCCAATGGGCCCCTCGACAATAAACGTTGTTCTGTTCTGTTGTTCTCCCGCAAGTGGTCCAAGGTTGCACGAAAATCCATTACGCTACACTGACGTGTTCAGTCACCTATTCCCGTGGTCAACTCTGGCTTTGTTTTGGATTGATTAGTTCCGAGTTTAACGTCCACGGCACCGAAGTGATAATGGACGGCCCTGACGGGCTGGTTATGGGGGGAACAAGGAAATCTATTGCCTATGGAGTACGACTTGAACACTGATCAATTCAGGCGCGCTCCAATTGTGCCACTTTGATTTGCCAGGACCTTTCAACGGACATGCTATTGAACAAATCCGCCTTTTCCCCCTGGATTGCGAGTCCAGCTACCGGGGCCGGGACGGGGATTCGAACCCACGACCCGGCGATTCCCTTCGCTCTCCTGCTCCGACGCTTAACCGCCTCTGGCTTTGTTGGTCAAAGCAAGAGTTATCTCCTCAGTAAGCAAGCGTCCTCGGGCCAGCGCCGGCCGGTGTGGGCCCGAGGACGCTTTGTTCAGTACTCAGTGGGGTATTCTCTTTGCCTTTAGTGCCGGCCGGTGTGGGCCCGAGGACGCTTTGTTCAGTACTCAGTGGGGTATTCTCTTTGCCTTTTGCCGGCCGGCGTGAGCCCGAGGACGCAGCTTTGTTCAGTACTCAGTGGGGTATTCTCTTTGCCTTTAGTGCCGGCCTGCGAGGGCCCGAGGACGCTTTGTTCAGTACTCAGTGGGGTATTCTCTTTGCCTTTTGCCGGCCGGCGTGAGCCCGAGGACGCCGCTTTGTTCAGTACTCAGTGGGGTATTCTCTTTGCCTTTTGCCGGCCGGCGTGGGCCCGAGGACGCTTTGTTCAGTACTCTTTGCCTTTTGCCGGATCCAAGGACGCGTTTGTACTCAGTGGGGTATTCTCTTTGCCTTTTGCCGGATCAAAGGACGCGTTTGCTTTAGGTATTAAACTGTTGATCATGGTAAAGTATATAGTAAGCACCCCTTCAGTCTGACACTGGTACTTAGTCGCCTGCTTGAATGTAGTCAGAAGCCTTACAGACTGCGGTCTAACGTTCGTCATACCTGTTGTTGCTGGGAAAGACCAGTAGGAGGCATACACATGTCACGATTTATCTTCTGATACGTCCATGGAGCTACAGAGACTCACGTAAGCCGACTGCCGATGGAGTGGGCTGGATGATGTAATGTTTAAAGTCCGTGCAATGTTTGACCTACTTCTATGCAACATTTGTGATAGGATTTGGTCGGAACGAGGGACTCGTCCAGGTTTTGTCTACGCCTGCGGTGCTCAGTAGATAATGGCACAGGCGCCTGATAAGCGAGTGTTGATAACCACTGAGCTCCCTCGAGTGAGTCCACGTACACTCAGTATACTAAAGTACTGATTTATTTCGTGTCTGGCCGTGTTCGCAAAGGCTCAGGCATAAAAACCGTATTTGGTGACGTCACATGTAATTAGTATTAACCATGTTAACCATTCTGATCACATGAAGCCTAAAGAAAGTGCGCTTTTTATGTTTGTATGTTGTAGTTTTAGCGGCCGATGTCTTAATTCTTGTCCAATCTAAAGATAGTGTGAACTTCTCATCCACTGGCTAATGATAGTGTGAACTTCTCATCCACTGGCTAATGATAGTGTGAACTTCTCATCCACTGGCTAATGATAGTGTGAACTTCTCATCCACTGGCTAATGATAGTGTGAACTTCTCATCCACTGGCTAAAGATAGTGTGAACTTCTCATCCACTGGGTAATGATAGTGTGAACTTCTCATCCACTGGCTAATGATAGTGTGAACTTCTCATCCACTGGCTAATGATAGTGTGAACTTCTCATCCACTGGCTAAAGATAGTGTGAACTTCTCATCCACTGGCTAATGATAGTGTGAACTTCTCATCCACTGGCTAATGATAGTGTGAACTTCTCATCCAGTGGCTAAAGACAGTGTGAACTTCTCATCCACTGGCTAATGATAGTGTGAACTTCTCATCCACTGGCTAAAGATAGTGTGAACTTCTCATCCACTGGCTAATGATAGTGTGAACTTCTCATCCACTGGCTAATGATAGTGTGAACTTCTCATCCACTGGCTAAAGATAGTGTGAACTTCTCATCCACTGGCTAATGATAGTGTGAACTTCTCATCCAGTGGCTAATGATAGTGTGAACTTCTCATCCACTGGCTAATGATAGTGTGAACCTCTCATCCACTGGCTAAACAGAGTGTGAACTTCTCATCCACTGGCTAAAGATAGTGTGAACTTCTCATCCACTGGCTAAAGATAGTGTGATCTTTTCATCCACTGGCTAAAGATAGTGTGAACTTCTCATCCACTGGCTAATGATAGTGTGAACTTCTCATCCCCTGGCTAAAGATAGTGTGAACTTCTCATCCCCTGGCTAAAGATAGTGTGAACTTCTCATCCACTGGCTAAAGATAGTGTGAACTTCTCATCCACTGGCTAATGATAGTGTGAACTTCTCATCCCCTGGCTAAAGATAGTGTGAACTTCTCATCCCCTGGCTAAAGATAGTGTGAACCTCTCATCCACTGGCTAATGATAGTGTGAACTTCTCATCCCCTGGCTAAAGATAGTGTGAACCTATCATCCACTGGCTAATGATAGTGTGAACTTCTCATCCCCTGGCTAAAGATAGTGTGAACTTCTCATCCACTGGCTAAAGATAGTGTGAACTTCTCATCCCCTGGCTAATGATAGTGTGAACTTTTCATCCACTGGCTAAAGATAGTGTGAACTTCTCATCCACTGGCTAATGATAGTGTGAACTTCTCATCCCCTGGCTAAAGATAGTGTGAACTTCTCATCCCCTGGCTAAAGATAGTGTGAACCTCTCATCCACTGGCTAATGATAGTGTGAACTTCTCATCCCCTGGCTAAAGATAGTGTGAACCTCTCATCCACTGGCTAATGATAGTGTGAACTTCTCATCCACTGGCTAATGATAGTGTGAACTTCTCATCCACTGGCTCAGATAGTGTGAACTTCTCATCCACTGGCTAATGATAGTGTGAACTTCTCATCCATTGGCTAATGATAGTGTGAACTTCTCATCCACTGGCTAATGATAGTGTGAACCTCTCATCCACTGGCTAAACAGAGTGTGAACTTCTCATCCACTGGCTAAAGATAGTGTGAACTTCTCATCCACTGGCTAAAGATAGTGTGATCTTTTCATCCACTGGCTAAAGATAGTGTGAACTTCTCATCCACTGGCTAATGATAGTGTGAACTTCTCATCCCCTGGCTAAAGATAGTGTGAACTTCTCATCCCCTGGCTAAAGATAGTGTGAACTTCTCATCCACTGGCTAAAGATAGTGTGAACTTCTCATCCACTGGCTAATGATAGTGTGAACTTCTCATCCCCTGGCTAAAGATAGTGTGAACTTCTCATCCCCTGGCTAAAGATAGTGTGAACCTCTCATCCACTGGCTAATGATAGTGTGAACTTCTCATCCCCTGGCTAAAGATAGTGTGAACCTCTCATCCACTGGCTAATGATAGTGTGAACTTCTCATCCCCTGGCTAAAGATAGTGTGAACTTCTCATCCACTGGCTAAAGATAGTGTGAACTTCTCATCCCCTGGCTAAAGATAGTGTGAACTTCTCATCCACTGGCTAAAGATAGTGTGAACTTCTCATCCCCTGGCTAAAGATAGTGTGAACTTCTCATCCCCTGGCTAAAGATAGTGTGAACCTCTCATCCACTGGCTAATGATAGTGTGAACTTCTCATCCCCTGGCTAAAGATAGTGTGAACCTCTCATCCACTGGCTAATGATAGTGTGAACTTCTCATCCCCTGGCTAAAGATAGTGTGAACTTCTCATCCACTGGCTAAAGATAGTGTGAACTTCTCATCCACTGGCTAAAGATAGTGTGAACTTCTCATCCACTGGCTAAAGATAGTGTGAACTTCTCATCCACTGGCTAATGATAGTGTGAACTTCTCATCCCCTGGCTAAAGATAGTGTGAACTTCTCATCCCCTGGCTAAAGATAGTGTGAACCTCTCATCCACTGGCTAATGATAGTGTGAACTTCTCATCCCCTGGCTAAAGATAGTGTGAACCTCTCATCCACTGGCTAATGATAGTGTGAACTTCTCATCCCCTGGCTAAAGATAGTGTGAACTTCTCATCTACCAAGAACATCCAGTCAAATTACATCTTCCTCCCTCTGTAAGAAACTTCAAACAAGGCACAATATCTTCTTTTTTTTCAAACGCCGGGGGCCAGTTGCATGAGCGAGCTTAACCCTAACCCTATAGCGGCACACCTTGCTTAGTGGCTGGCGCAGGACTAAGCTCGCTCCTGCAACTGACCCCGGTTATTTACTGTTCAGCCCGCCTCATCTAAATAACGCGTTGTGCCCGGTCATGCTGCCCATAGAGTACGCCCTGAATACTGAGCAACTCAGGCGCACGGCAACCTACCACATTTATGTACCAGGACCTTTCAATGGTCATGCTACAGAACAAACCTGTCTTTTACCTGGATGACTACGTGCGTTAGGTGTCACATACGTAAATATAATGACCTGCAAAACAGATACGACATTATTGGAATCAGCGGAAACACTTTATGATGATCCCCAAAATGTCGCATTTCTTTTGCTCGCTAGCCGTATAAACGAGTACGTGTAGCCTCTTACACAGCGATGTCTGGTTACCTACCCTGCATGTACAGACTTGTCCGGGGAGGAGGCCAGTACATGTGCTGGCCAAGTAATCAGCACACTCTGAGTGGTGTTTGATCCAGACCTACGTCACAAACAGTATGTTGGTTAATAGCGAATGGCGATAAGTCACCGAAGCTACGCGCAAACAATATCATGTAACAACACTTTCAAACTGGGAAACTGCTGACGCCGATCTCGGCTAGCAACAGATATAGATTCTCAAGAGCCCCTGCGGTTGCAGAGGCTCGTGTCACTCTATGTTTCTCGCAGACTGCCGAGGGGCTGGAGGAGAAGGAACTGCGCTAGAACTAAGTGCCGGGTCTTTGATGCCGTAATGAGTCGGTGCTCGCTACGGGATGCCTCGATCTGTCTGATAATCACAAACATACGCACGCCACCTGCAGGCTCAAAACCCGATGGGCACCTCCGTCATGGGAGATGATGTGTTAGAAAACATCCTATATAAAAAATATTTGAACCCATTCAGTCCTGACGCACTACAGCAGGAGATGGGTCGACCATGATAATTCAAGGGTAGTGCCAGATTAGCTTGGCGCCTGTCGGCGCCAAGCTAATCTGGCACTACCCTTGAATTATCATGGTAGTCGACCAATCTCTTGCTACAGGTGCATAGTCGTTAGAGGACGCCTTCAAAATTTGGGAAACACGTGCGTCGGGCTGAATGAGTTAAAAAAAAAAAAAAGAAGCAAAAATCCACCGGTATTTGTTGGACTTTCAGTTTGTGTAAGTGTGCATAATACAACGTTAGATCTCTGTAGTCAGAATCACTGCGCCACTGTATTTGTTGGACTTTCAGTTTGTGTAAGTGTGCATAATACAACGTTAGATCTCTGTAGTCAGAATCACTGCGCCACTGTATTTGTTGGACTTTCAGTTTGTGTAAGCATAATACGTTAGATCTCTGTAGTCAGAATCACTGCGCCACTGCAACGCCTGAATAACATGTAATTATTATGACACTGGTTGCCTCCCTCGATTCGCTGCCGCAGCGGAGCAAGGGAGACAACCGGTGTGATTATTATAACGTTTGTACAAGCAGCTTCAGTTGTTAGACAATACAGTCTCGAGTGTTAGTAGGCCTACTGCGCGGGGCGTTTCAAAATAGGACTGGTGCGGCAAATGCACAACAAGGAAGAGGCAAAGATTCGCATGGGCCCCTGACGATGCAGGGGCACATGAGCGTCTATGCCTATCGTAGATGGAAGGGTATGGCAAGCGGACCTGAGAAAGATTTGTTATGATTGGGCGCAATAATTCTCCCAGAGCCGCGGCCCAAAACACACTTTCTTAGGGCGTGCGAACGTTTGTCTGCCAGAGTCGGTTCAGCCGGGCTTGGGAGGAAGTAGGCAAAAGTACAAAGCAAGATAAAATATACAAAGCGGACGGAACTGAGCACAGTTGAAATTAAACAATAAATGAAGAGGAAAACCCCGACTGCCGGTACGGAACAGGAACAGGAAGCGCATCCGACGCCATCGCAAAGCACCAAGTGTGAACAGATTAATCCCTTTAACCCAAAGGCCGCGGCATTTCCTACATTGTGGGTGTCACCTAACGAGTATGTGCCAGCTGCAGTAGCTCGACCATGGTAATTCAAAGGTAGTGCCAGGCGCCAAGCTAATCTGGCGCTATCTTTGAATCAGTTACCATGGTCGATCCACATCTCCTGCTGTAGTGCGTTGGGGCTAAATTAATCACGTTAACGCACAAAACCGACAAACATGTTCTGCAAATTCTGTTAACTCATTCTACCCCAACACCGAAATCCTCAAATTTTGCCGTTGTCCTCTGAATACTACAGAGTAGTGCAGGACACAGATCGACCATGATAGTTCAAAGGTGATGCCAGAATCATAGGCGCCAAGCTATTCTGGCATCACCCTTGAACTATCATGGTCGATCCTTATCTTGCTGCGGTGTGTCTGGGGTAGAAGGGGTTAAGCGACCTCCTATGATAAAAGACTGACGTTTCTTATAAAAATGCTGTGGCGGGTACGACTTTGGGATGCTTCGCACAATGGCCGCCTTGCCGAAGTCTGACTGACGTCAAGTCAAAGTCCTTTCTGCTCTTTTTCGCTGTTGCTGCATCCTGAGACACGAGACCAGGGTGAGATCAAATCCTAGGAAAGCAAAGAGTCCAGGACTCGCAACCAGTATATTTTCATGCGGGGGAACTTCACAAAACACCTACATTCATCTTGCAGTGTAAGCAAGGAGTTCAAGAAAAAATGTAAAATTCATCATGTAAACATGCACCATCATTCAATAATAATAATAAAAAAAATTCTCAACGAATTCGCACCGTTCTCAAAAATAACCAAAATGCAGGGAAAAAATTAGGATTTCCGAAAAAATTCGGAAAAGTCCCATGTCTGCTGCATAGGAGAGTTTTGTAGTAGAGCTTGCTCGACATGCAGGACGGTACTAACGTCATCCGGTGAAAAGATGGGCAGGAAGTGACGGAAGTTGAGAACATGTTTCACTTCGAATTTGAGGGGCTCAAATATAAGATAATAGTTATGTCAGTCTCTCATGCTCGCAAGGATTTGCTTCATCGACATTCACAGTCAAGAGGCCGTGCCCCGGTAGACGCCAAGCCAGTATTGATCCATCTTTACTCCGGGCCAGTGTCGCTTGTGTGAACGAGCATGATTGAGCCCAGCGTTGGCTTACTTCCACACCAACAGGCTTGCAGCCGCGCGGAAAAAAAACGTACGTTTGTGCATCAATTGGTTTGCTCTCTCTCTCTCTCTCACAGACACGGACCGACAGAATCTCTCTCTCTCTCTCGCTCATCACCTGCGTTTCTGAAACCATTTGCCAAAGATACACGGATGAAAAAATGGGTTCTTCAACAAGCAAAGATCCTCATGAGCCCCCGCTTTAGCGGGGGCTCATGAGGATCTTTGCTTGTTGCAGCTCTGTGGTGCTCACGGTTTAAGGCAGTTATATGGGGCGAAGCAAAACGAACACGAAAAACGACATGCAACAGAATCAACTCCAGCTTTATTTGATTCCAAAGTGGACACAACCATTTCTCACATCATCTGTACACAAAGGCATCCGCACAAGAATAAGTACTCTTCGTGAGACCGTTTTATGCATAAATTACAAAATACGTCATGAACTGTGGACGTTGAAAATGACACCATATTCACACATCTTCGGTGGCATGAATCACAAATAATGCGTACACATGCACACAAACCAGAAAGGAAAGAAAAACCCAAACAAATACGTAGAAATATTATAAAGAGCACATTCGCAACACATAGTACCCTTCGTGCAACCCGCAATACGTTCTCATGCAACCGCTGTGCAGAACTTACCAAATATTCCCGCAATGTGGTCGTTAAAAATGGAGGTTACGTTTCGGCCGGACGACTCGTGACAACGCCGAACGAGAGGCAAGTCACCGCGGGTGATCAGTGTTTGCCATATGATAAGCACAGACAACACTCCAAACATCTCCAAGAGGCATAGATCCTCATGAGCCCTCCGGGCTCATGAGGATCTATGCCTTCTGGAGAAGTTTGGAATGTTGTATGTGGATCTGTGCCTCACAGCGATGTTTGTAGTGTTGCCCGTGCGTTTGGTACACACTAGTTATCCGCCGCAGTTCGCCCTCGTTCGTTGTTGGGGCTCGATTGTCGCCAGCGAAACCTTATTAATGACATGAATATCCCACGGTGGCATGAAATACATACAATGTGTACATAAAAAGGAAAACAAAAATGCACAAATTTACGTAACCCTTTGGGCACAAACTAAACAAACCGGCGACAGCGTGCACCAGGGGTCAAACAGACAATGACATAACCGGTTGTGTACTGAAGGCACGTACCGGCAACCTGAAGATGAAGACATAATAATAATTACGGTATTTATAATGCGCTTATCTTATAATAATTATAACACTAAGCGCGCACTCACAACTCGCGCACACATGCGCACGCTTTTGACGACTCACGTACCACAAATACATTACGACAGTCTGCTTAGGGTGGGGAGTGTGGTGATATAGTGCTAGAACTGTTGAAAGAGGTGAGTTTTGATGGCGGACTGGAAGGAGGAGAGAGAGAGAGTTTCTGACGGAGAGAGAGTGGGAGAGTGTTCCAGGTGGATGGACCGTATACTGAGAAGGAGCGGGGGCCGAAAGTGCTGAGTTTGGAGGCGGAGAGGGTCGGAGGCGGAGCGGAGGGAGCGGGAAGGCATGTAGGGGTGAAGTAAGTTGGAGAGATAGGCGTAGTTAAGGGATTTGTGTTAAGGGATTTGTAGGAGAGAGACAGAATCTTGTATTGGATGCGTTGGGGGATGGGAAACCAGTCAAGGAGTTTGAGCAGGGGAGTGATGTGGTCGGATTTTTTCTTTCCGAGGACGAGGCGGGCAGCATTGTTCTGGACGCGCTGGAGAGTGAAAGTGGTGGAGTGAGGGAGGCCGGAAAGGAGAGAGTTGCAGTAGTCGATGCGAGATAGGATGAGAGAGACATAACCGGTTCTGTACTGAAGCCACGTACCGGCAACCTGAAGATGAAGGCATAACCGGTTCTCTACTGAAGGCACGTACGGAAAGGAGAGAGTTGCAGTAGTCGATGCGAGATAGGATGAGAGAGACATAACCGGTTCTGTACTGAAGGCACGTACCGGCAACCTGAAGATGAAGGCATAACCGGTTCTCTACTGAAGGCACGTACCGGCAACCTGAAGATGAAGGCATAACCGGTTCACTCTCTACTGAAGGCACGTACCAGCCATAGCGAATAATAAAGCACAACCGGTTCTGCGCTAAAGGCACGTACCGGCAGCCTGAATACCAAGCCATAACTGGTTCTGTATTGATTGCACCTACGGCAGCCTGAATACCAAGGCACGTAGCGGTAACCTGAATACCAAGGCACACACCTTGAATGAGTTAACGATAATAGTGGATTGGACAGAACAGTGTTTGACACGCGTGTGTGTGTGTGTATGTGTGCGGTGTGTGTGTGTATGTATGTATGTGAGAGAGAGAGAGAGAGAGAGAGAGAGAGAGAGAGAGAGAGAGAGAGAGAGAGAGAGAGAGAGAGAGAGAGAGAGAGAGAGAGAGACGTAACCCAGGCAAGAGTTTGTTCAACAAAGACATCACACACGAAGTGCCTTCCTAAACAATGCCACAAACAGACAAAGGTCAGACGTCTACAGACGCGATGAGAAAGAGTGATAACTCTTCAGCACGGGAAGCCGCCTGTCTCACACCCTTCACATCATGTTAGCTCGACAACTCCACCAAAGCCTGTAAACCCACGGTGAAAGAGGCTAGCCCACGGATCACGAGCAAAATGGCATCCTACAATCTGTGACTAGCCCGTGACGCTGTCTCCAACACGGCTGTGTCACGCTACTTTGCCCTGAGATGGTAAGATATTAACCCCTTTAGCCCGGGGGCCCTGCAGCAGGAGATGGGCGGATCATTATAATTCATGGGTAGTGCCAGATGAGCTTGGCGTCTGAATGCGCCTAGCTCATCTGGCATTACCCTTGAATTATCATGGTCAATCCATCTCCTACAACTGGTACACAGTCGTTAGGCAACACAATTTGAAAAATGGGACCTTGGGGCTAAAATGGTTAACTCATAAGCCGCATATCCGGATGCAGTTCATCTCGAATGAGTTAATGACCATTTTTTTTTTTAAATAGAAAAAGCAAGGTTTTCCTTGTAATACTATGAAAATCTTACTTTTCACAAACATGGACTTATTGTCTGTGAACTTCACGGGGCGATATTGTAAAGTACCAGCAGAGAGTCCCGGGTGTGCCCAGCCAACACTGGAAGGGTTCAGAGGTTGTGAGAACTTGGGCTGGTTTGGGACGCCCCCTACTAACAAAACTTTGAAACAGAAGGAACGACAAGTGGAAAATCAGGTGTGAAAATCTTCATCCCTGCTATAACTCACCCTCCCCCAAGACCGAAATCCCCAAATGTTGCCGTTGTCCTCTGAAGACTGCATTGCAGTGCAGGACACAGATCGATTATGATAGTTCAAGGGTGATGCCAGAATAGCCCTAGGCGCCAAGCTATTGTGGCATGACCCTTGAACTATCATGGTGGATCCTTATCTTGATGTGGTGTGTCTGGGCTAGAATGAGTTAAACGGAACAGTGTTTACTCACAGACAAATCCCTCTGGACTTTCTCAGCCTGACGAGGCATTGTTCCATTACATAAGGGAGCTGATTCAATAACTAGGAACTCGGTCTGAATTTTCTAGGACAAACAAGGGAAATAGACCCCGATGAGCCCACACGACCTAGTGCTTGGGCTCATGAGGATCTATGTCTGTTGCCAGTGAGCGGTGTTTGCTGTTAGCTCCTTGACTGCCGAGAAAAACAGAGCATGACCCAACTGCAAGACACACAGATCATGAGTCCCCGCAGTTGCTGGGGCTGATGAGGATCTATGCCTCTTGCTCTGTGTATCCACGTTCTTTGGAGAACTGAGGCTGTCTGACGTTGAATTTCATACTGAGGCTGTCTGACGTTGAATTTCATACTGAGGCTGTCTGACGTTGAATTTCATACTGAGGCTGTCTGACGTTGAATTTCATACTGAGGCTGTCTGACGTTGAATTTCATACTGAGGCTGTCTGACGTTGAATTTCATACTGAGGCTGTCTGACGTTGAATTTCATACTGAGGCTGTCTGACGCTGAATTTCATACTGAGGCTGTCTGACGTTGAATTTCATACTGAGGCTGTCTGATGTTGAATTTCATACTGAGGCTGTCTGACGTTGAATTTCATACTGAGGCTGTCTGACGTTGAATTTCATACTGAGGCTGTCTGACGTTGAATTTCATACTGAGGCTGTCTGACGTTGAATTTCATACTGAGGCTGTCTGACGTTGAATTTCATACTGAGGCTGTCTGACGTTGAATTTCATACTGAGGCTGTCTGACGTTGAATTTCATACTGAGGCTGTCTGACGCTGAATTTCATACTGAGGCTGTCTGACGTTGAATTTCATACTGAGGCTGTCTGACGTTGAATTTCATACTGAGGCTGTCTGACGTTGAATTTCATACTGAGGCTGTCTGACGTTGAATTTCATACTGAGGCTGTCTGACGTTGAATTTCATACGGAGGCTGTCTGACGTTGAATTTCATACTGAGGCTGTCTGACGCTGAATTTCATACTGAGGCTGTCTGACGTTGAATTTCATACTGAGGCTGTCTGACGTTGAATTTCATACTGAGGCTGTCTGACGCTGAATTTCATACTGAGGCTGTCTGACGTTGAATTTCATACTGAGGCTGTCTGACGTTGAATTTCATACTGAGGCTGTCTGACGTTGAATTTCATACTGAGGCTGTCTGACGTTGAATTTCATACTGAGGCTGTCTGACGCTGAATTTCATACTGAGGCTGTCTGACGTTGAATTTCATACTGAGGCTGTCTGACGTTGAATTTCATACTGAGGCTGATTTCATGTTCCTTGGAGAACTGAGGCTGTCTGACGTTGAATTTCATACTGAGGCTGTCTGACGTTGAATTTCATACTGAGGCTGTCTGATGTTGAATTTCATACTGAGGCTGTCTGACGTTGAATTTCATACTGAGGCTGTCTGACGTTGAATTTCATACTGAGGCTGTCTGACGTTGAATTTCATACTGAGGCTGTCTGACGTTGAATTTCATACTGAGGCTGTCTGACGTTGAATTTCATACTGAGGCTGTCTGACGTTGAATTTCATACTGAGGCTGTCTGACGTTGAATTTCATACTGAGGCTGTCTGACGCTGAATTTCATACTGAGGCTGTCTGACGTTGAATTTCATACTGAGGCTGTCTGACGTTGAATTTCATACTGAGGCTGTCTGACGCTGAATTTCATACTGAGGCTGTCTGACGTTGAATTTCATACTGAGGCTGTCTGACGTTGAATTTCATACTGAGGCTGTCTGACGTTGAATTTCATACTGAGGCTGTCTGACGTTGAATTTCATACTGAGGCTGTCTGACGCTGAATTTCATACTGAGGCTGTCTGACGTTGAATTTCATACTGAGGCTGTCTGACGTTGAATTTCATACTGAGGCTGATTTCATGTTCCTTGGAGAACTGAGGCTGTCTGACGTTGAATTTCATACTGAGGCTGTCTGACGTTGAATTTCATACTGAGGCTGTCTGACGCTGAATTTCATACTGAGGCTGTCTGACGCTGAATTTCATACTGAGGCTGTCTGACGTTGAATTTCATATTGAGGCTGTCTGACGCTGAATTTCATACTGAGGCTGTCTGACGTTGAATTTCATACTGAGGCTGTCTGACGTTGAATTTCATACTGAGGCTGTCTGACGTTGAATTTCATACTGAGGCTGTCTGACGCTGAATTTCATACTGAGGCTGTCTGACGTTGAATTTCATACTGAGGCTGTCTGACGTTGAATTTCATACTGAGGCTGATTTCATGTTCCTTGGAGAACTGAGGCTGTCTGACGTTGAATTTCATACTGAGGTTGTCTGACGTTGAATTTCATACTGAGGCTGTCTGACGCTGAATTTCATACTGAGGCTGTCTGACGTTGAATTTCATACTGAGGCTGTCTGACGCTGAATTTCATACTGAGGCTGTCTGACGCTGAATTTCATACTGAGGCTGTCTGACGTTGAATTTCATAGTGAGGCTGTCTGACGTTGAATTTCATATTGAGGCTGTCTGACGTTGAATTTCATACTGAGGCTGTCTGACGTTGAATTTCATACTGAGGCTGTCTGACGTTGAATTTCATATTGAGGCTGTCTGACGCTGAATTTCATACTGAGGCTGTCTGACGCTGAATTTCATACTGAGGCTGTCTGACGTTGAATTTCATACTGAGGCTGTCTGACGTTGAATTTCATACTGAGGCTGTCTGACGCTGAATTTCATAATCATACTGAGGCTGTCTGACGTTGAATTTCATACTGTGGCTGTCTGACGTTGAATTTCATACTGAGGCCGATTTCATGTTCTTGGAGAACCGAGGCTGTCTGATGTTGAATTTCATACTGAAGCTGTCTGACGTTGAATTTCATACTGAGGCTGTCTGACGTTGAATTTCATATTGAGGCTGTCTGACGTTGAATTTCATACTGAGGCTGTCTGACGCTGAATTTCATACTGAGGCTGTCTGACGTTGAATTTCATACTGAGGCTGTCTGACGTTGAATTTCATATTGAGGCTGTCTGACGTTGAATTTCATACTGAGGCTGTCTGATGCTGAATTTCATAATCATACTGAGGCTGTCTGACGTTGAATTTCATACTGAGGCTGTCTGATGCTGAATTTCATAATCATACTGAGGCTGTCTGACGTTGAATTTCATACTGTGGCTGTCTGACGTTGAATTTCATACTGAGGCCGATTTCATGTTCTTGGAGAACCGAGGCTGTCTGATGTTGAATTTCATACTGAGTCTGATTTTAAAAAAAAGCTTATTGTCCTATGAAGGCTACTTCACAGATTAGGAGCTAGCTCAACCATGACAGTTCAAGGGTGGTGCCAGAATAGATTGGCGCCTCAGGCGCCAAGCTATTCTGCCACCACCCTTGAATTATCTTAGACTTATTTGAAGCATCGGGTGTATCAGCATGAAAAGGGTTCCCTACAGGCACTGAAGGGTTAAATGGCGAGCGGGGTGGGGAGTTACTGTTAGAATGCGGAGCACTTTGTCTGATGGCGGCTGGAGGAATCTGATGAGGTAAAATACGAGACAGAACACATGGATTGATTGATTGATTGTACATTGCTTAACGTCCCGACAGCAACAAGGCTTTCTCAGGACATGCCTGCACTGCTTGTGAAAAAAAACCTAAACAGAACATTGAATGTATGTCGCCAGCCGGTCCAATACGTTAAATAAACCTAAGACACGGGGCCTAAATAAAGCTAAGACCATTTAGCAACAAACATCCAATATCAAGAGCTACAGGCAGCGCAGACAGTTTTAAAAAGGAAAATACAGGTGAAAGGACAAAGGGTAGACAGAAACACATGCCCCAGAATAGAGAGGAAAACCCACCCTGTGGGGCTGACCAGGGTGACCCTGGGAACTAAAAAGTAGTTAACCCCACCCAAGTCCCCCAGGGCAGACCTGGGTGGGGCACAGAACACATGGAGAAATAGGAACGGATTCCGTAATCAAAGACACGTTTCTCCACTCACTTCACGCGACATAACCACACAGACAGGCAGGCAATTTATGCAGTGGGAAACAAGAAACAGCCCACTTCACGCGACATAACCCACACAGACAGGCAGGCAATTTATGCAGTGGGAAACAAGAAACAGCCCACTTCACGTGACATAACCCACACAGACAGGCAGGCAACAATTTATGCAGTGGGAAACAAGAAACAGCCCACTTCCTGCGCATTCTTTCTGCTATAAATCATTTCCTCCCTTTCTTGCTTCATTCTCACTTAGAACTGAAAACAATTCCTAAAATATTTAAACATTTATATGCCATAAAAAAAGAAGGAAGGAAGGGAAAGCGTGTGGAAGAAGCTTTATGTGTGCATATTTTCCAATGTCATAAAACAATCGTTTACACAAATTCAAATTTCTGAAGGATTTCACAGACATTATATATATATATATATTATATCCTAATACTTTGACGTAGGAAAATGATGTTTGGTTTGCATTTCACCCTCAGTAACACCCACAGGGAGCAGTATTGCGAGTCGAGAGTATTCCCGCTGATAGTCACATCTTACTCTGTTACAAGAACAAGGGATTCTTTGGGGACTTAAAAAAAAAAAAAAACTTTGGCATACTTTATGGAGCAACACTGTTGCCGCGGCACCTGCCATTAACCCATGTAACCCCGAGACCCTACAGCATGAGATTGACTGACCATGATAATTCAAGGGTAGTGCCAGATTAGCTTGGCGCCTAAGGCGCCAAGCTAATCTGGCACTACCCTTGAATTATCATGGTTAATTCCTGCAACTGGTACATAGACGTTTGGCAACACCTCCACAATTTTGAGAAATGGGACCTTGGGGCTAAAAACCATCATTTAGGTCGCTACAGCCAAAGTCACAGCTACAGCCAACTAAATGAAGTCTTTTTTGACGAGTGAGCGCTCATTTGGGTGGCCACTCCAAATAGCTGTTGTGGTACAGTGCCACAGTTACCTTGGGGTGTTCATTCGGTTCACTCTGGCACACATTACGGATCACCACTGTTTGATTTGAAAATATGGATTTTGTAAGATTGTCGACAAATCTGCAACGCCATCCAAAATACACATACTGTATAGCAGGGTTGGAAGATTTAACGATATAACAATTTAACGATTTAACAAATTAAATTTTTGGTTAAAGAAAATTTAACGCGTTAATGTTTTTAAAAAGTTAAAGAAAATTCAACGAATTAAAAAATAAAAGTAACGATTATCAATTTTTTTTCGTTAAAAATTTTGTTACTTCAGTTCGTTTTTTTCCCCGCCACGAACAAACAGGTGCCTATGCGCAAAGCCGGTTTGACCCAGTTGCAGGCGGTTTGGGATCTATGCCTCTGGGTGAAAAACTTAACGGATCCCCTTTGCTTGAGAAAATCATGAGCATAGATTATCCCAGGAAGAGGCATAGATCCTCATGAGCCCCCTGCAGTTGCGGGGCTCATGAGGATCTATGCCTCTTTCAATTGGGTGGTTTTCGTTTCAGGAGTGAGAAGGCAGATGGCACTCGTACAGCAAAGATTGGACAGTTGAAAAACTTAACGGAGCCCCTTTGCGTGAGAAAATCACGAGCGTAGATTATCCCAGCAAGAGGCATAGATCCTCTCAAGCCTCCGCAGTTGCGGGGGCTCATGAGGATCTATGCCTCTTTCAGTTTGGTGGTTTTCGTTTCAGGAGTAAAAAGTCAGATGGTACAGCAACGATTGGACAGGTGAAAAACTTAAGAGATCCACTTTGCTTGAGCGAAACATGAGCGCAGATTAACCCAGCATGAGGCATAGATCCTCATGAGCCCCCGCAGCTGCGGGGGCTCATGAGGATCTATGCCTCTTGCAGTTGGGTGGTTTCGTTTCAGGAGTGAGAAGGCAACGATTGGACAGCACAGGTGAAAACCTGAACGGGTGCATGCATACATTTTTAATTGTAGTAGGCATAGATCGTCATTAACCCACCAACCCTCCGCCCCCACCCCCCCCACACCCAAGACTGCTGGGGTTCTTGAGGATCTATGGCTCTTGCAGATGAATGGATTTGTCAGCAGTGCGAAATAAGATCAAACAAGCCTGAATTGTTCCATTTTTAGCTGCATGGCTTTTTCTTGCGCTGTGCAGTTTTCCGAGTTTTTTTTTTTCTCTGTCTTCCCTCTTCTCATAACTACTGCATGTATCTGGCCAGATAGTGTTTTAGATATAGGGTAGAGGAGGAAATCTGGTGGCGTGTCACTTTTCAACTGCATGCCACTTTTTTTTGTCTGAGCTGAGGAATAAATGATCATTCATGTATTTCACGCAAATTTATTTCATTAAAAACAAAAATCAAAGAAAATTTATTTCTTTAATTTTCAAAAAAAAAAAGTAAAGAAAATTTATTTCTTTAAACCTTTTACCAGAATTAAAGAAAAGTTATTTCATTAAAGAAAAAAAGTAATGACTATCAACCCTGCTGTATAGCAACAAAACGTTGATCACAACAGTTCAAGAATAGCAAAGGACAACTTTAAAGCTAAACGGGTATTGGTTTCAGTTTCCCGTTCACGCGCATCTCAATGTCAGGTATCATTAATCTTGACATCAAGGGAGGGATTGATTGATTGTACATTGCTTAACGTCCCGACAGCAACAAGACTTTCTCAGGACGTGCCCGCACTGCTATCATCAAGGAAGGAACGCAAGCAACAGTCCACACCTCGCAAGTATCAAACATAACAATCAAAATCTTATATTTTGTCTGAACAGAGCAAAAAATGTTCTATTCTCCAAATAACAAATAAACTATATACAATTTTTTCTCCCAAAATATTTTTCCTCGAGGTACAGTGGGAGGAGGGGGTTGGGTTGGGGGTGTTTCTACTGTTGCATAATACAACCCATGCATTCATGATGACGCAATATGTTGCAGGGAAAAGCCTCTAACATCATACTGGCGGTACCTCCAGCCAAAAGCACGCCGTGGCCTGAAAACCTACAGCACAACCTGTTTCCAGCAACTACCTTGATGAAGAATCAACTGCCGGCAACCCGGTCTGAGCCCCCTGACGCCGACTGTGTTGTTACAATCGTAGTTACTTCCAACACATAAAAACCCTGGCTGTCCCAGGAAACAGGGATTCAAAGTGGTGTCAGCAAGAGGCATAGATCCCCACGAGCCTCCGCGATAGCGTGGGCTCATGAGGATCTATACCTCTTGCAGTTGGGTGGTGTTCAAACTGTGCCCGCATTCAGGCGACCGTAGCTGTAGCCACCCAAGTGGGGTCTAGAATGACAAGTGACGTTTCTCGCCCTCTAATCTAAGACTGTCTGAAGACCGCTTTTCCTTGAAGAAACAAAAGCTAGTTGCTCAATACCAGTTCTGCTGTCCTGCCGACATAACATTAATCCTTTTAGCCCAGAGTCTCTACAGCAGGAGATGGATCGACCATGATATTTCAACGGTAGTGCCAGATTAGCTTGGCGCCTTCAGGCGCCAAGCCAATCTGGCTCTACCCTTGAAATATCACGGTCAATCCATCCCCTGCAGCTGGTACAAAGTCGTTAGGCAACACCCTCAAAATTTGAGAAATGGGACCTTGAGGCTGAGAGGGTGAATATGGTGCTGGACGCTTTTCCTCTACACTCTGTATTCATGACAAAGATGTGAACCTGTGCAGTGTGACAAGCGACGCCAATTGTGTCCGCCCAAAAAACATTGCACAAATCCTGGAAAAGTCAACAAGAAAAAGACGCGTAATAATGAAACAATGTCAAGTTAAGACTCTGGGGGAGGTTTGACAACAAAGAACAAAATCCAGGTGAGAAAAGCCCTGCAATTAGAACACGAGTCTGGCCCGGATCCAGAGGGGGAGGGGGGGGGGGGCATTGCGATTGTCCTTGACAAGCACATTTGTTGATGCTTGCACAACCGCACACAAAGTTCCTTCCCAACATTTGTTTTGACCCCCCCCCCCCCCCCCATACACACACACTTGTAAGTGATCCGGCCCTGCGAATGTGTTCTTATATATGCCAGCACTCAGTTTGCGCTCTTCTTCTCCCCGATCACTTCGGTGCCAGCGGGACACTAAACTGGAATAAACGAACAAACAAACGAACAAACGAACGAACAAGCTCTTCTTCCCAGCAGCGCGTGAAACACATCACACCAGCTACCATAAGAAACCCAGCCAAACCGTACGGCGCACACTCTTTTACCCAGCAGCGTGTCGTACAAATCATGCCAGCTACCATAAGAAACCCAGCCAAACCGTACGGCGCACACTCTTTTACCCAGCAGCGTGTCGTACAAATCATGCCAGCTACCATAAGAAACCCAGCCAAACCGCACGGCGCACACTCTTTTACCCAGCAGCGTGTCATACACATCACGCCAGCTACTATAAGAAACCCAGCCAAACCATACGGCGCACACTCTTTTAAAAGGGCAGCCCCTTCCCTGTGGAACAGCCCAGACGATGTGGCCTCCGTCCACACCTTCAGGCAGACTCCAGTCATGTCTCTTCTCCCAGTTTTATTGTCATGTTGTTTTAACACCCCAAGCATCCCGCCATCATCAATTTTTGCAAGTGTCTAATCATTATCACCTGGACTTTTTTCAAGCGTAATTAGCACCCGATTATTGAACGCATACATGTTCATGCTCTAAATTAATCCATTCAGCCCCAACAAACTACAGCAGGAGATGAACCGGCCATGATAATTCAAGGGTAGCGCCAGATTAGCTTGGCGCCTGATGGCGCCAAGCTAATCTGGCACTACCCTTGAATTACCATGGTCGATCCATCTCCTGCAACTGGTATGGTCGTTAAGCGACACCTCCTATATTTGGGGAATGCGGCCGCAGTGTTAAACAGGTCAAACAAAAGGGTTTTATTGGCATCCAGACTTTTCTTTGTGGAGTCAGATACCAGTGAAAACGTTACAAAAGGACGTGAATGGATCTTTGTTGAGTCAGGTACCAGTGAAGACATTACAAAAGGACGTGAATGGATCTTTGTCGAGTCAGATACCAGTGAAGACATTACAAAAGGACGTGAATGGATCTTTGTCGAGTCAGATACCAGTGAAGACATTACAAAAGGACGTGAATGCATCTTTGTCGAGTCAGATACCAGTGAAGACATTACAAAAGATGTGAATGGATCTGATGATGAGTCGCGTGATGATGACAATCACAAGAACGCATCTTGGCGTGTTCTGTACCGAACCTCCTTCCCTTGGGTAGATCGGCATGAGCGGCGAGGACTTCGTCAGTGTGATGTATAATGAAAACATCACCCGGCTTTTAGTTAAACATGTAGGGACGAGCAAATGACCGATGACACCAATGGAATCATTCCAAACACTATTGATGACACCAATGGAATCATTCCAAACACTATTGATGAGACCAAGACATGCAGCATCCCTGTAATCATCAACACTTCCGTGTGGAAGGAATATGCGCCCAAGGTGATGTCAGCAAGCGGCATAGATCCTCATAAGCACTTGGGGATCTATGTCTCTTGCTGTTGTGACAGGGTTAACCCATTTAGCCCCAACAAACTACAGCAGGAGATGGATCGACCATGATAATTCAAGGGTAGTGCCAGATTAGCTTGACGCCTGAAGGCATCAAGCTAATCTGGCATTACCCTTGAATTATCATGGTCAATCCACCTCCTGCAACTGGTCAAAGGTCTGAATTGACTTTGAAAAAAAAAGCGGAAATTAAAAAGGCGCAAGAAATTATACACGGAAACAGTAGTAGTATAGTAGTTTGAGGAGTGGAAAATCGGCGGAAATCGGCGAGATTACCGAGGAAATCCTCGAAACGGCGGAACAATTCAGACCTTTGACTGGTACATAGTCGTTAGGTAACAATTCCAAAATTTGGGGCTAAAAGGGTTAAATTAACCCCATCAATTCATCTCCTGTTGTCTGTGTGTCTGAACTGACTGGCACAACATCACTATGGAGCCCTGGCCAAATTCAATAACACACATTATTTGTAGCAAAAGCATTCATTCAGTGACACGTGCAGGAAAGTGAACCAGCTTTGTGTAGATCAAACATGATGTGCCAGTGGCATCGACAAACACACGTGCAAGAAAGAAACTGTCATTCAATATTCTACAGCACATACAATTTACTCTGGCCCTCCTGAACAAGAAAGGTGTAAATAAGTACAAAGTAAGAACATCTGGTGGTGAATGTGAAACACATCCCACATCAGTAATGCAACTACTGAGGGAGAGATCCGCATAAGCCCTCAGTCTGTGGGGGCTCATGAGGATCTATGCCTCTCTCGCCATGTCAGTCTTCACTACCAATGTCTGAAATTGAACCATGCCCACTTGATCACACATTTCATTTTTGCCGCACAGTTTGAATACAACTTTCTCATTCTCTCATCCTGAATCAGAAAGTCAAAGTCAGCCTTAGTATTGCCCACTCCAGTATACCGCAGACTCTGATAATATACTGTAATGCACTCAGGTCTCTGGCTCCTTAAGCTGGCCCGTGCACGAATGTGCGCAGGCCAGCCAAGGCCGATGTCGGCTCAAGGACCTTCTTCTCACCAAGAGGATTTTTGTCACTAGTCCTCTTAAATTCAGCACTATAGTATCGCGATCGTGAATAACGCAGTCTAACTTCAGTTCATAGCTCCCGGGCACCATGATACACTGAGGCTGAGCTACATCAAGCAAGAGAATGTGCGCGTTAAAGGAATAAATCGCTCAAACATTAAATGCTCTCTCTCTTCCAAAATCAGCTGTGGGAGATGCATCAACCATGACAGCTCAACAGAGGTGCATTATCAACCTAGCATCTTAGACTTTCCTTTTTGAGGTTTGAAGCTTACCACCTTCTTCCAGCTGTTCAGCATATCATATAAAAATGCAAACATTTTGGCTCCAGAAAAGAGGAGGGCAATAGCACACACGCCAAATATCCTCTCAATGTGTAAGCATTAGCTCATTCAAGACGTGCAGCGTATCCGTAGGCAGCACGTTTCGAATGAGCTAACGTAACTCAACAGTCATCATTTGTTCAACATACCACATGCACCCAGAACATCGTCACAGTTCTGTGAAGGCAAGTGTTCATTTTGTGAAAAGCATTATCCTCATTGTATTACCGGGCATAATACAAATCTCGCTCTTCACAAAAATAGAACTCTTGTCTTTTGCTGTCACGTGATATTTAGCCCCGATGTGCTACAAGCAGGAGACAGATCAACCATGATAAATCAAGGGTAGTGCCAGACAGGCACCAGGCTAATCTGGCACTACCCTTGGCTTATCATGGTGAATCCATCTCCTGCAACTGGTACACCTCCAAAATGAAGGAAATGCAGCCTTTGGTTAAAAATGGGTTGATGGAATAGCAGTCATTGAAGCAATAAACAAACATTCATCCCATAGATAGATATATCCCACATTAACAAGCATTCATCCCATAGATATATCCCACATTAAGAAGCATTCATCCCATAGATATATCCCATATTCACCCCTTTGTGCACGCAAGCCACCAGTACTGTATGTATTGTGTGAGGTACTGTACTCAGTGCCGGTAGCTGCGTGCACGTGGGAGTTAACCCTTTGGCTGTTGATAGCATTATTTTGTTGTTGCCCTGCAGGACCAAAACTGTTACCCACAGCCAAAGGGTGAAATGAAAACAAGTTCTAGTGTCATCAAGCCGGTGTTATCTGCCCATGTTGACAGCGTGTTTCTCGTGTCGCCGCATGATGTCTGGGTACGAGTACACCTCGTTGGCCAATAGCGGCACTGCTGCGTAGCTTTGAGCTTTTGAATTGACACACATGGTGAGCTGAGCTGCGTCCAGACTAGGGTCGCAAGTGATGGTGTGGAAAATATGTGTCATGCCGGGGTCCACTGCACGAAACACGATCAAGTTGCTCTCTATAAACTTGGTGTATAGATCAACGTCCTCTTTCCCCCACCCCTGAATGCTCAGGTCGAAGCCCCCTACACTCAGCATGTCTGCACGATACATGGTGGCGATGCCAAAGCCGAACTGTCGCCAGTAGCCGGCTGGCTCGCTGAAGTCTGTTGCGATGATCATGCAGTCGTCAGTCGCCGACAGCCCGTGCACCGCGGACCTGGGGCACTGACAGTGTTGGGGCTGCACCTTACACACGGGCTGGGGGTCATACTGGCTGAAAACGATGGGGAAGTACACCTGTCGTCCTAGAACCGTGTTCAGCCGGATGCGCGTCAGCGACTCTGCCGTTATGAGAATATCCACATCCACCATGAACAAGAGGGCGCCCGAGTGGCAACGCTGGGCCCCCAGCTCCAAACCCCGACCGCGCGAAAATGCACCTTGAGCATGTATGATCTCGATTCGGTCAGAACCGTAGTGGCGCTGATACCTCTGTAACAAGTCCACAGATTTGGAATAAGCATCCTCCTCCTGGGGGTTGATGTACATCACAACAATCAGACGCACTGCCTCTCTCCTCCTCAGACACACATCCTCAAAATTGAGCATGAAACGCTGGAAAATCTTAAATCGGCCCGCCAGCGGCATGATAAAGTGGATCGTCTCCTTGTGCTTGTCCTCCTCCACCCCCACCCAGCTTTGCCGACCCGCCACCTTCTGGAAAAGATTAAGCATGTGTTCTCCCATGGAGGCTTTTGGTCGGAATATAGGGTTTTCCTCCATGAGGTCGACCTGCATGAAGGTCTGCTGCAGGTAGGCGTGACGGCGCACCTGAACGGTCATCTTGCGGCCCTTGTGTTTGCGGTAGATCAGGAGAAGGTCCAGGATGTAGTCGGTACCCACCAGGGGGTTGACGCGCCGGTAGCCGTACAGGATCTCCTTGAAGTCGATGGTGCGTCCCCGCACTCGGGCGTTACGGTTCACTAGGTCCATTACCTTTTAAAGAAGAACAGGATTTATAGTTCACTCACACGATTTACAGCTTTTCTCTTTGTCTTGGAACATATATACTGATTACAAAGTGTATTATCATAATACAGTTCACTCACACGCTTTACAACTTTCTTGTTTGTCTTGGAACATAATTATATATATTGATTACAAACTGTATTATGTCCCAGTGTGAATAAACTGTACATTTACATGTCTTAGTTTCAGCAGACCATTTCAAACACTTTGTTGGAGTGACGCAAGTGTTATACATTTTTGTTGACCTTGTGCGTACGCATATGCAAAGGTGAAAACATTGGTGTGACGCATATGTCTATGCACAAGGTCGGCAAAAATGCTTGACACTTATGTCACTCCAACAAAGCGTTTCACGAATAAACCAAAACATAAAATGATTGAGGTGAAAAGTTACAAAACTCCCTTGTTAAAAAAGATTGGCATTCCTGTCAGCTCTTGACAAACTGAACGGTTTTATAGCTGACATTCGAGTCAATCACCTGACACACAGAGAGGGTTGTCTCCAAGATGTATGCAGACACCTATCAAACGGTGGAGCGCCTCACCCAAAAAATGTTCGATATACTCAACAAAAAAAGAAAAAAAAAGAAGAAGGAAAAGCAATAATGACGTCTCTTGTTTTCAAATGAAAGACAAACATGTGTTACCTGCATAACAGCATCATCCAGAGAGCCACTGAGAGAAGCGTCCATGCCGCGTTTGGGATTGTTGTTGAACTGTGAGAAGACTGGCTTGTTGAAGAACTCCCAAGGAACCACCTCATCCCCCTCATGGGGCACAAAGCGATTGAGGCCTGGGGTAAAGCCCAGGCGCTGGGCCTCTCCGCCTTGCAGGGTGCGGTGACCCAGCTGCTGATCCACCAAGCAGATCTCTCGCAACAACTGCACCTGCAACAAACACCACCAACAAACATGAGACCAAGCAGATCTCTCGCAACAACTGCACCTGCAACAAACACCACCCAGCAAACATGAGCTCAATCACCCCAAGGCCGCGTTTAGCAAATTTTGGAAAATGTCTCACAAGAACTTTGTACCAGTTGCAGGTGGTGAACTGACCATGATAATTCAAGAGTAGTGACAGATTAGCTTGGTGCCTGATGGCGCCAAGCTAAACTGGCCTTGAAGTATCAAGGTCGGTCCAGCTTCTGCTAAATGTGATAATGCTCAGGGTTTTTTTTTTTTTTTTTTTTTTTTTTTTTTTTTTGGGGGGGGGGGGGGGGGAGGGGGGGGGGGGAGAGGGGAGGGGAGTAAGCAAGAGGAAGGTGGTAATGAACATGAGGGCAGCTTATGCCTAACACACTTCCTACCCCTCGTAATAATGACAGATCTTTGTAATGCACACTCTGACCATTGACCTTTCTAAATGTCGCTGAAATAGAGACGCTACTTAACCTGCGGGTGCATGCAGCAAACGGCACTGTGAACTGGACTGTTGGCTACATGTGCAAGAGGGAAAACAAATCTGTTTAATCTGTAATTACAATCATCATACAGGCCTCAACCTGACTCACTGTGATTACCTAGGCACAAAACTCGCCTTCATCATACAGGCCTCAACCTGACTCACTGTGATTACCTGGGCACAAAACTCGCCTTCATCATACAGGCCTCAACCTGACTCACTGTGATTACCTGGGCACAAAACTCGCCTTCATGTGTACATGGGTTCACAAGCTGGAGAACATGTCAAATAACATTATTTCACCTGGTCTTTCCTGTGATCCGTGTACCTAAAAAAAACCGCGTGTTACCTTAAAAAACTAGACCGAAAGGGTTGACTGCCAGTGCTTGTAATTTTAGAAGAAACTACCAAGTGAGTAGGAAAAAGCACTGTCAAGGGAGAGAAGTGTGCATGATAGACCAATGATCATAGATCTACTTTGGTCCAAGCACGCACAAAAAAAAAAAAAGATAGGAAAGAGGGGTGCACTAAGTAAGTGACTTGAGCAATGCATATGAAAGCCCGCCCCCCCCCCCCCCCCCCAGAAGAGGGGGCGTATCACATATCCCACTGTTCCAGCCCCATGGTGCATGAAAATTTAAATCTAGGTCCCCCAAGTGGGGGTCCAGATATTGAGCCGGTGTGGACAGCTGTTTCGGTCTTGGCGACCTCTTCAGCACACCATCGGCAATACAGGAGGACGAGAAGGAACTTCTGCTTACCTACAAAGAAGACCACATTTTACTGTGGTTTCTGCAGGGGCATACATTCCATGCCTCCACCTAGAGCTAAATTTCCATGCACCCTAAGAGAGAACCTACTAAAAAGGGGGAAGGGGTTGCAGTCGAAATTGTAGTAAAAAACAAGACCGAAAGGGTTGACTGCCAGTGCTTGTAATTTAGAAGAAACTACCAAGTGATTAGGAAAAAGCACTGTCAAGGGAGAGAAGTGTGCATGATAGACCAATGATCATAGATCTACTTTGGTCCAATCACACACAAAAAAAAAGATAGAAAAGAGGGGGTGCGCTAAATAAGTGACTGGAAGCAATGCATATGGAAGCCCCCCCCCCCCCCCCCCCCCCCCGAAGGGGGGGGGGGCGTATCACATATCTTGGTGTTACCTTGAAGTGCTCAGTAAAAAATTATCTCAGTCAGTAATCAGACGCAGGGTGCTTGACAATCCCCAACCTCGTGCATCAACAGTTACTTACCTATTTAGCACTACAGCAGGAGACGAATATACCAAGACAATTCAAGGGTAGTGCCAGATTAGCTTGGCACCCTTCAGCGCCAAGCTAATCTGGCACTACCCTTGAATTATCATGGTCGATTCATGTCCTGGAACTGGCACTTAGTGTAAAGTGACACCTCTGAAACCTGGGAAATGGGGCTGTGGGGTAACGGGTTAGGCACGTCAGCAATAAACTATTCTTAATTAATGTGGTATGTAAAGGTCGAATTGCCTTTAAGCCTCGAATTGCCTGTCCCTTCACTCGACACAATAGCACCCCTCATCCGACCCCAGACTAAAGAGGAACCACATACTCAAGTGGCGCTCATTCTCATCAGCTCTTGCATCTCCGGGACACATGAGAATCTATGTCTATTCAGGGCCTGATCCAGGGGTGTGGGGTGTGATTTGGTACTACAGCCCCCCCCTCTCCCCCCCCCCCCCCCCCCCCCAGCATCAAACTATAAATGTGTTTAAAATTGAGTTGTAACGCTTGTGTTTCAGTGCCGTACGTAACGCCAGTTAGAAACTTTCAAAAACGTCAGAAGAACAGTTTCGGTTGTGGTGTTTTGATATACTAGACACTGGCAATAGCAAAAATAAATGTTGAGCACCCTCCCCCTCCCCCTCCCCCCTTGAAAACTGATTGATCCCGCGCTGTCTATTGTCGGTTCTGATCAGCTCTAGCAGTTCCTCAGACGATGAGAGAGCATCACCAGGGGACGAGGCTTCCGCGTCGCCGGCACAGGATTCCACACGCAGGTGGAGGAAGACAAATGCAGACCCACCTGCGGTGCGATTGGATCTTTCTCAGCAAGTTCACGAGAGGCAACGCCGAATAACGTCAGCGCAAAAGAGACTCCATTACATTTCACGGTTTCAGTCTTTTCCCACCATGAAAGTCATTTTAGCACTCTGCTTTCCGCTGGCAGTTCTTTTCCCTGCAACTGCATTCTTTTTGAGTGGGCTAAACCCAACTTACTTCAAAAGCCTACAACTTTTTCATTTTTCTATGTATGGTTGTGGAATTTGGCATGTACGTAAATAAATGAATCAAGATTATGTCACAATTCTTTAAACTGTGTTATTATCCTAAAAAAAAAAAATAATAATCAATGCTTATTACGCACCGTTTCCGCGTTCACTAGCACTCGATTCAGAATCGCTCCTCTGCCCATCACCACCATCTCCCACCCACCCCCCTTCGATCTCAAGTCTTCTGGCAAAAAGCCAAGAAAGCCTTCATCATCGGAATCTGACTCCATAAAAGTATTCCTTGATGAATGCTTCTAACTCCTCATCGGTCATCTTTTGTCAAAATGAAGCCGTCAGAACAAACTCTCGCTTAGAAAATTCGAATCGCTCAAACGCACTCGAAGTTAGCAAGATGGCCGATATAAAACGGAAGCAAGCCTCATTTACAATCACCCACAATCCTTTGCAAAGGCTTCATAGCAACCTAGTGTGTTTACCATAGCCGATTTCGAACAGACCACGCGGTGGCGACATATGTCGCCATCCGATAATGAAGGCCACGGACCACAGTGGTGTTTCCGTACTGTCCAGTCTCTTAGCCTTAGTCAATCCCAGTCATCCCCTAATTGTTCAATTCCCTAAAAAGCACTACCGCCCACCAGCTGCACATTTGCCATGCATAAAATACAAAAAAAACCAGCACATGACCCGTCTCATTTCTTGGCTATGAAACTGGTTCCTTACCAACCCCACACCCAAGCACAGCTGAAATCAGCGTGCCCCTCAAATCACTACGCCAAAGGCAACTCAACATAGGCCCACAAATGTCCACTGGATAAGCTCAGGATGGTATGAATCAAAGCACCAAACATGTCTCCTCTCAGCTAACCACAAATTTCCAGCAAATTCCCACATTCAGCCCAACTGCAAATTTTCAAACAAGGCAAAAATTATTTTTAAAAACACGGGACCTCTTACTGCCTGAACTTCCCAATTTAAATGTATACCGTGACCTGTCAGAGACACTTGTCCCACCTGAACACCATTCAATCTGCTATCAGTGCAACCCTTAGACAATAGCTAAGTCAAATCCAAAGTGACACCCTTGAACGTTGCTGCATCTTTAAGTTATGGCCCATTATGTGAAGTGCCTTGATGTGGCGTTCACAACGCTGCTGACGTGTTGGATCATGCATATCTGATGCCATGAAAAACAGCCTAGATATGGTCAGAATGCCTCCAAAATTGGCATGTACATCAAGTAATATATCTGATCTTCAGAAATGTTGCATTTGAGACACAGGCACATGAAAGTGGTTTTTTTCATATTTTTCCATTGCCTACCCCCCTACTTTTTCTGTTTTTCCAAGTTTACACACGCATGCAATACAGTCAAACTGACTTCTGGTGGGCTGGACAACTTAAAACAGTTACCATGACACTGACACTGATGAAAAATGAGCTTTCAGACCCAAGGCCATTTCCTTGTGTATCTTAGGGCAGCCCAAAAGACAACACCCAGGCATCCTCATTGACCCTGTTGTCTGGTGACAACAAGCTGGAAGAGGCCTGTAACCAGCTGCCATGCCCTATGTGCTGCTGGCAATCTTTCCCTAGGCAAAAGGGGTCATGAAACAGCTCTGCAATTTAAACATTAAGTCTACTGAGCTATCCCACAGGAAAAAGACTACACAAAACAACCAAAACTATGCTACGCGGGACACGCCGCATACACTAATTAGTGTCTGGACTGCTGATTTAGGAGGTAGCATAGAAAAATGGTTATGTACAGTTCATTTTTATATAAAACACACTTGTCAGAGTCTAAAACACCTCAGCTCATCTTGCAGATGTAGTAGGCATGTGTGTGCCAAACTTGTCAACACTCCTGTAAAACCCTGTACTGGTGCCTGCAAATGCTGGTCCCATAACAATGCACTCAAATGAGCTTTACTCAGTGTACAAGTGCTTGTGTTTGGCTTAGAATAGACACCAGAGACATCCCTCATAACAATTACAGCAGAATGACACCTCAGATGCAACCAGTGTAGCAGTACCATGCAAAATAACACTTCTGCAGGTCACATTATTTTGGCCGCTTATTTCACTCTGAGGTCAGCTGTCTGATGAAATGCACATGCTAACACTGTTTCATTGTAGTTTTTATCTTAACCTTTGACCTTAAGCCCCCAACCCCCCCCCCCCCTCCCCCCCGGCCTCCAACCCAAACCCCTGCCCACCCCACCCTACACCCACCCCACACAACTTCAAAAACTGAAAGAGTGAAATTTTTTTTACGCATTTATCAAACTGAACACCCCAAACCCCACCCCTTTCAAGGTCAAGGTCAAAGGTCACAGCTCATGGTCGAAGGAAAGACTCATGACTACCTGTAAGACAAAAAATAAATGAGCAAACACACTAAACCTAGCTCACAGTGCAGGTAAACAGGGTGTTGCCATGCAAAACATGCCAAAACGCCTATAAAACTGCATGCACAGCAATTTTTTGGCAAAATTTCAAATTTTTCATGATTTTTTTACTTTTCCAACTGCAACCATCCAAACTCATTGATCTGGTTACACTAAACCAGTTTTCGGTCTATGTCACATATGGCATGTTGTGCACCTGACAGGCCACGGACCACAGTGGTGTTTCCGTACTGTCCAGTCTCTTAGCCTTAGTCAATCCCAGTCATCCCCTAATTGTTCAATTCCCTAAAAAGCACTACCGCCCACCAGCTGCACATTTGCCATGCATAAAATACAAAAAAAAACAGCACATGACCCGTCTCATTTCTTGGCTATGAAACTGGTTCCTTACCAACCCCACACCCAAGCACAGCTGAAATCAGCGTGCCCCTCAAATCACTACGCCAAAGGCAACTCAACATAGGCCCACAAATGTCCACTGGATAAGCTCAGGATGGTATGAATCAAAGCACCAAACATGTCTCCTCTCAGCTAACCACAAATTTCCAGCAAATTCCCACATTCAGCCCAACTGCAAATTTTCAAACAAGGCAAAAATTATTTTTAAAAACACGGGACCTCTTACTGCCTGAACTTCCCAATTTAAATGTATACCGTGACCTGAAGCAAGATGGCGGCTGGCGACAAATGTCGCCACCAGCGTGCTAAAGGTTAAAATCATTAGGGTGGGTGAGCGGGTGGAGGTCGATGGGAGAGAGGGACCGACAGCAACGACCGTTCCAAGTTTAACCCTTTTATCCCCAAGGTCCCATTTCTCAAATTTAAGAGATGTTGCAACGACTATGTACCAGTTGCAGGGGATGGCTTGACCATGATAATTCAAGGGTAGTGCCAGATTAGCTTGGCGCCTGAAGGCGCCAAGCTAATCTGGCACTACCCTTGAATTATCATGGTCCATTTGGAAAAAGCAGCCGCGGGGCTAACAGGGTTAACCCATGGGGCGAGTTTATTTAACACTGGGAGGCAAAGCCAACAGGAGGAGAACAGCGGGAGCCGGAGAAGAGACGAGAGGGAATGTACTGGCGGTCGGAGTGGGTTGGTCCACAAGGATTGGATTCGTCTACACACTGAAGGCGAGACTATACAAGACGACGACTGGTGGCCTCTGAGTTTCCGCCGTCTGACTGACTGGACGTGTTTACCAAACGATGTAACAATCCCACCGGACACTGGACCGCAAGCTTCGCCCCTTTACTGCCAAAGAGCGCGTTTCTGAAATCTTGGCTAACCCATACCCTACTGAGGCTAAAAGCTTCAAATGTGTACACTGCCATATAATTATATGCAAGCTGCATTATAGTACTTACAGATAAAGATATAGACCAATGGCTTTAGTTCAAGAGAAACTATTTTGGTCACACTTATTTTACACACTGGTGTATCGTTCCGAATGATAAGGGTTAATTCAAAACCACAGTCACAGCCGTCCAAGGAACATAGAAACAAAGTGTCAACAAGAGGCATAGCTCCTCGCGAGCCCCCGCAGTTGTTGGGGGCTCATGAGGATCTATGTCTATTGCAGCTGGATGGTGTTCACGCCAGAAGGCTGAAAGTGCTGACCGCGAGATCGAAACAACAAAGTCTTGACGTACGCAGTGCCATTTATAAGCCAACCCTTAACCCTTATCATTCGGAACACACCAATGTGTGAAACAAGTTTGACTAAAATTGTTCAAGGGTAGTGCCAGAATAGCTTGGCGCCTCAAGGCGCCAAGCTATTCTGCCACCACCCTTGAACTAAAGCCATTGGTCTATATCCTTATCTGTAAGTACTATAATGTAGCTTGCATAATTATGTCAGTGTACAAATTTGGGAGTTTTAGCCTCAGTGTGATATGGCTTAAGCCGCGTTTCCATAAGCACGAACCCCGATGCCATGATGTTGTTTTCCTTAAAAAAAAAATGGCGTCATTTTCGTTCGAAGCCGAATTCGAATTCGTTGATCGCATCGGACATATGTTAACACACAAACATGAAAAGGACTTGCACGATTTTTTTTCTGTTTCGGATCCGCATCGGTTTCGTAGCAGATTCGTGGTTATAGGTAGGCGGCGTTACACTCAGAGGGGAGAGGTATAGATAGCAAACATAGGGGTCCGTTGATAGCAGCTTTGACTAATGCAAATCCCACCGCGCAAGCGCCTATACGCTCAAGACAAAATACTTAAGGCGCTTGCGCGCACGCGGTGGCGCAGTGGATTTGCATTAGTAAAGCTACTATCAACGGACCCCTATGATAGAGCAAATGTCTGGAAGCCTATGCAGCTGACAACTTTTGCCTCTTACTCGCTGAAATTATCCACTGTTACGACTTACGTCCTCAAACTGATTTAAGGTAAAGTGTCTGGTTTCCATAGTGCGACCTCAAACCGTAAGCGAAATGTGCTGGATTGATTGATTGATTGTACATTGCTTAACGTCCCGACAGCAACAAGGCTTTCTCAGGACGTGCCTGCACTGCTTGTGAAAAAAAAAAAATAAACAGAACATTGAATGTATGTCACCAGCCGGTCAAATACATTAAAAAAACCTAACACATGGGCCTAAATAAAGCTAAGACCATTTAGCAACACACATCCAATATCAAGAGCTACAGGCAGTGCAGACAGTAGGGAGAGTTTTAAAAAGGCAAATACAGGTGAATGGACAAAGGGTAGACAGAAACACATGCCCCAGAATAGAGAGAAAAACCCACCCTGTGGGGCTGACCAGGGTGACCCTGGGAACCAAAAAATACCTAACCCCACCCAAGTCCCCCAGGGCAGACCCGGGTGGGGGCGAAATGTGCTGGAACAATCCCTATCCAACCAGCAAACGTGAAGAACATCGACAGATGCGGCAAGCCACAGGACGCCGCTTGTACCGTGCAAACTGAGGCTGTCGGCGCTATCACTACAATCAACCGTGAAATAGGCAAAACAGTCTGACAACCTCTGGCACCGATCAGTATCACGGATCAGAGGAATTCCCTGCTCAGTGCCGCCCCCCCCCCCCCCCCCCAAAAAAAAAAAAAAAAAAAAAAAAGCTTACAAACGGTAGCTGGTGTCTGCGCCATCCGATACTGCTACACTAGTGTTAGTGTTATTTTCGAAGTACTCATGGTAGTGTCTATTTTACTATCGTCGGCTCGACAGGTGTTTGTGTCTGCAGGAGGAATGATGTAAAGGGGCCTTACAAGCTGCATGGTTCCTCATGAGCCCCCGCAGTTGCGGGGGCTCATGAGGATCCATGCATCTTGTGGAAGGGGTTGTGTTTTGGTGTGAACCCGACCTGAACCTTCTGGCGTCGGACGGCCAACACCTCTCAATTTCGTGAACACCAGGATCTTATCTTCACCTCCGTACACAACCCCTCTTTCCCCACCCTGCTGAGAAGGTTGGTTGGTTAGTTCGGTTTAACGTCCCGGCACCGACGTGATAATGGAAGGCCCTGACGGGCGGGCTATGGGGGACAGGGAAATTTATTACCTATCGAGTACGACCTGAACACTGATCATCTCAGGCGTACTCCAACTGTGCCACTTTGATTTACCAGGACCTTTCCAACGGACTATTTAACAAGCCCGTCTTTTTCCCCTGGATTGCGAGTCCATCTACCGGGGTCGGGACGGGGATTCCCTTCGCTCTCCTGCTCGGACGCTTAACCGCCTGAGCTATTTCGGACTCTCCTGGTGAGAAGGGGCACGCTCCATGCACTTCAATACGTACGCTCCCTTCACACCTAGGGGGGAAAGCGGGACATTGTCTGGAGGTGATGTGTGTTGTGCAACGCGAGGAACAGATTGTCGTGAACCCCACGGGACGAAGTGTAATCTCGCGCCTCTTGCAGGCGTGTGGAAGGGACCGCCCCTTGTGAGGGCTAAAGGCAGCCAATTCATTTTTGGTGAAGAGCGATATTTTCATGTCTCGCAATACAAACCTTGCGTTTCTCAAACATGGACTTGCTGTCTTTTTGTCTTCACCGGGCTGTGCAATGCCTCTCTGAAGATCGCACAAGAATCTAGAAACTGTCAGCGGCCGCTGAAGAATACAGATCGATCAGAGAATGCAACCGCATCCGCGGGAGATGGATTCGCCACGAAGGGGAGTGGAGGGCGGATAGGAGCTTCCATACCTGTTTTCACTGACTAAAACTCTAAAAACGTGGAGATGGGGTGTGTGTGTGTGTGTGTGTGTGTGTGTGTGTGTGTGTGTGTGTGTGTGTGTGTGTGTGTGTGTGTGTGTGTGTGTGTGTGTGTGTGTGTGCGTGCGTGCGTGCGTGTGTGTGGGGTGGGGGTATGGGGGCCCTTTTAGAGTAGAATTTCAGTTTAAATGACTTAGCACGTTTCACGAAATAACCAGGCCGTTTTGACAGATTACCATGGACGATGTTTTCATGGATCACTAGGATGAAGAAAAAAAGCAATCGTGAATCAATTGAGTCGAAAAACCGCCAAGCATCCCGATTTTAGGGCATTCCCCCCCACCCCTCCCCCCCCCCCCCCCCCCCCCCCCCCCGGGCGAAAGGAGTTGGCTGGCGCACCATACAATGCTAAGTAACCAGTAACCCTCAGAAGCTAGGGCAGCCTTCAGCAGCCATGTCCAGTGTGCAAAAGTCTATCGGGCTGATGTCGTGGGGTCAGTGTGAGATCCGACTCTGGTGAACGTGGTTTTGCTGCTTTTTGACCCCCCACCCCACCCACCCACCCGCCACCCCAGTCTGAGTGCGTTACCTGTCGTTGTCGTTGTTTGAGGATGTTGACTGAGCGCAGGTAGTTGAAGATGCGGTACTGATAGTCGGGGTCCTTGACCGGGTGCAGCGTGACCGCCCGCTCCACCTCCTTGCTTTTCAGCGTGCGTTTGAACGAGCCCTTGTCCTCCTTGTAGTTCTGGTATAAGATCTGCTGCATCTGCACACAGTCAAACAAACACCTCGTCAGCCTCAAACACAACACAAAATAACTTAGTTATCTCATATAATAATAATAATAAACATTAATAATGGGGCGGTCCGTGACGCAGTGGTTATGGCGCCTGCCACCAATGCTAAGGTTCTGGCGTCGGACTTTTCTCCTCTAGTAAGTGTCACCGTTAATTCGGGCGGATCGTCGGGGGTTCTTTCTCCGGGGACTTCGACTCTTCCTCCCTCTCCACTGTGGTACCGGTTTCAGGCGACTTAATAAAAGTTCAAATACAAGCGATCAAAATTTCAGAAACCTCAGTAGCTGAGCCTGACCCTTCGCACCACGTGAATGTCCTGTGTTTGTCTCGTACTGTGTTTGTCTTCAGAGTGTATGTGTGTGTGTCACGTGAGCGCACGTGTTGGGTTTAGTTCGTGGCGCTTTGAGCCGATTCGCAGAATTGGGAAAAGCGCCTATATAATAACCGGTATTATTATCGATCCATCTCCTGCGCAGGGCTACAAGGGTGAAAAGGAGAAACAGACTGCCACCACAGAAGAGATCCATGTCTGCATGACATGAACCACCTCTGTACCAATGACTGTTCTGTAATTTTGGACTGTAAAAAAAAAATACAAAACCAAAGACCGGAATGCACCAGCAATTTTGAATTTGTGCAGATATTTCGAATGCAAAGATAACAGATTTAATGTCAAGACAATCTGTTTTACTCTTTTATGATTAATAAAATTGAGTTAGTCCTCTTATAAATTTGTTCAATTTTTTTTTTAAAAATGGACATTCCAGTACAAACAAGAAAACAATGCACTAATCACCATTTTAGGTGAAAAGTGCTTACCACGAAAATGTAATACCAGGGATACAGTGTGTTGTACTTGTCCTTTCTGAGAGTTGATTTTTTAAAAAACATATATTAAAAACACAATTTCTCTTGGCAGTCATCAACTTGGTCTGGATTTCTTAGAAACTGGCACAGACCTCAATTTTATTCAATTCTGAGCAGCAATAACGTGAATCTATACTTTTTTGTTGTTGTAAGTGTTCGCTTACAGTGACGAAAGGTTTACATAATCAGAACCTTGCATCATCGCCAGTAAACGCTTACAATCAGCACGCACATGCAGCCCTTGGTGAAGTGATAGGGCGCGATGTGGCGACAAGCAGGAAACAAGGGGCACGGCTCGTGACGACTTGTAAAGGAGAAATGGGCAAACAAACGTCAAGTATTATCCAAACCCTTCACAGCAAGGCTGAACAGGCACGCAGACGTGTGTGTGTGGGTGAGGACCGACGGTCTACCGCCATCTCCTGTCGTCTGCAAAAGAAACAGTTTCACATCAGCCATTGCGGCTGCAGGGGCTGATGGGAAACTGTTGCTCTTGCTGGTTGAGTTGTTTCCCTTTGGGTTGAGACTTTTGTTGCGATCATTTCTGCCGGAATCGTCGCAACAAAAGTCGCTAGCTACGGCCAACGGGTTAACCCTTATCATTCGGAATTCACCAGTGTGTCAAATACGTTTGACTAAAATAGTTCAAGGGTAGTGCCAGAATAGCTTGGCGTCTATAGGCGCCAAGCTATTCTGGCACTATCCTTGAACTAAAGCCAATGGTCCATATCTTATCTGTAAGTACTATAATATAGCTTGCAACTGACAGTGTACAAATTTGAGGCTTTTAGCCTCAGTATGATGTGGGTTAACATCTCTAACCCCTATGCACAATCACTAGCATCTCATAACGTGGCGGTAAAGAGACATGCCTTTGCGATGATGATGAGTGTGGGGGTATAAGCACAATCACTAGCATTTCATAACGTGGCGGTAAAGAGACATGCCTTTGCGATGATGATGAGTGATTGAGCAAGGCGACCCACGGAAGGTTCACTACAGTACATGTTATTGTTACACTCGCTGTGCAGTCGCACGTCAGACAAGAATGAGTAATGGGGTGGGTCGAAACGATCACACAAAACAAAACAAAAAAAGTTTAACGTCGAAGAAAAACATAAAAAACAAAAACAAAACATCGTATAAAGAATTTTAAAAAAAACAACAACTTATTTTGACACTTTATTTTGGGAACTTAAAAAATCTAACGGTGACTTGCTCTGCCGTCTGTTTGGAGTTGGTCACCACCACCCTTGATGACACCCTCAACGTAACGACTGTAGTGAGGAGTATGTGACATTACGTCGAAAAGAATAGAAGCTAGCGATCCTTTGGTCCTGAGTGTGCTAGGGAAAAGAATAAAAGTCACTAGCCTTTTGGTCCTGAGTGTGCTAGGGAAAAGAATAAAAGTCACTAGCCTTTGGTCCTGAGCGTGCTAGGGAAAAGAATAAAAGTCACTAGCCTTTTGGTCCTGAGTGTGCTAGGGAAAAGAATAAAAGTCACTAGCCCATATGCTTTGGTCCTGAGTGTGCTAGGGAAAAGCGCTTAACCCGTTCAATCCCAAAGCAGCATAATTATACTGCACATTTTATAGGTGTCACTTCACAACTATGTACCAGTCCAGCAAATGGATCGACCACGATAATTCAAGGGTAGAGCCAGACTAGCTTGGCAAATGACGCCAAGCTAATCTGGCACTACACTTGAATTATCATGGTTGATCCATTACCTGCTGTTGGGCCTCGCGGCTAAATGGTTAAGCTTTCATGAATCATCAACACGAATGTACACACTAACAAGTAGCTGCTCAAGTCTTCAAGTCAAGACGCATGTGACGTCATTAGTTCGGGGTTTAACCCTTATCATTCGGAATACACCAGTGTGTGAAATAAGTTTGACTAAAATAGTTCAAGGGTAGTGCCAGAATAGCTTGGCGCCTCTAGGCACCACCCTTGAACTAAAGCCATTGGTCTATATCCTTAACTGTAAGTACTATAATGTAGCTTGCATCTGGCAGTGTACAAATTTGAAGCTTTTAGCCTCAGTATGATAAGGGCTAATGTCCCACGGTACTGGAGTGATAAACGACGGCGCTAACGGGCGGATGATGGGTGACAGGGGGAGCTATTACCTATAGAGTACGACCTAAACACTGATCAATGCAGGCGCCCTGCAACAGTGCCACTTTGACTTACCAGTACCATTCAACGCGTATGCTATAGATAAAACAAGCTCATCTTTGGACTGGTCTGGCTGTGACTAAACTAAATCATGCGTGGCTTTATACAACCCTGTTGGCCCGGCGCTGACCCGCTAACAACTCGTCAACAGATAGCCGCTCCGCCGCCACAGTACGTCATCAAAGTCCATCTGCATGAGGCACAGATCCTCATGAGCCCCCACAGTCTCACTAACTTACCGCAGGAGCTCATGAGGAGCTATGCCTGTTGTTCACAGAGGTTGGTCGTCAAAGTTCATTCCCGGGGCGAGAGAGATGATCGGGGTTTAGGTGCAAGTGTGAACACTGAGCACTTTATCACAATTACCTACTCCGTGGCAAAAGGCCAAAAGAGACGCACGCTGCGAGAGGCACGATTTAGTGCAGTTGCCGCGCTAAAGAGAAAATCCAAAACATTCCGGCAACCACTGCCTGCGCTTACACTGACGTTGATTTGAATAAACTCCATTTAAAACAGATTCTTACAGCGCAGTCTGAATGCACACAATGTGAAGTATTTAAGAGCTGTTGATTTCCACAAATCAAACCAAGGTTCTTACGGCACCTTGCTGCTTGTATACCTTACTGATAAAGCAAAAGGTACGGTACAGTGTGTGACTAAACTGAGTCATAGCAATAACAGAGAGAGAGAGAGAGAGAGAGAGAGAGAGAGAGAGAGAGAGAGAGAGAGAGAGAGAGAGAGAGAGAGAGAGAAATGAAACATTATTTTCCAAGGATAAAGGAATAGGTGCGCAGACCATTTTTACTTCTTGTCCTTGCTACAAACTACAGGGGGAAAAACAACAAACAAAATTCCACACACACACACACGCTCGCACGCATCGCGCGCGCACACCACACACACGCACGCACGCATCACGCGCGCACACACACACACACGCTCGCACGCATCAACCGCGCACGCATCACGCGCACACACACACACACTCGCACGCATCACGCGCGCACACACACACGCTCGCACGCATGCACACACACCTACCCACTGCACGCTCTCATACCATCAATAGATGATCTCCGTAAATCACTAAGAAGGGCACTAAAAGTAAAAGGTGCAGGCGTGACGCGAGCGAGCGAGAGAGAATTATTCAAACCTCGAATCGGCTGCACGTATCACATTCCGACAAGCCAGGTCATATTGCAAGCCGTCCCACATATCCTCTAGTACCACCACAGACCCAAGTCGTTACTCTGAATAGACCATTTCGCCGCACGATAAGGTACACCAACGGATCAGTTTTCATGAAATGATACCCTCCCCCCCCCCCCCACACACCACTCTTCTGTCAGAAGAACCACTGATGAATCCAAACTACCATACCATCACACGACTGACTATCGCATTTGCCCTTTCTGCCCGTCACACTAGAAGACTTAGATCGACCATAATTGGAGCCGGAGGCGCCATAAGACATGGATCGACCATGATTGTTCAAGGTTGGTGCCAGAATCGTTTGGCGGCGCCAAGCTATCCTGGCACCACCTTTGAACTATCATGGTCAAAACTGGAATTGGATCCCCCCTCCAGAACCGTAATGAGGCCTTTTGTGGACAACTTTTAACCCTTCTAGTCCCAAGGTCTCGTTTCGCAAATTTTGAGGTGTTGCCTAACGACCATGTACCAATTGCAGGAGATGGATTGACCATGATAATTCAAAGGTAGTGCCAGATTAGCTTGGCGCCTGAAGGCGCCAAGCTAATCTGGCACTACCCTTGAATTATCATGGTCAAGCCATCTCCTGCTGTAGGGATCCGGGGCTAAAAGGGTTAACTTGGGAAACAGTCATCCTATGGCTCAATGTGTCCAACACGGCCACTCATCATGTACTACTACTAGTGCTGCCCGTAGTTTCAAGTTTAACCCATTTAACCCCACTGCCACAGTTCCCAAATGGTAGAGGTGTCACCTAACAACCTTGCACCAGTTACAGAAAATGGACCGATCATGATAATTTAAGGTTCACCAGATTATCTAGGCGCCATTAGGCGCCAAGCTAATCCGGCATTACCCTTCAATTATAGTGCGTCGGGGCTAATCACAGTGTTCTCTGGTTCGTGAATCATTTAAGGCTTCACAGTTGTCACTGATAAAGGTCATCCCATTTTGAGAACGGTTTGTTCAATACATACACATTGTGCATGACGTCCCTGGGATATTGAAGACTTTTAACAATAAACCAACCATATGATTACGCACGTTTTTCAAACTTTGTCGACTTTTTTTTCCCCCCCTTTTGCAAAGACCTCTCAGTCTGCAAGACTTGCACACGCATTGTCAGCGACACAAGTGATTCGTGAAGCAAACGACAGCACTTGAAAACGGTGGTGCCAGCAGTTAAACTCTTGTTTTTCAATGACTGTTAAATCATAAATGTCATACAGTTTGTGGACCACAACGGCACAATAGCCACGCTGTATGGCATAAATTACAAACTCCAGCGGAGCACACTCAAGCTAGGACTCTCCTAAACACGGACTTCAGTCACGACTGCCGTAAAACCGTAAAACTGCAACAAGTCCCTCAATCCAAGATGGTAGCGTGGCCCAATATATAGAAAAAGAGGCATCGATTCTCATGCGCCCCTGCAGCTGCAGGGGCGCATGAAAATCTATGCCTCTTTTAGAATGAACGACCTAGCAAAGGACTACACACCCAAAGCTTTGAAGAACCTTTAATCCACATAACAGCTTTCTTAGTACCCGGGTTTTGAGGGCTCACCGCACTTGGATTCACGGTCGCCACCCACTATAGAATGTGACGTGATCACCAGTGTGAAACGTGTCTTCAAAAGACCGACTATACAGACCGACTATATAGCCAGCGTCAAAGGTGCCATGTTCCGGAGTGCAAAAATAAAGAGTGAGAGTTATTTCGGGGGTTGCTGTCCAAAGCACAGTTACATAAATGTACATGTTGATTTTGTGTATTCATGATACTGCATGTATTTCCACCTCGACAGACTACAATCGGGCATTCTGCTCTGCTCTCGTGTTCGCGATATTTTCTCATGCCTCACCGATCCAACTATTTAATCGCTTCCCGGCCAATCGACGCTCATTTTTGTGTGTTCAACGACCAACAGCCAAAACCGACAAGAAACATGGATACAAATTGGTCTCAGCAAGAGGCATAGATCCTCATGAGCCCCCGCTCCGCCGGGGCTCATGAGGATCTATGTATCTTGTAGTTGGATCATGTTCACCTTTTCTCTGCAGTGAGGGGAGTCAAGATCCCAGTGCGCTGCAGGTGCGCGTGAGAATCTTCGTCTCTCGCACACGGACTGGACTGGCCAGGCACTGTTGAGGTGACAATGAACAGTGTTTGTAATGTTCTCCTGTACCGCCATTTGATTTAATTGAATGTGCCCCTCCCTGTCCCCGGCTATCGCCCTTGCAGAGGTTATCTATTAACAGCCTGGCACTACCGACAACTACACGCATACTCTTGTTGGAGTCGGAGATTAAGAGGGGAAAAAAAACCTTGGGTAAAGAAATCGGCGCTATTGATGTTATCCCGCACCAAGCGCTCACCGTCAACCTGAGTGACGTAACCACGAACTCACGTCTCGGGAAGGGGGGTGGGGATGTGATAAACTCGAGCGATCGCCCCGGCCCCCCCCCCCCCCCCCCCCAAAGAAAAGAAAAAGAAAACGTAAAAGAGAGGAATGTAATGAAAACATATCGGAACTAAATAAAGTGTAAAATCCTTCAAGATGACACCCCCCCCCCCAAAAAAAAAAAAAAAAAAAAAAAAAAAAAAAAAATTATATATATATATATATATATATATATATATATATATATATATATATATATATATATATATATATATATATATATATATATAAAGAAAGAAATCATGTTTCATTTTTCGACTATGATCTGTATCTGTCCCAACCTCCCCTCCTCCCCCCCTCCAAAAAAAAAAAAAAAAAGAGAAAAAGAAAAGAAAATTGGTCTAATTCTAAGCCATACGTTGGAGTTGGACCATCCAAAGAGTACCCGACATTCCATGGAGTCATTGTCTTCGGTCCCAGTTTTGCCAGCTACAGGAGGCATAGCTTCTAATCAGTCTCCGTAGCCGCGGGAGCTCATGATGATCAGTGCCTCTTGTTGATCCAATTAGCTTCTTACACACTGGCTTCGAGATCACGCAAACACTGGCTTCGGGATCACGCAAACACTGGCTTCGGGATCACGCAAACACTGGCTTCGGGATCACGCAAACGCTGGCTTCGGGATCACGCAAACGTTGGCTTCGGGATCACGCAAACGCTGGCTTCGGGATCACGCAAACGCTGGCTTCGGGATCACGCAAACACTGGCTTCGAGATCACGCAAACACTGGCTTCGGGATCACGCAAACACTGGCTTTGGGATCACGCCCTTCAACACACATATGTCAAGTGCAGATAGTAGTACTTCAGTGCGGACCTTTCTGGAAGTTGGTATTGGAATCCCAAAGACTCCGGATGGAGTCATGCAGATATTATGAAGAGAACAGGTGCGTTTAATGGAACTAATTAGGGACACCCCGCCCCCTCCCCCCCCCCCCAGTAGCAAAATGTCTTCGGGCCCGAGGACCCTTACTTATTGGGCATTTCTCGCTCTCTCACTCCTCCCCCACTTGTCCGGTTCTGAACTGCAATCTACGCGCGATGCTCTCAAATTGTACGAATTTTCAGAAGGGACTCTTGATAACACAGGTCCCTCAGCATGCCCTTTCGACAGATCTGAAACAGACGTGGACCATGATAATTCAAGGGTAGTGCCAGATTAGCTTGGCGCCATCAGGCACTACCCTTGAATGATCATGGCCGATCCATCTCCTGTACATAGTCGTTAGGTACCACCCCCAAACTTGTGCAACGCGGCCACGGCCGGGGTAAAAGGTTTAAAACAAGGGCGGGTAGCAACAGCCTGATATAATGACAATGTTTCAGAGGTCCTCAACCATCATTCTTCTGTCCTGATAGCTGTGCTCACAGCAAAACTTTGGATGGTAAACATATCGGAAATCTCTCTCCCAACATTTTGTTATCCGAATTTCACCGCAAAGCACCGAGTCGCCCAATCATCACCCAATTATCTGTTCAGACTCGAGAGCTGCCGTTAGTACGGGAAGCGTCGGAGCAAACCGGATAGATCCCTAGAGATGTCTGGAAGGCTACAAGGTGCCTCAGTCCTTGGCGCGCAGCGAGAACAGAGATTACCGTGCCTTCACCTTCACCACACAAGCCATGCTGTTGTATCGTCCACTGTTTATGCCTGTACGCTAACTCATTCAGCCCGACGGCAGTATTTCCCAAATTTTGGAGGCGTCATCTAATGGCTATGCACCAGTTGCAGGAGATGGATCGACCATGATAATTCAAGGGCAGTGCCAGATTAGCTTGGCGCCAACAGGCGCCAAGCTAATCTGGCACTACCCTTGAATTATCAGGCTCGGCCCATCTCTTGCTGTAGTGCGCCAAGGCTGAATGGGGTACCAGAGACAGTGGGGGTGGGAGTCTTGGGGGGGGGGGGGGGGGAGGATGTTTGACGACACAAGACACTCCGGTTACTTAGCACACTGGTTACCTCTCTCTCGATCTGCTACACTCGGGTATACAGTGTGCGCAACAGATCGATTCAGTTAACCAGTGCGCATTTCAAGTCAAGTCATCTAACGCGGACGCACTCCAGCTGGGATTGGATGGACCGTGCTCATTCACGGGTAGTGCCAGATTAGCTCGTCTCTGGCACTACCCGTGAACTGTCACGATCGATCCACCTCCTGCAACTGGTACATAGTCGTTGGGTGACATTTCCAAAATTGGGGAAACGCGGCCATGGGGTTAAATGGGTTAACGGCTTCAAGACGAACTGCGAGTCTGGAATGAGTTAAATATCCTGGTGGTAAGTTGCTGGTACAACCAGGTGCATGTGCCGTGGCCATTTACTGTAAAGACAGCAACAGGTGAAAGCACTCGCCGGGAGAGTTTCTCCGCCCCCGATTGATCAGGCCGACTTCACCGCCCGTCGCTGACGGAAACCCAGTGAGCAGTCTAGCGAACACCAGCTCACCTCCTGAGTCTTCTGACGGAACAGCACACATATAGAAGTGCAAACCAGTGCAGCAAGGACACATACATGTATTTATATCTATCCTGAGAGGAAGCGGCAGCCTAACCCTTTGCGTGTGGTTTTAGTCGCGAGGATTCCGAAAGGAATCATCGCGACTAAAACCGCTATCTATCTATCAATCTAATCTAATCCTATCCAATCTTATCTAATCTATCTAAATCAATCAATCAAAATCAATCAATCTAAATCAATCAATCAAAATCAATCAATCAATCTATCTATCTATATCTATATCCATCCATCCATCTATCTATCTAATCTATCTATATCCCGTAGTCTTGCCGACCGTTGGGGCACTACTCTTGGCAACCAGCTCCCTCCATTCCTCTCGGTTCTCTGCCATTCTCAGCGTATCGCCCAGCTTCAGTCCTGTCCACTCCGAGATATTGTCCTCCCATCTTTTCCTGTCTTCCTCTCCTTCGTCCTCCTTGCACAGTGCCTTGCAGGATTGTTTTGGCAAGCCCTGTTGAACGCGTGACATGCCCATACCACTTCAGTTTGCGTTTTTTTTTTCACAATGGCTAATAGGTCTTCATAGGGCCCAATAGCTTACCTGATTCTGCTTCCCACTTCCTCGTTCGTGATGTGATCTCTGTATGAAATGCCAAGCAACCTTCGAAAACATCTCATTTCAGTGGCTTGTATCCTCCTTTCAATGTCTGCTGTGAGGGTCCATGACTATCAGGCATACAAGAACACTGAGATGACTAAGGAGCGCATCAGTCTGATCTTGGAGCAGAGCGTGATGTTTCTGTCCTTCCATATGCTCTTCAATCTTGTCAGTGCTGTTGTTTTCTGCGCTATCCTGGACAGTATTTCAGTCTGGTTTAGATCCCTATCTGTCACAATGGCTCCTAAGTATTTGAATTTATTAACTGTTTCCAGTTTTTAGCTTCCAATCATGACGTCAGTGCCAATGGCACTGGTGTTAAATCAGTTTGGTCTTCTCTGCGCTGATTTCCATCCCATACGCAATGGCTGTACGGTCCAGCTTTTCCACCAGCTGAGCTAGCTCCTTCTCTGTTCCTGCAAGGCCATCAATGTCGTCTGCAAAGCGAAAGTTCGTGATTGTTCTGCCTCCAATACTGACAGTTCCTTCATGATCTAAAACCGCTACCGACACGCAAAGGGTTAGTCCTCATCAGAATCTATGGCACGACGCCTCTTGTTGACAGGAAGTGACTGCTAGGAAGGACCCCTGTACACCGATGTCAGCGACCTGGGATCCGTACCGTTGAAAACGCCTCTAGAAAGGGAACAGAACGATTTCAGGCTCAAGCGCGTCCATAGCTCTTGCTGAAAGACTCTCGGTGACCTGGAACTGACGCGCAGTCCCAGCCACCTTCCTTTTCAAACACACGGCAAGAAATAACGCCCTTAATTTCATTTCGCTGTACATTGTAAGCAGAGCAGAACACGTTTTCCTGTGTATGACTAAAATGTTAATAACGGACAGATCGGGCGGAAATGCCTCGGATCCATACATTCAGACCGCCGTATTAGCGCTTGCATTAACCGGCGTTTTGGCACCACGGGTGCTGTTGCAGGAGGTGGATTGACCATGATAATTCAAGGGTAGTGCCAGATTAGCTTGGCGCCTAAAGACGCCAAGCTAATCTGGCACTACCCTTGAATTATCATGATCAATCAGTCTCCTGGTGTAGGGACTCTGAGCTACATGGGTTCATGAACGTGATGCAGAATGTATGTTCGCTTGTGAAGACAGAAAAATGAGAATTATGAAAAACAAAAGACCAAACGTTGAAGGTTCTCGAGCCTAATTAGTTGCCCTGTGCAGGCCAGGTCAACCTGGCGTCGGCCGGCCGAGCATATCAGAACACGCGGTATCCACACACCTGTCCACGCACCCGACTTCTCATTATCATCAGAACTGGTGCGCGCAACGTAATGCTGGCAGGCTGTCAATTATAACATACTTGAAAGGCCGTTCTCTAATAGACTGTCTCACACTGGTTAACTCTCTCCGTCCGCTACGCTACAGGGAGGCAGCCAGTGTGACCGAGACCCTCACCGACTTCCTGCGCGCGCGCTGGCCACACTCTGGCCACACTCTGGCTCACACTGACGGGTCAGCACGTGCAACACAGCCGGCGGCGAAATTAGCCACAGAAGGGTACAAATGACAAGCGGCCTACAGCAGAACCCCACCCCCGTGGCCCCCACCCCCTAACCCCACCCCCCCTGGACGAAATAAGCGAAAGCTGGAAGTCTGTATCCCTTTAACTCATTCTATACCCCAACACCGAAATCCAACATTTGCCGTTGATCTCTGAAGATTGCATTGCAGTGCAGGACACAGATCGACCATGATAGTTCAAGGGTGTTGCCAGAATAGCTTGGCGCCCGTAGGCGCCAAGCTATTCTGGCATCACCCTTGAACTAGCATGGTCGATCCTTAGCTTGCTGTTGTGTGTCTGGGGTAGAATGAGTTAAAAATAGCACTAGCAGCAGCAGCAGAAACGGTCGGAGCGTTTACTTGGTTCACAACTCATAACACGGCACCCACATCAAGTGGCACAGGTCCTCACAAGCCCCCTCAGGCCATGAGGATCTATGCCTGCGTAAAATTAGCCCCAGAGGTGTACACTCAACTAAAGGTCTACGCACAACACGAACGATGTGCGCGGTGTGGGTCAGAACTCAAGACACGCTCCTGCCTCCACAGATCTGCGAGAGGCACAGATCCTCATGAGCACCCGCATCTGCGGGGGCTCATGAGGATCTGCGCATCCTGCTGACCTAGTTTACACTGAAGATTATAGTGATTTGTGTTTAAGCTCCTCCGACGCAAGGGATATGGTATCTCTGTTCCATCTTGTACAAATGGGGCACGGTCGGCCGTAGACGTGGGTTACCTGGTAACTCAGTCACAGCCAGAGCTTAACACGCATCACAAGGTTCCAACGTCTGCAAAAACACTATTGTATGACCAGGGTCATTGGGTACAGAGGCCCTTGAGGAGAAGCAGAGCAGACCACAGAGCACATCCTCCAGGACTGTGGGAACCACCAGCTGCTGAGGGAGGAGATATGGCCGAAGCCCGCCACTCTACAAGAGAAACTGCACGGGCCTGTGGAGGCGCTACGGAAGACCACAGATTTCATTTTGAGAGCCAAACTCCAAATTGGGTACAGAGAATGGTTGGTTGCACTTCGGATTGAACTGTGTGATGAGATGTTCACTGCTGATGAATAGGGTAATCAGAGCGGAGTGATGAGACAAGGTGATTTCAGAGACAGGCACCCGATAGGGTAATCAGAGAGTGATGAGACAAGGTGATTTCAGAGACAGGCACCCGATAGCGGCTCAACTTCACCCATCATGTAGCCCCAAGGTCGCATTTCCCAAATTTAGGAGATGTCGCTTAACGACTATGTACCAGTTGTGAGAGATGTTTCGACCATGGTAATTGAAGGGTAGTGTCAGATTAGCTTGGCGCCTGATGGCGCCAAGCTAGTCTGGCACTACCCTTCAATTACTATGGTCGAAACATCTCCTGTTGTAGTGCGTCAGGGCTGAATGTCTCATCTAAACTGTTTACCTTATCCAATCCAGGTTCGAACCCACGACCTTCTGAATGACAGTCCAACGCATTACCACCTGAACTACCCTGGTCTCCCCAATGTGAAGGTGGCCATCACAGTGACAATGTCGATCTGTGACGTTCAGTCACCGACCTGTGACGTTCAATCCACGCCACCATATCTACAGCTACTCCGCCCTGTTTTGTCAGGCACACTCCAATCGTCCTGAACTCCTATCATTTCACTCGCATGCCCTAGACAAGGGTGCATACAGCCAATCAAAATAGCCTTCCGTTCTCGTCTTCTAGATAAACGCTGTCGAGTTTCACCACACAAATAGCGACACTGTTATTTTTCAGAGAGAGAGAGGAGGGAGAGAGGAGGGAGGGGGGGGGGGGGGGGGGGGGAGGGAGGAGGGAGGGGGGGGGGGGGGGAGAGAGAGAGGGGGGGGGGGGAGGGGAGAGAGAGAGATTGATTGATTGTACATTGCTTAACGTCCCGACAGCAACTCGGCTTTCTCAGGACGTGCCTGCACTGCTTGTGAAAAAAAAAAAAAAAAAAAAAAAAAAAAAAACTAAACAGAATATTGATTATCGCCAGCCGGTCCAATACGTTAAATAAACCTACGACATGGGGCCTAAATAAAACCAAGACCATTCAGCAACACACATCCAACATCAAGAGCTACAGGCGCAGCGCAGACAGTAGGGCGAGTTAAAAAAAAAGGCAAATACAGGTGAATGGACCAAGGGTAGACAGAAACACATGCCCCAGAATCGGAAAGGAAACCCACCCTGCGGGGCTGACCAGGGTGATCCTGAGAACTAAAAAGTAGTTAACCCCACCCAAGTCCCCCAGGGCAGACCCGGGTGGGTGGGGGGGGGGAAGAGAGAGAGAGAGAGAGGAGAGGGGGTGGGAGAGAGAGAAGGGGAGGGGGTGGGAGAGACAGAGGGGGAGGGGATGATGATGATGATGATGAAACTTTATTTTTCAGCGGTAAAAAGTTTTGACAGAAAACAAATCGTCACTTTACAAACTTGCTAACATCTACAGCATAAAAAAAGGCGAAACTGTAAAAAAAAAAAAAATATTTACATACAAAACTCAATAGCATCATTATATACAGAAAAATAATAACACTCATCACACACACATGCACGCGCGCCACACACACATACACCCATACGCACAAACAAACACGAGCACATACACGCGCGCGTACACACATACCAACCATCTATATGAAATACATGAGGTACAGGAAATATTACAGTACCAGAGAGAAGTACTAAGTTTGACTCATTGGGTAATCAGAACGTTTTGTTTTAAAACTTCCTGGTGAGATGCAGTTTTCAAGTCTGCAGGGATAGAATTCGAAGCAAACGGACCAGACCCGAATGACATACTAGGGGGAGAGAGAGAGCGGGGGGGGGGGGGGGGGGGGGGGAGGGAGGGAGAGGGCGGGGGGGGGGGGGGGGGGAGGGGAGGGGGAGAGAGAGAGAGGGGGAGTGAGGAGAGAGAGAGAGAGAGAGAGAGAGAGAGAGAGAGAGAGAGAGAGAGAGAGAGAGAGAGAGAGAGAGAGAAATGAAATTTTTCAAGGATAAATGATTAGAGAGAGAGAGAGAGAGGGGAGAGAGAGGGGGGGGGAAGAGGGTGAGAGGGAGGAGGGAGAGGGGGGGAGAGAGAGAGGGGGGAGAGAGAGGGGGGGGAGAGAGAGGGGTGGGTGGGAGGGGAGAATCAATGAATCTTTATTTTACCATGGTGAAGATATTAACACAGTCAGTGACTATGTCATTTTTCGTACCTGCCGTTCCTACAACTACGACTAAGTACAAAATATACATAAAACAGGGACATCAAAGCACAGTGATACAAAATATATAGTCAACTAAAAACAAACGCGCATACGCCGCGCACAAACGCACTCACGCGTCCACACACACGATTGTTAGAATATACACGTACATTCGTGTGTCTACGAATAACTAGATATTATTATTTGAGTAATGTCAGATACCTATAAAGACTTGCCTTGAAATGAGATAATGTCGGAGTGGCCTTAACGTGATGTGGGAGTGAGTTCCACAGTGTATTTAAGTAGAAGTAGATTTAAATATATAATATGTATTCGGGGTTTTGGAACAATATAAAGACCCCTCATGTTCCCATAGCAGGGGGGGGGGGGGGGGGGGGTTGGGGGTGGGGAGAGAGAGAGGGGGGGGGGAGGTGTCCTATTATACAAAAACTGCTGACAGTACATTGGTGAAACTTAACCCCCCCCACACACACACACACACACACTGCCAGTGGATACAGACCATGTTGATGTGGTTATTTTATTACTGGACGTCAATGATCCCCAGCTTACGTCATGGTTTGAGCATGAGGATCTATACCTCTAGCATTTGCTGGTGTTGACTGGTGTTGACTGGTGTTGACTGGTGCTGACTGGTGTTGACTGGTGCTGACTGGTGCTGACTGGTGCTGACTGGTGTTGACTGGTGTTGACTGGTGTTGACTGGTGTTGACTGGTGTTGACTGGTGCTGACTGGTGCTGACTGGTGCTGACTGGTGTTGACTGGTGTTGACTGGTGCTGACTGGTGTTGACTGGTGTTGACTGGTGCTGACTGGTGTTGACTGGTGTTGACTGGTGTTGACTGGTGTTGACTGGTGCTGACTGGTGCTGACTGGTGCTGACTGGTGCTGACTGGTGCTGACTGGTGTTGACTGGTGTTGACTGGTGTTGACTGGTGTTGACTGGTGTTGACTGGTGCTGACTGGTGTTGACTGGTGTTGACTGGTGCTGACTGGTGTTGACTGGTGCTGACTGGTGCTGACTGGTGTTGACTGGTGTTGACTGGTGCTGACTGGTGTTGACTGGTGCTGACTGGTGTTGACTGGTGTTGACTGGTGTTGACTGGTGCTGACTGGTGCTGACTGGTGTTGAATTACTCGGCAGTGAACGAGTTAAGCCATTTAGCCCCCCCCCCCCCCCCCCCACCCCCGAGAACTACATGTAGCAGGAGATGGATAATTCAAGGGTAGTGCCAGATTAGCTTGGCGACGGTCATTCACACTCACAAAGTACACTCTTGCAAACGCGTATTGCCCACGAATATCAAACACGAAAGTCTAACCGTAACAATATTAATAGTGTGCATGGGCAATGACACCCCACCCCATCCACCTATGCAAAAGGTCAGTCGCCATGGGTGCAGTGTGTGAACATGATACGGCGTGTGCGTGCACCGCCTATAACCAATCGGCATTACAGCCCCATGTAACTCGCGTTTCCTCTGCTGGTCAAATTGATGGACAAACACAGGAGCGGCGTACTACCGTGCAGTGGAAATCCGGCCACCAGCGGCCACAGTCAATCATTGTCCCGGCTCTATACATAATGTCATGTGTGCATGTAACCCTTTGGCTTCACGAATGTAATACATCTATGGAACTTTCATTCTGAATCCAATGTGCCCTAAGGTCGCAAACCCAAATTCTACAGCCACACTCTAAAGACTGGATTAGTTCTGGAGAGAGATCGACCATGATAGATTAAAAAAACAAAACAAAACAAAAAAAAAAACCAACAACACGTTAAACGTTTAGGGCGTTACGTCTTTCGTCCACCACGAAGGTGATTTCAAAGATGGGGCCCCGAAATAGAGTTTGACCCCCAGCTGGATTCGAACCCGGGACTTTTCAGACGAGAGTTGAACGCTCCACCCCCCAGCTCCCCCATGATAGATCATGGGTGATGCCAGAATAGCTTGGCGCCCATGGGCGCCAAGCTATTCTGGCACCACCCTTGATCTATCATGGTCGACCCATATCTTGCTGTGGTGTATAGTGGCTACATGGGTTAAGCTGGAGGTCATTAAGTTCTGGGAGTTAAACTGGTTACCTACAATGCACACCCCTAGATCTGTGCGTGCTCGCCGCCTACGAGGCGACCGCCTTATTCCATTTTCAAAGTTGACAAAACATACACTGCGTCCGGGGGCCACCACACCTAGCCACTCGCCTTTCTGCTGCCAATAGCGCTATAGATAGCTGGCACGAGGCACCGATCCTGATGGGCCCCGCCCCGCAAGATCGCGCCGCCTCCAGAGATTAAGGCCTCTTAGCCTTACTGCGCTGTGTCCCTCAGACGAAGGCATTACAAGGGGGCCGAGTCAAGGCTGGAAACCTGTACAAAAGGGGGGTGGGGGTGGAGCTACCTGTGTGCACACAGTTTATGAATGGAGTTGTTGACTTTCACCCAGACACACGGGCTTACAACCCACCCAGACACACGGGCTTGTTGTAAGAGACTAGTCGGTCACACCACACTGACCTCCCTTGTCAGTACGCGACAGGACCGGTACGTTGCCGGCAGAGGGTAGCGATTCCCATGAACCCCTGCGTCTGCTGGGGTGCGTGTGAATATATGCCCCTTGCAGAGGGGAAGCCCTAACCAAGCGAAGGGAGTATGTATTTCTGGTAGTAGTCGGAATACCAGGCAATGGAGATAGCAGACAGACTCTACGCGGCGACCCACCGACCCTTGTTCCGGCTCCAAGGGTACAGTTCAGTGTTCGTGGCGGAGGCGCCACAACCCCACTCTCTTTATCCAATAAAGCCCTGACACGCTCAACAAGGTGTGCATCGACCATGATAGTTCAAGGGTGGTGTCAAAATAACTTGGCGCCTACAGGCGTCAAGCTATTCCGACACCACCCTTGAACTATCATGGCCGATCTGACTCCACAACTCTGATGTAGACCTCGAAAGAGAGCTAAATTTTTGTTAAAGTTGAATAATCAGCTTGACGGCGGACTTTGATGGCTAAAACTCGCCCGAACAGTGAATCAGCAAAGTTGTCACGCCTCGGCTGCATGACTTTTTTTTTTTTTATTTACCCTTCTTTTCACAACCCATGTGAGTAGGCACGTTGACAAGAGGGTTTCCACCGCCTTCTGAGCGCCAATGTCAGTAAGGGAATCTCCTGTGCACGAAGGTGAAGAGCCGAAAAATCTCTCGTTGTACGAGGTTCGAACTTCTTAATTATGATAATTCAAAGCCTTTGTGTCTAGCATCACTGTAAAAACACATCGATAAAGGAGATATTGCGAATTACTCACCTTTTACTGCCTGCAGCTATTTGCTTAACTCATTCTACCCCAACACCGAAATCCTTATAATTTTGCCGTTGTCCTCTGAATACTGTATTGCAGTGCAGGACACAGATCGACCATGATAGTTCAAGGGTGATGCCAGAATAGCTTGGCGCCCATAGGCGCCAAGCTATTCTGGCATCACCCTTGAACTATCATGGTCGATCCTTATCTTGCTGTGGTGTGTCTGGGGTAGAATGAGTTAACTCATTCAGCCCGGCGCGCGTATTTCCCAAATTTTGGAGCCGTCAACTAATGACTATGCACCTGTTGCAGGCGATTGATCGACCATGATAATTCAAGGGTAGTGCCAGATTAGCTTGGCGCCGACAGGCGCCAAGCTAATCTGGCACTACCCTTGAATCACCATGGTCGATCCATCTCCTGCTGTAGTGCATCAGGGCTGAATGGGTTTTAAAAAAGCTGACAATGGGCATGCATGTGTTTGTCTAAGTAATAAAGGTGCGCTCAGTCATTTGACAAGCAATGAAATAAAGCGGCAATAATACAAAATTGCATGTATAAAACGTCAGCTATTTCACCCATGGATGTGATAAGAGACTCAAGACGTTATGACCACCTAAAGACTTTATGGCCAGTGATTGACGCAAAACAAATACAAACAGAGCATGTGACCTTAACAGGCCAAAAGACGCCCCAAAAGTCTGAGACTGACAGGAATGTGGAGCATGCAACTGGATTTCAGACATCACATAAATCCACTTATTGTGTAGCCGATCTAGGTGTAGCATTACATGGAGTCTAGACGCAGTGTGTGGCAGTTTCTTTTTTTCTGACCCTCCTAAAACATCAAAATTAACCCATAGCCTCAACGCACCACAAGGATCGGCCATAATAATTCAAGGGTAGTGCCAGATTATCTTAGTGTCAAGCTAATCTGGCACCACCCTTGAATTATCATGGTTGATCCATCTCCTGCAACTGGTACATGGTCATGTGTCAACTCCAAAATTTCGGCAATGCGGTCGTGGGGTTAAAAGGGTTAACATGCAGGGCTCTTGCTCACTTTGACCACAGCCTTACAACTTTAACACTTTCAGTTTCACCGCCAGAGTGCGCAGATTCTGAAATCTTTATTCTTTCAACGCAACTTTGCTATTTCAACGCTAAAGAGCCCGAGCCCTCAATGCAACATGAACAAATGAGCCTGAGCCGTCGACGCAACATGAACATGGCCAAAAGAGCCCGAGCCCTCAATACAACATGAACAAGGACAAAAGAGCCTGAGCCCTCAATGCAACATGAACATGGACAAAAGAGCCTGAGCCCTCAACGCAACATGAACATGGACAAAAAGCCTGAGCCCTCAATGCAACATGAACATGGACAAAAGAGCCCGAGCGCTCGATGTAACATGAACATGGATAAAAGAGCCTGAGCCCTCAATGCAACATGAACATGGACAAAAGAGCCTGAACCCTCAATGCAACATGAACATGGACAAAAGAGCCCGAACCCTCAACGCAACATGAATAAAAGAGCCTGAGCCCTCAACGCAACATGAACATGGACAAAAGAGCCTGAACCCTCAACGCAACATGAACATGGACACAAAGTGGTTTTAGCAAGAGGCGTAGAACCTCATGAGCCCCTGCAACTGCGACTACCACATAACACCCAGCAATTGCAGGGGCTGATGAGGATCTATGCCTCTCGTAGTTGGGTGGTGCTGAATTTTTCTCACAGCAGCGACTACGGGGTTAAGCATGGCTTCCCGCACTTCCCCCTCTTGTTTCTTTTTTTCGGTATCCTGTTTCTGAGCCCTCAGCGCCCTACCCCCCCCCCCCCCCCCCACACCCTCCAGAACTCCAGCCTGCGTTTCCTGCACAAGCATTTGTTCAACAGGTGTGCAACGCTTTTACGAGACCCCAAAAATTCGAGTAGTCGACGTGGCTGGTCCCAGACTTCATACGCTCACCGAGTTTGACTCATGTAGCCCTGACACAGCACTGCAAGATATGGATCGACCATGACAGTTCGAGGGTGGTGCCAGGATAGCTTGGCGCCTGTAGGCGCCAAGCTATTCTGTCACCACCCTTGAACTATCATGGTCGATCAGAATTGTGCAGCTAGCTTCAGAAGACAAGCCCAAATGATGCCACTAAGGTTTTGGACTTCGGGGCCGGCACACTGGCTTAACTCTCGTGCATGCAACCACTGGTACCGTTCACAACACCGGCGGGTTCCAGCCACAAGAGGGTTAATTAAACCTTGCGACTTTGTCCACGGGTCTGGGAGTATAATTATAATATGAAGCTGACAAGATGCATAACTGCTCTTGTCTCTGCAGCGGCATGGGGCTCACGCCAAGTCATGCCTGCCTGCTGACGAGACCTTCGGATGACCTGGTTCTGCCGGGACGCCCGCAGACAAAGGCTTTCGCTCGCACAAATGTGTTGAACTCGTGACCGTGTTCATTTTTGCCATTTTAAAGTGAGTCTGGTGCGTGTGTGTGTGCGTGCGTGTGTGTGTGCGTGTGTGTGTGTGTGTGTGTGTGTGTGTGTGTGTGTGTGTGTGTGTGTGTGTGTGTGTGTGTGTGTGTGTTCAGTTACGAGGTTTCAGCCCATTTAAGCCAACCGCCGCACCGTCAGTGTTGCCTAACAATTGTGTTCTACTTGCTGGAGACGAATTGACCATTATAATTCAAGAGCAGCGCTAGATTAGCTTGGCGCCATCAGGGGCAAGCTAATCACGCACTTCCCTCGAATTATCATGGTCGACCTATCTCCTACCGTAGATGAACAGGGGCGGGATCCATGCCCCCCCCCCCCCTCCCCCACATTTGTTAAAATGCTATAACAAAGTCCCTTTTCGGGGGTGTTTGGACCCCCCCCCCCCCCCCCATCTCCTACTGTAGATGAACATCGGCGCCTGGAAGCCCCAAGCAAAGTCCGGCGTCTTACCCCCCCCCCCCCCCCCCCCACACACACACACACTGTTTGATTTTTCGGCGCCTGGAAGCAAGCAAAGTCCGGCGCCTTACCCCCCCCCCCCCCCACACACACGCTGTTTGATTTTTCGGCGCCTGGAAGCAAGCAAAGTCCGGCGCCTTACCCCCCCCCCTCCCCAAACAAGAAGTTGGACCCCCCCAACCCCCTTGGAGCTAAGTGATCCGGCCCTGGATGAAAACCCATAAACACTTTCAAAAATCAACCAGGCCCTGGTTCAGCCGTCTTCAATTTTTTTTTTTTTTGTTAAAGAAATAAGTCTAACGGTAATGTAATCGTCACGAGGTCAAACCTGCACCCAACACTGCGACCAATCGTATCGTTTTAGCCTGCGGCTTCATGCTCCAATTCTCACGGAAATTCGGTATTTCCTGAAGAGAACACAAAACGGACTGAAACTTGAGAGCGTAACTTCTGAGCGCTTGAATAGATTTTTATAGACATGCTGCGTGGCAAAGGACACTGCGCCTTTATCCAGCACTGAAGTGTCCTGGGGGTAGGCTGCACAAAAAAAACAGGTTGGCTTAGGGAGGCTTTCTATAGCCTATACATGTTAACCCATGTAGCCTCGAGTCCCTACAGCAGGAGACTGATTGACTATGATAATTCAAGGGTAGTGCCGGATTAGCTTGGCGCCTTTAGGCGCCAAGCTAATCTAGCACTACCCTTGAATTATCATGGTCGATCTACCTCCTGCAACTGGTGCATAGTCATTAAGTAACACTTCCAAAATTTGGAATAAGCACCCGTGGGGCTAAAAGGGTTAACCTTTGCCTGTCGGTTTCTGTCGATGATTCCTACAGGAAAACCGCTACCGACATGCAAAGGGAGGGGGGGGGGGGGGGGCGGGGGGGGGGGGGGGGACAAACAATTTCGCAGCTCTGGACAGACTCAACGTTTCTGCACAATTGTGCAATGCCTGAAGATTGATTGTACATTGCTTAACGTCCCGACAGCAACAAGACTTTCTCAGGACGTGCCTGCACTGCTTGTGAAAAAAGCAACTAAACAGAACATTGAATGTATGTCGCCAGCCGGTCCAATATGTTAAATAAACCTACAACATGGGGTCTAAATAAAGCTAAGACCATTCAGCAACACACATGTATCCAATATCAAGAGCAACAGGCATTGCAGACAGAACGGAGAGTTTTAAAAAGGCAAATACAGGTGATTGGACCAAGGGTAGACAGAAACGCATAATAATAATAATACATAGTATTTATATGGCGCATTTCTCATAACTCAATGCGCATGACATAGCCGCGAACTGAACCCAACAAGCACGCTCACATGAATCACGCGCATTCCCTCACACACTGTACATAAACACAGAACATTCACCTGGTGCTAAGGGCAAGCTCAAGCGAGCTACTGAAATGTTTGGAAATTTAAATCATATTTTATATTTTGGAAATTTCATTAAGTGGGCTGAAATTAATACCAAATTTGTGGGGGAGGAAAGAGCCGGAGTTCACAGAGAAAGAACCCCTGACGTTCCGCCCGAATTAACGTTGACATTTACTAGAGGAGAAAAGTCCGACGCCGAAACAGGGAATCTAACCTCGCACCTCTTGCATTAGTGGCAGGCGCTTTTACTACTGCGCCACGGACAAGTCCCCCAGGGCAGACCCGGGTGGGGGGCAATGCCTGAAGAATGAACACTCCTTCGCCGAAGCGAAATACAGAAAATACTAACTTCTTTTGTTAGCTTAAACGTCGTCAGCAATATCATAAGCAATACTAATAATAAAGCAAGCAATACTGAAGTTGAAAAACTCTACCCCCAAAACAAAATGCAAACTTCTCTCTCAGTTTCAGCAATATTCAAACCTGGTGCATTAAGATAGCAATTTCCATGCATTAATTCATCAAAGCAAGACGCACGCCCCCACAGCGTATTTTCAACGAAAAGGTTTGGCTAGAGAAAAAGAAAGACGACCGAGAAAAAGAATGACGATAGGAGATCCTACGTCATTGAATTAACCCTTTTTATGGTCCTGTCAGTGGGTGGGCCGCGCTCGTGTATTCCAGGCTCTGAAGATGTCCACAGGGGTCAGCTGCATAGGTGATCTTGGTCCTGCGCCAGCCCATAACCCGGATGCTCCACCATAGCGAAGCATCTTGCTTAGAATCTGGCGCCGGACTAAGACCACTCGTGCAACCGACCCATGGTGCAACTCCAGTAGGTAAACGGACTTCGGACCGTGCCCGGCTTAGCGCGGGCATACTAGGGCCCACGTTGCTTCGATCGTCGAGGACTTCAGCCAGTTGCACTCACCAGTTTTATGAGCTTATTCTATGGCTCTATTAAGAGTCAGTCTTATCAGCTTTACCAATCTAGCCCCAAAGCACTAGAGGAGGAGACGAGTCGACCATGATCATTCAAGGGTAGTGCCAGATTAGCTTGGCGCCCTCAGGCGCCAAGTTAATCTGGCACTAGTCAGGAATTATCATGGTCAATCCATCTCCTGCAACTGGTACATAGCCGTCAGGTGAAAACGCCAAAATGCTGTCGAGGTCTCATTTCTCAAATTGTGGAGGTGTTGCCTAATGACTATGTACAAGTTGCAGGAGACGGATTGGCCATGATAATTCAAGGGTAGAGCCAGATTAGCTTGGCGTCTTCAGGCGCCAAGCTAATCTTGCACTACCCTTGAATTATCATTGTCACCGACTAGTACAATCCCACTGTTGATCTTTCCCTTGCATCATCACCAAACATACGTGACCGTACTCTGAACATCCATGCCTGTCTTCTTGACCCTCTAAATTCATCGGCATTTACACGGGTGCCAACACCAGACAGAGCACTTCACGGACAAACACCAAAAACAACTTCCTACGCTTCGGCCTGGACGATTTCCATCGTCGGCACAGCGACGGGATGATCAGTCCTTACCACGAGACGCACGCATTCTGACGAGCCCTGCGGCTGAAGGGGGCTCTTGCGGATCCGTGCGTCTTGCAGAGGGCGGATTTTGTGCCGGAGAAAAAAGAACAGGTATGGGAGAAGACAGTTCAACGGCAAGCACCCCTAACGACATCTGTCCACCATCAGCTCAGCGCCTCGTGGTCAAAACACGACGGGCCGTGTGTTATCTGCTCGGCCTTTCTTTCCTTGGCGGAAGCCTCGGTAAACACGCCTTGTTTTCTGAGGCACCCACGTGCACCTGGAGAAATCCCCCAGTCCACTGTCCATAGTGGCCCTTCCGTCTGCAAGGCGCATATTCTCATGGGCCCCTGCATACGCAGACCAGTGGTATGTGTGAATCTATGCCTCTTATTGACCACACTGGACAGCACCCATCTCAGTGCTACTTTCAGTGAGAGTTTCCATTACGTCCGCATGAGACTCCAAGCTTAGTGATAGCTGACAGGCACCGGCACCATTCACGCTCTGTTGCTCCTCAAAATGAGGGCGTCATTTCCTAGTTTGAGGGAACAAACAGCGTGCGACGGGTCCGCCAGGCGAAAAGCCCCGCGCTTTAGTCCCAGCGCCAATTTGTTCAATTTGACTAGAAAGTGGAATCGTCTCTGCCTTACACGTGCAACAACAGACAAAGGGTACTGGCGAGTTATTAGTCGACTGCTCTGCCAGTCACTGCCGTGCACCTGCAATCACGGTCAATAAGTTCAGGCAGCATGATGCCAAGACGTTACAACGGTGGTACTGCAAAGGAACTTAGGAATCACGGGCCAGTTGCTAAATATAGCGGCGCACCTTGCTTAGTGGCCGGTGCAGGACTAAGCTCGCTCATGCAACTGGTCCCAAGATGTCATTCAGGGCTAGGCATGAGAGGGGAAACTCAGTGCTCCCTAGAAGATAGAAGAACCCATTCACAAACACGTTCTTTGTCTGATTTTTTTCCCTCTCGAGTACTCTTTGAACCTGCCGGCGTATGGTGTTGCCAGTTCCTTGTAGTTCCAGTAGACTTAGTATTAGTAGCAGACCATCTGTGAGTCGTACTGACCAAGCGGCAGAAATGCCACTGAAAGTCCAGTAAGCTGAGTGCTGGTAGCAGACCTTAGTAGTACTGACCAGGACAGGGCAATGGCGAGATGAGACACCCACTGTGTAAAGTAACCCATTTAGACCTTATTATTCGGAATACACCAGTGTGTGAAATAAGTTTGACTAAAATAGTTCAAGGGTAGTGCCAGAATAGCTTGGCGCCTCTAGGCGCCAAGCTATTCTGGCACCACCCTTGACTGAACTAAAGCCATTGGTCTATATCCTTATCTCTGTAAATACTTTATAATGTAGCTTCCATCATATGGCAGTGCACAAATTTGAAGCTTTTAGCCCGAGTATGGGTTAAACCACGCACCACGGCAGGAGATGGATCAAAAATGATAATTCACGGGGTAGTGCCAAATTTGCTGGCGCCAAGCTAATCTGGCACTACCATTGAATTATCATGGTTGATCCATCTTCTGCAACAGGTACACAGTACTTAGGCGACACCTCCCAAATTTGGGAAAATTAAAAAAAAAAAAAGGGTTACAATTGTGAGGAACCATCCCCACCGAGAGGCACAGATTCTCATGAGCCCCTACGATTGCAGGGTCCATGAAACTCTATGCGTTGTGCACACACACAGAGACACTGTCCCAGGGCTGCTAAATACAACAGAAAACGTTCCGGTCCCAGGCTGGTGAGCTGAAAGCCCCCCCCTCCCCAAAGGGATATTGACGGAGATAACATTAGCGCTCAGCTGTGAGGCGCGCTCTTGATTTGAACAGCAAACTGACTGGACGTGTTCTTTAAGTGTGTGTGTCGGCAAATAAAGAACTAAAACCTATTTAGAATGTCTGATAGTACAGCTAGTGAGGCAACTGTGTTGGTTTAACCCAGTTGGACCCAACGCCCTGCAGCAGGAGATGGGCTGATTATGATTATTCAAGGGTAGTGCCAGATGCCTTATAGGCGCCAAGCTCATCTGGTACTACCCTTGAATTATCATGATCAATCCATCTCCTACAACTGATACATAGTCGCTAGACAACGCCTCCAAAATGTTGGAAATGCGGCCTTGGGGTTAAAAGTACAAGTGGCTTGAAAGAAATAGATGCAATTAGTGAAGTAGGGTGGCTACCACGCTGGGAAGGAAAGTCATCAAACTGTACAGGTTGGTCATGGTTCACCCAAGCCATGGTGCTAGTGACGTACCCTTCACATCAAACATAGGTTACTGTTTTTATTAAGGCAAAATTTTGATTTGATTTTGTGATACCAATTCTGCCCATCAGTACGGGTGGCCGTTTGACATCGGAGCGCATGTTTTTACCAAATATCTCTGCAGCGCAAAGAAACACTTTTCTGCACCACTATTATCACTTAGTGCCAATTAACCTAATATAATAATAAAATAATAATAATACTGTTATTATATAGGCGCTTTTTCTCAATTTTGGGGAAATCGACTCAAAGCGCCGCGCCTGAAAGTGAAACCCTCACACACTCACGAAACAGACACGGATTTTACGCCATTTAAGACAAACACAGTAACGAAGGGCCAGTCAGCTACTGAAGTTACAGAGATTTTTGATCGCTTGTATTTGAAATTTGTAAAGTGGCCTGAGACCGGTACCAAAGTGTGGGGGGTGGGGGGTGGGGAGGTGGAAGAACCGGAGTACCCGGAGAAGGAACCCCCGACGGAATATTTTATATTTTATATGGAATATTTTTTTTTACTAAACACCTATGATTTGTTGAACAGTCGATAATTTTTAAAAAAAATGAAAAGACAATCTTGAACAAGCCATTTTTAATGCTGAATAGAGCCCTGGCAGATTTGAACATTGAGGCAAGCATGCAGGCTTCATATGTCTGCGCTGTTTCAGGTTTGAAAATGTGGTCAATCCCCCTGAAAATGGATCTTTCTAATACTGAGCTTAATATATCTGGGGCACATTTGGGGATGTAAAATCAGTCGTTTTATGAAAACGTTATGAAATTTTTACGACAGTACAGTAAAACTGACACACTGTTCAATTTAATAAAAAGTTAATTGTATTTGGTCAACTGTCACTGAAAGATATTTGTTGTCAGATTGGTAATGAAACGTGCCTCTTTGCAGAGATCTAGCGTAAAATGTGCACTCCCATGTTAAACGACATATACACATCACACCATACAGGGTCTATAGATCTAGATAAAGCATCAGGGGAGCTGGGTGGCTCAGTGGTAGAGCTTTCAACTTTCGTCCGAAAGGTCCTGGGTTTGAATTCAGCTGGGATCAAAATTTGTTCAGACCCTATTCGGTGCCCCGTCTTGGAAATCAACTTCGTGGTGTGCAAAAGACGTTACGCCCTAAACGTTTAACGTTTTCTGTACGGCCGCCCTGGCTGATAGTCTTATTTAGTACCTGTTGAGCGTGCATGCAATGCTTATAGTCTACATCACACACAGACTTGGCAAGATGCTGTTGCACCGAACCCCCATGTCAGGACTGTAGCAGAGATGCAAGCATTCATCCTGGCCTGCACTTAGTGGCCTCTGTCAGCGGGAAATGACTGTGCTTTCACTTTGAAACAAGTACAGACTTTCATGAACTCTGGCACTTAACTCACTCTACCCCAACACCGAAATCCCCAAATTTTGCCATTGTTCTCTGAAGACTGCATTGCAGTGTAGGACACAGATCGACCATGATAGTTCAAGGGTGATGCCAGAATAGCTTGGCGCCTGGCGCCAAGCTATTCTGGCATCACCCTTGAACTATCATGGTCGATCCTTATCGTGCTGTGGTGTGTCTAGGGTAGAATGAGTTAACTGCAGGGCTCATGACAAAGGATACCTCTACATGAAGGGGTGGACCCTCTGGCAGTCAGTAGCAGATTCCTGCAGGAATCATCATGAAAACGACTACTGACTGCCACACTCCACTGCTACTGACAGCCAAAGGGTTAAAAGTGACAAGCCAAAGCCTCGATTCTCTGATGGAAAAGTCTGTGAGTGTGATACTGCGCCACATAATCTGTAAGAGGCATAGATCTCCATGTCCCTTCCAACTGCAGGGATGCATGAAAATCTATGCCACTTGTGTTGGGGGGGATGGGGGGGGGGGGGGGGTAGCCTAATTTATGTTCTCTGCTCTTCAAACGAAAAAGTCTGAATGTTAGTGTAGTAAAAATATACTGGTCTATGTTTAACCTGGCAATGTTTTGCAAGAGGCATAAATTCTCATGAGCCCCTGCAGGAGCAGCTGAGCCTCATGGTCCTGAGAATTTCTGCCTCTTTGAGTAGCCTAGGGTTTTGCCTCATTTCCTAGCACGGGACAAACATTCTGCTACTATTCTATGATGAGTGCGAGTGTCACAATGACAGAACGCTGGTCTGATTTACACACGGTTTACATAGTGACACACTCAGGTAAGGAAATTCCTCAGACTGGTGTCTGCCCACAGTGATGCCACGTGCAGCAAGTCTAGACAAAGGCAGTGCCACACAATCCGCCAAAATCAGCAACATTTGATGCTAGCTCTCCTACTGTCCTAGCCATGCTGCAGAAAACAGAACTGAGAAGACAGTGCAGGTCACACATTAACTCTTAAACTCTCAGAACTAAATGCCTTCCATCATTCTGGTTGTGTAACTAAGAGTTAAGTACTTAAGCTCCATATTCAATGTGATTTGGAATTGGAGTCAGATTATCAACTAGAGGAAACTTCAGACAGCTCTCTTTCAAGCTTTCCCCCCCAAAAAAAAAAGAAACATGGGGAAAGCATTAGACAAATAATGTTGGATAAACAGGTACCTGCCAAATACTGGTAAAACTACTCTTTGTGCCACGGGTCCACAAACCATCATTACACATGAGCGCTTGTTTTAAACAGTCTGAATGATCTATAGAGTTCTGTGAAAAAACCTAGTAGTATTTACTATACTATCATATCAACAGATGTGCCTTAAAAAAAGGACAAAATATACAAATTTACCTCATATGCCCAAGTGCACTGGATACCAGCAAACTGACGAACACATCGACCGATCTCCACATCTTCATGTGTCGTGTACAGGTTTTGCAGGCAGTATCCAACGTGTGGTGCTACTCTCAGCAGTGTTTCCCGACTGAATATCATTCCTGGTCCACCCATACAGAAATTCTCCGTAGCCTGCAGGCTCAGCAACCCCAGCTCCTCTGCCTTTCCCACCCCTGCCTGTCCAATGAAGCGTGGCTGTGAACTGTTTATTGAGCGAAGAAATTCATCAAGCCTGTCACCCTTTATAAACACATCATCGTCAGCTCGAACAAACCATTCAAACTTGTCAATAAAGTGGTCGTGCATGTATTTCAACATCATGAAAGATTTCTTTTGTGGTGGATAAGAATCATCCACCCCTGGGAGGGCCACGACAGGTACTCCATAGTTCGATGTGGACCCCTCGCTGGAGAAAAACATCACTTTGCCATTTATTCGACTGGCCCATGTTCTGTGTGATGCCAGACCTCGATTGTCGATGAACTTTTTGGCTGTCATGATGCCGACGAAAACAAAATTGTCCCTGTCTCGTCCTGTCTGACTCTCATCCTGTCCCTCTGCCTCAGGCTCGTCCCTCTGTCCAGACCCATCCCCCATACCCATGTCGGCCGGACAGCAGAAATCGGGCAGTCCACACCGCGACAGTACATTTGTCGTACACCAGTTGGCCAGAAGTACACCGACCAAAAACCCAACGAAGCCGCTGAGCAGGTATATTCTCTGCATACCATGTTTCTTTTTTGCCATATTCTCTGCACACTAGCCATTCATCGAGAGTTCCAACGTGGCCAGAGCAAGTTCGGAAAGGTCCGCTTCCGCGTGCGTGTACTCACCTCTCAGTAGTCTCAGTAAGGCAAAGACATGAAGGCCTGAGTGGATACAGGTGTCAAAACTTTACACGCTGCTTCCTTCTTCAACTCGTTTGCTGAACAAGTAAATTCCCAGTCTGAGGCTGTTTTCACAGGTAGCCAGCCATGTTTCACTCTGCCACGTAGAGACGCCGAAGACTACCCTATACACACCCAGAAAACAAGTGAGGGGAACGGCAACACACCCACCCGTTCCGCTGGCCATCCTTCGGCTGGGCTGGCCAGTGCCATGTCACGGCCCGATAAACTTTACAACTTTTCGAAAGTTTCCATCGATGCAGATTCTCAGTAGAGAGCTATGGGCCGTTGTTTCACATACTCACACCGTCCGGGTCCGTCTCCGGACCGTGCAGTTTGTCACCAGAGGCACTGGCAGACTGCTAAAACAAGCAACGTCCCTCACACCCGCGAACAGGATCACGCATTTTATGCTGATGATTGAGTTCAAGAGGTCGCACGAACATCGCTGCGTTTACTCGTGACGTTTAGACTACGTCACAAAACGTTTAACTGAAACTTAATTTAGAATAGTTTAAATTATGAAAGAAAGTGTTGAATAATCCAACTGTAGAGCCGAAAATATTATACTAAATAAAAAATAATGACTATTGTAAGAATCTCGCACACACGGGTTGTACAAAATGGCGGCCAAGATGTTTCAGAAGTTCCGACTGCGCAATCAGTTTTAGGTTTTTGCTGCATTATTGTATTGTATCCAGCTATTGTATTTACTGTGCATCGCTTTTCATCTGGAATGTACCATTAGCTACATGTAAAAACTATTTCTGAACTGTCTGAACCTGTACCTTTTAATCTAGTCATCGAGTGAGTGGTGCACGTCTGCCTGTCAGCGCCGCCTGACAACATGGCGTCTGGCCTAAACGAAGAACATGTTGAAAAGAAACTGATGGCTGTGACCAACACACAGGACAGCATTCAGGGGCTATCTCTGTGGATAATTCATCATAAGAGTCATCATTCAAGAATTGTCGAACTCTGGGCGAAAGTTCTGAAGAAAACGGGTAAGACATTATGTGTGAAGCAGTTGAGGGGTTTGCTGATTATGGAAGGTCAAGACACGAAATGCCACCAAGCGGTCTGCTTCGTACGTCGCAGCATATCTTGTTATGAAATTGAGTGTACATGTAGCAACGTGTTTGTAAGCCAAAACAAATACCAGTGCAGCTCTGAACATTTTGCATGCTTTGTAGAACTTGTATGTGTTCGACCATGCTGCAGTGTAGTATTGCAATTTTAAACTCACCGTAGCGCATTGTATGTTTACATTTTTTTTGGTGTCGTGCAAGTTCATCAGTAATGTTAACTCATGCTGTGATAACCAAAACAACACACACAGAATACAGTGGCAGTTAGCTTTTTGCAAGATTCACTAGCTCAGAACCAGGGGTCAGTTGCATGAGTAGCCCAACACCAGCCACTAAGCAAGGTACGCCACTGTAGCCGAGCACCTTGCTTGGTCCCGCAGGAATAAGCTCATTCATGCAGCTGACCCCAGGACTGATGCGAATGGAAAAGGAAACTTCAGATGCATGTAACTTTATTGTAAGCGCAACCAAAGAGTGTACACCCCTGACACTGTGACAGATACACTCTTTGCTGCAACTTTGATTCATTTTTTGTATCATAAGTTCACTTTTTGTTTTTTAGTGAAACCCTCACACAGACTGACGCTTTACTACCTTTGTAATGATGTTGTACAAAACTGCAAGAGGAAGAAAGCAGTTGTGTATGTGGACACATTCAAGAAGCACTTGCTGCACGGCACAGCACTTGTCAGGTATACCAGTAATTACTTACAGAGTTGACCCCCTTGTGTGTGCTTCGTAGCCCACTTTTACTGAAATAATTTTATTGGCTGGTAACTTTGGACCAAGTTGGTATCACATACTATATTTTGCTTTCTTTGAAATAAGGTAAACATAATATTTATGTCTATCCAATATTTGTTGTCTTGCCTGTGTTTTTCTTTCTTGATAACTAGAAATCAGATTTGTGCATACCATTTAGTGCTTTGGGGGGGTGGGGGGTGGGGGACTCACGTGCAAAGCAAAAGTATGTTTTTTGCCAGTGGTCGTCCTTGCTGTTTGCGGTAGACTTTAACGTTTGTATTTTCTCTGATACTTCAAGCCACAATCTTCAAATTTGGCCCAAGGATACTTTGTGGCAAGACCTTTCTGAACTTGATACCAATTTCATTGACCTCCCTCAAAGGTCACAGGGAATAGGGAAATAGGTAAAAAATATCTGTAGTCAGACAACATAGTTTTTTCTCAGATCTATAGTATTTAGAACTTGCCGTGTTTTGCCTTCAGAGGGCTGTACTGCCATAAACTAAGTTTGTGAGTCTGTGCGTGTGTCTGGGCGTGCGTATGATGTTAGTGTCAAAGTGTACTATTTAAATTTTATATTTTTGTCTGGTCAGACTCAGAGATTTAGCCATGTTGTTTGTTTGATTTGTAATTGAGATATTATGTTTTTAACCTTGAGCTACGCTCAGCAGGCAAAGACAAATATTCTTTAATGGACAATAAAATTTCTTGAATCTTGAACTTTATCCCAAACTTGATACAAAGGTGGTAAGACCTTTCTATACATACTACTTTGGATGATCCATGGGCAAGGTCAAGGGTCATAAGAAATCAAGAGATAGGTGAAAAATAGCCATATTTTGACAAAAGATGTTTTTTTTCTCAAATACTGTTGATAACTTCAGACTCAAACTTGGTACAGAGATAAGACCTTCCTATGCATCCTAATTTTAATGAACCCTTGGAAAGGTCAAGTATCATAATAGATCAGGAAATAGGGGAGTCCGGAGTCCAGCAAGGCACAGTGTTAGCTCCCCTCATGTTTCTAAAGGAGATCAAAGACGTACCTGATACCGTAAAGAATTTCAAAACCAGACTATTTGAGGACGACAGCCTCCTGTATAGGAAAATCCACAACAACAGTGACACCTGTACAGGAAAATCCACAACCACAGCGACAGCCAACTACTGCAAGAAGACTTGTCAGCGCTGGAAGCCTGGGAGGAAAGCTGGCACATGGAGTTCAGTCCTAGTAAATGCTCAGTCATGCACATCAGGCCTGGAGAGGGTAACAAAGCCATCCCCACCACCTCCTTTTTGCATAGGGCAGATGCCATCCACAAGGTCAGAGAAGCTACCTACACCACCATGGTTTGGCCCATTCTCATTAGCAGGCATGTTATTTCCACCTCCGCCGCATCAGTCAGATCAGAAAATACCTCACTACCGAAGCTGCCACCAAACTTGCTGTCTCTCTCATCTTACCTCGCATCAACTACTGCAACTCGCTCCTTTCCGGCCTTCCTCACTCTACCACTCTCACTCTCCAGCGCGTCCAGAACAATGCTGCCCGCCTCATCCTCAGAAAGAAAAAGTCTGACCACATCACTCCCCTAGGGCTGCTCAAGCTCCTTCACTGGCTCCCCATTCCCCAACGCATCCAATACAAGATTCTGTCTCTCTGCTACAAATCCCTGAACAACTACGCTCCTACCTATCTCTCCAACTTACTTCACCCCTACACTCCTTCCCGCTCCCTCCGCTCCGCCTCCGACCCTCTCCGCCTCCTCATCCCCCGCACCAAACTCAGCACTTTTGGCCCCCGCTCCTTCTCCGTCTACAGTCCATCCACCTGGAACACTCTCCCACTCTCTCCGTCAGAAACACTCTCTCTCCTTCCAGTCTGCCCTCAAAACTCACCTCTTTCAACAGTTTTAGCACTATATATCACCACACTCCCCACACCAAGCTGACCGGCGTAATGTTTTTTCACTATTTGTGGTACGTGAGTCACTGTCTAAAGCGTTGTGAGTGCGCGCTTAGAGTTATAATTATTATAAGATAAGCGCATTATAACCTCGCGCTGGGACCATACGGCGTTGAGGCGCGTCTCCTGGGTGATGGATAGGGGGTCCCTCGTGAGAGGGGTGCACTGAATGAAATAAGGTGCCGTGAACCAACATGGTCTAAGGGAAGGTGACCCCGACAGAAAACCCCTGGTCCTCCTAGTAAGGGGGTTGGGCGTGGGGGTAGCTTCCCCACCCTGCAAAAAAGGAAATAGCTACAAAAACGCCGACGAAAAGACTAACAGTAATTCCTTTCCTGGAGGAGGAAGGTTCTTCTACTAGAAGACTTATGACGTCCTGTGGTGAAAGCCGGAAGTCTTCGGAAGCCACCTGACCGAGCCGCCTCTCTCTATCCAGGGATACAACCATGGGCACATGGAACATCAAGACCATGTACCAGAGCGGCAAGGCCGCCCAGATAGCAGCGGAAATGCAAAAGTACAACCTTTCCCTGCTAGGCATCAGTGAAGCCAGATGGACGCAGTCTGGCCAGAAAAGGCTGTTAAGTGGGGAGATGGTTCTGTATTCAGGTCATGAAGAGGAGAATGCCCCCCATACAGAAGGAGTAGCACTCATGCTGTCACCAGTGGCACAGAGAGCGCTGATGGGCTGGGAACCTCTTGGGCCAAGAATTATAACAGCAGCCTTTAGAACCAAGAAAAAGCTCAAGCTGAACGTCATCCAGTGTTATGCGCCCACCAATGACAGTGACGAGGAAGAGAAACAAGAGTTCTATGACCGACTCCAGAGTGCCGTGGACAAATGTGCGGAGCGAGACATCACCATCGTCATGGGCGATTTTAATGCCAAAATAGGGGAGGACAACACCGGATACGAAGAGGTGATGGGGAGACAGGGACTAGGCTCGGAGATGAGTGAAAATGGGGAGAGGTTTGTAGACTTTTGTGCTCTAAACCGACTTGTCATTGGAGGCAGCATCTTCCCACACAGAAGAATACACAAAGCAACTTGGGTCTCACCTGACCATACGACAGAGAACCAAATAGACCATATCTGCATTAGCAAGAAATTTAGAAGATCCCTTCAAGATGTTCGAGTGAGGAGGGGAGCAGATGTCGCCTCAGACCACCATCTGCTTACCTTAAGAATGAAGCTCAAGCTAAAGAAAAGCCGCACAGAGACAACAAGAAGACAGCGCTATAATGTAGGCCTCCTGAGAGAAACTGGAGTTAGAGAAGAGTTCAAACTGGTGCTGTCCAACCGGTTTCAAGCGCTACAGGAGCTAGTAAATGAAGAGGAGGAGGTCACCACAGAGCAGCAGTGGAAGGCAGTTAGAGAGGCGCTGAACTCAACCTGCAAAGACACTGTAGGGTTCAGGAAACACCACCACAAGGACTGGCTGTCGGCACAGACCTTGAAGAAGATAGAAGCGAGGAAGCAGAAGAAAGCAGCGGTCAACAACAGTCGCACGAGAGCAGCCAAAGTAAGGGCACAGGGGGAATACTCGGAAGCCAACCGCGAGGTGAAGAGGAGTATCAGGGCAGACAAGAGGGCCTACACAGACAGCCTGGCAGCAGAGGCAGAAAAGGCAGCAGGCAGCGGCAACATGAAACAGCTCTACGACATTACCAGAAGATTGTCGGGTAAGTATGGCCATACAGAAAGACCAGTAAAAGACAAAGAAGGCAAGCCTATTGCAGACAGAGCAGACCAACTCGACAGATGGGCCGAGTATTTTGAAGAGTTACTGAACAGACCTAGCCCACCCGATCCCCCCCCCGACATCCAGCCGGCAGAGACCGACCTACCCATCAGCTGTGACAGACCCAGCCGGGAAGAGATCAGAAAAGCAGTGGCATTTTTGAAGAATGGCAAAGCAGCAGGGCCAGATTGCATCCCAGCGGAGTCTCTGAAAGCAGACCTAGAGACAACAGTTGAGATGCTGTACCCACTGTTTGGAAAGATCTGGGAAGAGGAGGTGATGCCAGCTGACTGGAAGGAGGGGTACCTAATCAAGCTTCCCAAGAAAGGTGACCTCAGCAAGTGTTCCAACTACAGAGGAATCACCTTGCTGTCAGTACCAGGAAAGGTCTTCAACAGGATCATCCTAGAGAGAATGAAGAGCTCCGTTGACCCCCAGCTGAGAGACCAGCAAGCAGGATTCAGGAAGAACCGATCATGTACAGACCAGATCGCCACTCTCCGCATCATCGTGGAACAGTCTCTGGAGTGGAGCTCCCCGCTGTACGTCAACTTTGTGGATTATGAGAAAGCATTTGACAGCGTGGACCGAGAGACTCTGTGGAAACTCCTACGACACTACGGTGTACCCACAAAGCTCGTCCGCCTGATCAAGAGCAGCTATGATGGCATGACATGTCGCGTGATCCACGAAGGGCAGTTCACCAGAGAGCTCCAGGTCAGAACTGGTGTCAGGCAGGGGTGTCTGCTGTCTCCGTTCCTCTTCCTACTGGCCATAGACTGGGTCATGAAGATGACCACAGAGCACAGACGAAGTGGAATACAGTGGACACTGTGGACACAGCTTGACGACCTCGATTTTGCAGACGACTTGGCATTACTGTCCCACACTCATCAACAAATGCAGGACAAGACCACGAGGCTTGCTGACATCTCGTCCCAAGTGGGCCTCACCATTCACAAACAGAAAACAAAGACAATGAGGCTGAACGCAACCAGGGAAGAACCAGTCTTGCTTGCTGGCACCCCGTTGGAGGAGGTGGAGTCCTTCACCTATCTCGGGAGCATCATAGACAAAAAAGGCGGCACTGATGCAGATGTCAGAGCACGAATCGGTAAAGCCAGAGCAGCCTTTCTCCAGTTGAAAAAAGTGTGGAGTTCCAGAGAGCTGTCACAACACACCAAAGTCCGGATTTTCAACTCCAATGTAAAAGCAGTTCTCCTATATGGAGCAGAGACATGGAGATTGACAAAAACCACAGTCAACAGAGTACAGACCTTCATGAACAGTTGCCTTAGAAGAATTTTGAAAATCCACTGGCCAGAGAAGATCAGCAACGTCAGACTCTGGGAGAGAACAGAGCAGATAACAGCAGAGAATGAAATTGGGTGAAGAAGATGGGGATGGATCGGTCACAGTCTGAGAAAGCCAGCTTCCAGTATCACTAGGCAGGCATTGTCATGGAACCCCCAGGGAAAGAGGAAAAGAGGTAGGCCGAGAAACTCCTGGCGTCGAGACCTCCAAGCAGACATCAAGAGACTGGGAACCACCTGAGTAGAATCGAAGGAGAAGCACAGGACAGGAGTTGCTGGAGGTCTCTCGTCGACGGCCTATACCCGGGTAGGGGTGACAGGCGTAAGTAAGTAAGCGCATTATAAATACCGTAATTATTATTATTATTATTATTTAGCATGGGACCCTCATCACCAGAAAAACCTCGAACAAGTCCATAGACAAACCGCCCGGTGCGTGTGCAACAACTACACAGACACATCTATGCTCCAGATGCCACAGTGGCCTTTATTACAGCAGCGCAGAACCATCAACAGACAACTAGTGCTCTACAGGATCAAGAACAATGTAGTCAACATAAACCCTGCAGACTACATACAGCATGCAGATCCTAAAACCCGTGGGGCACAGAAGCTGTACCAAGAGAGAACCTCCCATCCAGCACTGCACTACTCCCTCTTTTCCTGGACAACCACCTGCCAGCATCAACATCATCTGCTCCCTCCCTCCACTCTTTCACTAGGACCCGACTCGACTGCAGTCTGCACCATCTGCAGTCAGCCCCCACTCTGTCGCAGTGCCCCCGCACACAGGCTATGAAACTAGTTTAACCTTTACCCCACGCCTTTTATCACCACTACCTGGTTGCACGTCAACACAGTCAGCAACGTTCACCAGAACCCGACTCCAAATGGGAAAAAGAAGAAGAACTTCAAACCGAACTTGGACCAGAGATACATGCATGCTAATTTGGATGACCCCTCCCCCAAAAGGTCAAAGGTCACGAGATCAGGAAGTGATGTGAAAAAGTAGAATTTTAGCTTTTGTCAGCACTTTTGCAAAACTTTTCACCCAGATCTGACAGGTAACCAATAAGACCTTCCTATGCATACCATTTTGGCATACTACTCGCAAAGGTCAAGGTCAATGGGAGATTGACAAAAGTGAATCATTCATGCACGTGAGCCTTAGGGGTTTTGTCATTCTTGAGGGGGGGGGGGGGGGGAGGGGAGCATTTCGCAGCTCTGTAGTTTGTGTTGGTTCATTTACTAATTTAGTACCATGTATTTTTAGGGATGTCACCATCAAGCCCAAGATTGAGCGAATCTTCAACATTTGGGAAGAAAGACAAGTGTTTGATAAAGACTTTGTGGCAGATTTGCGCAGCGTTCTTGGTAAGTGTGTTATAACCCAATGGCTGTTGGTGGCATGTTTTCTGTATGAATCGTGTAGACAAAATGTGCTACCTACAGAGACAAAATGTGCTACCAATAGAGGAATCACCTTGACAAAATGTGCTACCTACAGACAAAGGGTTACAAAAAATCATTGTCCACGCCCTTTTAGTTGCTTTAGACTTTCAAGTTAACGGCATGACATGTAGGATTGTAGAATATATGATAAAAGTCAGTTGATATACCCTTACTAGTGAAACTGACCTGGCGTGTTGTGACTGTCTTTGTTATGTCAGATTCTTGTTGTGTACGGTCGTCTGTAGATCTATAAGAGGTGCGCGATCTCACAAGCCCCAGGAGTTGACAGGGCAGATTACAGTACATGTGGGTTGTGCACAGAGTCATTATGATACTTTTTCTGCTGCTTAAAAATTAAGCCGCAGGGAGTAATTGCGGTCACCTTGACCCTTTTCATCCTGATACACTCATTGCTTGAAATAAATTTGACTATGAATCAATGAATCTTTATTTTACAACGGTAAAGATATTAACAATGCCAGAGGCAATGCCATTTTTCAAATCTGCCGTTGCTACATCTACAAACACAACAATTACATTACATTAATACATGTATAGGACGAACGCCTACGGTGTGTTGGGGGAGTTGGAGCAATGGTAAGGGGAAGTAAAAAAAAAAAAAAGCAACAACACAGCAGCACTATACATGACTATGATATTTCAAGGGTGGTGCAAGAATAGCTTGGCACCTGAGGCGCCAAGCTATTCTGGCACCACCCTTGAACTAAAAAGGTTGATGGATGTCGTAATCTGTAATGCAGCCTTGTAAGCACAATTTAACAAAATCAGCCTGGGTGAACCCATTTAACACCAGGGCCACTTCCCACAGTTTAGAGGTGTTGCCTTACAACTGTGTGCCAGTTGCGGGAAATGGATTGACCAAGATAATTAAAGTATGGTGCCAGATTAACTCGGTGCCATCTGACGCCAAGCTGATCCGAGGCCCTTGAATTAACATGGTTGATCTATCACCCTCTGTAGTGCAGCGGGGCTAAATCAGTTTTCATTTATTGGTGCCAAATTAAAATTGCTTCACAATGCGCTCTCAGTGTTTTTTCTGACCTTCAGATGGGAAGCGAGCAGATGGCGTTTCTGTCAAGAAGTCCAACAAACCAAAGGAGATGGCGGCCACTCCCCCTGTGACCCCAGCAGAGGTGTTTGATGAGATCCAGCCTCCAGACCCAACGTTGGAGATGGAGGGAGAGAAGGAGGAGAGTAAGGAGAAGGAACCCTCTTCTGATGCTGAAATGCCAACACCAGAAATACTGGCCGAGTTCAAGGTGGGGAGGTGATGAATGGTAACCCATAATATAATATAGTGAGAATAGAAGGCTCAGAAACAAACTTGATGTCTGCTGCACCGATAATTTGGCTTATTTCAGTTGGAATTAAGACACATCAGTACAGATTACAATTCTGACTTTGCGCGTCTTTCTTGAACTCCTATACAGTTTTCTCTCTGTCAGCTCTGTATTCCCATTTTACATTTTAGGTAGTTTTAGGGTAAGTTTGTGAAAACAGACCTTGTGACTTAACTCATTCTACCCCAACACCGAAATCCGCAAATTTTCCCGTTGTCCTCGGAAGACTGCAATGCAGTGCAGGACACAGATCGACCATGATAGTTCAAGGGTGATGCCAGAATAGCTTGGCGCCTATAGTCTATCATGGTCGATCCTTATCTTGTTGTGGTGTGTCTGGGGTAGAATGAGTTAACTATTGATGTGACTGAGACTAAACTTGGCAGTTATCAAGAGAAAACTTACAGGTACACACTGAACTTACTTTGAATCAGATTTACCTGCATGAAGATGACATTTGATTAATTGAACACAGTGTCACTCCACTCATCGTCGGAAAAAGGTTCATCACTTTCACTCAAAGTCAAATGAAAACGCTCTTGATCTGACAGGTCACTCGTGTGCACACTGCTGACACTTTAACATCACTTCGATCCTCACCAAGTCCTAGATCTCTGTCACGGATAAGTTTATCAAATAAGTCACCAAACTCCTCATCGCTATCGGAGTGCACGGTCGTCATGATGCTTCAAAAACTTGCACCAAAAAGTCACATAAACATTGACAAAAACTTGCACAATTCAACCCACGAGTCAAGTTTCGCGGTAGAAAACAACCCTAGACCTTTCCGGAAGTGACTTTATATGCTCTCTATGCACAGGAGAGCTCTCGCCTCCTGTGAGATCACTTTCTATTTTAGTCACAAAACCAAGCGGTCTCAAACGGTATGGGAATACATGAGCGGAATGGCGCGGTTTGTGACGTCAAGAGTTAACAGCTGTAATGCTCTTCCAGTGCGTGTGTGTCTACATTGATTTGATTTGTCACCAGTGCCTGTGTGTCTACAGCCCTGAAAATGGCGAGTAATTCACTCGCCATGGCGAGTGATTTTTTGGGGGGCCAGTTAAAAAAAAATCCACTTGCCAAATGCGAGTGCGCTTGTGTGTTTTTCAATCCGTACTTTTTCAGTCCTAAATCCGAAAGTACCTGAATGTTCAACCTTCACTTCTCGTAATACTAAGCAAGCAATAGAGACGTTCTACAACAACATTTGTTTCTTCAAAAACATTACCGATGACATGACCTTATGGGAGATGTCTACTACTTACGCAATTCTAGCCTAAGAGCTCGTTGTGTTACCACACAACCCGGGAGGCACTCGGGGAACCCCGAGGGGGCCGAGAGTTATCTCCCGATACTTCCCATCTGGGACAGAGTACCCATAGTCCGTCAGTCAGTCTACTTAGGCTTACGCTGTTCAGACGTGTTTGCTCTAGCCTACGGACTTGGGATTTTCGACCGGTTCGCCGGTCGTCGACGGCCTTGATTCTTCGCTTGACTTCTTCTTCGTCCGTCCTCCCTGTGCCTTGCGTGGCTCTGGTGTCCCCTTTTCGTTGGCAGCTGCCCGCTTGGCTGCTTGTTTGCCGGCCTGGGCTGTGCTGTGCGCTTCGCTGTGACTTCGCCGCGCGTGCCTTGGTTGAGATTTTTCTCCCCCCTTCCCCGGTCCCGCTCCGGGAAAAGGTAAGGTAGTTGGGTTGGCCCTCGGCCGGTCCCCGCGCTGGGCACTGGTTGAGCGAGCTCGAAGGCGGTCTTCTTCTTTGGCGCTGTTGCTTTGCGCCAAGATTCTTGGCTTTTACTTGGCGGGCCTCGCGCCCGTTCCCTCTCTCCTTCCGTGTTGGTGTGGCATTATTATTTAACAGGGTTAAAATCTCCCTTTCTCAAAAGAGGGCATTTACGCGTGAGGAAAGGAATGAGACGTTTTAATCGGGAACAGTCATTCTTAAACGGCTCAGATCCACAGGTGGTCAGCTTCGTTTTCCAAGATGGCGTCTAGCGATGCAGAGCACCTTTTCCTCGCGGTTAAAACCTCTAATGGGATGGGAGTGGTGTGAAAGATCGGTGAAAGTTAAGTCTAACTATATTCGGGCGCTTACCTACTCACTTGTTCCTTACCTACTCTTTTGTACCTTGTGGGGTTCGGGGAATGTGTTATGCTCCAGCCATTCCTTGACGCATTACGTTGGTGAGTGTGGCGAGAGCCGACGCTTACTTCGGTACTGTGTCGGTCACGTAATGCCTGTTGTTATGCGTAATGCAGACCTGTTTACCATACACGGGGGCTTATTAGGTACACAATTTGGCTGGTGGGTGAACATTCTTGTGCACTTTTATACTTGGCATCACATGTTTCTGTTCTTGGATTTCAGGCGTATGCCCACTTGAGCGCAGGGCCACTGGTCGCCACGCCTTGCTGCCGTTTGTTAAGGTCCAAGATGACCTTTTTTGTGGCGGTAATAGAAGAAAATCATTAAAAAAAAAAAAAAAAATTTTGGCTTGCCACCACAGGTGCTGCTCACATTCATGCATGCGCTCGTTCCGCAAGTTACAGGAACAGTGCTACAAATGGACATTGATTTCGGATGGGTGGAGCCCGTTCTCCAAGGCAGCTAAGGGCCGGCGCCAGTGACCTCATCCCAACCCGAACCTACCTGACGGAAACAGAGTGCTAAGACAGCCCTATGTCTCCTGAACAATTAATATATGCTCTTTGGTTAATTCCTCCTTGACTAAGGCTTGTGCATGTGAATACAAATTACGGTCGAAAGGAGATTAATGGCCTATTTAGGCAACATAACACTACGATCAACACTGCACCTGGAGGCCCGTCGCTATAGTACAGCGCAGGTGTTCAGCGGAGGGCACCGCTCCGACAAAGGTTACTGTGCCTGCCGCTTGCTTCAGACCTATACTTGTCATGACATGTTTGAGTTGTTGTGCATGATTTGTTGCGAAGGTTAACCTTACCAGGGCAGGGTCCCTCAGGCCCACGCCCGCGTGCCTTCGGTTTGTATATGTTGCAGTGGCCTCTGGACGACCTGCACACCACATGGAGGATTCCAGTGACCGTCGGACTCACACAAGGTCTGTCTACCAGGTGCCGGATGTACCTCCGAACGTTGGTGTGACGTTTGCTCCGCATGACCTGAACGACGCTGGGCGCTACTTGGCGAGTTCGCACGGCACCTGTGACTGGTTCCAGACCTACTGGTAGACCGGCTGCTGTTCTCGGTACTGCGATCGATCGAGTCCCGACGAGATGACGGAGAGATCACCATGCCGGACGTGTCAGGTTAGCGTGCAGAGTGGGTTGATCGATGCGGTCGTTCCCAGGAGGGAACGCACCAAGAACAAACCTTATGACAGACAGGAAACCAGCACCGGCACGGAGCTCCGTGCCGAGGGACGTGCGCCAATCTGTCCTTGATCCAATGCCGATCCCCACTCGTCTCCTAGAAAGCCCCTGGCTCCTACGCGGAGTCTCCTCGCCGACAGCGAGCCCACCTCGCCATAGAGCTCGGTTCACGGAGACATTCTCGCACGCATGCATCGTCTTGGCACAAATGGAATCCGCTGGGCGCACAGTACGGAACCCACACACCGCTCTAGGTCAGCTGGGAAGCCGTCCAGGCGGCCGACGACGTAGCGCATGTTTTCGCGCTCGGAGCGGGTATGCTGGCACCGCCCTCGCTCCCTGGAGGGGGCTCCACCAGGACAGCGCTGCTCGTCGGGAAACACCCTGAGCCGGCTGCTAGTGGTTACAGAGTCCTTTGGTGACCAGCCGGCTGGACCGAGGTTCCAGTCTCCGTTCTTACCGCTCGAGTCCTTGACGATCTTGTGGAGAGATCACCACGCCGGTCGCAACGTTCCAGTACGCGGAGTGGGTTGATCGATGCGGTCGTTCCCAGGAGGGAACGCACCAAGAACAAACCTTATGACAGACAGGAAACCAGCACCGGCACGGAGCTCGGTGCCGAGTGACGTGCGCCAATCCGTCCTTGATCCAATGCCGATCCCCACTCGTCTCCTAGACAGCCCGATGGCTCCTTCGCGGAGTTTCCTTGCCGGCAGCGAGCCCACCTCGCCATAGAGTCGGTTCATGGAGACATTCACGCACGCGTACACTTTCACGTCACGATTTGGAATCCTCTCGGCACTTAACATCGGATCTCCTCTCTCGAACTCATACACGCGAGGAGGGACCACTCCGCTCCATTGGGATGCTCGTCTGCTACGGTTCGCCATCGTTGGAGTCACTCTTCCTACACTCTACGTCTACACTCCGCTCTCTCTCCACTGCGGGCGTGCTTAGGAGTTGCCGTTCTTCACGTCGCTCCAGGGATCCTGTCCCATCTCGCTCGTCGATCCCCTTCGCGTCCAGCTGCCGTTTCGTCCCTTTCCTCTCCCCCTCACTCAGCCATTTCCCCTTCTTCGTGCTCCGTCCTAGGGCGCCTGGCTGCAGTCTCTCCACTTCTGGACGCTCGACCCCCTCCGGTGGATCCTCGGGGAGGACGCGGTCGTTTCTTCTTCGCCTAGCACTTCTCCTAAACACCTGTTTACTTACACTTGGGGCTTAAAGTACGCATATTTGCTTGGGTTACACTTCCATGTACACGTTTCTACACAGTTTTACACTATATACAACTTTGGAGATCTGCCTACTAACTAGCTTGTGACCTTTACGCGTGAGATCCAAATTACACTTAGTCAGTTGGAAGGTTTCTGACTTCACACAGGTGGTAAACAGGTCTGCGAGTGCTTCGGCTTCTGTCTCCACTGGTGCCCTCTCGGATACAGCTCGGAGTTGGCCGAGGCTGCCGCACTTCGTGACAGGCGCGTCGACTTCCCTGCGCTTCTTCTCTCGGTTCCCGGAGCTTCTTGCTTCGCCCTCCTTGGAGTGGTCAGCTGTTGGCTTCCCTCGGCAGGACCGGTTCTCAGGAGGTCTCAGGAGTTGCCTGCCCCTACCGGCGCTGGATCCGCTCTTGACTCTTCTTGGACTAGATGACCTCTCTCGTCCGTAACACCCTAAACTGCGTGGGATCGGGGAGCTCCTTACCCTGCTCTTCGTTCTCCAGTGGACGGCTCCTGGCCCCTGGCAGGTCGTCTGGCCGCGGAAGGACCCACTGTGCTGACGACTCGGCTGACCCAGGTTCTTCGGAGTTCCTGGCCTTCACTTTGGGGAGCAGACTGGAGGAGGTTTCTAGGACCTTGGTTTCGCTTACGCTGGTGCCAGATGGCGAGGGGATGCGTCCGCGCAGGTGGTCCTCGGCTCCGCCTCCAGATCTTGGGCTGTGCCTTCCTCCGGAGCTGCCGACCCTTGACTCCAGTTACCCGTGCGCTCGGCCTTCACAACGTTCCTCGGTTTTCATGCGAAGGAGGAGTCACCGCTGATGGAGTCTCCGCTCCTGTTTCGGTTTTCCGTTGGATTCACCGGGGGTTCCTCAACCTACCCATGGACACTGTGGAACCAAAGCGCAGCGCCGTCTCCCTGGTGCCTAACCTACTCGACATCCCCATTGGGCGCACAGGGGCACGCCGGAGTTGGGACAGGTGGTACTGCTGCGGCGGTGCTCGTGGTGGAAGGGCCTAGCCACTGCTCGGAGGTCGGCTCTACTCTCCGTCCGTCGTCTCGCAGCCCGGCTGCTGTAGCTACGCCCCCGACTTCCGTGGTTCTTCTCGAGGTCCAGCCTAGCCTCCGGACCTCGCGGACAAGAGCGTGAACGGCTTGGATCTGACACGGACTAGGTCTGCTCGTGGGAGGTCTGAGCCAGCCTTTTTCCCCGATGGAACCAGTTGCTTCACTCGGAATGCACCAGGATAATAATAATAATAATAAGCGCATTAAATAGGCGCTTTATCCCAATTGAAAATCGGCTCAAAGCGCCGCCGCGAACTGAACCCAACAAGCTTCGGAGGATCGGCGCGCTGGCGAGATGGCTTAGTGGACCTGTTCGCCGCAAGGTGGGATCTCTGGCTTTCCCCGCGCCTTCGTGGGGTATAGCACTCCTGGACGAGTTGCCAACGCTCTGACCTAGCCTGGGAAGGATCCTCCTCTCTTCCTGTGGGTCACCCCTTTCCCTGGTCCGGTCTTGAACCTCTTTCTCGCCGCGGACCCCCCGCTACTGCTTCCCGCATTCTATTAGGTCCTCATGCAGCCGCGATGGTCTCTGTTCCGCCTTGCTGGAGCGCCTACCCCTGCGCCTTGGCGGTTTGCGACAGACCCTCAACGCTGGAGTCTTCGCATGGGCAGCAGTCGAAGCCTCGCTATGGCCCGCTTCCCCAACTTGACGCCTCTACGATGAAGTTGGCGAGGCATTGTGCTCTTGGACAGCGTCCGTCACTGCTCCCCCACCGACCCTGCTGACCCCAGCTGGTAGACTTATCCCCAGGAGACTAGGCAGGATAGCCTGAGCCTGCCTCACGTATACCTACGACGACATTGCCGTCCGGGCGGACGCGCACGCTTCTTGGCCGTGCCCGGCAGCTCTGAAGCTACAGGGCAGTCGATCTTTCCGGTCTACGCTCTGCCATACGATCCGAATTCCAGGGTCCCTCCCTCAGGGAGCTTAGAGGCTAATTACGTCCAATAAGCTACGTGCAGGGCCACGAACGCCACAGCCGCCAGGAACTGGGCTGCCCTCTTCATGGCTACTGGAGGGCTGGCGCGCAGGTGCTCTCTATCGCAGAGTTCTGTCAGTCTAGCGAGGTTACTTGCTCTGGTGGGGGACCTCCCGGGGGGGCTTTCCTCCCTCCTGGCGCTTCAGCGCCGTCGCTTACACCTTCCTAGAGTTGTCGGGAGTTTGCGGTTGGGAGGACGGCCCTTGGGGCCTTAGGTGTGCTAGAGCGCGGCACCCTCCTCCTTTTCGCCATTCTCCCATAAGGTCATGTCATCGGTAATGTTTTTGAAGAAACAAATGCATTTTTCTTTAAAAGGTATTTTTTCGAAAAATACTTACCGATGACATGACTCGGACGACCCTCCCACCTGCCCCGCTTGCCGCTGGTAAGCTAAGTATCCTGACTGACGGACTATGGGTACTCTGTCCCAGATGGGAAGTATCGGGAGATAACTCTCGGCCCCCTCGGGGTTCCCCGAGTGCCTCCCGGGTTGTGTGGTAACACAACGAGCTCTTAGGCTAGAATTGCGTAAGTAGTAGACATCTCCCATAAGGTCATGTCATCGGTAAGTATTTTTCGAAAAAATACCTTTTAAAGAAAAATGCATTTTTGGCGAGTGCGTTAAAACATTTTTTTACATTTTGACATCAGACCTGCCAACTCCTACACAACAATGGTAGTAGAATTTTGGACAAGTGGTAGTAGTTTTGGAGATGACAAGCATAGTTTAGCACATAAGTTACTGTTCGCTTAATGCTGAA